>JACDQD010000004.1:16567952-17767952 GCA_019843655.1 Lethocerus indicus
ATACCCTCAGAACTAAATAAAGAAGATCTCTATCTTATTTCCTCCGAAAGGGATAACAACCGAGTAGCTGTTATGGTCCGGAGTATATGGAGGACCGGGGTTTGTGCGCTATTCTGGAGGGCACAAGGTTGGAACCCTTTCACGGTAAAATACTTTAACCATCTGAGGACTTAAAATTATAGGATCTAATATAATTTAATACGCAATGGGGAGTTGGTGACCTTACAAACAGTAAGGTGAATCGAGGAGCGTGTAAATTGCAGTGTTTCACCGAAGCAAGGTCGTTTCACGACAGCTGTGCGATGGCTCGATGGCGTGGTGAGTCATTCAGGGTGACGACAATTAGTTTTCAGTCATACTTTATAATAGAAATGTAGGTAGCCTCTGAATTCCAAACGCCACGGATTCGCCAAGTTTTTTTATTCAAGTGCGTGTTAAGTTATAACTTTCGTTTACGAGTATTATTACGAGAAATGAAATCGACCAATAGTTAAAAAAAACTTGAAAAAATTAATTCATAAAAGAAGGACTAGTGCTATTACTTTCTCATTTATGCACTGTTACAGATTATAATCTGCTCTCAAGCTATTTGTCAGTAACTTACAAGTGAAAATATTAAAATGCAATGCGATTGGGGACTTGCCGAGGATAAAGGAGGCATCGGTGCAGAAAAATATTACGTAATAGATAAGCGTAAGTGCGTGCAATGAGTGAGTAAATATATCGCGCGTATAAATAATTGTATTAAAGAACAAACGAGATTTCATAACAACAATAAATATCAAGGTACTTGACTCGCTTAACAACATTCATATCGCCTGAAAGAACCAAAAGTTAATATCAGTAGAAATATTGAAATTCCAGAATATTTGAGACACTTAATCATTCTACCGTTAATCTACCGTTTTAATTGTTATTATTTTAAAATGTAGGATAAATCGAAATATGTAACGCTTTATGGAAAATGAACAACAATTTTCTCCAGTTTCGATAAGGTATATAATATTCGCTTTAATTTAGTTTCAACGAATGACCAATTTCGCGTTTGAGGTTAAAACAAAAGTACGATACAGATGATACAATTCTTATAGAGACAAATAAAGAAAAAAGATGGGCCATTTCAGTGGTCACATTAGAATAGGGCGGCGCTGCGGGTATATAATAGGGATCGGAGTGGGGCCGAGAGGGCACTTGAGCCGGCAGTCACAATGCCAGTGCGATATCCCTGTTTAATTAACAGGAGTTATCTTTGCGTCACTCTCTCCTACACCTAGGCGAATTAATTCCTAAACCTCCCACCCACGACGTCAATCCCGGCAACAAACCAATCCACCGGATTTGGCCTGTCGATGTTCTCTAAAACAAACATACCGTGGAAATTGGCCGGATAGTTTCGATTGTAATTTTGAAGAAGTTCTGATGGCGGATTCGGCATACCTAACTATGAAGAGAGAATCGAATAAGTAGTCATAAAAGAATACAAATATACGAACAAAGAAATAGTCGTCCATTTTTATATTAATATAAATATGTGTTCTCAGAAAACACATTTATACTCGGGGATTATATTTTAAATGTTAACGATTACATTAGAAACAATCCATTCGGGGCATAATTTACCACGAATAATAAGATAACAGGTTCATTAATCAATATCTTAAAATGTGGCAAATAATCCATTATTAATCCAATCGAGATAAAATGCCGATAAAAGCGACGGATAGCGTTACCGCTCGGGCGACAATTTATGGCAGATATTGCTTTTATAAAATTGATTTCAACATAGTAGGTTTCTAGAAGTAATTTAAAATAAACGGATAAGACGCGCCCCTCTGGCCGGGAGAGAGACGGTTTAAACGCCGATAGACGGTAGGGGAGCCCGCCCCCCCGCCGGCTCCTGTTCAATTCAGCAAACAGGGAGTATCGCCGTCAAACAAAGTTAGGTGCGGCGAGGGGAAGGAGGAGGAAGGGAGGGAAGGAAGAAGGAAGAGGGGTTAGCGGGGGGAGGAGTGGGGTGAAAAGGTTATTAAGAAAGTCGATATCGGCGAAGGGGGGAAGCGTGGAGGCGACGAGCCAGCTCACGCCACGCCCGTAAGAAGGTTTCGCCCACAGGACAATGCTGGCCGGCTGAGCAGACCTCCAGAAAATAATCTGCGGCCAACAAATATTACTGGCAAGAAGGAATCGTTTACGTCTCACTCGCAGGGACAAATATTGGATTTACCCGCAATAGGTTGGTTTCTCAACAGCTGACTGATGGTCCGTTATATACGACATCGAATGAGTTTCATCGCCCCACGGATTTTCTGTCTCCGCTCGCTTCTCTCACTATCGCAACAGTGCTGATAGGTTGCTTCTACCCCTATAGCCTAAGTAACTTACTAAGCTGGAAATAAATCGAAACCTGTACAATTAAGACCAAATAGGATATACCGTAACAGAAAATAGTATGAATAATATTGTATGATCCCTAACTCCTGTTAGATGTGATAATAGACAAGAAGGAGGCAGCCACACATCCTACCAATCTAAACCGAACCAAGATTGCAAAACTAAATTGCAAAATTGCGAGACTGATAATATTCCTATTCCCCGCGACGTTTCAAATCATACCTCAAATTAAGAACAGCCGCTTAATATCAGAGGTCCTCTGTAATTTACTCGAAGGCAACTAAAATCGCAGGACTTTTTGTCTTGTTTTTCCTTCGATCCTTTACACGCTTCCGAAGTCATTACACTTTTCGGGAAACCCTGTATGTTTGGGTACACATATACTGTTATATGGATTTCAAAGGCTCGCAGAAAAGGCAGAAAAGAATGAACTCAACTACCCAGGTATATTATAATTGAGGCGATTTAATAAGGCTATATGGTCACTTATATGACAAAGATACGACAGAGGATCACCGCTAAAATGTTTTATGTTAAGAATACCGTTAGGTCCGAACGCGAGGGTGAGTTGCCGAAGTGCGGTAGAGGGGCTTGATGACCTCCGAAATCTTCTTCTTCCGAAGTGGCCCAATAGGCCAATAACCACAGGAAATACAGGTTGGGAACACAACTCGAGCAACTCTCTGTAGAACAATTTTTTCCCACACCTCAGTACAGTCTCGATAACCAGCTTTTTTTCTGGTCAAGAGTGGTAGGCATTTTTCTCTCGCTATGAATATTATGTGATGGTTTATTGATGGGTGCTGAAGCCACTCTTTAACGAAACGGAATTTATAGATCAAATTTGGTGAAGCTGGAAGCTCCTAGAACAGCAGGGCTGGGAAAACTACGGTGACTTTTACTCAGAAAATGGCAACAGTAAAAGCTTCTCTGTAGAAGTCCGATAAGCGCTGTTACATAATTAAATTCTGTTGCGAGCGTGTTTGCAGATCCCCGTGGGTGAATACAGCATGGGAACACAATGCCTGCGTCTCCTTCACTGCATTGCTGCTTAAAACCTTGAACCCGGCCTTGGCTCAGCTAACAGGTAGGCAGTATTCCCTCCGAGAAAAGATCTCAGGGCTCGAGATAAGATTCATGACCTCCTACTAATAACTAAGTTAAGGAAGAAAGTAACTTTTTGCTAATGGGAAAAATAACACTTACATCGACCCACCCCATGTAATAAAAGAATAAACAATAAAAGAATTTTTTAACCTTTTTATTGTACAGTGATGGGTACAATGGCGGTATGTTAAAATTAGTCAATCACACTGTCCCGGGCTCCTATTTAAGTGGGAGCAAATGGATACCAATCATCTCCAGTACGGTTTTATTTCTTGGTTGGATTTATTGCACAATCGGAATTTATGGCGCACTAGACCTAATCATCAGTAGTGGGTTACGATACTTATGTTCGTCAACATAAGCGGAGACGTCTACCGGCCATGTAGTGCTTTCTTAAAAAACTGCAATTCAAACCTAGCGGTCGAAAGAGAATAATGAGCAATAAATTTGGCGTGTATCCAGTGTTCGAATCCAGTCGAGGGGAACGCGTTTCAACAAAATACAAAACAGACACGGTTATAAAACGCTCGAAGAGACATTCACGAAGGGTCCCAATCATGAGTGAACTATTCCCGCGATTCGGAAAAGGCGGCCCCCGGTGATCCCCGGGAATGGAATCTCTTTTTCCGATACCGAGGGTGTTTTATTCGGTCCAATTAATCTGGGCAGAAACGCCTGGGGGGGTTTTTCTCCGGCCATCGGAAAAGAGGTTTTACAGCCGGCGGTTTCAGCCAGGTAACAAATCTGGAAGCTCAGACGTTCCGACTCCGGAATAATTCAACCGGCGGCATTTAATCCGGCACCCAACCGTTGATCGCGTTTATGCGTTTACGCGATACGAATTGCAGAGTATTTCCGAAAATCCAACAGAACAACAAACAATAACCGTATTCCGTAATCCAAGAACTAGAGGCCGGTAAATACGGGAAATATATATGATATACACTTCACGGTGATCGTACAGTGCATACACGTTATTGAAATTAAAAAAACATGTACGAATCAATTTTTCTAGTATAAATTAGTACGATAGTAAAAAAAGCAGAATAGTTAGGATATTGAAAAGTTGATTCTCAGAGTGAAGGACGTAGGGCCGGACGTGGGGGCGCCTACTTCCGAAACGAGGAATAGAACAAGTTTTCACTCGCGAGCTTTCTTTCACTTCGCCGCTCACTTCTGCTCGTTTCACGATGTCCGATTCCAATTAGAGGGGCGGTGAAAACTTAAAGAAGTGTAGGCGACACTAGCAGGCAGTAGTGAACAGACGAGGGCAATAAATCGAGTTATGATCAGTTCAAATAATGATTCCGGACGTTCTCCGTCATTTTTCAGTTTGAACTTTTGTTTAAATTTCAAAATTGTTTAGCTGGACCCATCTTGACAACAATTAGGGGCACATGACTAATGATCAACTAAGAATACATAATGGGACTTACAATGGGTAAAATAATCAAAATATTTGCTAGAAAATAAAATCAACTGTACAAAAACTATAGTGGTACTGGAATATTAAAGCTCTTCAACAATCTATAATCAACAAATCACTGCAGCATTAATCCGCTGAGTGTAATTTCATCTAAGAAAATGATGTAATTAGGCAATTAATGAAAGGAATATGAATACTGTGTTTAAAAATTAATATATAAATACATTCTTCAAGTAATTCATTTGGAAATGGAGACCTTAAAAAGTAACAAAATGGAGCAGTTGTAATCTTAAACTCCTTCCCTCGAGAAAGGTGATGGGATAGCGGTCAATTTAGAAAGGGCGTCGAGCTGAAGAATTTAGAGACCTAGGAAAGGGCCTGGGAGCAAGCCAAATCCCAATGAGGCTGTTAACTATTATTTCCTACATCCAACCATAACATTACTCCAAACTGGAGGCTGTTAGTTTCTTACCTTACAACTAAATAAGCGTAGGGAATTCATATAATCGCTTTCACTTAATTAGATGCAAACATCAAGTGAACTGAACGCGTAGTACGTTCATCAAATTAATGATATAAAGTTGCTTGAAGATAATCATCAAAATGATTCATGAGAAAATTCATTTGAAAAGAGCTTTCACTAAAGGATAAATAAATGGAATCTTAAACACTTCATAAACAAGTCAAGGAAGAAGGCCAGCCGTCACTACTAGTATTAAAATGTTACTACATTTCTTTTACTGTGTATACACAGACACACACACAAAATGTTATCTATCCTTCTATCTATTATACATATATCTATCAGAAAATATATATGATACTTATTATTATATTTATTATTACTATTACATTTACTACGTTTCCTGTTAGAATACTTAATCAGTAGAATGAGTCTTACCGTTAAAGCCACTAGAAAATTACAGACGGGGAAGACACTTACCTGAAACAAAAGAAAACAAATTAATTCATCGAATAATTGCTAAAGATATATTAATTAAATATAAACCACCAACGTCTAATTACGTCCACTAAAAGAACATCGGTAAAATCAATTTTCATGCAAATTCCATATTTATCCAAGGCATGTTTGTAAAAAAAAGTAATCTACACAGTTATTACAAACAAATCCGTTTGAACAACAGAAATTACACGAAGCGTCAGCATTTTGCAAGCACTTCAAACGGAATAGCGAATTACATTTCCTGCATGACTACTCAGCATTTGGAGTCCCTGTTTCATTGCGCGTCACTTCTCCCGGACTTATACATGAGCGAGTGACTAAAAACTGGCAATAACCACTCAATACGTATAAAACGCTTTTGTATAATTACATCCACGTTCCTTTATTAAAATTTTAGATGTTGCTACTGTATCAAATATTTTATTGAAGATTTACATCCCTTGAATATCCGGGTTGTCTGTTTTTATGAAGGTCATAAAATGTGTGATATCTGTAAGTTTATTATAATATATTGGCTATTAGAAGTATCGCTAAATCCAATGCTTCGTAAAAACACGGTGTTTGAATATTATTGAAAATATGTACACTGTTTTTATTTCCCATCCGCATTTGAAACAATGTTATTTTACCGTATACTACTTTTTTACCCAGTATTTATAAAAAGCGCTTTCTAGCGATTTAGCTGACAACTACTGTTAATAGAGGTATAAAACTTAGGGTTACGTAAAGACGAATCAGATTTGTACGTTTGGGGTAAACAATGGGCCCCTGTCAATTTGTAGGTTATTCTGATCAGCATGTACATATTTATAAGAAACGTGTAAAAGAAAAAACATTCCGAATGTAACCATGTTTGCTATACGTTTGTATTCACTCCCCGTAAAAATATTCCAGTAAAAATATGCTTAAAATTTTTTTTAATGGAAATAACTCCTCCATATCTCTTTCCCAATTTCATTTAAAAGACCCTTGTTTTCCTGAAGAGCTCAAACAACGCGGATTACAAACAACCGCTCTTCCAATTCGTTTCTCGGGTTCTGGGCGGATAAATCGGTGACAATATTCTGCGGGTCCCCCAAAATAGGCGGCGGCCACCGGAACGAACCCCGCTGAACTCCGTGCCGAGAATACAGACGTGACGGGAATACGAGGTGAAAAAAAGGAGAGGAATTCCAGGGTAATTTATTTAGGGATTGGGCTCCACTTGGCCCGGATCAAGAGGCCGACTTTCTCAAAGACGTGCACCTTCTTCAGCGGAAGACCGGAAAAATGGCCCTTGTGCCACTCGCTCTCGGATTTACTTTTACGAGAGGGCATATAATAAAACGTGCCCAACCGCGACACGAGCCCAAATCTTTTTACCGCGTAGTTAACCGACGAGGCGACGACCTTTTACGCGCCCCCCCCCCCCCTCACCACCGCTCCGGCGATTCGAGAGAACCGTTTGCACCACCATTCGGATACACCGTTACTCCGGGGATTGCATATGGATGGAGCCTCTTTTTATATTACTCCCGTGTGGTGGATTGAAAATAAGAGCCACTACATTTTTCTTACTTTTCCCCATAACATTCGCTTTACTTAAGGTCGAGGCATTCAATATGAAATTCAATGCGCTCTAAGAACGGGGCATAAATCAGTGCGCAATATTAATTAAAAGGTTACTTCAACATTGACAACTAGCACGGACATCCTTGGATCAAGTATTAGCACTAAGGTCGGTTTCCTTTGCTAAATATGGCTCCAAACCAAGACTCCTATGAAGGATGAATGTGTACGACACGGGCGTGTAAATATTTGGACCCGGAGGCATTGGTTTATTCTCGACGAGTTAAATAAAAATACAGTAAAAGAGCTTCGTCGAATGCAAGAAGGATATTACGTTTATTGCCAATGGTGTTATTCCAATTCAAGAATGTTGGCAAACTTGAAGAGTTCTGAGTAAATGCGCAGACTTCACGTATCTCGATAATTCGGTCTTGACAATATTGAACTCGAAACAAAACATTAAACTACTACCACGTTCGATCATTTCCGCAATCAGATGAGTTGATTCTCAATAAAGATATTACAAACCATCCTATACTTTATATTGCAATTACTTCGTGTTTAATGGCACAGGAAATGAAATTGCACCTTTCAAACTGATTCTCTTAGAAGGAACGCTGCCCAAGAAAGAGAATTCAAATGTAACCGGCGAAACACACTGAAGTGCACCGATTCCGAAGCAAAGATGGTTTCAGTGGAAATTAATTGAGCCATGAATGAGGGGCATTCATGGCAAGGCAGCCATTTTGCACGAGGTCAAGGAGAAAGAAAGGGAGAGAGAGAGAGAGAGAGAGAGAGAGAGAGAGAGAGAGAGAGAGAGAGAGAGAGAGAGAGAGAGAGAGAGAGAGAGAGAGAGAGAGAGAGAGAGAGAGAGAGAGAGAGAGAGAGAGAGAGAGAGAGAGAGAGAGAGAGAGAGAGCGAGAGAGAGAGAGAGAGAACGAATAAAACTGCTACTGCCTGCATCCTCCACCTTCTCTTTTGGCCTAACCTGGTATTCGGTGGTTCATTCTGTACTTAAATTTACCTCCGAGGGGCTACAGTTCATAGTGCAGCGATGTGTGCAGCAAATAACACGTAAGATTAAATATAATCTTCGGCGTGGGCGCTTTAAGAGATCGCAATGAAGGGCAGCGCCCAAGGATGACCGAGTCAGCACATCCTTAAGGTCACCCTACGAGAACAAACTTAACCCAACGCCAATCTTGTACTAATTACATTTTAACGGAACACTACAGAAATAAATCAATTCCTATTTAGCGCTATTAAATATTTCACAAAAGTGCGACATAGGTCTAATTCAACCCTCTGAAAATAATGAGTAATATTTTCATAATTTCTTATTCAAGTCGCTTATAGTTTGCCTTAGTAGGAAATAAACTTTGCTTAGAATAGCTGACATTTTTTTCATAAACACCATGTAATGTGAGTCAGACGGCGCACTGGGTTTCCCCAACTTCCAACTTACCACAAACTGAGGACTGTTTTTAACGCGATAACCGCAAGTGCAAAACAACGGGAATACACTTTCTATACCAATAACAAGCGAAAATTATACGGAATCATGGAGCTTCGTTCTGGCTGCTTTCAGTTTATATACTACCACAATGTACTATAATTTATAATAGTATAATTTATTATAATATGTATAATAAATTATCACATTATGAACACCAAAATACATGCTCCAGTATGTTTAAAATCTTCAACATTCTCCTTCTTTAATTCAAAGATGTATCTGATGTATGTGTAATTCAAACAGACAATTAACATGGAAACAACTGCCTAAGTGGAAAATAGTTTACTACACCCAAAGAGGTTTTATTATGCCCAACTATTATTATTACTGCATTTCCTTTTTGAATTAATGAAGTGACGTAGATTTATACAAATTAAGAATAGAACTTTCATAACAGGTGAGCACGAAATGATGCAAGTTTCAAGAAGAAATTCTGGATAGAACGCGTAGGTGAATATAAATGAGCAGGCCTAAGTGATCCCCCTGCTTAGATCAATGTCCCTGCCACAATTTACACCCAGTACTATAAAAAATAAATTAAATATAATAGATAACGGGAAATGGACAAAAGAAAGTTTGGGAAATTAAATTAGGACTCTTACCCTAGCCCTAAAGAAACGTCCAGAGTTCAAGCAACAGTATTGATTAAAAAGACGAATTTGCATGTTGCCAGGCCACAGAAAACAGCAAAATACGGCAGGCGTTACGACAAAAAAAGTCAGCATCATTCAATGTTTTATATGCAATAAATTTCTTCATATCATGATTTAGATAAGAAAATTCATTTGCGAATAAGCAAGCGAGAAATTATCGTTATAAAGTTACAGAAAAATAAGTCACTGAATAAAGCTGCATTGTAATAATATAATCGCATAATAAATTAGGTACATACCTATATAGAAAAACTTTATATACTTGTATGATAACTGAAAACAAGTTTTATGAAACATTATTTATGATGAATTATGTATGCTGCGTTAACGACGATATATCCAAAACAAAAATTACTCTATGGCATAGATTTTGAACGATTTTCTCCAACTGATTCAATACATAATTCAACAGTTTTTGAACCTATCTTCTATTCTGAGAGATTGATCGAAACTAACAACTTATTTAATGTAATTTTATTCGAATTTCATAATATTAGATGAATTTAAGTTCCTTAAAATACGAAATAAGGGAAAATACAACAACGTTAAAGAAAAGTTTAATTAATCTGTAGGTAGTACAATTGACAGTGGTTCGGGGGCTTAGTGAAGAGGCTGTAGTGGTGAGAGCTTTCGATATTAATGCCGGATTCCTGCCATACTTTTCACCGCTCTCCGGATGCAATCGAATTCAGTTCAGAAATAAAACCATTAGTACTTTCATTATTGAAAATACGGAGGAGTAATAAAATGAGTTATGTACCCGGAACACAAAAATGCGCAATAAAAATGCCGTTTGGAATTTTCACTAGTTTTAGGGTCATAAAACGCTTTAACGAACCTGAAATATATGAAATAGGAAAGTGAGCCTGTAAAATTTATTGCGTCCTATGAAGGAAAAATGGAGGCCATATTTACCGAATAATATATCTGAGAAAGAACATGGGAGATGGAGAAAATCACCCGATACAAGCAGCGGCCTTTATTAATTAACCCATAAATGTTGATATTTAATAAAATATAAATATAAAGGTGAAAAATATTTGAATTGGACTCCCATTTTATTTCGAATTAGGTCGCCGAATAGAGGCAAACATCAAACCTTTGGGGCGACAGAGCTCCATTGCCATTGGCCGGCTTTATTACCAGCACCCTGTACAAATATTGATTGCCGTTTTCTAACAGGTGATTGGTTCCTACATTATGGAAATATTTCGGGACAGACAATGCAACCGTCATGAATGGTTTTATCTGCCTATATATGGAGCCGGTAGTGAACCAATTGTGGGTCCATGAAGAGATTAGTGGGGCTGTCTAATAATTCAGTGGCAGGCAAAGATACCCTGAATATAAACCGCACCAAATTCCAATCTAATATCCGGGGCGGCATTTCGTTTGGAGAAAGATTATCGCTAGAAAACAAGCTGGCTGAAAACAGGGTACGATAAATTCAAACCCAGTCCCCTCCGCATCCGTATCCCCTTGGCAAATCTAAATTGTACGCGGCGGCCCAGTGAATAGAGATCGGAATGAAACGGATCTGGAGAAAGGGATTTTCTTACTCTACAATATCCGAAGTGACGGTTCTATCTCATAAATTCTGTAGTGTATGATTCCATACAACCGACATGCCGAAAAGACCTAAACATGTTTGAGTCTGTCCAGGAATTCACAGTGTCAAGAGTACGCACATGTATTGTTTAACGGCAATTTTTCAATGTCACCAGCTGAGCTAAAATTTAGCTGGGATTCTGTTTTATAATGGAAATTTGTTGCCCATTATAAATGTCCTGTGCGGACAGAATACAGATTGCAACATGACTTTACACGCTGTTATTCTGTAATTCCTTTCACACAAATGTTAAAGACAGAAATTTTTCTTTAATTTTTCCTAGAGTTATTAAATATTAGGTTAAGGTATTTATTTGGAGTCTTGAGATGTTTGACAATACTATAACTTTTTTTACTATTTTAGCCTGGTTTCGGTTATCTTACGAGTCAAATGTCTTTATCAGCTGGCGTTCTGACCAGACGGGATAGAATATATAATTAATTCCTAATTAGACGCTAAATAAGTTTTACGCTGAAATCAACTAATACGGTATGAGAATAAACACTGTGGTTGTTTTGTCGGGCTAATTTCAGTACGCTAATAAATCAAACCTAATATTTCAAACCAGTTCAGGCTCATACTTCTACATTGAAATATTTGAGCCAGATATACCAAGAATACCAAATTAAGAACAAACAGTATACAGCACAACAAATTATATTGCCTTCCGCGACCCAGGAACAAGAAAATAAAAATGGCGAGAAACAAGGATGTTTCATCATATATCCATAAATCATAGGGACATAACTGTGGTCTAGAACAACGGGATGTACCTGATGGGCGTGTCCCCGCGTGAAAGGCCCTCTTCAAACCAGCCCTCAGTGACTGGCTAAATTAATTAACGCCCCTTCAGGTGGCGGCACTTAGACCGCACTTCCACTGCCACCATTCCTATATGAAATTGCGTTAACGAGAAAAGAATTGCGGCTCTGATCCCGAAGCCTATTTCGCAGAAAGAAGAGCCAATTTCAACGATTTACAGTAGGGCCGCTCCACGATGAAATTCAATTCTTTCTCCTACATTTCTGGCGTCCAGGCGCATTAGTTAATTAACTAATGCCGTTATTAGTGATATCCTTTCAAGTCCGGTAAAAGCATCTCTCGCCTAATCAATTTAGATTTCCTAGAGGGCAATATTAACCGGGAAATTAGACTGGAGTAAAAAGCTAGACTAATGAATTCGGGGCTGTTACTTATGAAGTGTAAAGTGCAGTGTGCAAATGGTAGTTTCACAATGCATTCTACTCTACTACTAATAATGCGAAGAAATGAGAACCCTTGACAACGAATCATCGATTTGAGATGGCAAGTCACGGCGGACACAGGATATGATGCTATCTTGTAAATAAAACCACTGCCCTATCAGGACGGGTATTCGGCAAACGTTCAAGTTGACGATAGAATAATTCCAGCCAACCGAATGCGTTATTAAATTATGATTAACGAAGAAGTGATGGTGCATCCCAACATTACAGTTAATTTTGTCCCGTAATTAGTTGCAATCAAAACAACATTCTGCGTGAATTTGAATAGCAAAATTTACTCCATTTTAGTACTCCATTAACAATCTCTAAATGAGTGGCATGGTTTTCTTTGGTTCAAATAATTACCTTAAAATAATTATATTGTAAAATTAATAATTAATGGTGCTACCTTTCGAATCGGATTTCATTCTGAAATAAAATAAAAATATATCCACTTTTAACTGGAGAACACTATGATATGGAACCAAATCTAAGGCTATACGACATGAAATACTGCTGACTAACGAATACCAATATCGGATATTACCAATATCTATAAAGCCACTTTCGACGGCGGCCAATATCTTACCGCAATATTCCGAAAATTCCATCTCCCGTATGTAAAAATTAAGCCGATAAGATTAAGCGTGATCCGACATATTGGTTGAGAGGTCGAATCGAAGAAGAGGCGGACAGGCGTTACAAAGGAGGGGTAAAGTTTAAGCTTCCATTACTCAGGATTACCTTGTATTTGATTAATAACGGTCCCGGCTTAAGGGTCCTTCCCAATTTTAGGTTCCCGTCCTTCCCGGGGGATGTGACGTCCCCGATACAACAAGCTTGCTTTGCATTAACACCTAACTAGAGGCGGTACACGTGGCTGACATTAACAGGCCCTTCAACGGCTTTTAAGGGATACGCCCCTCTAATAGGTACACAGAGGAAATCTATCCGATGTCTATGCTAATAACTTAAAACATTAAATCGTGAGAATATAAGAACAAACTGACTTTCAATTTTTGTCTTCCATTGCCAGGTCAGGTCCTCGCCCGCAACTCTGTCGTCTGTAAGTGCAACTATTAAATATACGAAAAATATATGATTATATAATTAAATTATCTTCCTATGTATTGTAAATTAAGACATGGTAAAATGTGTAATAGAACTATTTAAACGTGTGGTATTATTAATACGAAGTATCGGCTTAATTCGAAAACATTCTTTATGCTAAAAAAAAAATTATTATGCCCGGGGGAAAACCCCCTCCGCAAAATGCTTAAAGGTTAAGATTAATTTATATCTTCAAATTTTGAACAAAGGAAATAGAACAATAAGTTTCGTCGATAACTCAATCTTGGAATCAAAATAGGAGTAACAAACGCCAACAGTAAATTTCATATCTGAGCGAGTCAGACTCAAACATATCGATTCGGGCGAAAAAGTAAGAGAAGCCGCACAACAGTCACGATTCGAGAGGGTGAAGAGGTGGAAAAGGGGTACCGGCGTAATCCCGGCGACCAGGAGGAGGAGTCAAGCTCAACTTAAAAAGGATCGACTGAAGGATGACTCCCAACCCTCCAATAGGGCAAGGGATTTATTGCGACAGCGATGTCAGTCGTCCGAAGAAAATCCGCTAAAAAGGAACGACTCGAATTCCCAAATACAATACCGCGAGCAGAAAGAGGCACACCCCGCTGTAATTTACCAGCCGCGAAAAGGAGGAGGAGGAGGAAGCGTGTTTGCCGGTTTTTACTCGGAGCGAATAAGAAGGAGTAGGACAACACTGGTAGGGGCTTACCGGCCGATTGTTGGGATCACTCCCATTGACTTATTCAATATAAGACAATTCGTTACGATGATGAAAGTGGCGAGCGATAAGTAAATACATTTAGCGAAATACCTATGTTGTTCAGAGTGTTAAAACCTATAATATCTAGCCTACACGGGGTGCCTAATACGAGATAAGACCGTGTACGGTATTACATGAAGGAAAAGAGGAAAACATAATGCCTAACAATTGTATGTACTAATGTGATTTAATCTTAATGTAATGTAATTTACTTTTAATATAATAAATGTTAATTATTATGTTATCAATGTGTTAATAATAACGAAATATTTCGTTTGGTGACTGGTAAGAGAACATCGGACGCCATTACACAAAACGGACACGGTAAGCCGGTATCGATCAAAACCCCGCTATGTGGTTTGGAGCTAATTGGATAAAAGGACCTGGGTTCAATTAGGGAGGAAACGACGATCCGGCATCAAATATTTCACTGTCTACTCGTTTGAAATTGAGTTACCTCTTTTCCACATCTCTTACTCAACCCTCAACTCTGTGACTTCCCGAAGTGCGCAGATTTCTTATCCCAAAACTAAATGTATTTACTCGATGACTCATTTTTTTCTAATGGTCCGGGGAACAGGTCGCACAAAGTAGTCTGCGCTGAAAAGTGGGTATACTAACAGGTACTCTGATAAAATATTAGGAAAACCGTTGGAAGAAATTCGACAACTCAAGTCTGGGTTAAATAAATTCATTTGCAAGGATATTTATACGGGACAGGGTCGTCACGTAGTTTACCTTCAGGCGGTACCCATAAGGTAATAAAAATCAATCGGAAAGTCGAGGTTCTTATTGCACTAAAAGCCCTGATTTCAAGTTCAAAGATTAATTGACGGTGAATAGACAGTGGATAGTGGACAGTATAGTTTTACTCTGAGGGCTTAACCGCAATACGACAAGAATAGTTAATAACCACAGATTTTAATGTACTGACAAAACAAACAAAAAATAAAACAATGAGAACATAACCGAGCACTGTCATGTAACGAAAATAAGTCAAAAGTTTCATTTCGTAATCTATTGCCGGCACGTGTACACGTGTATGGAAACAAATAAAAGAATGACCGGCTCAAAGGATGTCTCCATGGAGACGGAGTACGGGTCGGGAGGTACCACGCCCATATTACGAGGGTAAGGACCCGCCCTGATACTAGGATTCGAATATTTAAATATCTAAAATATTTCTTTCAAACGGAGAGAGAACTACGAGAACGAAAATCCTTTCCGGCCGTTCCCCGGGGAGAGGGAGGCCTTCTCGGGGAATCGATAGCCCGAAAAAACGAGCCCCCCCCCCACGAGGCATTGCACACAGTGCAAACGCCGAACGTTTAAGGGGAACAAGGAGGGAAAGGAAATAAGGCTACTGTGAAAAGGAAGAGTGGAAGGAGAGAGAGAGAGACGGGACAGAGAGGGCGGTCGATTACCATGGAAATATGCGGCTCGCGGGGACTACCCGCAGATTAATAAGGCCCCTCCCCTCGCTCCAAACAACCACGGGTCCGATGCCACTTTTACAAATTAGGCCTCCTTTTTTTCTTTCATGAGCCGCAGCTCCGACTCATCCCACTACCTCGCCCTTCAAATTGGACGACTCCTAAAGGGTCTTTGTCCCACCCGGAGCATAATTTGCGCGGAGACGACTGGCGAGTTAGATAAGACGGCCGTACTTATTTTATGTAAAATAAAAAAAAATCCGCACGGATATTCCGGAAAAAGAATATGATTTCACTCTTAAGCTGGTATCCCTCAGGCTGAGTTTACGAGAACTTTGAACAATAATGAATGGGCCAGTATAAATAGGTACAAGTAGGAAGCACTAGGAAGAACCTTTGAATCGAATTAAGCAACTTATTCATCCTTTCAAACTATATTTGAGAATAAATAAATATATATATATATATATATATATATATATATATATATATATATGCTATTTTATTTAAAATTTGAAAACGTGTCGGGATAAATGTCGATAAAACACGTTTTTATATTTTTCGCTTAAAATTATGAAATATACTGTAATGAAGTAATCTGGCATTTTATAACAAAAATAATTAAAGAAAAATTCGTTTAATTAAATTTGTTTTTGTACTCTTATCATGAAAGTAAGACACATTACCGTCAAACTGGAATTATAAGGGATGGTTTCAAGTTATGCTTACGTGTGCCGAAAATGCCTACGTGTTTGAGCGATTTGCTGGGGAATAGGTATCACCCCATCATCCTTTCCATAGGTATAAGGTCTTACGTTTTACATTTGTATTAACTTATTTTTAAAAACCAAAAATATTTCGACGGACAAATTTAATACAGTTACCAGTAATAAAATTCTACTCTTCAAGCTAAACGCGACACTTCAGGACTCGAAGGAAAAACGGACGTTTAAGAGTCGTCCGGTAGTTAACAGAAGAAGTAATACATTTGTAACAGGAGGATGGGGAGACACCGCCACTTTGGCCGGGGTTTTTGTTAAGAGCTAATAAATATTCAGATTGTAAATGGAACTCATTAAATCAAGAGGAAGGGAGACTTCTGACTTTGAAACTTTATTGTCCTCAAAGCAATTCCTTACCACGAGCATCCGGAACTGATGTCGGGGTAGATTGACTTGACCGACTTCCGACACAATTTTGCTCCATTAACTTTGAATCCGCAATAAATTAACGAATACACTTATGTTATGTATACACATACATTTCATATGGGATCATGAGACAAAATGTGAATGTATTTTTAAATTGGGAATCCTGTAAAAGATAACTATAATCACATCGAACTTCAGGATTTTAATCTGCACACAGGACACATGTTAACGGAAATGGGTATGTATTATCTTAACAAAGGGCTGAAAATCAGGAACAGTAAACAGGCTTTGAGCATGAGATAGAACGCCCACCGAATTCAGATTAAAAAACAAAAAACGCGCGCAGCTGCCAGCCGAACAGATAATTTCGTTCTCTGCATTTTATCAGTCGCCGAACAAACTACCGGCCGTTTATTCGCCTCGGTTTCTTTAAAAGACGAGGATAATTTCGGAATGGTATATTACCTCAACCCTGCATCGCGATAAATTCAAACGGCAGTCCCTCTATTAATGAAATGTAACCGAGTTTCTACGACTGAGTGGGAAACAGACTGACTAAAACAAATTAAAGATTCATATGTAAAAATCTGTGCTCACAGTATGAGTAGCTTGTTAATTAATGCCTGGTTAAATAGAGAGAAACTTTTAAATAACTTTCATTTTGGCTGCTCATTACAGTTTCAGTGGCCCATGAACACCATGATCCCAGGAATATCCCTCATCAACGGTATTACACAGCTTATCCCTCTCCTAACAATAATTTCATAATGGTAAATATTGTCAATGAAATAAGTGACATTTAAACTAATTATGAAATTCAAAAATAGTATTTCAATCAGAGTAACGTTTAACTCAATTCAATTCTTGTAATACGTTAAAAAAAAGATTTCTTCCACGAAGAAGACTCATGCAGTATCTGTGTGCTGTAAATAGGCAGATGACACAACTGGTGAAAACTATCAAGTCAAGAGAGAAACGGTGCTCTGCCTGCCTTATAATACCGACATACGAATGTCTATTAAATGATGAACGACCAGCACTTATATGCGGATAATAAGGTTAACAGTAATGTGACTAATATGGGTCGGTCGAACACAAGTGGGTGGCCTGATTCGCGAAAGGGTCCCAGACGACACGCCCGCCTCGAATCTGCTACTCCTCCGAAGGACACAACTCCGCATTGTTCTTGGCAAATTCCCAACCGGCGAATTATTATGTCGACCCGGGTCTAAAGGTCAGGATAAAATACTGACAACCATTTTACGAACGTGAGTTAGGTTCGCTCCTATGCCAGTTCGGACAAATATACACTGGTATTGAAAATAAGATTACCGAACTCAAGTGACATTGAGGAACAGAGATAATTAGTTCAGTATCACCGTTATAAGAATAATTATATATTTAACTTTTCACTTAATTGCGGACTGAAAAACTCGCGAAATACGATAGTTCCCAGCAAAAAAGAAATTACGATATGCAAAGGTAATGAGAAAATATTAAAAATACCAATGCTCGAAATAGGATACATCTTTATGCTAATAAAACGTGGCTTTCTGGGACGATTCAAGTTTTCTCAGTCTCCCGGAAAGGGGGAACAAATCTAAACAATAAATCGTCAAACGCAGCAATGAAATATGAGAGTGAGAGAGAGAGACAGAGAAAGAGAGACGGAGAAGGAGAGAGGGAGAGAGAAAAGGAGAGGAGACCCGATAGAAAATCCAGCTCGGATTGCGGGATTTTATTATTTGACTCGTGTCCCCCGAGTCGCGGAATCATATCGAGGAGTTTACTGCCGGAGGTTTATCCATAAATCCGGAACCCCGGTATTGAGCTCGGGGCGACCGCTCGAAATTATATTTTTATCCACTTTTTTGTTCCTTCAGACGCCCATATAAAAGGGCCCACTGTATTTCTTCGTAGTTCGTCCCAGACCGAGCGTAATATAGGGAGCGGAGAAATAATCGTTGGAAGTTTATAACACACAGAAAGCGATTTAAAATCACTCCCGAAAACTCATTTTAGATTGGAATTATCGACGATTCTCAAACGAGTAAAGATGGTATACAAAAATAATACTGAAAATACTAATAATACACATATGAAGTAAGTATATCATTATTTATATGTAAGCCATGTTATTATTTACGAACATAAATGTAAATAACATAAGGAACTCAAGTATGAAGAGAACAAACAAGTTGAAAGATAAATCAGTTTGTTACTGGAACCTGAAAAATAACTTGCTAATCTCCGATAATGTGTTTTGCTTTGAAACAAGGCACTCGATGGATAATAATTTACTAAGGAGAGTAAAGCCCCTTTTGAATTCGTGCCACCTAAGTATAACAGCATAATTAAAACGCAGTAATTTTCATTGATGAACTGGATCCCGAATGCGGGCCCTCGAAAGGTGTTGCTAATGTAGCGGATGAGTAGCGGCGAGATGACTACCTTGAATATTGTTAAAATTTTACTTTTAAACAAAACATCAGGTCATAAACGTATAAAAACTATTACCGGGGGGCATTCATTTCAGACAGTGAACAATAAAATGTATACTCAAATTCTATGGTATGCCAAATATCTATAAAAACGGATGATAAATGCCCACACATGTATACGACTGGATACTGAAATTAGAACGAGATAATAATAAAATGATGGAAAATGTGGGACCGCAATTAAATCTAACGGCTTCCCAGAAGGCTCCCGGCCAGATAACAAGTTTCACTCTGAACAAACACCTTGCAATGGTGTACTCGAACAAATATTTATACGCCTTATCTCAATGCAGTCTTATCGCGTTTCAATAACTCGTTACGCGATCGCAACAGAATCTGTATTAAATCCCATAAAGAGATGTTCTTCAGAAGAGCAAAATTGTTTAGTTAATGAAGAAACGCCGGAAAGTAATTAGATAAAGATCATAGATCCGCTCTATGGTGTAAACCTAACATAACCTTAAGTTCATAATAATGTTTTGAGTTTTCCAAATGTCAAAACGCAAAGAAAATTCATCAATGCTGCGATAAATTAACCCACTTAACATTTCAACATAGAACTATTTTATCTTGGAATATATTATAATAAAATATTGCATTTTATCATTTCCTTTGCACGAAATTATCTAGGAAATTCGTTTTCGACGCACCAGATGGGAATGATGCGCCGAAGAATGAATCACTCTGCGTATATATATTTTATATATGCCAGAAATAAATTACACGTATTTCAACATTTTTTAACGGAAAGGCCTAATGGACCGAGAACTAATTATTACGCTCCTATTCATTCCAGACGTCGGCTGAACCGAGCAATTTTTCCGCTCCAGAAGGGAACTTAATTTTACGGTTAAGAAAAGTTAAAAGATCACCCTTCAATTATTTGTTCAAAAGGGCGGGAGAATCAGAGCAAAACTTTTGAAGCTCATATTCTCAAATGGAGGACCACTAGAGACCGCCCGACAGAAAAGACTCTAGGGTGACTTAACTACAGGGAAATTTGTATGCTATTTAAACGCTTTCTTGAACTTAAACTGAAATCCTACTGGAACAAATATACGTTATATAATTTAATATGTACTATCAATTACCGAAATTATGTACTATAATTACTATGAAATCGCCGAGAATATAAACCAGTATGACATTATATGTTATATTACATATAGAACTTCACGCCACACCCGCCATTGCCAGCCACTGATTCGATAGCACATATTTTCACTCGTTGTGATACACAGGTAAGTAGCAGTTGAGTTTTAGGCCCAATTATCGAAGACAATGCGTCTATACTCGCATCTTTATTCATCTAAGAAACAAGTTCTTAGGACACCTCATTCAAGGGACCAATCATCGCTGTTAAAGATGACGAGGATAATAACACCTTGTATGAAACCTGCACTGCATTCTAGACCCGGATCTCAAAACGGGTATCGAAGTTAGATAAACTCCGCACTAAATAAATGTTATGATAATTTACATTGGTGTGATAAAAATTATAGGGAACAAATAAACGAATCCTTGTCACTGAATTGTCTTGCAGATTTTTGGTTCGTGAAAGGCAGGTGATGAAGGGAGGAGCGGCCGGGGCGAGGGGAGAACCCACTCCATGACGACGACAAAGAGAGGGTGGGTCAGCACATAACATCGATCGTGGATGGGAGAAGGGGAGTAGCGCCCCACAACAAACTCCGCAAGAGCCCACCGACACCAACCGCCCCCAACCAATCTGAATAGCCCCATCCTGCCACGTCCTTTCACAGTTCTCCACACTTAGGACCTCAGACCATAGAGATCAAATTCAAGTCACTTAATCCAGTAGTTGAGACTAATCAGAATATGATAAAATAATAAGAAGAAGGAGGAAAAGAATTGTGCTAATCCCTTGGTAAGAACTGCATAGACAAGGTGAAAGTTCCGGCATAAGTCGTTAGTTAATGACTTAAATAAAATAACGATATAAAAAAATATACGTTTTTACATATTTAAACAAAACAATAACAATATAATAATAAAGATTTCTGAATACGATAATATATACCGAGAACCGTTGTACTAGTCGGTTCTTTGGTGATAAATAAATAAATAAAATACCAAAGAATTCTCCCTATTTGTACTACTACAGCCAATACAATTGAGACTTAATACGGAAACAACTCACATAGGCGTCACGCGCATTCGCCCAATGATTTAAGCAGATGACCGGTGATTGACATAAATAGAACTCAAATGCGCATACGTTGCAATGGAAAACAGCCAGCAGGAATTTTTGAAACTTTATCAAACTAGATAAAGACCAAACTATATTGTAAGAGATTGGGAACTGTGTTGCTGCAAAAAAAATATCCTTTTAGTGAATCTTTCATGCGTTCTTATCAAAATAAAAAACTTTCAATCAGCATGTTAAAAGAAATTTTAAAATCATCTTAAACTACAATAGCGCCAACATAGAATTCGTTTCACACAATTCACTGATAATGCTGAAATAGAAAGGTGTGGGGACAAAACGTAACCGGACGACTCACGCCATCACTGGGCTGAAGATTTCCAAAGTCAAGGGATAAACGTACGAATTCGTGTACGAATTGCGTCAAAGGTTTTCAAAATAAATTATGGCAATGTAGTCAGTTCCTAAATCATGGCTATTAAACAACACCACAATTCAAATGGTAAAAAGCCTTTTTGAAGTATAGCCAACAGCCAGTGGCGTTTGTGGTCATAATTTTCCCGCCGGTTAGTACGCGGCATCAGAGAGCACTATGGTCACTGATCCAAAATGTTATTTCGAATACTAGGAGGAATAGTACTCGGGGAATCCAAACTGGAAAGTTCCAGGTATTATCCTGCTGACGGAAGTAGCTCAGTTTTAAGCGTCGATTTGAAGATTTTCTTGCTGGACGGACCTCAAGATTCTCAGAAATCCTTAATCTTCTGTTCCATCCAGTTCCACGGCCACGATAAGCAAGACATTTCCGTTCTCGAAATGATGTTATCATCATATGGGAAAAATAAACACAGACGAGTCTGAATGGTGTCATTAGAATTTGTTTACAGAGCTAATACGACACAAATCTTGTCGCCTTAAGAGGGGTTGTCTGAAGAGAGATTCTTCTATAAACAAGTCGGTCATCTGGGTTTATAAATTAGTCGCCTGGGGCCGATTTGTTTACGTTTCGGTGTAAGTTCAAAGCGGTCGTTAGTCTGGAAAAAATCAATGAGCTTATCTTGGTAAACTCTCAAGAGGCCTTCAATGTATTTCACCACCCATCTCTATTTGTTTGCACATTCCGTTTATATTTCATCCGATGTCCTCAAATAACCAATAGATTTTCCTTTCACAAATATTAATGACTAGCACCGCGAAAATTGTTCTTATTATTTGTACTAAGCTAATTTGATCCATTATCTGGAAGGAATTCAGTTGTAACTTACCGAAGTTTGAATCTGAAACCAACTGATTTTAAAATGAGTCTATCTCTTGTAGACAATAAGAGATACCCTCCTGACAATAATATTACAAGAACGATTTCTCTCGGTTATACAGTCATTCTAAATGAAACAAACTCACGTGTATTCGGCCAATTAGAATAACATAACAGTCAAATTACAATACTTCATATAGAATCATAACATAGTTTTTGAACTAGTTTTAACATTCACTCATATACTACACGAAGTTGCTGTTAGAAAACTTTCAAGAGGCAGTTGTCGCCACTCGTATCATGTTTGCTAATGTAAGCTTGAAATTTTAACGGAACGGCTGGGAATGCGTATTTCATAATTTAGCACGAACCGAGTTCCTAGTTCTGCCCCAGGTCTAATTGCCACACCAGATACCTTTATATTATTCCACACGGTATAATTCCTCTGAATTCTGGGTTAGTAGTAACCGATTTGCATATTAAAATACATAGTTAAACGATTCGGCTGCTAACAGGAACAATGAGACAACCCCCAGTAACGACCGAAGAGATCGCTGATTGAAATTAACTGTATGATGCAAAACAACAGGAGCCTATTTGAGAAAAGGCTGGAACTTGAAATGCAACCAACAAACCGGAGCAGCTCGGTCTAAATTAGAAACGATAACGACCTTTTCTTGCAAATCATTTTACATTTGCTCTCCCGTCTCGACCACACGACTATAAATTTCTAAATTCATAGTCAGTTAGGTAAAGGCCAAGATTCAACTCATTCAATTAGCAGCCAAGAGAAATTTTATAATCGGCTTACCGGAACATAAATTGGTTGCATTCTTCGGGCTAATTGGACGGGCACCAAATTTAATAAAATTAGGATTTTATTAATGTTGCCTGTCAGATAACTAATTACCGAATGTACAAAACCACGTGAATGTGTGAGAGTGTGTATGTATGTATATGTGTATATATATATATATATATATATATGCATACAATAATATTATACAAGGATATGTATATGTATGTATGTATAATATGCCAGCCATATTGAATAACTCCGTCATCATCCGAAATGGGAAGCAGGCTTTCCGGTGGTGAGTCACCGCTAATTGCACAAGTGGAATGACAACCAGTCATTTTCATCATTGAGAGATTTGTAATTATTATTGTTTATTCAGTCTGTATGGTTTTAAACATTTCTGATAAGAGCTTGTAAATCTAATAGAGGCGATAACATTAATTCATAAATAAGAACAGGACAGCCGTCTGCTTTTAAAATCCAATGCTTGCAATCCATAATGATTCGTAAAATGATTAACCTTATGGATCAAACCGCACTGTTCATACTGATTTCGACGTATCGTTCATTTACAAACTAACAGCTTTCTGATAAAAATCCTTTCATCCTAAGCCCTCCCAACATTACAAACCGGTAATTCAACAGCTTTCCACACTCCACCTTCTAGAAGGTTCTTATGAGCACCGCCTTAAACGGAAATGGTTCCTTAATATTTGAGCAAGGGGAGGACTAAAGTCCTTTCAATAGTGCGAATGAATTCAATCCTTTCGATTGTCGTCTATAGCGCGCTAAATATAATATAAAATTGTAGTTGTGACTTACTTGGAACAAAAAAAGATTAGAAAAGTGTATAATTCAATATACAAAATTTACTCACGCTGTTCATAACATTAACTTCCATTATATCGTCAATTGCGAATACATTTAATATTTTAAATAACAGTAAAGTTACGAACGATCAACAATACAACAGCTTTAATTCCGTGGGATACAAGAAATGAAATGACACTGTCCCCAAAAAACCCTTAAGCGAACCTTAAGAAAAAGTAAGAGGAAACATCGGCGGTTGATGGATAGGCGCTATGATTAATTACTTAAACCAAGCCGCTTCTTTTGACCTTCCTCCACAATTTGACACCTGGGACCGCACCGGAGGGGATTAAACCCGTATTAAAAAAATCATTCTGCTTGAAAATTTCCCTCTCCGGTTAACGTATTTATAATTTTTCAAAAGATGTGTAGGATATACGTGCACATTAATAACAGAAAGTAGTAATAAAAGGTGCAAAAATAAGACACTTGCATCTGGTGTATTTTTTCGGAAAACGTGTAGATATATTATGAACTTTCAAGATATAAGTAGTACTCGACTGCCTTTTATGTGCAAGTTAAAAGGCTACAATGAATAGTAATTGAACAAGAGTATCCAACAATACACGATGAATGGGCTACCAGAAAACCTGTTAAGAATGTTCAAGGTCGGTCAAATGCTCATAACAGCGGAACGTTGTGAACTAACCACACCATGTCGATGACACCCCAAATCTTCGGGTGAACGCCGGTTTCTCAAGGACAGAAAAGCCGTGTAAGTCGCAAGGCTTCACAACCTCGCTTGAACGTAACGAAGACCCGGAACGGGCCATCTAAAATATTTATGGTCCATCCGGGTCGGTGCCGGACGTTTATTTCTTCCCAGCGGGCAATAAATTTAGCGCAGGGATTTCGAAACACAATCTATTCGACTCGCAAAATCTGAGCCTCCCGCGAGGAGTCAATGACCCCTTACTGAGGGGGTCTGAGTCCTCCCTTACTCATCCACGAAAAGCGTATTTTGTTAGAATAATTTATTTTTATATTCATTCTATATTTACAGTTTCAAATACAAATCTAAAACTAATATCAGCAACACATTGCTTTCACATAACCAACTAAGGCTGTAAACACTTGCATAAAAAAGGTATAGTAACCTGAAAACTTAATTAATTGAACTAATTCAACGAGTGGCCCAGTGGACGATAGTAACTATAACAATAAAACCCGATTTTACTAAATGACCAATTCTCAAAAATTCATTAGTACGCAATATACACAGTTTCCGTGCAGCGTTAGGAATCGGAAAGTGTAATATGGCTTCTGAGAATAGGCCGAGTGGAATTGATCATTAAAAGCGTTCCGATAAGATAGGAACGGCGGAACGTGTGCGGGAGGTGATAAGGGAATTCATAGTCGCGAAACGGATTCTTAATACTACTTAGGTGTCATAATTATTATTGGCTTTGTCACGATAGGGCCTCGGTGCTCGAGAAAATATCTTAAATTGCCGCCATTAACACACCGACAATTGCGCCAGGAAGTAAATGAGCAAGTTCAAAAACTCGGTCTCGACTCAGTCAGTTGGACAGTCAAATTAGTATTAACATGATTTATTAACAAGAAACAACGAACAACGGTCAACATACCGTATGTAGATTAAGTGGCTCAGACTATGCCTAGTGCCTAGGTCTAAATATCCAGAAGTGTTATTAATGACCCATAAAACTGAAGTAACATTTGGAAAACAATGTATGACACCCAGTTTAAAATTGTAAACAATTAGCGGGAAATTAAAAATTAAACATGGGCCTGAACGAACTTCATTATCCAGTTCGCTTGAAATAATCGATAAGCATTTATTTGGCCATTGTTCCATCACGCCCAGTGTTCCTCTGCACGAAATGAATTCGACAAAGCGTCGGCCGGGTAACAACGGGCACCAATTATTAGCCGACCCGTAATTGTATTTGAGTGACGCACAATAAAAGCCAATAATCAGGCCGAATTGATTCACTCGTTTCTCGGGCAAACTGGATTTAATCAAATAACAGTTTGTTAGCGGATCTCCAAAGTGCCAGAGGTAGCAAATCCAATCCGGTTTGAAATTCGGGTGCTCCCTCCTTAATAAATTCGACAGGAATTAGTGTATTATTCGTGTCATCCGGATGTAACAACCATTGAAAACCTATCTATGTACATATAATGTCATTGACAGCCAATATCTCATCGATAAATATTATAACAATTTCTTTCACTTTAGAACCCAACAAACCCCCAGATACCTAACAAAATGTACTAAGTAAATGTTATTACGGATAATCGTCTTATTAATACAAAATCGGAAAAGAAATTAATATGAAAACAATTATTCGGACTGACGTACAGGCAGTTGAAAAGTCACTTAATTGCAAAATTGAGCCCCTCAAAAGGAAATGGAATTACAACGTCGTACAATTTGAAATCTGCAAATTTTATAAATCATTCGTAACTTTTGAAAGAATTCCTTTTTTGCTACAAAATGAACTGAACTATGGACGGCAGAGAAACATCATACAATTCGCTAATAGAGGATTTAATCGAACATAATTAAACAACCTAAATTCCATCGAATTTCACTGACTCTAACGAACAAGGATTAGCTACGAGCTCATCGTGATAGGGACCCTACTTAGAATAATGTAAAGGCCACGCATATCAACTGACAAGGAAAGGTCAAGTTTACTCTAAAGGTTAACGGGTCATTGTTTAATTTATTCAACTGCGGACTTTGTCACGGCAGAATAAAGTTTATAAGAGCGCAACCTAACGAGCATCAATCTATTTGGAGCTACTCACTTGCAAGTAGCTTGAATTCACCAACATTATAGAGTAAAATAGAATAATAGAAATAAAGAAAGATATTTATTATTTATAAAATTATAAATGTAATAATTAAAATCCATTAAACGCCGGCACCACTATCACTTCGCATAAAATCACCCGGAGGAATTAAACAGAATAATTATTGATGAAACATCATATCCCATCAGGCAACCAACAACGCCACTGTGCGCCAGAACTAAAGTTGAAACAGCAATTACCAAAGTGTTCTTGCATTAAATTGCAATTAGGCAATAACGTTAACACAAACTGAACCTGTTATGTTACCGCCCCTAGATTATTATGGCAAGTGCCATGACGTTACCCTAGAGTAAGGTGGGCCCGAATTTTCATTAACAACGTTTCGGTAGATGCTCAAAACATGATTTGTATAGTTTAATTATACTTGTTTCAAAAATTAAATAATGCTATTAATATAAATACGCGTCATAAACTGTAAACTGCACGCGAATAATCATTTTGGGTTGAAACTATTGCATTATTAGATCATACCATTTAGGGCCCAGATATGACGGGACGAGGTAAGTCCATCATGTGCTCCCAGAGTAATGTCCTACCGACATTCGCCAAAACATATTTCTTGTTTATTAAATAGAATGGAAATAGAAGGAGCCGCGTGAGAACAATGATTCAAGAAATGCAGGGGCTACTGCAGGGCAATAAACCGGAGGCGTTACCCTGTCCCACGATCTACAGAACCGTTACTGACTTCCAGTCAACGGTTACATTTACAGAAATGTTAACAGCGGTACAGTCCAGGATGTTACTGTAAATTTCACGTTCAAAAAATGTTGTAACCCTACTAGATGCTCACTGTATAACGGTACATACCTAGTACACAATTAGAAGCCGAACAAACAACTGCTTAATACCTAACAGTGTCCCCACTACAGCCTATAATTAGAGACTTAGAGAGAGAATTAAACATTGAGACTCAAATGCTGCCGTTTTTGTAATTTCCATTGAAATCTTTAATACTTAACAAACAACCGAGTTTGGCAAGCCGGGACATCACAATTTCCAACTTGTCCTTCTAGAACTGCTTCCCTCAGAAACTGGTTGAATAGTTCCCGGGGTTCGACCGATATTATCGCCGATCAAAATTCAACATTCGTCCATAACAATCGAGAGCTCCGTACTCGGACCAAATTAAACTGCCTGAAGCCATTAACTACTTACATTTACCGAATACAACTAATAAAAAGGAGGGATGTGGGAGATCGGTTATCAAACACGGACACAGTGGCTCATTTTACATAACTATATGGTCAAAAAGGGGAAAAATTTAGTTTCTCAAACATTTCTTATCGATATAAAGATTATAAATTTTCGATATGAACATTTTCTACTTCCGCTACTTTCTACAGGCTCAGGAGCTTCAAGAAAGTACTCTGAACTTATAAACGATTTAATACCATTCATCCGAAAGGAGAGAAGAAAAAACAGAGAACGGGTACATTGATGTTCTCAGGAACATAACGTGGCTCGTGTGGGAACGGCCCACTGGAAAAGAACAATTCCGGACAGTTCATTCATACATCGGTCTGGGAACTGTGAGAAGTGGCCTCCAATAAAATGATCTTCTGACCTACAACCGCAGAATTAAGTCTTGAAACAGAAAACGGTTAGTATAGGACACTAATTTAGTTTAACTCTAAAGTAAGAAACAAAGTAAGTTCACACTCAGGGAACATTCATCCAGTGTCAATTTACGCCGAATCTGAATTTTTATCAGCGAGCGCCAAGAATTACCGGAGGTTAGTATCCACCGTAAATTCTATAAATTTATATTATAAATGTAAACATTTCAATTGCAGAGTCTCTGTGTATTAATGTTAGTTCCGCATTGTGCCTACTCAATGTGGTCAGGGCAACCTAAGTTAAGGGTAAACAGTTAATTCTTTAACTTAAAATGTTATAGCGAATTTCTTTAAAAACGAAGGTTTCATTACTTCATAAAGAAGTATTCATTCTTCTATAGTTATGCCCAAAACTAGACTCTCGAAAATTAATCCTTGAATATAATATGAGTACGTCTCAAATAACTCAGCACGCTTCTAAATATTTTCTGTAAATATAACCAATAAAGAGTTTAGTAAATGTGAAAAATGCACAATAATAGTTCAAGTGGTTTATCAAAATAACTGTAAGAACTAAAGGCGGAAAATTCCTCTGGTCGGATTGCAACGCTTAAAAAACAAACCTATTTAACCGTTGTCGGTGTTTCTCAATGCTGTGACTGCAGATCGAGGGAAACGCTGAAGACTGAGAGAGGGAGAGGGAGAGAGAGGTCTTTTTCTTCGAAAAATAAAAGTTCCCCCTCGAAAAGAGAAACCGGTTTTCGGAAACTGACACAGCGAGGCGAGTCGGGCATCAACAGGGAAAAATCGGGCGAAATCCAGATGAAAAATTGTCTATAAAAATGTATAAAGCGGCTCCAGGACTCGTCGGTGCCTCGTGACCCGAGCGAGGATTTACGGTAGAGACGTCAGACACAAGGTGTATAGGGTTTCTGAGCGGAGGTCATTTCTTCTTTTGTGAACCTGTATTATAATGTCTCAACGGACCAGATCCACACTGAGAAAACGCTGAATACATATTCATCAAAGACAATTCCGGTTCAACAATTTTCGATGAAAGCCCAGTTAAAACCAAAAAGAACACGAATCACAAAGAAATCTAAATACAATAAAATATAATAGTAAATTCCCTTTATATTTTTCTAGTTCCCGCACTAATCTGATACCACACTAATAATGCCAATCAAACTAAAATTGCAATCAAACTATTGCAATTTTTATTCGGTCTACCGGTCCACGAGAAATTCAAATTAGCCGCATTTCCCTTTGTATGTTTATAGCTAATGTTTAAACAGACATAACTGACCATGTGTATGAAAAATATTTATAAGAACACAAAATTTAGACATTCCTTTACGGTCAACCCAGTTTATAGAATCAGGAGTTATGGCATTAAAACGAAAAAATTGCATCGAATTTTGTAATACTTTTTTCAGACAGAAATAGGTATAAAAGGGAAGAAAAATGAGGGAGGAGACATCCCATTTTAAAAACGTTGCTCTTTCGTTCCCAAACCGAAGTCGAGCGAAATATTCCTCTCCCGTGGGTACGTTTAAGGCCGTTCCCTCTCATGAATATAAAGTACACGAGAGAACTAAAAGCTGTTGAATTTGTAGACACTGAGGGAGGACTAGTATCATCGACATTTCCCAACCACCGGCCGGTCAACTCTTGTCGCATGGAGGAAATGGTAGTTAACAACACAGTGTGGTATATCAACTGAATGCAGTACAGTTATATCGTTAACTTCAAGATAACAGGAGACAAACGTTGTAGAAAAAAGAAGACAAGATGTAGAAATCGCAGATAATAGTTTGTTCTCTTTCTATTGCTTTATTATATTTTCTATAACACAGTTCTTTTTTTTCATATTATGTAATATCTTTATCAAGAAGAGTATTTCATTTCGTTCTTATTATTTTTATGTATTTGAGAAAAAGGTATTCAGCTTTTTCTGAACCGATAGTAATACCTAATAATTTAAAAATGTAGGCGTAACAAAGAACGAGAATGAGAGGTGGGAGCAGTTCGCGAAGTTGGGCAACATGGGTGTTGAAAGCGTGCTCTCTCTCTCCAAGCGGCAGGCTCGTTGCATATGCGGCCTTTTTATTTTGTTATCCGACTCAAGGACGTTCAACGCCGGCTAAATTTAGCGGCTCATCAGCGCTGGATGTTTTTCATAATTCGCCCAGGCAGAAAGGAAAAAAAAATGCGGCCTAATTTCAAAGTGCATTGCCCGTCGCTGTCGTAAACGTTTATATTTCGATAGTCGCCCAATTTTGTAAATACCGTCAAAAACGACCGGGTGCTCGAGTCGACGAAATCATAAGGAATGGCTAGTTTGGGGTCTTTTCTACTGGGTAAAAGGTCGTTGTAATTTGTATAGCCTATTGCATAGACCATGTAGCTCTGCTCTGAGTACATTAACACGTACACAAACCCTTATATCCATAAGAACTTGCCATTTTAAAGGAAAATTTTGTTGTCAAGATTTATGAAATGAATGCTTTATTCCGTCTAACAGTAGGATAATAAAAAAATAACCTAAAGTTACATTTTTTTCACAAAAAAGAGTTTTCGAAAAATATGATTGAGTAAGAAGATGTAGGGTTATTTCGTTTTTTCCTTTAAATATGATACGTGAATTGAGAAACTGAAAAGAGAAAAATCCACTAGAATAATATTACTGATACTCGGTTCCCTGAATATACAACCCCCTCAGTGATGAAGAACTAAAAGGAAGATCAGAGGGGGCGGTTTAAAAGATATTGCTGCATTGGCTATGACCGCAATATATAGCGGTGCGTCGTTCAAAGGCAAAGGGGGGGCTATCTATACTCTGCATGCATAACGTATTCAGCATACAGTAAAGCCCTTATATCACAACTCCAGTAACCTAATATATGTATTTATTACCATAAATAAGTTAGCCGAGTCTCCGGCGTCCTGGAGCCTTTCAGATTTCATTTGAAAATTATTTATTCCTCGTGAGGAATGCCGGACCGTTCACTCGCCTATCCAGAAAATTATAAGAGAATCTAACCATATTTGATACAAAATAAATAGCGCGATATTGGCCTATTTGGTTGTCAGTTTAAGTAGTAAATAATTACTTTTTAATATTATGTTTGCGTACAGGAAAAACAGGGTTCGTAAAATAGATTTATGACTTTTCTCTAGTGTACATTATGATACTACAAAAAATACATTTGAAATAGTAGTATATACAACTGTAATAATGATGAATATTGTATAATTCATAATTCATACTGTTGTGAATGTATGTGCATGTAGGTTTGTCATAATGTTAGAATCAAAATGAAAGAAAAAGAATGCTTGACACAACAGAGCACAGGTGCTCATACACATATTTTGATCACGTTCATAAACAGTATTCTAGTTACGTATTGTTTCATATGCTGCAATAAATAAAACCAGAAATTTTACTGAGGAGCTATGGATAATTTAATAATTAGTGCATCTTGACTATGTTATTTCTGGTTTCACATTACAATGTCTATCCGAATATTCCGATATTATCGAAATTACCGTTTATTTAGTTTCGGTGTTCCGGACATCAAACGTAACACTATATAAAAGGTACACAGGACGATTATATAAATACAAATATAATAACACTCAGTACCCGTGTTCAGGGTTTAATACGATAATATAAAACGAATAATCCGAACAACAGCAAACTCAAAATAAACAGTTGTTAATAAAACGTAAAAAAAAGATACATACCCTGCCGTCCTTACCACCCTGGAAAAAAAGAAAAAAGGAACTTAATAAAACCACAAAATCAAGTCTGCGTTTTGACAAAGTGCAAACAAATCAATAGAAATACACAATGTGTGTCGCTTATTTGTACTGATACGAACGAAATATTAAACTCACTTCTTACAGGCTAATTAGAGCAATACAAATGTCAAGAACAGTTAGTCACATATTAAGATAACATAAAATCAAAAGTCCTCACTGACCAACAGGAATTACAAATTAAGCCTTTTTTATAAGTACATACGTCCGTAATTTAAAAGCGTAATAAAGAAATGACAGTACATTCAACAATTTAATACATTCAAATTAAAGAAATGTTAACGTTTAAAAATCCAACATAATGCTCTAATGTTTAAAGTCAATGACTCCAATTTATGTAGACCGACAATTTCAAGGAAAGTAACTCTTGCCTTTAATTTCGTAATTGAATACAGAGCATTACAGTATGACACTGGATCGCTACACAAACCGCCGTTCACCCAAAATAGAGCACAGGAAACACTTCATGAATTCGAGCATTCTTACAGATCGCGACATTCTTCAATCTCAACAGGGCAAATTATTTTATTTTACGTTCCTGAATGGGGCGGTAAGTATAAAATGAGGGAGGGGGGGTTGTAAAGGAGGTTTTATTGTGCGGATTGCCTGGCAGGCCCTTTTCCCTCCCTTATAAAGTGTACTTTCAACTTCCTTTTAGATTTCTCTGCAGAAGTATGAGAGGGGACTTTCTATTCAACGCGCATTCAAGAAGACCGACTCTCGCGTTATTATCATACCGCATTAGGCCAAGATAACGAATGCATTTCTCATTTTAATTAATACTTAATTTTAAGAAAATTATTTTGTTAGCGGAATAACGTTTTATATCCAAGCAGGTTTCGAAAAAATACAGCGTCAAGTAGGTTGAGGATTTCAATTTCGCTCCAAATGACAAAAGGACCATGAGTATTAAAACTGTACAGTCACAAAAGTCAGGTTTGAACTTCAGTTGAACACATAACTATGGAAAAATGAAACAGGTTTCTGATCATACATTCGTTACATTATTAATTCCTACTAGACCGATTTTTCATTGATATAAATTTTAAGCAAACAGCAGGGACGTTCCAGGGCCAGTTTACTTGTTACAGCTTGACCCAGTTCGACATTCGCCGAGACTGGAAAAAGTTCTAAGATACAGAATCCGCTTTCAATACAACATTTAAAGCCAAAACATACTTCAGCATCGATTCAGTGCTGTAATGCGTAAAGCAGCGCAAGAACAATGCCCTAAAAACCGATTAAAAATAGATCCGTAGCTATAATGAGAAAGGTCGGAAAACGAGTGAAGGGAAACCGGACAGGAATAGGCCGAGTTAAATTTGCACACGTCCGCGGCTTATTTGGTTGAAAACTGGATAATTTTCAAAATAAGTTACCATCAACATTGCGAGGTACCGCTTTGCAGGTTTGAGGTGTTTGCCTTTAAACATCATCGCAGTGTTTATTCTAACCAACTCCGGTTCTGTATTCGAGATAGTTCGGGGACGCAACCTCATACAGCTAAATGACATCGGGTCAATCCGCGACTTGGAGATCCTGGGAAGTGGTCAATTGCAAACCGAGTGATTACATAATATCGGTTTTAGGTACTGAAAGACGGGGGAAAGTTGCGAGCGAGGGCGAGGGGGACGACCTAACGATCGTTCTCCGACCCCGAATTCTATTCAACTTCTCATCGCTTAGCCCAATTTAAATTGAATTATTTCTCCCCACTCGAAAGAGTCGGCCAAATGTAAACCGACCACCGGTTTCACCCCGCAGCACGAAGTAGTCGACGAACGGAAGCAAATAGACTATTTAAGGAAAGTATACATATAATGTGTTATTATTCACACGGAGGGAGGGAGAGGTCAAAGAGCTTGTGCATGTACAAGTTACTGAAACTTCCTAGCTGTTATAATAGGTGTCCTCGATTTTGCATTATCAAGTTTACCTAACGGAATTTGACGGAAGGATTCACGGGAAATCCTAAAACTTCACAGGAATCCTACACGAATACTGAGCTAAAGGTTCCACCCCGCTCCTCTAATTTATTATTATAAACCAATACATAATGATGTTGTATCAACGGTACGAAAACCGTTCATTAACCATGCAGTAAATACATGGAAATAACTTGCTCACGCATTTATAAACCGCGTAAGGATGAGTTAAAAACAAAAAGCCGTAAACGAGTGGATCGTATTTCTGATGACACAAAAGAACTAGACATTAACTCGATTTCGAAAACTGAGAGAAAACCGTACTATTACATTAATCCCGTTTATACAGGCGGAGCCGAACTGTTTTTATCAACTGTTTTAATCAGCGGGGGCTCGCGTTTTGAAGTTATTTTCACAAAATGTCCTTTTAAACACGGCACAGAATATTAAACCAATCGATACTCACCCCTTTTGCCTCACGCGATAAGCCGGGTTTCGTTCCATGGGAAAACAAAATTATGTAACATTGCCCACATTCTCGTAATTGAAAACGGGAATGAAACATAGGGTATTTTGTTGCGAATTGTATTTCATGGATTATAGTACAACTATGAACGTGTATAGCAACATACAGTACACACACACGCAATAGCAAATATATAATATGATCTTGAAAGGACCCAGGAAAATTATTAAATCTGTCTCTGTACTCTGCTTACTTGGGTATGGTCTTAATATATGAACAGGAACAATTGGGAGCTATTGTTTTTAGTTTAATGTCTTTTCTGCGTGGTATGTGTGAACGATCTGTGAGGGCCAGGTAGCATAGGCAGAAGAGCATGTGAACCTGACTAGTTCTTGCATTATATGTACGACTCGGTAAAAAATAAACGCTTTTTATCGGGTGAAAAACCGGGCGAGAGTATATGCAATAGTGGCACGGGACAAACACCTCACAACTAAGGAACAACGAGACCACTTGATCCTTACCAAACTCACACGCGTCCGACCCAACAGTGGGTACTTTATATTTCAAAAGCCTTCCTCTGGTCGAAGTCCTCTTGCATACCGAACGTCTTAGGTTGTGCCGCAAATAAAATTAAATTAAGATAGGTCTATTTCCACGAAATAGAAAAAGAATATAAATTACCAAACTGAAGACAGAATGAGGAGGATAGATATAACTTTTATTTCTAGCAAGGTGTGGAATTTAAATCAAGAACTTTCCCTTTCATGTATGATGCGCCCCTCTCCCACAAGTGCTATTTTATCATTTTCATAGGCAATTCTCCAGTTGTACAGCCAAGTAGTCACTACCTTTTTATTTGGGTGGGTGAAGGTTTGTCCTCTAAACCCGCCTTAAGAGTCTCACAAACATAGTCTCCACGAACTACCGAATACCTCCTTTCGCTCGAACACTAATAGCGGTTAAATAGCGAATAGAATTACGAAGCAAGAAAATAAAGAGTAGTTCTCGCTAACATTTATTTTTAGTTAGACAACGCGCTTGTATCAGCTATATATGAGTCGCCTCATATAAGTCCGTGGATGAGAAGGCGGCTTTTCCCAAGAGGGCAGAGAAGTTGCACATGCGAGTGAGAGGGGACTCCCGGGTCTGTCATTAAGCGAGGGCAACAGTGAAGAGAAAGTGCATTAGCCAAACTAACTGGCTAATTTAATGAAACTGGGAAGTTTAGACCGGGTAGTGAGGACCATCACTGGGCGCGGTCACTTTGCCCCCTTAGGGACACATCGGCTATGCTAGTGATCACCGGTCGACAAATTCACTACCGACGTCATAAAATAATTTGACCGTGTATGTACCTCACCTCACGTTACCCTTCATACTTCAGACCTTTTACGATTTATACGACATTTACGTTCAACAATGAACTACCGCTACCTAGTTTAGTGTGTGCATTTAAATGGAGATTAATAAAAGACGGAAGGTTCAATCGTCTTTGAGGTTCACGAAACGGCGCGGGGAAAGTTCAAAAGCGTCTTCGAATATTTGTAGTAAACAACAGGTTCCGAGGCGAATAACGATAGCGATAATGTATTAAATCAGAATGAATAGTCCATAAAAACCTAGCAAGCGGGACAGGCGTCTGGAATGCGGATCCCCATTATCCCGGCATCTAAATTAACACTATACGCCGAGTTCTCACAAGGGACATTCGTTTGAAGTAAAAGTCTCTGAGTGGCGACGGAAAGGCGCATCATGGCTTATTTAATGAGGCAGCTCTGCAAATTATACGTCGCCATAAAAAATAAAAATCGTCACTAGCGCTCACCTCGAAGACTCAAGAAAATAACACAGCGAACACAGTAAGTGATTATTCATTTTTCCAGTTGTATGATACAGCGATAACAATTATTTTTACGGATAAATACATGTATTTAATAAATAACGTATTTCATCAGTTCATACAAATTGTCAGGCTATTCGTATTAAAATAATTATACACAAGATGTCAATATGTTGTAATTTCTATTCTCATGCCTGCATAATTATCCTACGCAATATGAGGCCACGTAATATTAAACATTCAGGGAAATTTTAATAAGAAAAATTCAGATAATGAACTCATACAGTACAGAGTAAAAATTAAACAAATTCAATGTTATCCCCATGACAAGAAGTACACACAAGTTCACACCGTTTCCACGAACAGTGATCTAATCAAAGGCACGTTTCGGCAACTAAGTATAAATCAGTGGGCAGATTGCACGTCCGATGCTGGAGATATTCTAATAAAGAAAGCGGTAGGGCAGTACATGAAGTCCGCAGTGGCAATCCGCATTGCAGTCAACACGTGAGACCCAGACAGAGTGCCGTTTTACGTTACGGGCTAATTGTTCCCTATTTTATAGGATCTTTCCTACAATTCAATTCCGTTCAACTCCATCTCTCTCTGCGTTTCATTCACTAGTGCAGGAATTTCTCCAGAGTATTAGTTGAACACCGTTGACTAATAGCTGATAGGGCAACGTGCGATAGAACAAACTTAAATGGGTAGTTTTCGCGTCTTCTTGTACATTCCGCACTAGTTTCTTACCGGATATGGACCCCAAAATAAAATCCACTTACATAATCCCACCGTCACCCCCGTAACTATTTATCTATGACGATGGCTCATAATTAACGGCAGGAAAAAATTCGACTTACCCAAATCAGTATTGTGCGCGGCAAAGAAAATAACAACCCTGAATCAAGTAGGCGAAGGACGAATGCTAAATTAGGCGGAAAGTTGACAGGTAGAAGCAAGGACGACTAACGATTAGACGATGACTAACGGATAGTAATGGGCTCCTGTAATGATTTATAAATTATAACACATCGGGTGAATCATTAGGAAACCGGGTGAAATTACTAGGATAATTCATTTTCCAAAATACTCGATAAGACGTTTATGAAGTAACGATGAGGGGGGGGGTACTCGACGGAAGGGACTTTCAACATTCGTGTAATTTTATGACACCTTTGTCATGTTCGGACTCATGGTGGGCAGGATTATTTTGGATGAAATGGTAAAAAATTAATTACTGTACATAGCTTCAAACTAAACGCTTGTTTTGGTTAAATGAACATATTGAACATTTCTACACCCATAAAATATAAGCAATAACAATGTTAAAATTTCTTAATAATAATAAAATCCTAATAAAACTTTAATGCTAATAAAACATCAGCAGCATAACGCTAAAATATAAGACTCTGACACTAAACTATGTACTGCAAGCCTAAACTAATACCAAAAGAAAGTTGTACTGAGCACCTGTATAAGCACAACGCGGCAATTATCTTGAGTAAAATAATCCACACTGGTCCTCCAAATCATGAAATCTACCTAACTGCTTAATTGCAGAAGTAATTGACCGAAGTAATTAATTGAGATAAACCTGCATCGTTATACTCGGGGCTTAAAAGCGCTTAGAGGTGAACTGGGGGTTCAAACTACTGACACATTCGGCTAAATCAATTGTAGAGAACTGTAGTATCACAAAAGTAGTTTACAGTATGGGGCTTACAAAGAACAATTGACAATTTCTCAGTGTACAGTAATTATAATTCCAAATGATTCACAGACCACATGACATATGGATAATAAAAACATTTATTTGCTTATGATCACTTCTGTTCATGATCTGTCAGAGTAAATCGTAAACAAACAAATCCGAGTTTCTGTACATATTATTCCAATTCAATATTATTTCATCGTCCCTTACTTTGATAATTAAATGAAAAATAAATTATATAACAATAATCCAAAATATCGTTAATCAAACAATATTTTCAAAAATGACTGTAAAGTCTTTATGTTTACACTAATAAAGGTCAAAAAACCGATGACTGTTGTTAAAAATATATTTGATGGGCACTTAAGTTCATGAAATATCCCCAAGGAGTGTTATTTTTGCGACTAATGTAGACAATGAAATGCTAATAGGTAGCCACGTTTGGGCAAAACATAAAAGAGCAACTGGGACAATTGCATTCAGAAGGGGTATTCAAATCTTAATAATGGCACCGGTCATCCCTCCTGACATTTTTGTACCAAGGGAACTACCTTCGGCATTTACGGTCCTTAAACGAGCAGGAACCTTCAACCGACAGAAAACAGTCAGATTATTTTTAGCGATGGGATTTAGCAATATATGCAAGTATAAAAATAGCCTACGCGTTCTTACAGAACTCGCTGATAACAGAAGCATTAAAGGCAACAATATTATTATTCTTAACACTAAATATTATGCATACTTATGTTCAAAACTTCGTAACAGGATTGAATTGATTAATGCACCTTACTTCAATTATATAAAAACCGAGGTACCCAATAAGAAATAAGGATGATGAATGAACAAAAGAATGATCAAAAACCGGAGATAAATAATTATCTAATTACGCTGCGCTATAAAAAAAGGTCCATCCATTTTTCTGCCACTACGTCGTCCACACTCCATTATAAAATAATAGAGTTTTCAAACGGAAAATCAGAAATTACTCTTTAATGGTTATATTCAAAGAGACATTCTTACGCCAGTTGTGATACCTCCAAATGACCGAGTAAAATTGAAGAAATGTGTCGGATCTAGATTATAACAATTTTCTATTAAATGACTGGCGGAAATTTAGCACGGAAAATGTGATTTAGCCGGTAGCAGGCTGGTTGAATTAATATATAGAAGGAAGGAAGTGCGCACCGGTTAGAAGAAAAACCTTTTTTCACTGTGACAGTTTAAACAATAATGTAGGACTAGAGTTTTGCCTCGAACTGCCGTCCAATGCTTGAGGCATTTTACATGAGTCACCGGCTGTGAACTGAGCAAGTTTTACTCGGGGACGTTGGAGAAACCCGAACAAGTGCCCGGGTAGTACAAGAGAGCTGCGGACACGTTTCCTATGTCCCAAAATTCCTTAACGTCGAAATATTGCGCGGTACGTGAGCACATACGGCCGATGAAAGAACTGGGCGATAATGGCAGCCCGGTGGACTACTTTGGCCAGATCAAGTTCGCACGCATCAAGTCCACGGGCGTTTATAGATGACCCTATGACTTATCGTATCTCTTTCTAAATTAATCTTTAGAATCATGTGATGCGCCTAGATATGTAGAAAACAACCGCACCACCAACAACGCCACCAAAAGCCGCCATCTCACGACTTGAAAACCGGTGGATATGCCATACGACAAGGCGGAAGAAGGATTTATATAAAATCCGAGAAATAAAATCGAGAAAAAAGTAACGCAGTTTAGTCACGCCGCAATGCTTTTTTTTAACTGTAGCATTTTGACAAACAGATCATTCGACCTAGAATCATGCACTCGTACTCCTTTCATACACTCGTTTTGGCAACAGAAATACACCGACTTCAGGGGCAGTTAAGATATTCGACAATACAAGGTTGTTAGTATTAATAATGAGAATTTCGACGGGCTAACGCAATTACAATAGTGTTGCCATTGCAATACTTCGGTTCGCGGGCTGGCTATATGACACCGACAGTATCAGTCGACGCGTTCTCATACGGAAATATAATGCCGCCGATGAAATATGGTACGCAGCTACGAGTTATGCAACTTTATCATTCGCTCCATATTCTGCCCAAGTTCAGCCTAACCAGGATCATTTTCCATCAGACGAAATTTTTACTGAATGATTTATTCATTCAAAGGAGAAAAGTAGAAAGGTCTTTCAAAAAATACCATAGACAAATAATGAGCTCCCATAAATCTGAGAAGCGTGCACCTGTTAAATAGTGTATGAAGCATCCGCTGCAGTCGTGATCAGAATGTAATGAAACTAAAATGAACAATATTTCTGTTCTTGACATATATAACAATAACTGCAATGAACTATACCTTTTATACGAATGAAAATGAACACTTTCTGCTGCTAGTTGCTTATTATTATATTTGTAATTATATAATTACTTTAATAAATGCAAAAGTATATTACTATAAAAAGAATTGAAAATGGCGACTGCGAGATATCCACGTGATTGTACTAAGTGTACACATTTTCCTTATAATTATCGCACCCCGTAAGTTTATATTACTGTGGCTTTCCAAACTCTTCTGCATTTAAATTCTACAATACAAATGATATAAGAAGAGGTTCTATAAAACATTTCATAAACACTAATGACTGTGCTAAAACTATTAAATCGCTAAAACGTTATACATTGCGGTAGGTTCGGTCAAAGAACTAAGCTAATGTAGAGTTACCGTCTACCGCTGTCACTGCTGCAAGGTTGGAACAGTCTGTAACGGTGAGTGCAATATCTGACAAAGTCGGATATAATAATCCCTTTCGGAGATTAACGCTACACTATATGCTCAGTGACCACAACGCAAATGGAAACTAAGCCGTTGTACAGTACCATTAACATTACATAACATTATTTCTCAAGAGAAAACCCCTCATTCCATTCCTCTATATCCAAACGGTCGTGATTCGGTGATTCAAATATTCTAAATAAATATTTATAAACAAAGAAGGAACAATACTGAGTACTCTAATGTAAAAACCGGTACAAATTAAAACTAAAAGCTGTAAAACAAAAAAGTGTTATTTCAGTAACAAAAGTATTCAAAAACGGACTCAAATAGCAGTCGCCAAATAAATGTTATGCATATCCTTTATTATTATTTAACACTCATATGTCATGAGTGACACTGTGATATGTCATATCACATGCAGTTCGGCAAACTGAATCGTAATCTCGGTAATCTGATTCGGTAATCTTATATAAATTTCGGTTGCAAACAAACGTTAAAAGGAAATGGATACCTCGGTAAAATGTATAAATTTCAATAATTTATTTGAAATGTGAAAAGAAAAATATGGACGCCATGTATAATAAGTAATACAAAAGAACACACGAACACAATCTGCGACACCATGCAAATCCTATTTGATTAACGCTCCAGAAAAGTGTAAATATTAGTTAAATATTTGTGATATGAAGTACACAGAAGTAAAAGTTAGGAGCATTTATTTCTTCTTTGTTTGTTGATGCGGAATTATACCCAGTGGTCTTAGATAATCTCATATAGATTAGGATCTGTTTTTAGACGCTACTACTGATGTAGCAATTAGTGAAATTTCCATAAGCATTAAGTGCAAATAGATTCAAATTTCAAAGCAATGAATGACACACAATGACAATCTGCCTCTTTTATCTAAAACAAATTGCCACATAAAGTGGTCTCTGGGACATTCAAAAGTGGTCGGAACACCTCCATATAAGGGTAAATTATGCGCACGTGTATCCGCTTAGGTGTGGTTCTGTGATTCACCCTTGCAAAAACATATAAAGACTACGGGTAATTTTCCTCAGTACTGAGGTAGTTTTGGAAGATATAACCTAAATACGGCACATTTAGGAGTAATAATTATTTTAAATCTACAAACCCCATTATAGTGTAATAAAGCACAAACTAAACTTGTTAAAGAACCATTTTAAAATCACTACAGAATAATGTCCACGAAAAGCGAGAGCTAATAAGATGCAAGCATTCTAACCATGTTAGTGAACATTAGTGCTATAGTCGTAACGAAACCACAAACGCTCCTAACGATATACCAGGATATGGCCTTAATGTTTTTGAACGAATTCTTAATGAAAAGTGCGTGAAATTTTAAACCAAGGTAAACTGACTTACGCGGCAGAATAACCGCTTTCCCTGACCCATATCGACATAGCTCATCATTGCACCACAACGAACTATGTACTGTTCGCAGACCGAACACACACCGCTAGCGGGTAATATGTAGGCCAGAAAATATAGAAAGCACACGCGATAATCCGGGAAAGGCACTGGTCACAAATAAATTTCTAAAACCACGGCAGTTGAACAGGAGCAAGATCCTGATGTCGGGAGGTTAAAAACTCGACTGAGCAGTCGGCACTGGGCTCCAGAGGGCGGGTCAGTAGTAGGATAGGCCGGTTAATAATGATTCACGATTATGACGTAGTTGGGCATGCACTCTCACACGTACAGACCCCAAGATGTATAATGACTCACTTGGTAAAACGACTGCATGTCCCTTCCTTCCTAGAAGACCGGCGCCCCCCACGCCAACTGACCTAATACAGCCCCGACAAACAACTTTCTTCACATTGTTCAATTTCCGATCGAACAACCCCCATCCCGGCGGTGACTTTTCGCCCACTTGGCTTTTAAATTCTTTTCGCCCGAGCGTGAAACGCGAACAGATGATTTTTAATGACGACTGTTGGAAAAATGCCCGTGCCCTTTATTTCTCCAGCGAGGCGGTTTCAGTGACAACCTCCTGCTAAACCCACCGACCAGGTGGTTGACCTTGAAACCTGCGCCACCCTTATGGGTAATTTGCACACCTGTTAAGCACGAAGCTCCTAGACACAATTACACTGCGATTATTGTGTAGTTACATAACCTAAATGCGGCATATTTGTGAGGGGCAATAGTTAGTTAATTTCGTCTGTCTTTGTTCTTTTATTTTCTTATCTACAGAAACATTAAGACGAAGAAAGTATCCTATTACGCTTAAAGTATTAATGGTTAAGATTTAACATAAAAGAATGCTTTATGTTCAGACCAATTCGATTATTGGAGTGAAAGTAGTCACACGGTTGCGAAACGAGATGATATGTAAAGATGTTAGTACGTTTTCGTCATCGGTGTAATGTAATGGGCTTAGTTTTTGAAAATTACTAATGGCTATTTTTTAAATACCGATGGATGTACGCTGAAGGCCCAATGGGAGTACGGTCTAATAGTTTTCCATTAGAGCTCACTTGAGACCGAAGGCTACGCACCAAAGTAAGCTCGCTTTTCACATGACATGCGCATACGGTATTCATTTGAAAAGGGAACTAAATCTGAAGGTCCTGCATACTGCAATCCGCAGTAAACGTTCGGGGGTTCACAATAAAATTCTTCTTTTTTACGGTGATCATGAACACTGGATGAAGTAAAAATAGTGGACATAGTGTGCGAAATAAGTGGAGGTTTTCCGCCTGGTTTGTTCACGGTGCGTTGCCCTCAGTTAAAGGTGAACTCCTAACGGAATTATTCCTAATGTCACCGCCCTATGTTGTATATTTCTAAAAGGAGAGTGACGTTGGTATTGGCTATTATAATTAAAGTGAAACTTTACAGTGAAGCTATACAATCGAAAAGAAAGTTAAATTTTATAAGATTATAAGAGCTTAGAACACGTTATAATCTCTTATCTTATCTTATGATAGGTTATATCATTCATACATAGTTCATGAATTTTGTATATCTGTTATAATGAACCACTTTTAGATGAGTCATATTTTGTGCATCATGTTCCCGTCATGAAAACAGGATGTATTTCGAAAGAGATGATACACAAATTAGCAGAACGGAGTACTGCGTTTTAGTTTGAGTTCGATGGCCGCATTAATAACGATTACGTATTGCGCAATATTAGGATATTATTAACTTCCTCTATAATCAGATTTACTACATAATCAAATATTCGATTACTATTTATCTTGTTATATATTATACAGAAATGTACATCGAGTAAATATGACGCTCGCAAATTTAATCGATGGCTTCCATTAATACATCGAAAACGCTAGAAACCAATTTTACTCCTTTTTAATTGAATAATAGTAATTGTAATATAAATGTATTATATTGTCAAAGCAAATCCACCTCAGAGTTAATGACTCTGAACTTATTAATAATAGCGGGCTAAACAGAAGACCCGATAGAATGCGATTTAAACAGGTGTAGAACCAGTAGTCTTGTTTACAAGGAATATAACAATTCATTAAACAAATGAAACAATGACAACTTCGAACAGTTATTTTTCAGACGCCACCACGCGATTTTCCATCTAAAAATCCAAAGTTTCAAAAAGTAATCAGAACACGGAGATGGAATCATTCTATACACCACTCGGGGTACCGGCCAGGAAAGGGACCGACCGGGAATGGTCGACGCAGACCGAATCTCTTTCCTTATTTAACGCTCATTCTATATGCAAACCTGCGCGGACCGAGTAGACCGCAGCCATTTGCTTAAACTCAGACGTAAGATTCCTGGGTTAGAACGGACAAGTGAAAAATATAGCGAGGGCGTGTTATCTTAAGCAAAAAAAGAAAATATAAATATACAAACGGGGAAAAAGGACGTTTCACTAAACCGGGGTGGGGCCCCGCCCTTCTTTCCGGAAAAGCTCCTTTGTTCGCGGCGGACAGGTCGATTTCGACCGAAATGAAAACGGGGCCCCGAACCGCAAGTCAAACAGGGGCCGGCACTCGCACTGGCACTAGGGCCCAGCCAAATGAAATCCCCCTCAACTTTCATAAATGAAAAGCGGCCCCACTCCTCCAGTAGTTCAGTCCCATTCACAATCCCAATCATTGACCGGGCCTCGAAATGTTTCCGATGTTGGAAACATGTCGGAACATATCTGGCCAGACAATTAGTTCACGTGCATAGAAATGACTGCAAGAGTAGGCCGCACGATTAAATGTAAATCTCGACCTTCAGGTTTTCTCGTACTCCGTTGGCACAACCGACTATATAACTAAGGCAGTCCGTTCATCTGGTCTGCATTCCAGTAAAAGATATTTGTAGAGAAGGAGGCGAACAACGCGAAGGAGCCTTGGGCAGAGGTCCCCCACGGGGTCCCGGTGCACATCAGATAGATGTAGAGAGAGCCAAGTAGTGAAACAGCGGTTTGGGCGTCAACACTGGCCGCCATTGGCACGATTCGGTCTGGCTATTGCCCTCACTCGACAATTGTTATACTGCCAACTCGATACGAACTCGCCACGGAATAAAACTCTTAAACGGCGATTATTGAAATAACAGCGCTGACCGATACTGAACACGGTTATGAAAAATAGTTTTCCAACGACGATTTCCTCCTCAGAGTTCAGAGAACAGAACAGGAAAAGATACTTAATACTTGGAGCCGATTAGGAGTACTCCTTAGTCAAGGTCATAACCATTACTGTATGCAGGCGTTCTTATATTACTTTTACAGTAGTTTTTCCTCGTATATTACGAAGAAGGAAGTGTTATCTTAAATTGAAAGTATCGAGGAATCAATTGCTTCAATATATTTGAAGGTATACGGTGAAGATGGTACCCGTCAAAGTGGTCTTGTGACAAAGAATATGCGAGTTACAGTTTTGCGTTCAATCTGGCAAGCACATTCAACAAAGTGCTGCAGTGGAATGTCGGGTGGAAGTGATAGGTCGAAAGAAAAAGAGCGGTTAGATATCCACCACAATCAAGGCCGCGGGGACAGGAGCCGATGCAACGAAACGACAAGGCGCTCGCAACAACAAAGGACGACTGTAATAAACATTAAGGGTCATTACCAGTACATATGTTCGGTCGAGAACCGGAGATGGCATAAAATCTACCGAAGCATTAAAACCGCTTAGTGAAGCGGGAAAAAGAAGAAAAACTAGACGGGAACGAATTTACATCTGAGTGTCTTCGCCAGCGGTGATTCATTCCGAATCGCCTTGCGGAGAGTAGCCGAGAATTCCTTAGCTCTGGGCGGAGCCCAACAGTCGGGAAGGTGAACTGGTTTCAATCTAAACTCCCAGACAACCCCGGGTGCCACTCTGTCGTAGGCGATTCCATATGACAAAGTTTTCCATAGGCTCGTGCTTGTACCCGATTTGTACAAATATATGCCGAGGAGTCATTACGTTGTCCTGCTTTCAACTGAATTACAGATGACATTATTTGATAACATACTCGAACACGATTTCCGTATTTAATTTCACTTCTTTGGAAGTCCGCGAGCTTTTGCAGTACCACCGTTGTTTTGTCTCCAATCGATTACTTTCAATTCAATTAAAAAGTCGAAAATAATTAGAAACGTTGTTATATTAACTTCCCAAGACTGTAAGTTGGTAGAAAGCTCCCACCCGTTTATTACATTCAACAGAAGGAATATAGATTATGGCATGTGGCCATTGTTTCTTGGCGAAATAATATACGATCGTACTTAACGTAAGTGATGATTTAAGAAAACGAAACGACACGAGACAACGAACCCCTTCTATACTTCAGATAATTTCAAATTTTCATACCAATCGATAACTTTCAACTCACCCTTTTTTGTATTTTTCAAGAATGAAATGTATGCATTTCCATTCGGCAAATACTGACGGTACGTTAAAGGTAAAATGTAAACAGGGAGAAATGAACGACAAAGTTAATTTAAAAAGGAAGCGTTTAGATTGTGCGGAATACCAATGTTAAACATTTGATAGCTTTCATACCGAATGTATGCTTTCCATTTGGAAGCGTATCAAATGTACAAGCGGCGTTCAAACAAGGGCGCCAATTTATACATATAAATTTAACAGGCGACTCGGCCCCGTCGATTTTAACCTCAATAACATTACTGTATATCCTCGCAAATAGGACCACACCAGGGTCGGAAAATTTATGCGGATCCACCCCTGATGTAGTTCAAGGAAAAATAAGAAAGTACCGTAGACCGAAATTCCCGTAAAAATCCCAAAACAGTGCTACCCGAGTGTGAATTAAATATTAAATTTCTAGACAGCGAATAATATTATATATTATTTTCGCAAATTAATATAAACATATCGATGTCAATTGAAGTGCCGTGATAACACTAACAATATGCTTCATCAGCAGCCGAAAAGCTGCACTGAAATGCGGCAAGTATTTTACTATGTTTGACGATGACGAGAACCATTTTTTGCTCATCATTTCTAAATCTCATTTTAGTGTATTCTCAACTGGTAAAAATGAAGATCATCAGAGAAAACTGCCCAGAGAGAGACTCATCCTAATAAACTGTAAAGTAACACAGCGAAGATGGCGGGTAAACGGATGAGAAATACGCACCGTCCTCCTCTGCCGCAGGCCAATCTACTTAATTGCCGCAATTAATTGCAGTTATGAATTACATTACACAGGAACGATTTACACGGGGAACTTAATACTGGACCGCCACCAGGTGATTGAATTAGGAGGGGTGGTTTGAGATTCAACTCCAAACGATGATCCCAGAATAAGCACAGCCAGTGGAAAGATCAGTTTCAAAATGCTAGTGCCGAAATGCAAATTAAAAACAAATGCAGAAGCAAATGAATAACCGTAGGAACCTGAAACGGCGATTTTCTTAATTATAATTTTGAACACACAAAGGTACTGCACACAATTTGCATTTTGGAGTTTATTATCAAACCACATTCCGACCACCAAATGAAACTATCCCTGACCCACACCGAGATTCTGTACAGAATTCAGTTACATATCTTGTTATATATTGAGTGAAGTGTAGTTGATTGTGCTAGCTTCAAGAAGTAATAGCTAATAATAGCTTAATAATTAAATCATATTTCCGTATGACTCGTGCCATACAGTATTATGAGAAAAATGGATAATATTTTACTAGTGTAGTGCGACAAAAGATAATCTTTTGCTAAGGCGGATCAGCGAGGAAGTACAGAAGAATGTCCGTTTGAAAATGGGAACAGAGAGCTACATCTGAAGCGAAACCGCCGCTCCCCTCCCTGGAGAGAAATCCGAACGACCCTCGGGCAACTTGTGACGTCTCTCCCTCCCCTCACAACCGCCCCCCCTCACTCTCTCTCTCACACACACACACACCACACACACACTCTCTCTCACTCCAAGACATTCTCTGGCGTTATTTCCGTTTCTAAAAAAGCGCAAAAGCACTCACGTATACCATACTTCCTGCATGGTGTGTTCTCGATTGGAGATCCGCTCTAACTTATGAATCAACAATAATAATTTATACTCCATTATCCTGTTTATTTATTTCATCGTTCAATGCTTCGTGCAAGCAGGAAATCTGTTCATGATTCATAGGCCGCAAAGGACACTGGGGCGTTTGTGTGCGGTCTTATCTCAGAGAAGTGGGTTGAGACGTAATGGCCATCACGCATTTATGAGGGTTTTTCAAAAACAAATTAACTCCAACTGTTTAGAACAATCGTTAAGTTATGATCCACAACACAGAAACAATGTAAGCCGACTTAGGGATCAGATCATGAAGCTTAGGCTGAGGTCAAGTGTCCTACTATAGCTTAGAATTAGCACTTACTTAATTTAGGACTCTTCGCACCTGACTACATTTCTAGGATCTGCCCGCGAACACAACCAAGCTTTTCTGTCCCAATATCATTAAAGCGTTAAAAATTAATGACGAATATTTTTCACCGATGCGTGACAATATAGAGATTTAACTGTTAAACTGAGGGGAGAGTATGTAAGGTTTCATAAAGGATGAGGTTAGACGCTGAGGTAAGTTCAAACGCCCAGTAGGTCGTTTTGATCTAGTCCCAATCAAAAATGCTCGGACACGAAACAATTGGCGCACGGGACAACCGAATGTGGGTGAGACCGGTCAGGATTTGGCCGAGTGAAGGCGAAAGAACCAGTTCAATCCAAAGGAAAAGCCGAAGTAGGAGATGAATCTGCTTAACCGTTGGGAGCGCGGGTAGGTCGGGTGAGTGACCCTGATGAAGGCCGCAAGGATTACAACCCCCTCCACCCCGAGGGGCTAAACCCGCTAACAATGTCTCCCTTTCACTGACCCAAACACACACGCATAGCCTCTCACTCTTACCACACTTATGTTCCTCTCTTTCCCATTACTTACACCCTGCCTGCTACAGGATAAAATTAAATCACAGTTGGCAAAAATCAACCGGTAAAGAAACGAAGGTCGCAAGTAAGAAGAAACCATTTGCGAAGAGAAAAGACAAAACATATGAAATAAACACCCTACCCGAAGCACCTTTTAACTCTTCAGTTAATATATGGCTACCGAGTCCTCTGCGAGTTCGACTCTATAGGACTCAGCAGATGTTACTATAACATATAGGATACTCCCATGCCAATGTTAGTTCAACTTTAAATCTTCCATTAATCCCTTCTTCCTCTTTGAATGTTAGTATTAAACTGCAGCTGTAGATGTGGAGATTGAGCACGTGGTCTTACTATTTAATTTTATATTGTTGTTGACAATTTACGCTACGCACCCAGTGCCCAATAGTTTTCTAATAATACGTGGAGTGTGCAGAATTAAGCTCTTTGGTTTTCAGTAGTATTTAATTGTACACTAATAACAGAATATAATATATAGAAATAGTAACTGTGGTTAATTGCAGATAGTCCTAATAACAGTCATTCTGAAAAATTTAAAACGCGTTTTTAATAAGCACGACCAGGTCGTTTATAATAAAATGTGGACGACGGCCACCGTTAATTCATTAAGCACCGGACATAATACAAAAAATATTATCATCTTCTACAGGGAAAAATATAGTGGCGAGGCTCTTAAAAAAATGGCGTAATGAGCTATTTCAAGGTTTCCCGGTCTGCCCACGCCACATTCCTCTTCGTATGAGAACAAAAACATTACGGAACAAGTGTAACAGTGAGGAACCGAACAGTACTACTTTTTGCCTATCGGGCGTATCCTTCTGCACTTTGCACGAGAATTTAAACACTAAATCAAATTATGCTCTGCATACTGTTACTATGAACCCAACACATTGACTATTTTCAAATGTAGATTTGAAACAGAATAACAGTGAGTTATCGTTGTAATTATGATACTGTTCACCAGAGAAACTAATCAGAAATGTTCCAGCTAACTGCATAAATGCCCAGAGAAAAGCGACATCCTCCTTTTTCTAGTAGAGATCAAAAAGGGAAACCTTAACCGAGCGTTGCAGAGGTGCGGGTGAAAGTCGACAGCGCCGATGGGTGTAATAAACCGGAAAATTCGATTCCGGGAAGATTGCAACGTTCACTTCCCCCAACTATAGAGAGGGAGCCCTCCGATGTACCTGTCCCCTAATATCATCCAATTTGTATGATAAAATATATATAAAAAGTTTGGAGTAAGTTAGTGATGAATGGATTGTTAAAAGAGTCCCAACAGTGGAAGTTAAACACTAGTTTTTCTCCTAATAATAAACAAATACACTATCAATACGCGGAGGATTCAGAAATGCGTGAACTAGCCGAACATTAAAGGTACGGTCCTCTGTCTTATTTTTACATATCCATTAATGCGTACTCAAAATGGATATAACCATTCGAGTCCTGTCGACATTAAAAAGTAACTTACACAATAAAACCCGCCAGCTAAAATTCCTCCCCCCACTATACTCCAAAACGCGGCATCGAATAAAGAGGCGGCACTCTTGTTATTTCAAGTTCAAGAACAACAAAACAAGAAAGAAAGCGGGTGCACTTACAGGGTATTTAGGGATGCAAATTCGGGCTGCTCATAACGGTCGGGTCATTAATCTGAGCTCCATAGTAAAAAGCGCCTTCCAGGCTTGAAATTAGTTCCAACAAAGATGGAAACCAGTTTCAGCCAGTGTGCGGCGGCGTTAAGAAGCAGCCCAAAAAATATTTCCTTATCAAATTATGGTCTATTTTTAGGTGCACTAAATACCTGAGCCGCACTCAGTTGTACAGATTATATATACCCTATGTTCATATATCTACGTATGCAGAGGCAATGTAAATTTTTCGTTTAACAACAACAATTTAAAATCGATAAAACTTGTTAGCAATATTAATATGATATCAGCACTAACCTTGGCAAAAGACACTTCACTAGTTTTTCGACAAATAAAGACCCACTTGCAAAATTCAGGCTTTCCAAAATAATTGAAAGAATCAAACAATGGGCGGGAGGGGTGTGGGTGTTCTTTTACTCTGCAGGCATTTCTTCGTTCCGAGATCTGACCCAAATCGTCATCTCTTTCAGAAACCGCTCGGCCTTTCTTCTTTATTCCCTCTCCTTCCTCCCTCTCACTCTCTCTCTCTCTCTCTTTTTTATACAACCCACCGACCGCCGCGGCGCTACCCAATAAAATTTTAAAAGCTTTTTTCTTGCAGGGAAAATACCATTGGACGGTTTTCTTCTTTCTCCGGCGAAGGGACGAAGCGATAGCGGAGGAGAGCGCTAGGCCCGATGCATAAAACACGACTGGAAACGTAAAAATATACCGCCGCTTCGTTCCTGGCTCTCTACCTTCACTCGCTTCTCAACCCAATAAGAAGAGAGGTGGAAATCGTAACCTCCGTTATAACATCGTATCCCTGTTTTCAGGGAACAACGCTTATTGCAGATGCCATTACCAATGTTGAGCTACTTCCGATGTTCTTACAGTTTATAAAAAAAATCTAAAATGATTCCAATTTATGCAGAATATAAGTCGTACTGTACGAATCCGCATTGTACTATATATAAACAATCTACGTAACTATTGATAGGATACTTTTCCTGGGATACTTTTAACTCGCAGATGGTGGCATCGAGTGCATCACCCGCGATGATAATAACCGAAAAAAATGGTACAAATGAGAACGCCGACTATTGCATTTTACCCGGGAGCCATGTACATTGAAAAGTGGGGAGCGACTGAAGAAACGAGATTACAGAGGCCCGGACGTCAATACGTGCCAGTGCACAGTTTGGGCACGGATTGAAGAGTAAAAAAAGCAGAACTGCAAGCGAGTAGCAGACGCGATTGCGGGTTGTTTTTGTTTCTCAGGCAACTTTTCCTGCGGGAAACAGACGGCCGGTAAATTCGGAGCCTCTATTGCCTCCGAGGGCTCAGGCTGATTGTGCCCCTCATTCGGGTACAATCGCTGCTCAGACCCCGCCATTGTTTTCCGTCATCCACGCGATCTCTCTTTATATCTGATCCCTCGACCGAACTGTTCACACCTAAACTGGCAGATGATCCCACAACTTTCCAAAAAATGAAAAGGATTCTATTTGGAAGTTCAAATTTTAAGACCGAAATTATAAATACCTTTAAAAGTGTAAATAATATTTATCAAAGGACATACAGAGAAGTCGAGGAATAAATTAACCCGATTGATTAATTCCAGAAATTAAAGTTTGGACTGTGCACCTGCAGTGCAGAGGACTGACAGGATCACATTTTCCTCGGCACATGTTTAAGCACCTGAATACTTTCTAAACTCAATCCTATGTTCCGATGTTTGTCCTAGGACCAATGAAGAGAACGAGTATGGAAAATCAGGAAAAACCAGTTTCCGAATTCACAGAAAGGGATGTAAACTCAGTAACGGTGTTTTAAATTCAAAATAACATTCAACCGCGCAGTTTTTATAATCTGTGGCATAAACAACCTTGCGCCCAAAACACAACAGGTTTCGACTTTCATTCAACCTTTTTCTATCTACAGCCTTATTTCTCGCTCTCTTTCCAATGCACGCAATTCGGCCAAGGCTCCGCTCTAATTTTGATTACTGCCCTGATACACAGTCTGCTTGCAATAAATATTTCTCGAAGAGAGAACTTTGAACGCCTGGTTGCCTGGGCAAACGGGTAAGATTCCTTCCTGTTTAGCAGGCAGATTCCTTTTAAATATCAAGTGGGGGGACCCAGACGGGGATTAATATGAGCAGGGACAGTTTATCAACATCATACATCACGTACCGTTATGCCACCCCTTTAAGGAAGCAACATCTGTAATGCCACTTACAGCTAACTTGCTTCAACTTGTCAGCGAGGGTAGGTCATGTACTAGAAAACAAGTACCACAACATTGTAGGAAGCGATGTTTCATTCATTATTCTACTCGGTTTAACGGTTTCACCAACATAGGAATTGATATAACATTGATTGAAATAAAACTGTACATGCAATGAATGCATTCGTTCGTATGCACTAATAAATATATTTATTTTCCACCTATTGCGTCAAATTAATGTCAAACATGAAATCAAGATAAAGTCAGGAAAGCCCTATGTTTTTAAAAGAATATACAACCATTTTTTCTGGTTTAGTAATGTCTTTATTCCTCTATAAATTCTCAATAATCATGTCTCTTGCCGCGAAGGTAATGGTTCATGAAACATGATTGTTTCCGTCTTCAATTACGTGTTTCCTTGAGAGAGTATTATTATTTCCAGTGTGACGCAAACGGTTTATCCTCGTATTTGCGGTGCTTACTCAGGTGCAGAAGGAGGATCAAATGGTTACACCGATTGTAGCAACCCGAGATCACAATTTCATTCTATTCATCGACATATGTGTTCATCGATGTCATTCAATTAACAACACAGCGTACTTTATCGCAATATGTCAAATATGTTAAAAATTAAGGAAAACACTCTAAATTCAGTACTACTGAATGTAATTGTTAAGAAATTGTTACGAATATCAGAATAATTTTCCTCGATTGCAGTGCACTAAATTTACCATTTTCAGTATATTCAATATAATACCAATTAATACAATTAATTACGACAATAAACCATTGAGGTAATCGACCTAGTATTTCGAACCTAAACATAGATCACACGGGTTTTGAGACCGAGCCACCCCAGCGCCAGACCACTCGATCATCACGCGCACATAATCCCTGACAACCACCTAACGCTAAGTGAACTCCTCTCACAATCGAGTCCCGTCAAAGGGCCGGTTTAATCATTCCATACCCAACTGCACTCTGGCATCCGTAATAGACCTTGGGTCTGGGCGCCGATGGAATAGCGATAAAACGTGATGTGGCGTATTTGATTTAAACGTTGAGATTCTAGTTTGTGTACTTTAGTAATGTGTAAGTTTATCCCACTTCTCATCAATTAGTAACTGAATGAACATTCGAACCCAGGCCGCTCTAACCAGTAAATTGTGACGGGAATTTATTCAATGTTTTTAAACATTAAACATTTAATTTTCGTGGACAATCCTCGTTAGCGTCAGATGTGGAATGTAAGAAAGCTTCATAAAAATGCCATTTTATTGAATACATCGATATTTCGAATATACCGTACCAACTTAATATAGGTAACAATAATAATTCGTACCGATAACATGCACTGCATTCTAACAGTTGTAGTATTAAAAGAAGTGATACGTGGACGAAAAAAAGGTGAATATTACGATCTGTCTCCGCTAGCTGGTTCGATCTTTCAAAACCACAAGAAGATCAAAATAACCTGGAATTGCAAAATAGCCTCGGAGACTACCAAACAGGTATTCCAATAGAAAAAGGTTTAGCGAATCTCATTCTAAATAACACCGTATAGGATTCCAATGAACATAAAGACGGCCATCTTAGGATAATATACTTTCTGCACGGCGGGGACTCCGTTAGCTCCGAACTGGGCCGCCCGAACGGTTCCAACACGGCCGAGGGAGAGAGAGACCCGTCCCGTTAGCTGCAGTCGTGAAAGAAAGCACTGTGAAATTTTCTTCCTAGGAAAAATACTCCACTCGGATTCCTTCCTGCGCTTGTCAGGTGTAACGAAATGTGGAAGCGGTGGAAGCGACAGGCCCTAAATTCTTTAGGCTCGATCCTGCCAGCACTGCAGGAATAATTACATTTTCTGCACTAAATTTTAGAAAGCTATTCAACAATTCAAGTGTGCGCGTTTCCTCGATTCTCCAATTTCAAGGTTCGGATAGGGCCACATAGACTACAGTTACGTTTAGAGATTGAAAACAACAGATACCAGATAAAAAAATAACTACTTATTTTAGTTTATTTTCTGAATGAGAGGTTAGAAAAGAATTTTAAATAATTTTTCAGTTTCCTTGAATATATACATTCTAAAGCGACTTCTGCCGTATATTATTTATTCAATTAAATAATTGACCGGCTATTTTATTTTGCTGAAATAGTATAGGGAATGAGTAAATGAAAGCAAATACCGTCCCACTGGAAGACGTAATTTTGGGTCCAACATTTGTTAAGGCAAGCCTAGTAGAAATATTTTGGGAAAGGGGAGAGAACACGGGCAATTGACTGCGGTAGGTTGCGCTATTACTGCGCATGGCCAAAATTGAATACATACAGGTGTTCACGTACCTTGCATTTAATCTCAAAAGAGTACAGGAGCCGGGAGGGAAGGCGGCAGTGTTCCGCAATGCGGCGTCCAACTCAATAAGTTGGGAAACCGAATGCAATAAAACAAAAAGCCGAAGTATACACGAGCTTCGGGCGGCGCGCCTCGCAGTCGCGCCCAATAAATGAAAACTCAGTGGCCGCCTTTAGAAAACCACCCTGTGGGATATTATCGCCGCAATATTAGCGCAGCTCGTTAGGTAGACGGGTCAAATCTCTTATTAAAACCAACAGGAAATCATCAAAACTACGCTCGCTCCTCCTTTGATCTCCTATTATTGACACCTCGAATATTTCACTAAACATAACTCGAAGGCAATGAAATCCAAGTGTACAACAATGCTCTCGCCATTAGTATTAATCTGAACTTTGTTTACTCAGTATCGGTTAATTTACAAGCTTAGTTCACCAGTTCATTTTCGTGTATAAACGAGTATTGATTTAGGAACGAACATAATGCAGTTGATCTAGTCGTACGTATTGATGATTTCTTCAATCTATATAATATACTTTCAGTAAGCAATATGCACAGAAAATAGGTATAATAACAATAAAAATACTGGAAATAATATCATTGATAAAATAAACATATCACACCACAGATAGACCCTACTGAATAATGTTCCTACAGAACTTTCACATTCCTCGCTAATAAATTTCACTAAACGATTTTGTTCAAAGGGAGATCGGTTTCAACAGATTCGGTTATGTAATTGGTGGAAAAACTGCTTGATGCTGGAAGAATAATTATAGCAGCTAGTTATTTTTCTACTTTTTAAGAGTGATTTTGGTACATCTTCAAGGCCACTGTAGTCGATAGTTATTTATAAATCTGGTAACCGATCAAGGCTACGCCTTGTCAATTGTAGTAATTGCAAACGTTTAAATTGATTGCAAACCCACGATTTAAATACCTTGCACAGATACTCGCATATATATATATATATATATATATATATATATATATATATATATATATATATATATATATATTTTATTATTAACATGTTTAAGAACAGATAATTTAAGGTGGATTCCAAATTTTACTTTTCTGATTGATTTATTTCTAGGTATATGATTCAGTTCTTTAAGCAAGAGAGAAAGAACCGACGCGTGGTTTTATATAAACAAAATCAGTGTAAATTAGCGTAAACCTTGTTCTTTAGAAGTGGAAGCTTCGCAATACGCCAAAACCTCAGTGGGATCAACGGCCGATCTTAATGCAAGACGTCGGCTCAAACGGACGGTCTTAAATGAAAGAGAAGGAGGAAGGGAGACGGAAAGGAATAAAGAAGGAGGAGCGGAGAGTGGGATAGGGCAAAGTGAAGCGGATTGTCCGCCCGGGGAGGATGCAGCTGCACCAGCCTTGGTGGCCGGCAGCAAGGCCGCACCGCATTCAGTTAACCACTTCCTAATAGCAGGCCCCACTCTCAACCGAGCACCGCCCTCCACAACACATTCAAACCCGGTCCAATATTCAACTCAACGCTTCCAAATATCCTCCAGTCGTATGCACGAGAGGACGTCTCTTATTCCATGCCCGAGTCCTGGATATAATTATTAACGGACTATACGTATAGAACAATACACTGGAGTTGAAATTCATACATATAAAATCAATGAATATCTATAGAAACTAAAGTATATAGTACACTAAGCATTATTTAAAAAAAAGGTGCGTACCAACAATCGGCCGGAATATTTGCATTCATCAGTTCCAGTGAAGCACTTCAATATTAGCTACATATATCGACATTCCAATCTTATTCAAAGATGCAGGGACTGAAATCTGTAAATTATATTTGCTGAACCTATTAATAATGTTAAATTTTAAAATATGGGAAAACTAAGTAAGTGTATTATGCGTAGACTCAACGAAGGCATATTAAACTGTTATCCCATTTAAAACCGGTGATCCGAAAATAGCACATTTAAAGGGACCTATCGGGGAAGCCGCCACGCCCATGTCCATGACCCATTTATGGTATCCCGACAGAAGAACCTCGAGTTCAATGTAAGCGATATGAATGAAGTCAGTCTGACGGACGATAGCTCACGTTCCTGTTTTTTTATTATAATCAACCGATTACATTGTAGCCATCATAATTTATTAATACAAAAGCTAGGTTTGCAATTCATCTGAAATCAAACAGCGCTGTACAAACAGGCGAAATGTCCGTATCGTCGAGAGCTATTGGGTAACTACCTAACTGAACAGGACAACAAAATCATCACTTCTGTGTTTCAACAACAAAGCCGCAATGATGGCGCCACTATGTTCGAACTTTTGACGAACCAACTCCACTGTCTGTCAATAAGGGCATGCTGAAGGTCATCATTACAATTATCATAAACTAGTTTCACACAAATGCCCATTACGATCACACGGTTAAGTCAAAACACATTTTTAACCTTCAATTGTACAGCAATATAACAGAACCTATTTAACAAATAAGGTAATGACATATGCGCTTAATAGAAAATAACGCAACAAAATGAAAAATGCGAAACCATTAAACAACTACATTGATGCACGTGCTGCAATTTTATTTGTATTTAGGAATTGAATTAATGTTGTACCTAATGTTAATGTTGTATGAACTTACAAATTAAAATAAATTACACCTACAAGTTTACCGACGAAAACATTAAACAAAAGTAATGATGGGGCTGTTCCCAACATCGACAACTGTCAATGACAGTTTTGGTGGAACTAAGTAACCATTAATAACTCCAAGAAGAGTACGTGCAGACCTGTGGCTTTTTACGATCCGACTGAAACTACTTCGGACGAGAACATAAAAATCGATGTTTACGGGTCGGTTTGTGTCCAATTTCCGTGTTACGGCTTCGTCATAAATCCCTGGGGACTTCACCTTTAAATACTTACGAAACAGATTCTGGCTCGTATAAACCTGCGGATGCAATGAGTGCGTGCTTATCGCTCTCATTTTTAATTCAGTCTATTTATTTAATGAACAATTAAATATTATCGCCCTGGTAACGCCCAACTGAGGTGTCCGTGTTTCTTTCAAAGAAATTCTTGTTGAGACATCTAAAGAGTATTTTATTTCTACACTTGTCAGTGGTGGGACATGGAATGTGCATACTTTCAAGTTGGAATGGGACGCCCTTGACAATGGGCGAATGGCTTGCCAGCTAGGTGGGTCCCACTCGCCACGGACCGAGGAATCGATCCAAGAGAATCGATTCTATCGAATCTACACTCGATCCCAGTCCAAACAGCAGACTCGTGCCATTACTACTACACGACGGAGTAATACTCAAATTTACGCTAAATATAACCAGTATTACCATACATATTTCATTACGCTACTAAAACACGTTCACTGATGTGTTAAGCCGTAGGACCCCAGTACATTGCGGAACAAGGCTACCGCAGCTATTGAATATGCATTAGGAAGGTTATAATTTAGTATTCATTACCGCTAATCGTAACAACCGGTCATTACTAAAAATTAGGGTGACTGAGTTCGAAACATAAGTAACGTAACCACAACTCAGTTCCTACTATACTCCAATATTCACGATCTGATTTTTTGAACGTATTTAATTTATGAAATACCACCATCGAAAACGGTTCAACTGTCGTATGGAAATATTACATAGACGACATGTAGGTCGTCTCGTACCCTACCCCAATTTTATTAAAAAGAATCCTTTTTCACGTCCAATGGAAAATGCAGTTTCCGTCATACGGCTACAGGAATATCAGGACTTTTCCGGCAGTAGACGATGACAAATCGTTGTGTCACCACATATGTGACACCTGGAAGCGGGGCCACGTGCGCTTTGTGAAGCGGGCCCCTACTGCAGGGAGAGCGTCCCCCTCGTTCTTGCCCCTAGCCGACAGTTCTACTTTATTTTATTGACCGTCCTTCCTATCATAACATTATTTACTCGAGAACAGAAATAGAGTTTAGTGGTTCAGGATAATTTATTTTCGATTTTTGACCTTACGAAAAGTCACTATTCGGAAAAGAACTTATATCACACAGTAACACATTTTACTGAATTCTCTAGTTTGAAACACCAATAAAATGATGTATTGTCTATAATTGTTTATCTATTTGTTCACTATTAAGTTCTCGTGAGCAATTTATAATATTTTTCAAAACTTCTGTCTGATGTAAGCCATTTCATTATAGTATTTTGGTTAGGTATAGTCAAATTAAAACATCTGTCGGCCCACAAACAGAACGGAGAAGATCATTCAGCAAACGACGGGAAGAGGATAACTTGTACTAAGAAGCCTTTTAATAGTATCATTTTTTTCGATAGGGCGAAGTTGAAAAGGGAAGGGAGTGCTCCCCCTCTCGACCACTGTACGGCAACTCAAAAAAAAAGAATTTCTTAAATTCTCACCCCTCTGCTACCGGGCATACATTACTTGTCCGACCGAAGACCAACTACAGATCGTTGCACCCAATTCTTAAAAATGCAGTCGCAAAAAAAATTCCTCATTACTGTGAATAAGAAAAATGCGCTTACTTCGAATTGCGCCGTTTCAGGCGGTTCGCAAAATTCAACATTTCTTAAGCATTTTCCGCTTGTCGTATACAAAAAAGGTGCAGTTCAAAATGCATTGACAATAAAGGCTTCATTTTGATATGGGTATATAAAAAAATCACCAAGTTTTCTTAAAGCATAAATGAAAATGCTAGCGCAGTAATTTCACTTCAACATTAGTTCAGTGATTTTGTAGTAGTTAACTGCAGACCAATGCCTGTTCTGGCCATCTGGCATGCGAGACATAATCACCGCTGGCCATTGGCCGGATAACGTCGGGCTCGGATGGTGCTAATCACTTCGATTTCACAGCAGCGCTATTTTGTACAGCTGCTATTTTCTCTCTCGGTTCGTGGTGCGTCTATTTTATCGGAACGAGGACGGTTTTTAAAATTGAATACGAGGATACGGCTTAGTGGTATTTGACTGTTTCAGAGATCAGGATGGAATTATTAGGTCGCTAGTTCGGGTTGACAGAAAATATAAGTTGACAGCTATATATACAATATAAATTAGATATTGCTTTCAGAGCAAAGCGCTCAATAGCTTCACATGTTAATATTACTAATAAAATGTGTCAGCGCTAAGGTTTACTATTTTTTATACGCCCAATAAAATTTTTATACTTCCCTAGCACCTACTATTTAAGCTTAAATAAGAAGAAAATTATTGTACTCATTGCGCACGATTTTTAAATTAGAAAACGGGTGTAGGAACCACGCCCTAAAACCGATAAATCAAGGGCCCAGGACCGTCAGGGATCGAAATAAAAGAACGGCCGCCATGAGCCGGCAGCAAACTAAACATGAGAGGGAAGAGAGCTCGTTGGGGTGTTTGCCGAGTTTCAGTAGGGGGAGGGGAGCCCCCTTAAATTACCATCCTTGTTCGCCTACAGGGCTAAATTGCTTAGTACCGTTTATTTTCACTATCTCAAGTCAATATTGCGGAACCGCATTATTGGATGGGAGGGTGAGAGAGAGAGAGACAGGGAGAGAGGGAGAGGGGGAGGGAGACAGGGAGAGAGGGAGGGGGGGAGAGAGAGAGAGAGAGAGAGAGAGAGAGAGAGAGAGAGAGAGAGAGAGAGAGAGAGAGCGAGAAGGGGGCTGCTGTAACGCGCCATCTACCCCCTCAACTCAATCTCACTCCCTCTCCCTCACTCTCTCTCTCTCTCTCTCTCTCTTTCACTCCTCTCCATCAAATCGGTGGACTCATTTATCTCGGGCCCAGTTTCCGAAAAAAAAAAGAATGTTCTGGAAAATAGACCCACCAGGATATTGCTGCTCAGACATCCTACAGTACCCCCACCGAAATAGGATCGAAACTATAAAACGCTTCATAATATAGACCGTTTAAGCAGTAACAGGCCTGTTCCTGGTGTGTTAGTAATGTGATAACACAGTACTCTGATGCCCCACAAGCTTCCCGTGCGCCAAAGTGACTCACTAAGACAGAAGAAGAAATCTACGGTATACCGACCCCTCACAAACCACAAAACAAGTATTCCAAACTACAAGAGAATGTTCAAACGAAACGCCAGCGCCCCTTTCTTATTCCCGTAGAACGAGAGGACTTAATTCAACATTTACTCTGGCTCCCTCCTCTATACATGTCAAACAATGGAGGCACTCCACTTTGGTACAACTCAGTTAGTTGTGTTCAGACAGTTTCATACCGCACAATTGACGAGCCTTTCCTTAGGTCTCCACACAGTGCTGGACTATCATTTATGACAGGGAACTCATAAATGATGACAGGCCATCATTTATGAATGGCGAAAAGAAATTAACTTTTAACGCTTATGTTCTGCTGTATTCGGCAATCTGTAATAGCATTGTAAAATATTAACGATAGAAAGATACGAATTGTCCGTTCTTTAATCGTTTACGAATTTCATTATTGCGTTAAAAATTGTGTATCATATTCGACGCCGCTTCTGAATATTATTTAAATAGACGACGGAAATCATTCATAGTTTTCTTCGTGGCGACAGGCAGCCACGTACCGACACGAGAGGGTCTGATAGGGAAGCAATTAACAAACAATAGCCTGTTGTTCCCCACACAGTCATAACCTCTACGCCTTTAGTGCTAAAGCCAGAACGGTAATGAGAATAAAGAGGAGAGAACAGAAAAACGAATATGAAATTTCAAATGCCGAAAGAAACTGAAACTAAAAACCTGAGGCGTGGATCCCTGTCGGTCAGATTTACATAACCTCCCCAACCCATTTTCCAGTACTCATCCACTTTATTTAATAGACATACCGGGCTATTTAAAAGGAAATGTTTCACATTGTGAAACAATAAGGGGAATAAATGAGAACAAGATACTGGAAAGCTTTTTAAAGCATTATGAGAAGATCAGAAGGGCCGTTCCGAAAACTCATAAATATGTATAAAAAGAACTTTCGTCAGCGTCAACACTACATTATGGATACATTCTTCGGGTTAAATTATTATTCTCCGTTAAATAATCTATCAGTTTCTGCGACTTCACATTAACAAAAAGGTCTCGTATTAAAACTGAAACAGTAGTTTGTGTTCACATACGATGAACTGATTTACGATTCATAGGACAAAAGGGATTGATGGAAAGGCTTGGGTTCATAATGAAAACCATCTGGAAATGAACGAAGGAAGTTATGAAATACGGCCAATCTAAATGTCGGGCAGTTCGAAAACTACTGCAGCTGTCATTAGGGGGAATATACATGAGGGATTAAAAGCTATTAAAGTGGGAGCGTTTATGGGCCATTACTCTTCATCTCTGCCACTATTTGTTACTGTAAAAATAAGAAGGACGAAAATGATCACAATTTCATTTTTCAATTACCCACATTTACCTGCTACGATGTAATGTGAACTGGAAAAAATGCAAATGATTTTAGTAAGCATACTTGTTATATAACATTAATGCTATTTTAAACAATTTATATTTTATAACTGAAATCACAATAATTTGACATTTACTTAACAATAAAAATAGACGTGATATACACATCTCCAGCCGACTTTGTATTTTAACGCATGGACGTATTGTTGGACTCAGATTAAGGGATACGTTATTAGATAAGATAACAATTACCCTCATTATCCTAGGAGAACAAATTTTAACACCATTATCCTCACTACCAGACCGATATCGCACCCAATTTTTTAACTTCATACTCATACAATAATATAATCAAATAATTATAAAATATCCTATAAAATATATCCTAAAATACAAAACTGAGCTATTAAAAAGGAGGTATAACGAATTCAATGTACATAGTACGGCGTAGCGCAAAAAACAAACTCATTTAAAGATTACAAAAACGAGCTGTTTAATGAAAGAAAAGGTATTAGCTAGAATACAATGGCGGTATGGAAGTTCACCACCAAACAGGTGAAGATTGTGGAGTTTCACTTTGCGATAGTAGTAATGTATGTGGAATGACCTTTCAAATAGTAAATGGGCAGGGGCGCTTTTAAACAGCAAAAAAGTCAACACACACACATCGACAACTGGCTGTCGCGGCGCTCCCTCGTTATTTCCCCACAGAGCACCCAGCTGGATACAACGCTTACGTTGTATAAAATTTACTCAGTATAACTGATTTCAACACGAGTCCGACGGGATGGAATTTAATCCATCTATTGTTATCCCTACTGAAAATCATTGCTGTAAAATAAATCAAAAATAAAATAGTCATCAAGTATACAAATATATATGTAAACGTGGTGCAGCGAAAGCAGAGAAAATGAAATAGTAAATGTACAACTTCCTAAAATTCCCCACAGAAAAGAAATAATCGTCCAGGAAATAACTAATAGTGAAGTTACAGAGTGACAATGTGAAAAATGAGAAAAAGGCTTCAAGGATATCGGCACCCAGGTTGAACTCTGGTCCCTTTCAAAGCCGATAAGGGTACATAAATGTTTGTGCAGTCTTCACCGAGTGTTTGTTTCTCTTGCGGTCTTATCTAGCGCACAACAAATACAAATATACAAAAGATATTAGCTGTACACAGCCTATTCTCCTTTCCACTTAAATTAAGTTGTCGTAATAAGTGGCGTACGATGGGTCGATAACGAGCATAACAGGCGGAATGAACGAGAGAAAGAGTGTGGTAAGGGAATATTACGGGTTTTTTTTAATAATAATTGGCTTCTGACGGGAGCTCGACCATACCGGATAATAGTTCAGTTAACGGTATCGGAAGGGCTTTAACAGTTATAATCGACTTAAACAATTAATAAAAGAACAGCGGGGAAATTAATTGTCGACGGTTCCGGTCAACGAAACCGACTTCTGTAGTTATAAAGAGGACTAAACCGGATTACCGGACGGACGTCAACAGACCGAGGAGTCAAACATATGGTGGAATAAAAACGGGCGATTCAACCCCTCGTGGAATATTTTATGGTTAACGTTTGCGCACGAGGCTCCATTACATTCAAAGTGGTTTGGCAAAAACCGACGGGAGAATATTCATATTTCAACTTATCCAGCCCAGAATACTCGTATCGCAGACTCTATTTCCCGTAACCGTAAGCACGCTGTATACGAGGCGAAAGGTGCTGTCCAGATTTTCAAAATGCACGATTTCTACAGCAGGAGCTGTCTTTACGATCGAAAATGTTCGCCTAAAAGTCAAAATTCAAACCGTGGGAACGAAGGTCACAAACCGCAGCGATGTCCGGCGAATTAAACCGACACGATTCGCCGAGTTCCACGCCGGGTTTCGCCGCCGGTCTCTCCACGAACCTGCACGAGGAGTCGGACGAACTTAATACGAGTGTACAGCACTTACCTTGTATTTAGCAGGCAATCCGGCGACACCGTACAGGCATACGTCAAAAGGGAGAATGCTGAAGGACTGCACAAACGGACGAAAAAAAAATATATATATATGTAGTGGGGAAAAGCGGAAAATTGGGCACGACACAGCACTGTCGGTTGGCTCAAAGGGTGGAGAACTTGCGACGACAGATCCGTTCGAAAATAAACGGTGGCGAGAGACTTGACATCTAGTGTGTCCGGGCTAAACTACTCGACGGCAAGGGACCACTCCCCACTCAGCGGCCATATTGGGATCAGCCGGTTGCCAACAACCGAGTGATATTACGTAGTTCACCCGCTGGCTACTCGGCCGCGCCACCTGCCTAAACATCACTATAGAGCCGTTCACTTTATTACGTCCCCGTCTAAACGTTCTTTTTGCAGACCCACGATTTACATCACAAGACCGGCCCTTTCGGCGGGTCAATATTTTAAAGTGGAAGCGATCGGACGCGAGACAGGTATAGTGCGTCCGACATAGTGCCTATCGCTTCGGTACGGTTGGCAGTACGGGCTTTGGTATGCGGCGGGGGAAGGCCACCTATAGGGAGTTTAAGTAGTTTTCAGGGGAATGACAATCGAAATAAATTGAAATGCCGGGACCTCTTGGCCAGCAACGATCTGGGGGTCCGTTGTCATATAATAGTTAATTGTGTCCGTACCCCTATGACAACTTAATAATCTGGTCATAATTCGTATTCAAAATAATTAAGATTTAAAAAAAATGTCTGTTATATTATTAATAAAATCAGAATTATATGGTCGGGTTGTTAAAATCCTAAAATAATTATCGATATATATACATATATATTACACGTGTTCTATAGCCGGAATATGTTAGTACTATAGCAAAAACACATTTCGAAAACTTCCATTTCGAATCCAAAAGGAGGATGGTGTACTCGAAAATCAACGGGAGTCAAAGGCAGCAAAGTCAGCTCCAAGAGCCGACATCGAGGCTTTAATCAAACCATAATTGGATAACTAAAATAGCGACTAAAATCCTTCGCTCTACTGATTCAGAACCTGGTCGTCCAGATTTCTGACTAAAAAGACGGACATACACAACTGAGTTCAAACATTCAGAATACAATCTATAATAGTTTTTGCATGTTAACTTCTGTGAAGGAACTTATTTCGTTACACATTCAATAAGTAGCTTATTCTGACTAAAAAAACGGTCTACCACTTCCTTCTTCCACTGATAAACCGCGACAGGGCGGTTCACCCATGAAGGAAACTATTTGCGAAAATTGACTCCCAACAGTTTGAAAAGTGCAATTACGTCACGAGATTACTTCTTTTGAAATCCGCTACATATTACACGCCTAACACAAATGTAGTGCTGAGCTGCGGTGTGGGCAATGTAACGATAACCCAACTATGAACGTCCGCAAAGTATTAAGGTAAAAACCCGTAAATTAGTGTCAAACGTAGATCTTGCACAATGTGAATAGTGAAGTTTGTTCGGACGGGCGTTTTGCTACTTTCCGGTGAAATTAACTTGGAATAGTTCGCATATAAGAAATATTGTCCTAAGGTATCTTAACAATGGTCCACAAATTCGAATACGTCGAATGTCAGCTCCGGTACGGTGGATTGTGTACGCTGGACGGACAATGCTGCGAACTCGTCGAACCGTGACTGCGTTTAAACGTCGTTCCCAATCTCGCGACCGAGACAGTTTCAAACTGTGTTCTGATGTCTGCGGGGGCTGGGGGTCACAATGCTGCCACTAACAAGGACTCCCCTCAAGTCGGCCCCAACTTGTCCTGCGGCACCGCCCTTTAATAATATTTCAAAATCCGAGCGGAAAAGTTGGTAAATTATCGGGCCTGGGTGGGACGGGTGTCCGGAGTGAAAGAGGAGTGGGGCCTCTTCGATTTTGGCCTCAACTTCTCTCCTCCGGTTTAATTAGAATTATAATTAAAGGGCGGGGTGGTCGGAGGCAGACCTCCTCGGAAATAGAATGAGTTCCAAATCATTTCAAACGATTGATAAAAAAAAACTCCTGAATCAGAATTATTCCATTCTCTGATGTCAGACAGTACCGTTTTCCGGTACGGTGTTCCTGTCCAGTTACGTACAGGCACGTTAGTGCATAAAACTTTTAATCAAATCCAATCGTTCAAATGCAATCCACTCGTACAGAATGGCCAATTTAATACAAAGCAAAAACACGACATGAAATGAACGGGCTTTCAGGGTTAATGTTTGCAATATATAGTAGTGCTCTTATTAATACACAAAACTTCTTTTCGGACAAGGGCACAAATACATACGCAAAAGTAACAACGTTAAATTACGATCTTCGGATCGTAATTAAATCTGGAAATGCACAACCGGGTTACTGAATCGAAAAACAGTAGACAATATTGTCAATGAATATTAGGATACTGTAAAATCTTGCCTTCATTATATTCTTGAACTCGTGAACTGTTGAAGCGACAGCACAATATGCAGGTATTCAAGAATAAGCATTACAGCATTAACTAAAAATTGAACTACACAATTTTAAGAAAAAATCAACCAAGATAGCTCAGAAAAAACTTTTCAAATGCCATATTTAGTATAAGTTAGCAACAAAGACGGTTGAACCCATTAAAGGATTAGACGCAGGTGAAAGAGTTCACCATATTTATGACCTCCGAGGGGTCAAATGTTAGGTTATCATTTAGTAACGTCGCCGCCCACCGGACCGACCGTCCAACAACATCCTGTCTTACATTTATTATAAGCCTCCTGACACAATGATGTATTGTGGAGTCAAACTTAAACTTAATAGAATGGAAACTCGGAGAATTTGTGAGATTAAATGTACTGTATCCGCGCTCATTAAATTGGCAAACCGTAGTAGATATTGCCCGATTGAACGCAATAACACGCAGCAATAGAATTGGAATAACTAGGCAAATAGATCAACCTCTAAATTAAGCAATAATCGCGCAGAGAGTGGTTCATAATATAACTACCGTATGGGTTTTCGTATCATTGGAAACACAGTGGGTATTCGATAATACTTCCGAACTGAATATCTAATTTGAGGATGTTACTATATAAAAGTATTGTAATTAAATAAATAATGTACTTTACGAAACGATTTTTATATTGATATCACTTAATATCATTTACCGAGTAAGATACGAGGAGTAAGTAGTGATTATGAGAGATGTAGACGAATTGCAAGTCCTGAAGTAATACCTAACGCCAGTGAAATATTAATAATAATGAGGATCCGTAAGGTACGGTGGGCAGCCTAGGTAGTCAATTTAATGTTGGGAGACTGTAAGAGCAATGTGTGAGGGGTGGTAGGGACAGACATCCCGTCAAGGACGGTCACTCCTCCGTCAATGAGAGGCCAGGTTTCCCCGGTCATAAACCACGGTCAAAACAACCTACCGTTAGACCCCCGGCTTCGCGACCCACACACTACCCGGCAGGCCTCACCATTCAGAACACACGAGCGGGTGGGGGAGAATCGGAAGTGAAGAATGGGGCACAACTATAGGTTTTTAAATGGAACAAAATAAGCGATCAAACGAATTTTCAAGTATAATACAAAGATATGTATAAGTATGAACACAAAAAATCCGAGAAGTGTTCCCAAATATGACGATTAACATAAATTACAATAAACTGTTTTTGCGTAATACATATAGAATTCTTTCACATGCAATGCAAAGTCCGAATTGCGCAAACTATTCGATCGCGCCAAATACGGATAATTTGTAAACATATCAGGTTCACACCGAAACTTTTACCGTAATACAACTAGACCACCGTGTTACACGCGCCTAAGGCCGGTTGGCAGCCGGGCATTAAATTACATTTGCCGGTATTCAAGCAGACGCGCGCAAGAAACAGAAAAACAAGTTTTCAGAAACAGCACACGTCGGTGCAGTTCACAGCCTTGGGTACGAGCGAGGCACGACCGCTCTGAGGCCGACACGAGAGCAACACGCTTAGGTCCATTCAAAGCGGCTGAACTGGATATAATTATAGGGCGTAAGGACAACTAATAGTTCCTGTTATCGTTGAACAAAATTATTAAATAATTTATGGTGATAGTAACATGGTATGGCGCCGGCAATATACGCATGCTTCGATGTGTGTAGCTCTGATTCGATTGAAAAAAAACTCGTTAGTTGAATTATTTTTTTCATTATTCTACGCTAAGCATCTACAAGGACTATGATAACCGAACAACCACACATGTTGAACTACTACTACTATTTTTTATCAGACTCGACATAAAAAATAAAACCTATTTAGCTTTACTAAAACCTATTTTAGAAGAGTAATAAAAATTTTAACTGATTTAGTTTTTGAGAACTTTCCACCATTGAGACTCCAATATCAAAAATTGTATTTCCGTACTTCCGTAGTGTCTTAATCATGAGAGCTGTTCATTGACCTCAAGAGATCACACAGGATAAAATGCGCAGGTATAACCGGGGAAATAATTGGTGAGCCACGTGGACAAAGAAGAGCCCGAGTGGCCGACCTTCTACCTGGCAGTCCCATTCAAAAAGGGTCCGTCAATGGAAGAAACCCTCGTTCCGTTTCTCCAATTCAACGAATTTATTTCTTGGCTTCCCTCAGCAGCTATGAATCAAATTTAGGATGGGCGACAGATAATTTTAAATGTTTCGTGCACTAAATAACCATGTCCGAGACTACTCACCGTATTATCACACCATACAATCGACAGAAGTGGATATTATTGGGAGCGGTGGATTAATATCTGTTTATTAATGGGAGTCAGTTATTCAGTATCTAGGCCCGGGGAATTCGATAATGATCTACACGTATTTTAAATATGAAATTGAGGAAATCAAAAGACATAGGTAAATTAAGATGTGGACATATTCCCCGCATTTTAGCTCTCTTAACAATGACCGGTATAATTAAGAGATAAATGTTTTAAAATTGCGGTTGCTGGCCGGTCGTCCTGTGGACAAATCATCGACACACGTGTGCTGGACATGTGAACTCCGTATGACCCACGTGACTATACCACATGTATTCGGTAATATTATTACTGCGCACTTAGCGACTACAGTGTTTTCATTCAAAATAAACCTAAAAAAATGGATACAACTAACTCGTAAATTTTAATTCGTACAGACAAACATTACCAGTTTTAATTTTTAAAATATCACTCTGAAAAACTACTACATATCAATTAGGAAATAATATGATGAAACAACATGTTAATATACATCGATTACGTACATCCTAATAGTCATGACAGAGTGAACGTTTAACTATTTAATGTCTAAAGCAGTTAACTTTTTTAGTGTGTTAAAATCTTAAATTGAACAGGACGAAATTAAAAGTAATATCCTCATCTTGATGTTAGAACTATTTTAATAACAGATCCACGAGGTTCCTTTATCTAGAATACCTTACGGATGAGCATTTTAAAATTTAATAAGCGTCAAACAGCTATGAACGCTACACTGTTGTGTTCCGCGAGTGCTTAATTATCCTACACAATACAAGCTTGCCAAAAAGTTTTTATATAGATTAACACGATTAAGCGAAAGGATTATGTAAAGTACTAATTAAATCTGGAAGGCCTGAAATCATTAAATTTAAAGGGGACCTGCGGGAAAACCATGTTGAATATGGGTTCCCTACATTATTAACAGTAATTAGGCATCACACCGACCAGTCTCGGCCCAGGCCGGAATCCAAAAGGTCAATAATTAATTGGTTAAAGCCTAAAGATCGGTTAGGAGTTGAATTAGCCATTAAGTTAGCAAATAAAGGTGGTATATGTTCAAGGAAGCGTAAAAAGGTTCAGAATAAGTCAGCAGGCCGGTACACTGGAAGTAAGATAAAAATGAGGCGATAAATCAGTAGGAACCCTCCGGGGGTATGGAAGTGTTGAAAACGCAACTCCAAAGTAGGGAAGGTAAACATCAATATTCAAGAAGGACTTTTTGTTTCGTATAAGCCCTCTTTTCGAATTGCACTAAATCAATAGGACCCTTCTCACTGAAAGTTTAGAGTCGACAAAATGAAAGTTCCATCTCCGTCCTTGGGAATTTTCCATAGGAATACTCCTTTCCTTCTTTCCCCATTCATTGTCGACGGAACAAAGGACGAAAAAATCATAGTCTTAATATTGTATACCTTGAGCACCCAGAGATTTACGTTAAATCTCTGGAAACATTTCTAGGAAGAGTTTGCAGAATAACGCCACGATCCACTATGTATTATCTGCAGTGCAGTAAATGCTATATTACAGTCATTCTAACGAGGGTAGTTTATTTACTAATTTCTGTCAGTATGAGGTATTAGTATTAGTATATGATAATATAAATATACTGTACAATGCCTTTGTCCCATTGAAAACATACATTCGATAGGGTTTAAAAAGTTAATTTATCTTTACGACAGTTTAACCTAGTTCCGCACTTTACGATTAACCAACAATCAGCATATTTAAAACCAGCAAATTTAATGTCGGATACAGTTTCCAAACTGTGACCATTTTTTCCTGTTCTTTCCAGCGCGCTGATGCACGAAAGAAAGCGGGGAGAGGGGGAGCAAACCACCGTTTTCACAAATATAAGGAACGAAACAGTTCGATTGGATCAGCGTAATTTGGCATTACTACTAGGTACATTCAGAATTCCGGGTGGATGCGAATTAAAGTTTTTTACGTCTTTACTGTCAGGATAATATACTGGACCTCAATTTCAACTCAATGCATGGCAGATAAATTTAATAATCCGTTATTTCACGGAACGAATAAATGATCAATTTCATGTAATATTGGCGTTCCTCTTTTATCGCAGTTGTACAGTGACCCCCAAATTATGCGCTTCAAGCAGAAAATTGGACATCCAATGCCTTGGGCATATAACATGGGGCAAAATGTAAGTTAGGTAACAGGAGCATTGAAATTTGGCGTAAGGTGTGTGTTAAGCTACGGTAATATACATATTACATAAAATATAATATTTCGTAGTTTCCAGCGTAGCGTAGCGTCGTATAATTCGGTACCGAAGCGTAGAACTAAATTTTAATTTTACCGCCTGCTACGAATGTTCGCGATTGGCATTCGATAATTAAATAGCGGGAGGAATCGGCTTAGAATTAAACTGGGGGTCGGCGTGTCGGGGGAGTGAGTGTAGAAGCGGAGGCCGTGGGGTTCATTTTGTGTGGCGGAGCCGGTCACCTCCGCCTCCACCTCCACAAGGCCCGCCTAGTTCAATTAACTCGTAAAGAATTTATATTGGCCCGAGTGTTTGGGATTTTTGTGGCGTTAGGTGCCGGCGCAAGTTATGAAGAGTGGACAAAACCCACTCGTCACCCGGGGCTGGTCGAGATAGTCTTCGATTGAATCGCATACTTTCCTCGAAATACCTCACACGTGCCAGGGTCAATACTGACAGTGTACATCTACGTAGTGTTAGGAAGATATTTCAATTAATACAAACGGTAATAAAGGGTGTGAGGAATACGTACAGGTTTCATAGTACATAGTAGAGTCATATTTTGTATTTTCGAAAATGTGAAATCCATCCTTAACGATATTTCGTTGGTACTCAACTTCCGAATAATATTATACGATTCTATTTAATAACAGAGTAGTGATACTGTTTATGATATTAAGATTAATAATAATTAAATGCTAAATTAAAATAACAAAATGTAACAGAGATTAGTCCAAATTATACCCCTCGCTGAATCGCAATTCACGATTCCTGTTATTGGTACGAAGAGAATAGTTACGGCCCTTATGTAATGATTTTCCCTCCGATATAAGTAAAAAAAGTTTTTCGCATTAAATAAATGTGACTTTTTTGTTCATAAAAACGATGACGGTATAGTTGTTGAACGCCTTTAGTGTAGGACAAAGAGTTTATGGCGGTAATACGCCCGCGATGACGATAAGGAAAACGGAAGAAGACTAGTAGTGTGTTCTCAAAATCGACCGCTAACACTGTTACGAGGCCAAGCTCAATGCCATCGTCTCCCCCACCGTTTCTTCTGGGCCGAGTTCACCTTCTCACTCCATGTTCAGTACTTAACGTCGACATTAGACTCAAGGGTTTTCAGTAGGTAAGTCGGAAAACGAAATGATTAATGCAGGACCTCGCTTGCCGCCGTCATGTTATACAGGAATATTATAACAATATTTAAAACTTGGGACACGTAAAGTGTGCGTATCGCAAGTCGATTTGACCGAGTTGTGTTTCAAAATACGGTTTCTTTAAACCAAATCTCAAAGTACTTTTTTCATTTCAAATAGCCACGCAGAGACCGAATTTACAATGGGCATAAAGTTGAAAAGCATTACGTAATAAGATTCGTTCTTACTGATAAACCTTTTAGAAATATTTATTTTATAATCTTTCATGTACATGTTTTATGTACAATTACAAGAAAATTTAGATCGGTGCTCATTTCGAAAACAAAAAGTGAAAATTAATTTCGATAACTAAACTGTGCCCTTTAAAAAATGTATCTTACGTGCATTTTTGGAAAGGCTTTGTAGGATATACAGGCCATCAAGGATGTTCTAATTATACCCGAGCCGTGTATTGTTTATTCAAACAATTTAAAATAGGAAATGAATTGCGTAGAGGGTCACATTTGCGCAGCTCTGATAAATAAACTTTTTTTTTATTTCGCCCATACACGATTTGAAATGAAATACACGTTTTATCTGGGGTTTTTTGGGCGCATGATAAAAAGGGGGCGCCTGGCGACAAAGTAAATGAAAATAAGCGGATTGCGATGGTTTCGTGGAGATACAATTCAGGAGTTATCGGGCGGCGCCCCAGGGCCCCAGCTGACAATAAAAAACCATCTGCACCCGGACAGATACTGCACAGACTGGGCGCTAAAGCTAAAACCACTACAGCGCCGACGGAGTTCGATCCAAGTTAGGCAATATAAGCTGATTTTTTCTCCAGGTTTAATAGAAATTTTGCTAGAATAAGACGGACAAAAAACGTTTCAAATCTACTGTCGCTATTTGGTTAATACATACAATCTCGCACAACTGGAAAATGTTTATTAATGAAATAAAACCGGAACGTAGTTAATATTTATCTAAATTAGTCTCTAAACGTTATTTAGTGTAAAGTGTTAGGAGTTGATAGGTATTTTTCATTTATATAAAACGACGGCAGTCTTAGATTGCCGTACTGAACACACGCACGTTTATTTCCATAAACAAACTGCCATCTGGTATCAAGTTACATAATGCGAAACTGTGTCGCCTCCTGAATTATATTAAAAACAAAAACATCTAAATCATCACAGCTGACAATCAGTGTCAGTTATTAAACATACTTTATCATCTGACTAATTCATACCCGGTATATTTTCATGGAATTTGGTAAACTTAATTCCCCCTTCGTTTTAATCAGTACTCCTCAAAAACTTGGTTCATTACCCCCTTGTCATCAAACGTGTACAGTATGAAATAAAGGAATCAGTGATCAATTTAAACATTTTAAATAACTGCTATGACATTACTACAATGCTAATTACTGTTTAATTAATTTGAAGTTATTGTGTGTTGATTGGAATTGTACCCACTGATTTGTACTACAGATACGTGACCAAATTACAACCAATTGAAAGAGGATGGCGAAGAAGAAAAAGAAAAAGAAGCTGTAAAGGGTAGTTGTGGGGGATGGGTTCCCCGATGATACGTCACTGAGATTTTTTACGGTGAACAATCTATCCTCGTGGCCGTAAAAAGGCTTTAAGGCTCATTTCAGCCATTCGATCACACAAATCCACGTCGGTTCTTTAAGGAAAAAATAAAATGAAATAGAGAATTAAGCGAGACATTCAAAATAAGATGTAGATCGCTTACATGTAACGGATCTGTCTGCCTCGGGCTGAATGGATAGTGCGGAACTGACTAAATCGGACGTATCAATTACAACGGCGCTCCCTTTATGACTTCACGAGTCGAGGGGTAGGAAATTGAAGGTCCGGGGAGGGGCCTTCGGTCGTATATCCGTCCTGCTAACTGTTTATGACATAAGCACACGGTATATCAATAATGTCGCAAAGTGTAATAAACACGAGGGACCCTTCTATAGGAGTAATTATGAAGTCAAAGCCTGTTCACTCAGTCATTCGGCTTTTAAGCAATTCGAAAACTGTTAAAGTTCGATTTATATTTCAACATTAAGTTGAAAATAATTAATCGTCCCGGCCTTAATTCCCAATTTATTAATTTTAAAACTTTCTAGTTCAAAAATTTCGCTGATTAAAGAAAATCTCGCGTCCAATAAAGTTAAGGAAGTTTCAAAAAAAGGTCGTAAAAATTAATCACTTAAAATCAATTTAAATAAACCGAAGCAAAATCGGAAATTAATTTTTAAAGGATCCCAACAATATTTCACAGTTCATATTCGGCCGCGACTGAAAGCGAGTAAACGCCCGAGTTTCTTCCATTCCAACAAGGCCCCCTCCTTTCGCCCCCCTCATAATCTGTACGGTGAGTGTTCTGCGGAACGATTTTCCTTGGAGATATTTATTCGACAAACAGTTACGGGACCGAGGGCCTGGGCTGGTATGGCGCGGGGGATGATATTAATGGGCTCATTAGGACGGGTGGGAGGCCGTTATCAGCAAACAGGTCTCCTCTTCCAAGAGGAGGACTAGCCGAGCTTCTCTGGGCGCCACCGCAAACCACCTTCAACCCTACGGTTAATCACCGGGGCCTCCGTTATCTGTTTAATGTCGCACACTCGGCTAAATTGACCGGAAAATATTAAGCCGACGACGGGGATCTCAATACCGATACCTTCCGCGAAATACGAACACAGATCTCTAGCGATTAGGCGTAACCGTATTACGACTATCAAACAGATAAATCATTTCCAATATTGAATTTAGACCACAAGACTGTTCGCGTAAATTATACAAAACAATTTTTTGACAAAATATTTGAATAAATACGTCCAATACGAAATCTCTGGGATAACATGTAAATAAGCATCCTATAATAATTAATAACCCAAAATTTCATTATGCTGTCAAAAGAAAATATTTTTTTGGAAATAATGAATTGTTCGTTAGCTGTACTACCCACAACAGTATTTAATAAAACGAACCGATGACCCATCATTTTTCGACAATAAGTTTACCCCATGAGTCAAGCGGTATAATTCTAAAAATTCAGCAACGCGCCAATTTATTACAGCACTGTCACCGTCGATAAGATGATTCACGTCCTCGTATTATTCAACCAATTGGCGAGGAAACGAAGCTTCCTCTGTCCTTAGTAACTGGATAATCGTCTCATCCGCGGACATTTAATGTGGTTACCACAATTTCCTTTATGCACAACTTAATAAAATCCACTTGAACGACAATATAATAAATGTATTCAGAATAAATACAAGGAAAATTCATTCTATTAAAACTTGTTTGTAAAAAAATTGAATTGTTTGTGCACATCTATTGAGTTTAAGTATTTATAGTTACAGGACTAATTTATAATTATTCATTACTTTAATGAGGAATCATCTTCTTCTTATCTACTGCTATAATTAATGTGTGGTTTTCTGGACTTCTTTTCTCACCTCTCGGTCCCTTTTATCAACGCGTTGCTTAATTCACAAACTTTGAATAATTTTTATGACCAACGAACATTTCCTGTCTAAAAATGTTCGCAATCAATTAAATTGAGCTGTCGCGCATTTTAAGAAGGGTAAATTTAAAACGCAATTTGAGATTAGATAGGAGAGAACGGTTAGGGTGGCGCTAAACAGATAACCCCGAGTCAGAAGCGTCCCACCCCCGTAAGGAGATTAGTACCAAATTCCGCACATGGCCGGAATCCCTGAACAGGGCGGTAATTCAAATGCCCCGGGTCACAGCTACGTGATCCATATCACCAGTGTCGGCAACCTCTGCTTCGAGATAATACCTCCACGGGTGCAACAGCGATGCTTGCCACGACTCGAGCTAATTTTATTGACCCCATCCTCGAATCGGCGTTAAAGCAGGCACGAGCAAAGTAAAGGAACTAATTGACAAGGGCGGTAATTAAAGGGAACTTTCGGAATGTTAACCTATTCTTTCAGTGCAACATCGTATGGAACGGTTCCACTTCGGACAAATAAACCAGGGCCCGGGTGAATAGGCATTTCTATTGCGGGAGGTTTCCACAATTACTCTGTTACGCGAAAGGAACATCTGAACCCTAATAGGTCGAATAGAAGCGGGCCGAGGAATCCGAGACGTCCGGTGACAATCGGTGAATGAAGGCCATTAGGACCGATATGGCGGTGAAACCAGGAACTAGTACCACTGCAGTCCTCCTCAGAGGGCTAGAGTTCAACCGAAGGCCAGACCGAAGCAATTAATTACACTGGCGGGCAACAAAAGGGTTACCGCTAAACCTTTCCAGTAGCCATAACATACAATTACAAATATACTCAGTATAGTCCATACAACTGGGTTTTTTAAAAACAAAAACAGATGAAATAATTTCAAGTATACCGGACCGATATTTTGTATTTAATAATTCGATAAGCCATGTACCTCTATATATTGTTAAGTACCTATCTTTTTTTCTTTTTATCTAGTTTCAGTGAAATACTGAACTAGTAATATTTGGTGCATTCAAAAAGAAACGATGGTCAGATTAACATTTCGCAGAGCAGTTTAGGCCAGCTGAGTTTTATATTACATTTATAGATATGTGTGACTAATCATGGCCTCAGAAGAAGTGTTGAGACATACCGATGTGGGGTTGCGAAATCGTCTAATTGCACACGGAATAAATTCACCGCCGGATTTACGGCCCACGCAACGGGATAGGAGGAAAACCTCCGGTATTGATCAATGATTGTTCTGGCCACGTGTCAGTTAGGCACACCGGTTCTACTGGCACGGCAGCAGTTGCTTTTCATGTAAGAGGCAACCGTTGAGCAAAGAATGCATTCGCGGCCACCGCGATTACACGACCGTATAGATCACGGGCGATCAACACGCGGGCACAGTAATGCGATCACGGTGGTTTCAACCGACATTTGTTATATCCTCATATATATATACTTATCAAGTGCTTAGGTCAACAATTGAACATATAGTGAAATTAGGGGGAGCGGGGAGGCGACAGGAAAGTAAGTTCCCAATCCTCATTACTAATTAATAAGATTTGAGAAAGTACGTACTTAAGTGTTTCCGGAGCTAAAGATAAGATTAGATGGTGATCTACTAAATGATTCATAATATGTTCAAACTCCGGTAGTTGAAAACGTCCATTCTCCAAGTATTAGATTAACCCTAAGTGCTTAATTGACATTATTATAGAATCGTGAATTTCTACCGCTACATTCATCTTATAAATACAGTAGGATAAACTAGCAGAATATTTTCAAGGGCTTATTCCTTCTTTTTCAAGGGGGAAACAAGAATGGCAGACGTAAATACCCTAGCAGAAAGTTCTCGAAGGCAATATTACACCCTCCATCGCTTCTGAACACATTTAATTCTTAATTGAATGTGGCTCGAATGAGGTCAGCGTCGTAAGTGTGAAGGAAAATGCACTGCGCTCGGAATTGAATGCATTTATTTAAATCACTCAGTGTGACTCCACCAATAAAATTCCATTTGACAATTTAGTTCGAAATTTCAAGACCCGAAAAATTAAATTGTTTCTTAATTATTAGTCAGATAGCGGAGATTTCTCTCTACCTTTTCCGCGAGCTTGTAGGTTCTCGGTTATCGTTTAAGTTGTCAAAATAGAGAAAATCAGACAAAAAGAAAAATTAACTTTAAAAATTCATTTGATTCTTAGATCTGAGTTTGTAGACATGTATTATTTCAGATTACGGAATAAACGACAATCTGAATCATAGCGATTCTATGTCGCCTTGACATTTTGCAACCGCACTTCCAAAGAATGCAGCAGCTTCACTCTAAGAATTTCCGACAGAACACCTCATATATTACAAATGAAATTCTATCTGGGGAAATAGTCATAATTATTTTAAGTTTCACTCTATTAATCATAATGGTTCTGACAATTTTAGAACTCTGGAACTTTTCTGCTGCCACCTTAATCTTTGACAGGCAAAATGCGAAAGTACCTCACTCTATTATTGCCTGAATGCTAATGAACAATACTAGGGGTTACCGGCGATTCATTTTGTATGTTATTAACTACATGAAACCACTAAAACACACACTAGGAAATATTTATTTATGTATTAATATTAATTTTATAATAATTCAACGTTTCAGGTTCTCAAGTTGTGGAAAACTAGCTACTAGTACAAAAGGCTACGAGAAAAATGGACCACCTTGTGTGTATACGACAATTACTTTAAAAGAACGGAGCCACCTCCGGAGGATTCGGTTCAGTTCAACCCCCAATTCGGAAGGAAGTCAGAACAACCCCTTCCCCCTTCCAAATTCGGAAAACACTGCCGCCCCCACGCGCCTCGTCACGAACCAATATCAACTGAAGACGGCAGGACGTCCGTAAATAACGCTCGGGCCCGGGGGAAAACCCGCGAGGGCTTCGTACTACTATATCGCCCGGCAGATCCAATAAAGTACCGTATCGATTGTGCGGAAGGGGCGCAACAAAAAAAGAAAGGGCGCAGAAGAAGAGGAAAAGGGGGGAAATTGGCAGTGATTTGGCACCGCAGCGGATACTCCGACGAGGGCTTCGGGAGGGGCGTTCGGGTTTCCGTGTTGGCGCCCATCTCAACTCCGTTTCGGCATCATTAGTCCAGTCATCGCGGGCAAACGGTGCGAGATAGCCGCGTACAACACGCCAACCGGCTCCTATTTGTTTCTCTTGCCTCCCCCGGTTCGGTTCAATGCTCCACGCCCGTTGACATCGATCGCGACTTCTGCTTCGGTCAATTTCACAACTACTTTCGACGTTCTTTAATTGCGTCCGTTATCAAAGAAGGATACAGCCCATTCTGTAACCACCACATAGTTGAAGTCGAAGGATGGTAATTTTCTTTTTTAACTGGAGTGAATCAAAATCGCGGGAGCTAGTCCGTAGGGTTTCACTTACTTTCCATAAGGTGAAGCTACAAACTGCACTCCAACTAAACTTTTCATTTGACTACATTTCGCTTGAGGGTAACTTAGCAAACCGGGCTATTAATGTTAGTTTATTCCAATGTACAGAAGTGTCACGCCATGAAACTGATTGTACGATTCCCGATCGACATAAACCGAATACTATTCACCGCTGTTGTGAACATATTTTACAATGTATCTGCTGAATACAATTTAAAAAATCTATTCGAGTCATATTCGGAATACCGGCGGCTCGCAAAATCTCAATACATAAAATCCTTATATTACCACGTTATATACTTTCTAACCAAGACTATACCAAATAAAGAGACAAAAAAAGGGCTAAAGTTTGGATAAACCACCGCTAATAAGCTAATTTTATTAACTTTGCACGAATTAATATCCGACGTCACATTTTACAACTCCATGTTTCTAGTAAGAAAAGTAAAAAATAAATTCGTCCATCATAATTTTACACGTTCGCTTCTTGATATCCTCATATATTTGGACAGATGAGAGTACTCTACGTTTTTACGGAACAACTGTATTAGTAACCGAGTTTTTACTCGAGGTGTAAATAGGTAAGCGCGAAAATATTTTATCATCAAGTGGACGTATAGAAAGTGAGGGATGATATGAGGCAGGCGTGATATCATCAGGTTTGCGGGCGGTTAATGTTATTCAGCGTTGTGTCCGACAGGAGTGCGGTGCCCAACACGGGCCTCCTAGCCTAGCTCGGTGCCTCCGCCCATAAATAAATTCCAGCGCCGTGTTATCTAACATAACCCCTCGCTAATGACAATTACTGAACTCACGTTGTGAGATGAAAATTAGTTTGATATCCGTGCAGAACTGTTAGAAGGAAGGAAAAATCGACGCATTCATAGTGAATTATCATTTTTGCAAAGACGTGAGGTTGTATGTAACATTTTAAAAACATTTTTCCTCTTGAAATTAATATTGATAATGAAACGACTAAGAAATCATCTAATTCTGTGGACATTCGAGATATCAGTACTGTAGAGAGGCCTATGTATAACATACAGAGTGACCTACAACTACTTCGAAGCATATGTCAACCTTTGAGTTTAAAGGATTACACTAGGACAGTTTTTGTTTACTAAGCTATTCATACACAAGGGCAACTAACGAGTTGCCACGGTAGCCGGATAGCAAGGTTCGGACCCTGGGGTAGGGCCTCATGATTATGTATGCCATTAGTCAAACTCCGCGGTCGAGGCTGTATATCCCAGTTTAAATATCGCCCTCTCACATTGTCACTAGAATCCTTCTTATCTTATCTTACAAACTCGGTAACGGGCAGATGCAAATACACTTAAACTCGTTAGATGTCACTCAGATATGTGTACCTCGGGCTTTTGTTTATACCGTTTGTCAACAGTCGGTCTACAGGATGCGAAGCCGAGGTTATAATGAAGCCACCAGGGAGGAGCACCACCACCAAGGAGGGTATAGGAACGTGGGCAAATTATAAGTTCGGGGCAATTAATCATCGAACAGTAATAAAAGTTTCACCACTATGCATAAGACAATAAAATAGTCCCAGTCGTCACAAGCGCCGGAGTAAATGATGGGTCGATAAGTAGGTTATCGAATATCCCCGAACATTAAAATCTTGACTTTAAATGCACACCGCTTTCTTAGAACGTTAGGATAGTCAACACTAAAATTACTCTTTCTTTTCTGGGACTGTTTTTGTGGCAATGGTTGATTAAAGTTAGGACCGGCAGTGGTAGTAAACGGAGATGTTAAAAAAATTAATGTGCCAACTGCAGACAGTCTCCAACCATTATATTGCTGTAATTGTCATACAATCGTAATCGAGGAAGAATCAACGGTGACCTAATTTAGAACTGGAAAAACAGTCCAAGGACCAAGGAATAGCACACATAAACGAAGCACGCTTCGAATATAAATTGAGAATTGGACTAACTGCTGCAGTAATGCAATCAGTGGGTCAAGGAAATAGTTAGCATTGAATTAAAATGCATCGAGTACCGAGGATTTTATACTGAATTTAGCGTGAAAAAAGAAGCTATGCTTCGAGTCGAAGTATAATAAGTAGTACTACTGAACAGAGGCTCTGCTTTACATGTTCATATATATGTCAAGCGTATATGAATATCTGTATATCTTGAAGCATAAAAGACGCGATCCGGAAAGGAGTTGTATAGGTCTTATCGTATTGTTGCGATTGGCTGCGTGACGTAGAATTAAATTTATGACGCCATCACCCCGTTCAGAGCGTACGCTCTTCAGAGTGGGGCAAAGTATTTCTGCGCGCATCGATCGTCCCATTAATGGCCGGCTATTATCGGCTCCTCAACGGAAAGCCCAGAGTGACTACAGTTTATGGGACACAAAAAATCAATTAAAAACCAGTTAAAACTATTTTTAAGTACCAATTACATTACTTCAATGTTAAATTACGAGATTAATCATTTTTCTATTTTATAGTTTGTCTAGTATGTTGAAGAAAAAAAGGGTCTGAAATTTAATGAATATATGTTTCATTTTCAAAACAAAAGTAAGATAAAGGAAAATAATAGAAAATATCGCCGTGAACGGAGTTGTCGTGACAGCTCGGTTGCGAATGTGAACGTACCAATAGGGAAATAAGGGAAATTTCTAATAATTTAATTCTTCTTCTAATTTAAAATAAAAGCCATTGCGAATCTACAATAAACGGCCGCAGTCAATGTGGGTCAGGACCCAGCTATATCTAAAGGAAATCGCGAAGCAGGATGGGGCGTCGTTTAAATGAAAATTGCATTCCTGGACGGCTCACAAGTCACGTGGCCGTCCTCCCCGCTCTGAATTATGTTCATTTTCATTATAACCACCTCTTATAACACGGGCACCCGCAGCACAACTGGGAAGGCGTTATAACTGACGCGGAACGAATATTGGGTCCCATTCCGCAGTAAAAAGTGTTCCGGTAGTACAGAAAAATTGTACAGAACAAATTAAAGAGCCCCTGGGCAGCAACAAAATTACTTTGGCGATTCAGCCCCGCCGGAGTGACAACCTCGCAAATTCCGTATCTTTTCAACAGTGAAAAAGAAACGATTACCGCAGGTCGAAGATTTACGGAATAATATCACATACTGGTAACTGGTACTGTGGGAAATTAATACTGTCCCTAAAAGAAAAACAAATTATAATATTACAAAATACCCGGGGGGTGCTTACTACGACTGATACTGCCCGCGTAGCGAACTGTCTCCATTACACAAACAAAAAATAATTACTTTTCGGAGAAATTAACGATAGCAAAATATTATATAAAAAAAAATATAGTTCAGCAAAATAATATAGTTCATTATTAACGAATAATTCCACGAGTCATCAATACTCATTTACTACAGATCAACAAGTTCAAACCTTCTTGTTTGACATACATTATATTGAATTAGCATTTTCAGTGCATGATCTCCATTTAATAATCTGTAATTCCCTTGTAGGATGTAAACCGTAATCGGAAGTGTACAAATTCGCTAGGCGCCAGAACATAGCCTAATTACCTTATTCGATCCGAGTCCCAAGGGAATAAAAAATATGCGACCGTTATTTTTTTCGGGCTCATGAGCGTCGGGTAAAAGTCCGAATGATTTATACGGACGGTTTATTGGAATACCAAAACGAGGCGGGCGTAGGAGGAAAGGCGCCATCAGTCAGGACCGTCCTGCCGGGGTGCAATCCACCCATTTCTTTAAATCCCTTTACACGATGGACAAATTTTGTTCTCATGCTTCTACACAAATATATACTTTGTCTTTTATTACTTACTGGAAAATTGTTAGCAAAAACTAATCAAAATTTTTCGTGCATTGGCAGACGGGTTTCGTCGTAAATACAAGATAGAAACAAAATGGCGTCTCCATTATTAATATTTTGAGGTTATTATTTACTAAAACATTTTCAAATGGAATAAAGATATGAAATATACTTTTGATAATGCGACGGCTGTTCAAGTACAGCAGAATCTCTGAGCCCAAGTAAGTGATAAACTTGAACTTAATAACCGCAAAGCTAACGATAAATTTTAATTTATCCTCAATACCACATAAGGTGTGTTTAGTTTCTAACATGCCCTGAGAAAAATCAGTCATATAAAACGGTTTCAGATTGGTCGAGTTATGCAACAGCATTAAAAAAACAACAGAGAGTCGTTACAAAGTGGAAGGAGGGGATAGAATATGGGAGGGTAAGGGGGATGGGGGCAGACTAGGACCCAACACTTTTAAAGGGTCAAGTCGAAAAAGGGCTCTTAAAGGGTGGGGTGAGACGACCCGCCTCTTAATAAATCACTCAACCCACGTCACGGATAGCCGGCCATTAGGGATTCAACAAAACAAACTCTGGCTAGGTTTTAACTCGGAAGGGTCGGGATGGGGAATTAAGCCAACTACACTCGATAGGATGAAATATTGAAGCAACAAACTCAGTGGTCTAACAAGACAAACAACCCCAGTCGGCCCTCCAAATAAGAAAGGCACAGTAGATGGAGGTCGCCCTATAGGCCAGTTAACTCCAGATACTGATACTTTCATCTGCAGTGAGGTTGTTCTTTTGACTCCAGTAGGTTACGCTATATATAGCTTAGGAAACCGTTACAAAAAATGTTATGTATTGTCAATAGATACATTATGTATATTATAATCAATAGATAAATAGTCAAATTCAAATTTGTAGGGATTTCAATATTGCCAATGGTAGAACATTACTTTTTATATACGCAGCAAATCCTGCGATCCCCAATCTCCAATTTGAATTCGAACACTAGTGGGCGCCCAAATAACTATATTGTATTATTTTTTATTTATTGTTTTAATAATGATGTTTACATTTTTTAATTGAACACAAAATAAGAAACTGATAAAAAGTCGGTACGACTTAGTCCATTATATTTTTTTTTTAGCACGAAGTTTCAATACCTCGCTGTAACGGGCTCAGACTTCAAAAAGTACCGAGGAGGAAAGCAGCGCACCTTATATGCAATGAGAACTACCGCAACTCGAAAGGTTAAAAATACTTAGCGCTACCCGACCATTTGGGATTTTTCAAAACCGATCTTACGGTGGCTAGAATTTAAAGGCCAACGCCCTGGCAAATAAACAGGTGCCATCTACAAGTACGAGCTCTGGCAAGATCCAAAATTAGACATGGGAACAATTAAAAGAGAGTGTTTTGATAAACAGAGCCTGCAAACCGTACTTAATATTTGAACTGAGGACAATACTTATACACATCATAAACAATGATTGTGTAATAGTACATTTTTATTTCTGAGCAGTGTTTTAATTGAAGACATAGTTAATAAATGTCATATTATTATACGAGGGATAAGAAAATAATCTTGTACCAATTGTGCAAATTTGAATTTAATTCGACGGAGGAAATTGAAGCGACGTAGTAATTTGGTAGAACACCGCGATTTATAACAGAGTAATACGGGATCGATGCCTGCTCACGATATCTATGCGCAAATTAAAATTTTAAATAATAATCAGTATAAGCCTGTTTTAAAGAAAGTTCACTTACAGTATTTTTTCAGGCGTTTTCGTCAAACACGATTAAGGAAACATGCTCGATGTATAATTAATAAACAAAGAGTGCATGTGCAGGTGCCCGGATTTCCAATTTATTTTTCCGCCCTCCATTGGAAATAATTGGGAACGTATTCCGGCCGGCGAAGTCTATTTATAAATGCGTATGTAAATAATCGAGAATTTGCATAAAAGTTGGACTGAATGCATAATTCGTATTGTCCGGTCAGAGGGAGAAGGGGGCGGGTGGGTTGGTGGAGGGGCTTGGCCTTGTTAATTGTCCCGGACGGGAATTCAGCTACGAATGCTCTCAACGAGTGGTCCTCAACGGTTGGATACGGGAGAAATTTTCAGAATTGGGAAGGGATAAAGTAAAATGAAAAAATATACAACAACATTGACGACGAATATATCTGAAGTATACATTCGTTATAATTATTAAACGTTCTGTAAGAAACGCGTCATGGGAATAACTGCCATAACCGTAATGCTAACAAGATATTTATATACCAAAATTTATGAAATTCAGTCTCCTTTAAGTTTTAAAGGTTTAATTTGCTCCTCGTCTGGGGGTCTTTCGTTAGGGTGGACCAGAGGGTGAGAGAGAGAATTTTAATTAATGTGAAAATAAAGCGATAGAAGGATTTAATTTAAATTTAAGATTTCATTATCCCAGGCTACTTCATTACCAACCGCCCGACAACTAATCAGATCGAAAATGAAGCATTTCATTATTTCTGAACATTTCCAAATGACACGATGAATTATACTAGCTTATTTTAGGCACAGAACTGCTTGAGACCGATCTTTCAAATAATGAAACGGCATTTTATCTGTATTTTTCCAGATTATTGTCTTCTGTATGAAATACCCCGCTAATAAGTAACGTCCTGATTTTACTAATGTCTCGACGTGTCGAACGTTCAGTAGTAATACGCAATGCACAACTACGACAACACTTTCAATTTAAATTTAAATTTGATTGGCGATTAGCCACTAGAAATGGGATCAGTAATTCCCGCACTTTGCCCGAAGAAAAGAACAACCTCATTGGGGCCAACCCTTACCGCAAACAGGTTAAATTTTGAATTATTAATTCCCATTCGGGTCAGTCGCTAAGCCTGAAACGATAGAAACAAAACAATAGAAGCCGATCGAGAAGAGCTCTTCAATATTTATACTGCGCAGTGTATAAGAGAGAAAGGGAAGGGCGATCTTTACCGCAGCCCTATTTAAATATTCATCCTTAAAACCCGCAGACGAGATTACCACGTGTGCCGCCTCCAAATGCGGTGCAGAAATATTTTGCCTGCCGAGACCACGGCCGAGGTGGTTTTGATACGGTTCCGCTACAAAAGGGTGCACTAGATTGGGTTCTTTAAAGCCAAAAAAACATTGCCACATCAAGCCGTAGTATTTCTGGAGCAAATCTACAATCAGATTTATTAATATACTGCTGTAGTAATTTCTATTATGAAATCAGTCACATTCTACCTACTTTATTGCACTTGATCTATATCGGACTGTGTTATCCGATGTACTAACACTTGTGCTGTATCGGACACACGTTATGAGTTTCTAGTGCTAGTTATGAGTGTTTTGATGCTACGGATTTTTGTCTGTAAAGATAACCGAATAATAAGCGCACGAGAATGTTTTAAGCACTTTAAGTTTAATCTTATGTTGCACCGAAATTCGGCCAAGAAAAGTATTTTTCAGCTCTCGCTATTCACCTTAAAACATATTAAAAAGTTGCACCAGAGAAATATGAACGTGACAAGTGAATTTCGTTTTTAATTTTGGCTACAGTCGTTGCCACCTGCAACACAGATCCCTTAATAAATTGGCATAAATGCTCTGCATCGTGCGTTTTATACACGACATTCAATTAAACTAATTACAGAGGTGCGGCTAATTTAGAAAGGACATATAAACGAGGTCGTTGGCCCTGAAACACGAGGGCGAAAGAAATGAGTGGAAGTTGAAGCGACTGGATACGACGACCGGAGCCCGCTAACTATGAAATTTACGAGACAATTAACCCACCGAAACTGTAATATTACACGCAGTAATAACATCAGCAGTATAAAGCTGTAACAAAATGGAGGTCGGTAACTGAAAACTAAGAGTTATACTACTAAAAATATACAATTACAAATCAATAATTTTTTATATTATATTGTTATCAATTTCCCCCCTGATAAGATAAATAAATATGCCGTTGCTTTTCTTAGTAAGAATTATCATGACTGGAAGTAAAACAGGACTGAAGAGGTGGTATCATTGCATTCGAAATCGTAGAATACAGTTTAAAGAGTACCCAAAATGAGCTAATCGAAAATTGAAAAACGAGCCGAGAATCGATAGTTCTTCCCTTTATCCGACGGGCAAATAAGACGATACGGCTGGAGAGCCGATGTCCTTTCGGCCTGATTACTGCAATCTCGGAGGGGGGCCGCCTTTAATTAAGTTCAAACGGGTGAACAAACAGCGGTTGAGAGTAGAGGGGGGGGGTTCGCCCCGGTAATTTGTCTTGTTAATACATAATGATTAAGGAGGCCGTTGTAGTTCGCGTGTCTGTTCCCCTCTGATACTCCCCAGATAGATTCACGACCCCGTCTCCCGATCGTATTCGACCAACGGACGTTAACACCCCAACGACCTGTACAAAATCCTAGTTAACAAGCTGAAAATGCGAAATCCGCAAATTCTGTCGATAAACAGACCGGTTTAATCAATAACAATTGAGCATAGAATAGTCCCGGGGACCGCAATGAGTTAACTAACGAGTGACCCGCACGTTCAGATAGCGTTGGTAGCACCTTTCTGTCCTAAGTGGTTAAAGTACCATACCTGCTTTACACCGCAAATAAATTTTTGTTTTGACTTCGTATGTAATGCATTATTGAGTAACTAAACAACTGTTCATGAGTCACTATTAAATCTAATCAAATGATCTCTATAGCAACAATTTTTCCAACACGTTGCACTGAGGTTAAACACTATGTAACAGAAAAAGAATGATTTATTAATGTAATTATTATATTACATGTTCTTAAGTAATACATTTTTGGCTCTTCGCCAAAAATACAACCAACGAGTCTCTGTCGCTATGTAATAAAAAACTGTCAATTTACTACTCTAATTGGCACATACACCTTCTAAATGTACATTTATAATCGTGGACAGCATAAAAGTTGTACAACGTTTGAAGTACCAGAATTTCGAAATCGTCAGGGTACCGAAACATTCTATAATTGGTAATACTGTGTTATGGACTATCCAATCTGATGGCCCGGGGCACTCGAACGTTCCGCTCTTCTGATTCAACTTACGTATCTAATTGCTCCTTATAACGGGAGCCATGGTTTTATCCAATGTTGCTCAAAAACCTGTCTATACAAACCCTTTTCATTTTCACCTTTAGAACATTACAGGGATTATTTAAATCCAAGGTTTAGTATATTTAAAATAATTTACAAAATAATATAAAAAGGCTCCTGAAGAATATAGTAGCTACATTATTTTTTTATAAATTGACTTTCCAACCACCTCCTTGTTTGATTTCAATTTAATTTTCAGAGGGTAGCTGTAGCTGTAACTTTTTGCTGATATCAAACGGGACTAAAGATAAGTTGGTTGGTTGCACATGGCGGTAGAAGAACCATCATAAACAGCTCCGGAAATGTTACATTTATAATCGGAACGATTTTGATAAATTACCGAATACTATTGTAATTTCTTTGACGTACTCAAAGCCGAAGAATCCAATTTAGTGCGAATGTTTTATTTAAAGCGAACACCGGTTATACTATGCTTTAAAATTCAAAGGGAGTTGAACGCGCTGAACTTGTAAAAACCTCGGCTCATTAAAAGTTCATGCACCTTTCCTCTCCTCCAGGTGATTATACTGATGAAAATAAATCCAAGTCATTAGTTACCACGGACGGCGGCCCCCAAGAGCGATTGTTCCGTAGACTTCTTTAATTCATGAAAATGCCTCGTTATCCCCTCCAAAAAACGACCGTTGGGTGAAAGGGCCCGGGGAGGATGTTATTAATTAGCAATTGAAGAAAAAAAGATCCTTCGGAAATATAAAATATCAAACTGAACTATACAGATTTGACTCCTTTTCAATATATACCACAAATCCCAGACAAACCAACTAGCTGTAGACAGACGCTGATGACACCTTTTCCTAAGATGAACAGAGACCTGATAACTACAGGAGCGCAGGATCATGTAGGTGTGTCGATCAAAAGACGAAACAATCAGAGCACGAGGAAACAGAAAATAGCTTCCTTTCCTCCAAGCTGATCAAATGCCACCCGACATCATAATGAATCTTACTCGTAGTTAGTTCTCTTCTGTAGGTTCTTTTATCTTTGGATTAATGTTCTTTAGAGGTATAATACCAGTGTTATGGGCACCAACAGGCGAATGTCTATGGCACACCAAATGGAATGGATAAAAAAATACATTCAGCGTACGAGAGTATTTTTTGCATATCGCTTAGTATAATCACACGGGCTATCTGGTGATCAGAAATTTACCAATACACGGACAACAAAAATCATCGCTAATACCTGGTGTACAGTCCTTAATCAAGATATCGACACTTCAATAAAGTTAGGAAATTGCGTAGCATTGCCCGAAACAACTTTTCCCACAAGTCATTATATGCAGCAGTAAATACAGGTTTTCATCAATGGTTACTACATGTTTGAAAGATGATGCGCGAGTGCAGGCTCTCATAACGCATAGGCTTAGAGGTTTCAGCCAAATTACAAAAAATCGCAAATATTTATCGCGGCAGAGTTCATTTCCCTGCTGGAACGTTAGTGTACGCACGCTTCGATCCGGTGGTTATAGGTTATAGGAACAGTTCAGGTTTTCGTCCTAGTTCTTGACTGAACAAATTAATCGGTTAACCATTCGAACGTAAAAGAAAATTACGGGTGAGGATTTCTCCTCTTTAAAGTGCACAGTCCATCGGCAAAGTGGGCCTGCGTCCATCCAAAAGCGTGAAGGGGACGAAAAGTTAAAGGAGCGAAAGGCGATAAGAGAGTTAGGCGGGGGAGAAAAATGATCAGGTCACGTGCAGAACACAGCACCGGCTAATTGGGCCAATTGGGCCCCCGGCCCTTCTAGCCCCTGTAATAGTAGCACAAACGATAGTACTAGTATTATACCACTACCACCCTCACTACTACTACTACTACTAACACTAACGACGGTTCCGTACTATCCCTCGTTAATATATACGTAGGTAGCACGCTCCGCACGTCCCCCAGGGCCCTTTTTGTACTTTACACGTAGTCCCGCCCCTTCGTTAGAAACAAATGTTTATTTACACGCCCTACGACAAGGTGAACAAGAAACGCCAATTCCTTGTTTAATTGGTGGACATTAAAGAATGCGCAGGATTTTTTCCATCGTACGTTTTATCAATTCTAACATACCCTTAAAAATGGAATTCATGATATTTTAAGACATATATAATACAATATTGAAAATATTAAACCACGAGGTCCAAATTTCTCCTAATGAAGAATCCCCTTATCATATTGTACGTATCGCGTCCCATTAGGCATCTTTTATTAGGATAAAGGGATTTGCACTAAAGGAAACAACAAAAGGAGTTTCCTTTGTCATTGATTACAGAGGGAGGAAATTAAAGGTCCCTAAGGCTAACAGCATATTTGGCGATAAAGATCTTTAATATGAAAGGATTATCCTTAATATAAGGAAGAGAAGACTTTATAATGAAACCATATATTAGGGCTTCATACTTTCAAGAAACCTTACATCAAATCTTAAGCCTGGATCTTGAAAAAAAATCACAGATTTAACACGCCTTATTTTTTTAAATTGAGACGGAGTTCTCCGTTTAGCAGATAATATAACGCCACCTTGGGTGGGGTCCTAACCACTTTCATACACTCTTCTTTTAGTCGCAAATGTGATATATTAGGTGCAGTTAATTATTCCGCAAAGAATGTTTTATTAATCTTATGCATCAAGAAAATATCAAAATTTCTCTATGTGAAAATACCACACCAAACCAGAGTTGTACAGTAGGCGACAAAATACACCTATTTCAACCCTAATGCTTTTCAGGTCCTCGGGTCATTTGTCGGCCACCTTGGGCCCCGCCTCTCGCCGCTTACAACATACGCGAATTTCTCTTCTTTCGTTCTTCGAGTCGCAGAAGATTAATACACTTCTGTATTCGAAAAAAAGCTTTTTTCGGAACCCCGGGAGGATGTTAGCAATTCGGTAGAACGGCTAGCATCACATCATCCGAAATACATCGGCCCAATAAACCACCTGGCTAGCCAGAAAGAAATGGAGGGTTTTCGTGGAGCATTTGTCGGTCTTTATCGCAGAAAAACTCGTGTGTTCGGGGTGCACACAGAACACAGAATATTTGTTCCCGGGAGTATTGGGTTCTGAAGTGATTCTTTCAAATAACGTTTAATCGTAAAAGCGTTATCGCATAGAAATCTTATAAAAGCTCATAAGTATTTAATTGATGGTTTATTCTTGTCAATAACAAATTAGCAATTAAAGGACACGTACGCCAGCGGCGAGGATGTAAATTCACCCCTTAATTCGGAATTGCCCAATTTGACTTACCAAATATTCATTACTGTCTTAAACCGCGAAAATTCAAGGGTATAAAAATGAAAAAGACCAATAAAACTAAAAAATACGAATAAACGTCCATCGAAAGTCCCAGTTTTAGACTTAGTGCTGTATACAGGTTTTCTCATTGTGCAGAGAAAGAGGGGGGTCTCCCCACGGTGGTTGCCATGGCACTCTCGTGGGGTGGGTGGGCCACCATTCAAAGCCGCCCCATAGATACACACGCAGCCCCCATAACTACAACATAACAACTCCCGAACAATTAATCAACTAATTGTTTAACTTTATAATCTAAACTCGGGCCGGTTTCGCCGGCGATCGTGACCCGCAAATAACGTTCGACTAACCACGACCAAAAATCCAAACGCTAACAGTGGCCGAGAAGTTAATGCTTTATCGATTGAAAATGGAGAGTTTCAGAAATTCAAACAGTTTCAGAAAACTGTCATTAACCAGAGTTTATTAACTGCAATATAATCTCATATTATTCATCACAACGAAATTTTAAGTAGGAATGAAACTGAACAATAGGCTGTAAGCAGTGAATTTACATGGTAACATATGGTAAAACTTCGTAACTTATACCCATTTAATTTAGTTCTAAAATAAATGTACACGACTGCTACCGGTACAATGAATTCACAATATGGAATTTTGACTCGGATAATGAAAAGATATGAATGAGAGATACCTGTCTTTCAAGATACGAAACAACGTGGAAGAGCCTCTAATCATTTTATAAATTTGCCTCGTTTTGGGCATAGTCAGAATGCGCCTAAAACCGTCGACGTATCCGCATTTAACATAGGTTAACAATTTAAGGCGGTTTATTTTAGTTTTTATTCTAAAGAATCCGAAGTAAACTCGTTAAATTTTTAAGTTTACTTTTTTAGGTTGTGGACGACAGGCTAACTGTTTATTACTCTGCGGTGAACGCACAAAAAACGAGACACGAAAAAATCATTAGTAAACGGTTCAGACCAAACATTAACATCATTAATAGTAAGCAGTTTTCATGCGGTTTGTCTACGTATACGTTTCGATATTGCTGACGAGGCCGCCTTTTCCCAAGCGCCGAACAGAGGACGCATTCATGCCGGCGTCCGGTCTCGCTTGGGCTTGCTTGTACATGGGGGACCTCAAATAAAAATACAAGGCGGCACCGATCTTCGTCTGCGGGGTTGACCTAACTGTTTATGGGACCAAGTTTTATGGATATGTGCTCCGGTTGGAGGTGGAAAGAGAGGCGTAGAAAAAAAACCCTACGTGGAAGAAAAAAGAAAACATTGAAAACAGCTTTGACGCTGCGAAATAAAAATGGAGCCTCTTTGTTCGGTCGTCCAGACCAGAACAATAACAGCAATGTTTCCCTGAAAAAAATCCGTTGTGGTACTACAGGCCGTTAGTTTTATTTTTTTCCTTTGTCGGCAATTATTTGAAGAATAGAGCGATTTCTCAATAGGGATTTTCAGGAAATAGTGATCGTCATATTGTCTCAAGTTAAAGTGCATGTTAGAATTTCTTTTTTTTTTATTTCCAAAATTAGGCTTTTAGTTTGAATATCAAAATAACTCCAGATTTCATTCAACCTTCTTTAAGCAATGTAATCCTTAGTTAAATTCAGATGAGTAAATAGTCAAAACTTAGTTTGCCTTACCCCTCAAGGCGATTATAATTTCAATATTCTCATTTTGTACAGGAAAAGAAATCGTTCTAACAGAATAGTACGAGTTTTTAGTTTTTCTCTTTTTGAACTTAAAAAGAAAGTAAAAAATTCCTGACAACGTATCTATTACACACACTGTTGCCCATCTCGTTAAGGACAAAATACATGCGTTCAAATGATAAAAAATCAATGTGAGTCTATCCCAGGTTTGTCCCCGAGAACTGAAGTCATTTTCGCAAAGGAACCGTTTCTTTGGGACATCCAACCTTCAAAGCCTTCGTAATACGGTGAAAGGCCGAAGAAAACTAGTATAAAAGTACTTCTAACGATCGATAGGATCGTATCCCTACACGTGCGAATGAGGAATAAATATACGTCACCTCCCAGATTTCTTTTTTCTTCACTGCGCCACCCCATGGGGGTTGGTTCTTTCTACCCCATCCCATGCCAGGCCTCATATTTCTGACAATGCCGTTAAAAGATTTAAAGACACGCCCAGGGTTTTGGCACCCGGCCAGGACTCGGAGGGAAACTGGGAAAAACATATAAAACCGAATCCAAGAAACAAATTACAGAATTCGCGCGGCGGCCCCTGTGAATTACAGTGTTAGTAAAGGTTGTCGCTTCTCTTCAGTTTGCGCAACCCCTCCCTACTGCTCCCTCCACCAAACCGCCCCGCCCCGCCGGATGGGAATCTATTTTTAGATAAACCGGGTTCGCGGGGTTTAAAATGCGACCGAATTACAAATGCAAGATTCTCAGTTTCCTGAGCAGGGACCGTAGATATATTATAAATCTAATTTTCATTCCGCCCTTTTCATTACAGTACTTTATCCTACTGTAGAAGAAATTCGATAATCCACCGCTGATAATTGAACCCGGGTGACTTCAGCTAAGGAGTCTTATCGCGAACTTACTCTCGGTTATCTTATGCACCATATGCTCTCGCTCTTAGAATTGTGAGCTGCAACCTTGTACCGGCATTTATTATATTGCTCGTGAAGAAATCGTTATGAGACAAACTTTATAATCTATTTAAAGTACGAAGCTCTTTTAACAAAGGGGTTGCGAACCCGCAATGTCATCACCGATCGATACAATTTCCTTCGACTCTCTTTTGTTTGATTCCACCATAGTCAAGAGTCGGTTTCTCGTTATCACCGGCAGCTTTAGTTATTTCTGTTTCACACAATATCTAACCGCGTGGTAAAACAGAATTGTGACAGTGCCGACTGGGTTTGTAAAAATAAATTATAATGTTGTTATACAGCTAGACGCTGAATAACGATTAGCAATGTTTATTATTTTTATTTTCGCTAATATACAACGGGTACGGGTATGAGGTGGATAGGCGGTGAGCGCAATATCCGTTCCGGAATCTCTCCCCGCTAAAAATAGAACTTCGCCAGAACAACTCCTTATTCCAAGAAAGTTAGACTTTTTGCATGGGTACAACTGGCAGAGAAAAACAATCATCTCAGCTTGGCTGGGGGAAACTCGGCTTGGGGAACGTGACCGCATATACTCGCGAGTGACGAGGGAACGTACGCTACGAAATCGCGCATGTATTTATTTTATCCTCGGAACGATGTAATATTTCACCCAGGTCGAATGTGTCGGTAGCACTGTTTAAAATTGTGCAGCGGTAATGCTGGTCCCCGAGAGGTGCTTCCGAATAACTCTCTGTTAGGAATACACTTCCACTTGTTTTACGGGTCAATATTCGTCTCTTAAATGCCGAATCTTAACTGAGTTCATTTTGAGTGCGCACTCTCCCGCCATTCATTCAATAATTTTAGCCTCTGTAATTCGGCCTCTTTATAAAGAAGCTCCTTTTAAACAAGATTAAATCAGTTTGAGACAACGCCAGCAGTGTCTACAAATTTATCAATTCTAGTATTTTAAATTACACCGCTTGTATAGTTCAGAAATAGGCGCCCAGAAATTAAATCCATCGCGTTAGCTGAATAGGAAATTTTTAGGTTAATTGTCGGCAGCGAATGTAGTCAATAACTGCTTTTCAGGTAAGACAACCAGTCCCAGTCGAACATAGCGAAGAAAGTGAGTTCAGTGGCCCAGGGGGGGGATCACTGTCTAGCGCTATCTCTATTTGGAACCTCCCCTCAACGCAACGCGCCCACATGCGAACACTCGACATATATAACTCTCTCTCTCTCTCTCTCTCTCTATGTCTGTCTCTCTCTCTCTCTCTCTCTCTACCCTTATCATTACCACCAGTTATTATTCTTCCGGAAGCGACCGGTTCCCGGAAACAGAAGTCAGCCGAGCAGAGGCGCATTAATTATCGAGTTTAGGTGGGATGCGTCCGATATCATTTTCTTAGACCCGCAAGCGTTGGGCTGGAGGTAGGGCTGCCGAACACGTGGCACACCTCACCTACCTCCGTCCTTCTCCCTACACCCCCTCGCAAAGTACTTCCATCTGCGCAATCGCATCCGGTCGCACTTACATCATTACAGATCAATGTATATTCTCCGTTCTTTGAACTGATTCATCGCAAAGAATTAACAAACAATTCGAGCCGTTCATGAAACGTAAAAGTTGGTTCGGACTCTTGTTAGGAACGTTCAAATGAATCTGACAGGGAATAACTATCTACTATTTCAGTATTGTGTGGAAGTGTAATTGAGGAAAAGTTCTATAATTCGAAAAATACTTCATTGTACCATTAAACTATACTATTAGGATTTATTTTTACTATAATTTTAATATAAATATCTTGTAACACCCTTAATATCCGTCTTAATTCTGAAATTGCAATTATGAATTAAGTAAAGATCGGACCTTTATTTGACAATACGTGTAATGGAATAACAAGTCTAGTTAGCCTAAATTGAAAAATCCCAATTGTATATTCTTACAAATATATCGTATGAATGATCGGATGGATTTTTATTGTTGAAAAAGCTTAAGATTTATATAAATGTATTCTCCGGGAAAAGGATAATTATAGTGTACTTGATTCCTAAATAAAACAGGAGGACCTTCATTATAAATTTGTGTATAGGGGCGGGTGAGGGGCAGGAACGGTAGGCGGGGTCATTGTATTTACTCCTAGGGGGTTGGGGAGGCTGGCCACACTGGAGTACAAGACTTCAATGGAGAGGGGGGGAGGACATGAAATATTCTGCCGTATCGACCCTTTCAAAGCCGGCTACACCCGGCACATATTTAATCGGTCGCCCCCCGCCCGGGTCCCTGGTGTTCAGTCCGAAGTGGTTGTATTGATGCGGCCTAAACGTAAGCCACGATACCGACGATAACGAGTTTGGAGGCTTTGGCCCAGAGAGAGACGAGAGCAATGGGAACCTCCTGGAGTTAACAAGAATAATAGAAAAACTAAATCGCTATTTCTCATGTGATTTTAAACGTTAAGGAACTGTTTATTTTCTTACTTTTACGACAACTTTATTACTGCTCTATCCTCCAGAGGAATATTGTCATTATCGTTTTTTCGAGTCACAAATCTAGTCCTATGGTTGAATTGCTTCGGCTTCCCACTCCTCAGTAACTTGGTGAGGGACACGTGGTTTGTCGGCCAGGAATTCTATCTGCACTCATACTGTCGGACTGATGTTCCAAGTGCGAAAGAAATGACGATCAAAACGCGTAAAACTATGAGGCAAACGGGCTGTGAAAGGGGAGAGTGCGGAAAATTCGGGGGGCTACGCCCTAATACTTCGTTTATTGTTCTGTAAACAATATTGGTAGAATTCAGCGTCATTATGTTTGCACCGATGTAGCGCTCATTTTAAAGTAAAGACTAGACTCTTCTACCAAAAGAAAGAGAAGCCGTAGTTAAAGTAATTGTTTGAAACCGACCAAGAGGCAGAGCTCTTTTACTTGCCGTACCAGACGATGGGTCGACCACGGGTTTAACAATGTCATTTTATCGAGTTGAAAAGAACAGAAAATCTAATTCTCTATTTCTCACGTTTCTGTTTCAATGTTCTTTTTTATTCATTTTAGGGGTTCAGATCTGCAATAATTTCTTTTGTCTTACAACTTGACTATACCATGGTGTCATTTCCTGAAAAATATTATGAATCACGAAATAATAATGTGGATGGATCCGGGAAAGAAAGGAACGATGGAATTTCCTTTGCGAAAATTTAAGACAGAAATTACATTATTAAAATCCCAAATGAGGAAAATCGAGCAGGTTATGGCACACACTCAAATCAAGGAGATAAGATACAAGGAACGAGAATAAAACTACACTGGCGCAACATCTAAATAGCTCCGATTCAGTTTTACATTTTACTTTACGCTTTGCATTTTCAATTTTGGTCTCGCTTCGTTTGAATTTAAACAAATAACCATAGGTCAGATATTGGATATTTTAAAATTACAACGTGCTTTCCTGGTTTTCTAATCAAGTTATTTACATATACCATACCTCGGAATTCGCCGGGAGGGTTGGGGAACCGATCAACTGACAAATCGAAAATAACTTATCTAATTAAGAAGTGAAATGAGCCAAAATTCAGTTCATTTTATTTTCCATTCGACCAGTTAATAGGAGAATTCGAGTGTTAGCTAACATTGAATCAGCAGAATTTGTTGCTCTTCGAATTCATTATAGTAGTAAACTAACTCAAAACTAACAGTACGTAGTTTGTACACTAATATCTTTCCGGAAAATCACGCTGGTGAATTAATATCAATCAAGCCAACACCATTCGTGAGTGGGGAATATTTTCACTGATGAACTAGACAAATTTTAAAAAGTTATACAAACTACTTCACTAGTAATGAGTCATTTTTGCCAATGCAGAAAGTCCTAAAGAAGCTCTTTGATTATTACACCATATTACTAGCGAAATAAAACTAGAAAAAACATACGTTTCAACTGAATAGTAAAAACTGCGATCCTATTGATACCAATTTCACAGGCCACCCATTTCAAACAGTCGAATCAATGAACGACTTGATTATTCGTATTCAGTTACATGACGAAATTATGACGCAAAATTATACGGGGGGGGGGGTTTAAAAAATACACTATAGATAAAAACCTACATCGGCACGTAAACATTAGGTTGACCTTTATTAAATGGTGGCGATTTGCCAACATGGGCAAGATGCCTTTGGCGCAATTCTGAATTATTTAATAACGATGTAATTGTTATTTCACAATTTGAGTTTAAGGCATTCGAGAAACCCTTTTTCGAATAAACGACGAACTAGATTTGAACTGTACAATAAGTAAACACAAAATAATACGATAGCTTGAACAGTATTTCTCTTTTACACCAAAATATCCCAAATTCACCATAATTATGATGAAACGCTGTCCTTTTTAAGCGTTTTCTTTGACTAATATTAAAACAATTTACATTTCATATAATAACACAAGACTATCACCCAGCGACCTTTTCCTATCATTAATGTTAGGTTTCGTTTTTTTAATCTTAATTATAATTTGTAAAATTATCATTCAACACAAATATCAAAATCGTCCGATATTTATTAACTTTTATGTTTTGTTTTGTAAAGCCTTTTGCAAATCCCTGACACATTTTTAATAATGCAATATACGATCTAAAAATATAATTTTTATTTATGAAACGTTTAACAGTCACGCTTTCTTTTTTCTTCTCGTAACTTTTAACACTTTATTTTCGATATACGTTATAATGTGTAATATATCTGTTCATATAATAACATTTATTTTAGTTAAACTGCGAAAAGAAGTTACTGTTTTGTAACGCTTTATTTTTTTGTCAACGAGAATGAGGATCTTAGGATCCGGCAGTTTTAATAAGGGCGTCGGCCGTACTTCAGTTTCTAGGTTGGGTGTCTCATTTCGCCGATATGATCGCAGTTATTTTGTTTGCCAGTATTTTGATATCGCGAAAAACCTCTTCCGTCGAATGTTCCTTAACTAGAACGGAGAGACGGGCAATATTCTGGGGAGACAAAAGCCGGAGCTGTGGAAGGGGGTGGACTCGGGGTAGGGTCGGAAGGACAGAGGGGAATAGGAGGGAACAGAGGGGAAGCTTGCCCGAGGGTTGTAGACGTCTGGGGGGCAGTAAAGGAAAAGCGCCCCACCATATGTTCCTAAAGTTCTGATCAATAATTTAGCACCACACCCCCCCCCCTCAACACGCACCGGCCCATCCCCTCTATATTTGTTAAGCACAGAGCGCAGTCTGCGGTCTCTTTTCCACCGGTCGGACAGAGCCTCCTTTGCGGAGGTCAAACCGCAAAGGACTGCAAATCTCATATTATAGGCGGGGATTTCCGCTGGGAACTAACGGACCAATTAATCGAACAGGATTTTCGGCCCATCGATACTAGACTGGAACAAAAACGGCATGGAGTAAACGAGTGAACTGGGTGAACGGAATCGGCCCGGCCCGTGTACTGGGGATATGCTCGAAGAGAGAACGGGCCTATCGAGATGCGACTACAACAATTGGCTTCAATTGATGAAACCGTCGGAGGTGGCCATTATACGGTCCACGTACCGCGGTGGGTTCAAAAACGTTTTTGCGATTCCCGAAGACATTTTCGAGTTAGATGTAAATAATATGACGTAAATCGATATAACTATAGTCGTTTTGGAACAGCATTGCGCTTTTAACAGTGTAGGTTTAATTCGCTAAAAATCGGTATGTATTCCTTCACTAACACTGAAATGCAATAAGCAAGGCCTTTTTTTATCTATAACCAGAAAACGTTTTCTGCAGAAACGCCTAAGTGCCCAAATCCAAAATGGGAAATTGTTTAAAACCGAAGTTCTGAAAATACGATTTTACACTTCAGATTTATTATATATAAAATAGTACTAGAATTTAAGTACTTTGCATTACTATCTTCTTAATTGAAACCGGGATTTACCGTTTGGCCTAATTGACCTGAACCCTCTCTGTTAAGACTGTACTGTAACAGCTGTCAAACATCGGGCAGCGGAAAGTTGAGGTGGCATCTCCGAGTATTCCCAACGAAGCACTAACTATTAAGGGGAGGTATAAACTCCCTTCGGCTCTGTTGAAGAGTTCCCAGGCACGGACACGGTCCCGGGGCTCTATTCTGCTGGACGACTTGTTACAACCAAAGTTCAAAATAAGCTGAGCGATTAATTTCGCGAAACGTCCAGATGGACTGCTAGAGAGTTAACTCTTGGAGTTATTGGGGGAGGAGGAGGAGGGAACAGACAACGCCCGGGGTGAACCTCGGTCACCCGGCAATTAGTTTCACCAATTAAGAACGGGAACTTGTTCCAGTTTTCTTACTCCGGTTTAAAGACGCGCCTTCAACACGCGGCGGGAAATACTTGCTCTCAATGTAATTCAATAAAAATAGTCAAATCAAAATAAGGGAATGTTAATTTATTTAATACTCTTTAGAAGTCAGTAATAATGGATAATAAAACATGGGCCATACCATTTCTTAAAGTTTCAGCAAACAGGTATAATAGAAATATCTTACACTCATAATTCACCAACAAACTGGTATGAAATAATGATGGAAACCATAACAGTAGTAAAGGTAAAGTTTACAAAAAATATTAAAATATTCAATATTGTCAAATATATTAGTAATTATATCAAAGCCTTGTATGATATTTGTAATACTTTTGGTCACTTGGTATGGGAATGAGACATTACAGTGAAGCTTTAATTAACTCAATATTTCTCAACAATATCTCAAAATAATACTTCAGATGAAATTCTCATAAATTGAACGAATTGTGAAAACAGAACAAATAATATTGAGGACACACTATCGCAAGGTATACCTATCTGCAGAAAAATAAAACACTAGAAAAAATTGAGTTTTATTCCAGATATTTTTTAGACCCCTAAAGACCTTGAATTTTTTATTTCTTAAGTTGTTATTTCTATAACAACAATTTTTAAGCAATATTAAATTCTAAGACGGTTCTTAATATTAAGTCAATACAGATAACGTAATACTGCTGAAAATTAAAATTGTGAAATTGCCTAGATAATCGAAATACTATATAACAAATGACAATCTTTATTAATTTTGAGAAAAAAACAACATGTTTAAATTTAAAACATATGAAAAAGGTACTTACATTAGTGTAAGGCTGAGTGGGAAGTATTGGTCTTGGTGGTCTTTGAGTGGTGGCAGGGGGGGGTCGATAGTAGGCTGTTGCAGAATGCTGCATCACAAGCATGCAGTAGGCAATCTGGTACAAAATAATATATTAAATATCGTCTTTATTGTATGTAAACTGATGTTAAAATGAGTTGTTTGTGCAACTTTGCTTACTCTATATGAATGAGGCACTGGAGAAAGGTAGTCTTTGACCAGATATTAATCACGTGTGTTTGGTGTCTTCATTCATTAAAAAAAAACCATTCCTGAGAACTCTGAATGAATTAAGATTAATTCAAGAGTAACAATGATTCTTCCGTTGTCCAATATGCTTGCAATGCTCTTCCTTTGACAAGTGCCGAAAGTCGAATTCTTTTTTAGCACTTTAAAGAGATTCTGCAACTAAACAACAAGAGTTTACTTTTTCAGTTTTTTTTTAAATTTAGATAACAATTATAAACAACAAATTAAGTATATTCTTATAAATGGCAACACAAACTTCTCTCCCTTTAATGAATTACATTAATTACTTTAGAATTCATTCTAATGCACCACTTATATAACAGCTGCAAGAATCATACATTTGGCTATATTAAAACTATTATAACAAGAAAAATTGGTCTATTTCTCAATTTGAATGCAATATGCAACTCTGTCAGGAGTTTAAAATGATTATTTAATGACCGTTATTTAAATATACAGAATTCTCAATCACACAACCATTAAAATAGAAATATATATGAAGACTGTATGTACTTGAAATGTTTTCACCAAATTTTGCTTTTAGAAATAATTTTACAGACTTATTAAACACGGCTAGATTGTTCGTAATCTTCAAGTCTTTCTCTAAATAACTGAAATGTACAACAGTAATTTAAAAGTAAATTATTGAAGTGACAACTGAACCTGTTGCAGGATTTGTAATGAGAGTGAGCAGAAAAATAATTATAAATATCTATATACATTTTTGACAATTTATCAGACCCATGCAGATGATCACACACCAGGCTGGCAGGAAAGTGTTCGCAAGTGGGTGAGATAAAGAGAGCACTCTGATAGAGAGTTTCCTGCCCTTTCAGGGGGGAGGGGGGCACCGTGGGGTGAACCAGCACAGCAATTAGACTCATATCACAGGAAAACAATGCACTCAATTAAACTACATCCTCATAATATTAGGCATAGATGAGCAGACAGGCCAACTATCAGGATCCTGTAGGTAACTGTTAATAACCTATTTTTGAAAGGAGAGTAAAGCCTACCGGTAAATCAACAATACTATCCCTTTGAATTATTTCAAAAAATAAAAATAAACAAGTTTGGAAATCGTGACACATTTCTGAAGGGAGCCAACTTTGCAATTACTAAATTTATTATAAAAATGTAATAGTTTTCACAGTGAGTAATGACCATAAAATAATCCTGTCAATAACTTCTAACATTTATTTATGGGGTAGATTTGTTTGAGTTTAAAACTTAAAATAAAGTTAAATTAAATATTTAGAAGTGTAACACATATTTTTTCACCCTGAAGACCATAGCGATGTTCAACAATTGCTTATGAACTTACATAGGATATTTTGGTTAGACTTTTAAAATAGTTCCAGTTTTTGAACACAAATATATTCAGAAATGATTCACTGGAGACCCAGAAAATACAACAGACTTTATGTGATTGAGGACAGAAATAATAAGATCACTCAAGGGATAACAATTCTATGGTTTCTTGGCTGAAGTGACATGAGTACTACCTCTAGGTACTTTCTAGAATCCTTATTAGAACTGTCCTCCACCAAACTTTCATTTGTTACTTGAGATAGAAAAATTTCTAGAAACAAAAAATGCTTTATGAAGTTGAAATCTACATGATAAAAATGTATGAAATAAAAAGTTAAATTAAGGCTAAATTCCACTTCATAAACTTAATCAAACAGGAATATAATATTTTGAAAGTTTTCTATTTACATGATGAAAAATATTGTAATAATTAGAAATAAGCATAAACGATTAGCCTATGTATATTCAAGCTATACAATACCTATGATTCAAACCAAGCCAGAAGCAAATTCCATCCCAAAATCACTCTTTTAAAATGCAGATTTATAGGAAACTTTCCAAAATTTCCAACACAAAAATAAAAGCATAAAATCTCAATGAGTCTCAAAACATAAGTGAAACTTCAATAAGTATGAAATGCATAACTGAAACCTACACGAAACACGAATATACAAGCCAAGCATTAAAGTAAGTGCATTCACAATAATAACATAAGTATAATATCAAGCTAAATAATGAAATTCACAACACTGGACGTTGAAAGAACTATTTGTAAATAATGTTGTCAAAGCAGATATTTTGAAGTCAAACTAGCAACAATCCTCTCATAACAATTATATCTTAGAGACGGAAATAAAGAATTCTAATCATCAATTTTCATACAAAAAATTATTTATTTTTTCTAATAAATATATTATTTCTTGCATTATATTTGAATATAATTAACGTTATATACTGTTTAGGGTTATCTTGAAGGGTGAATTGGTTGGTATTATAAACTCATTTGATTTTTCTATGCATCCTTAAAATAAAATCAGCTTTCAAACAAATTATGGAAATACAAAAACTAGAATAAAAGTCAGTAAAATAGTAATATAAGTTTTGTTTAGTAAAGAATGTGATGTTTCAAACCACCAGTTTCATTTATTGCCAATTCTAACAGTTCCTGTTACAGTTACTGTACTGACAGTCAGTGTACTGTACTGACAGGACACTGAATGCTGTAAGTACTTCACTATGTTACTGATAGAATTCACAATAATGAAAATCCAAAACAGATCTATGTTAAGACTAAATAAGGAAGACAAGTCAAAAGATTACAAGAATGATAGTACTCAATATAAAATTGAAAAAAAGGATTGCTGCAGAATTTTCAACTTATTTTTGGACACAAACAATTTTGGGATTATCAGTTCTCTTCATTATTAATTTGTTCTTAACTAAGTGTATGCTGCTACAGAATCAGAACATAACTAAACACTAGTATAGATAAGGAATAGAGATAATGACTGTGAGTTTTACAATTTCTGCAATAAATTACATACAACTTCAAAAATACAACATCTATTGTACAGATACATTTCAGTTTGCACAAAATCAGAAATAGTAAAAATAAGAAATAGGGTATTGCATGTATCATCAAAGTAAATCCTTTCCATTCTGTTCACTTTTCAAGCTTCGAACTTCTCTTCAATAGCAATAAAAATGTAAACTGAGCCATTATTATAACCAACAACATTCTTTACTGAAAATATATATGTATTTAAATTTAACAAATGCAATTTTTTTGAAGTGTATTATAAGATAGATACAGTGACCAGAAACAGAGAACAAACTTAAATTAGATCTTTAATGGTTAATATCACCAAAGACAGTGTGTCAAATCCATTCCCATTTACTAGGTAAATAATCTTGTTCGTTTCTATTTACAGATGAAGTTGGCTTGTTTTCAATGCCAGTGTTTCGCCATTTGAGAATGTATTAAATGCACCTGCACACTTCCTGCTCAACACAAACTAGTTCCAGCAATGGTTGAAGAAGGAAGAAGGGCATTCGAAAGATCACATAGACTTCTATTTTTTTCAGTTTAAAATCAATTGTCAACTCATCAACATTTACAATGTGGCTAAATACATTTGTGACTTCTGATGAAAACCTTTTTTCATTTTTGTGCCAATTTGACTTGGTAATGTCATACTGGTCTGCAGTGAATGAGACATGAAGAAGTGCATACAATCAGAAAAAGAAACAAATTTCAAGGTGCCTCAGTTTAGATTTATTGATGGACATGCAGAATTAGTTTAATATTTATAAATTCAACTAAACAATTATCATCTACATTTAAATGCTAATGATTTAAAAGCATTGCTTCTGTAAAAAATACAGTTCATTGATTGGCAGTTGATTCTGTCATAAATTGATTGATTTATTGTTCTGTTTATTACATAATAAAAAAATTATTACTGCTAGTGATGAAAGAAAGCAATAACATGACATGTATGGGAATTTACTATACTTAATGTATGATTAAGCCTCTCAAATGGTATTTGTACACTTACTTATCCTGACTATGGTGATCCGTACATCACATCACTAAGGGAATATAAATATTCGATAAAGTTTGGACTAGGATCTATTTTATTTTTAATTTAAAATTATGGGTCTTACAGTACACAATGACTAACAGAACAATCTTTTCTAATCAGTGTTATCAAGGGGTTTAAACTAATAGAATGGATATTCTATCAGTTTAAGATAGAACTTCAGAGATAAAACTCCCCTTCTTTGAATTAATCTAATTTTTCGGTAAATCAAATATATAAAACAGAAAATTTTTTTTCAAATTTGCTTAGAACTGACTGCATCAAAATATTTCTTGAAACTTATGAAAAAAAAGATGAAAAAGAACACAATACATTACTAATTCTAATTATTTATTATTATCCAAGTAATTATATTTATAGAATGTGTTTGAATGATGATTTAAACAAAGTGGGTATGGTGAAAACATAAGAAGAAATGTACTTTTGTTTAATACAAAAAATAATATCATATTTCAATCATATATAATGATATCACACATATGATTCAATGATTTCATTTATTTGTTGTAACTTAAAAACATGTTAATATGAAAACAAGTTATAAAACAGTAAGTTTTTTAATGCATAAATATGATAAGTTATTATGTAACCAAACTAATGTTGAGATATAAGAACTGTAAATTTAAGTGGTTTCAAAGGAAAATATTAGTTTTAATTTTTTCAAACATCTCATAAAATTATTGTTATGAAATATCTGAACTACTAGAGGATAATTCGGATTAATCAAAGGTTTATATAACTACAATTGTATGTAAGAAGATATTAATTATATGTAAAGTTAAAAAGTTGAATAATTTGGCAGAGGAGCTATAACAGAATGGTTCAACTAAAAATCAAAAATACTGTTCCTACTATTAGACATACAACAACAGATCTTTTTTATTTAACAAGAATGTTTTCCATTCTTAGCAACATTTTAAATAAATGAAATAATACTAACTCTCTGAAGTGTATTCTAAGTACATTAACCACAAAAACAAGAACTGACCCAAAAGTGATACAAAGATAGACGAAACAATCATATTTATTATACAGATAGTATCTATTAAATGAACTAAATTATACAATATAATAAATACTACAACATTTATTTCTAATAAATTTCATATTTTCAATCAATGGTCAGAGTATAAAGTAAAACTCAAAATGTTTTAGTTGAATAATTCATAGGAAAGAATAATTTGTTTTCTATCACAAAACAGAATCAAGATATTTGGCAAATACCATTACCTCCAAATGGAGATTGCTTTTATAAATTACAGACCAAAATCACACATGCAATCAAACTTTCATACCATTATTAAACTATTTTGAATGCAGCCTGAGAACAAAGAAAACAGACAATATATTGTCTGAAGAATATTAAGTTGTACATTAGAATGGAATCAATACTTACCTACTTGTTTTAATGCTCTTATACGTAAGAATTGAAGGCTTGCAAATACTTATTTATATCAATACTGAGTAATAAACACATATACAGTTATATATTGTGAGTAAGGGCCATGTTGTTATAATAAAATCAGGTCTTTTAAAAAATCAAACTTTTTTTAAATTAACCTGCCTTGAAAAAATATTCAAGTACAAAATTTAAAACAACAGATCAACATATTATACTGGATCATAAATAAAGTTTTGCAAAAACAGCAAACTCGGCATTATATGAATGGACATTTGGAACCAAGACAGAACCTGCAAGTGACTCAACCTCAGTTTTAAATATAGTAAAGCATCATGCACAGGTTAGGTGCAAAATTATTTGCACTACGTAATTTTACTTTATGAAATTTTTTTTTTCGAACAGGGGCGCATTTAAACAAAGTCGTAATAGAGATGGTCGCCGAGCGGACGGGAGCGAGAAAAATTGTCGGTTAACGACAATAGGCATTGAACCGGGTTTATTATAAGAGGAAGCATGTAATTCGCTAATAGGAAAATGATATAAATGTCGTGGTGAACAGTCGGGAAGAGCGGAAGCACGCTCGGTGGCGAACAACGTGCTAACATACTTCTAATCAATAAAGTTCATAGAACGCCTCGAGAGGCTACACCCTTCCAACTTACCAATAAGGATATTTCTAAAACCGCACACTTGAACAACTAAATCGTTGACAACACCGGATCTAATGGGACAACTATGAAGTGAGATAATCCAAAGGCACTGTCGTCAGTCTCTCTTTCAAGTGGTAAAAATGACTATTCCATAATGTACAAAGTAAATTATACTGTAAAACGTAAACGAGACACACCCCTAACACAGATTGACACTTCACCCCGACTAGAAGGAAGAGGTGCGCAGTGTTGTCAAGCGCCGCCGACAGGGGGCGCCCTCCTGCAAACCAAATATCCCTCGGACCAAAACAAAAAATTACCGCCGCACCACTAAATTTCCCCGCACGGACACCGGTAGAAAATTCAATTTGAAAACTGGCATCGGGACAGAATCGGAAAAATGGCTATAAACAATCGCTGTGATTAATGTCTTAAATATTACTTATACAATTAGCAGTTTCTAGTTGGTATCAATTGATAACTCCCACTATAACTTGGAAATATTTGCCTAAATAATTTGTAACTTATAGCTAGATTAAGCTAGATTAAATAACGCAAAAATTTGATGTTTGTTTTATAAATGGTAATTATATGTGAAATTACTCTACCATTGAAGCAGCAGTAAGTGTTCATACATTAGAATTACACCGCAAGGAATAGTTTGGGTTGATTTCCTAAGAAGTTATATATATTTTTTGATTATCATTACTCGTGATTTTTATGAGTAATTGTTTTCACTGTTAGTAAAATAAAACATTTCTTTGAGTAATTAAGGAATGACAAAACAAATAAAAAATTTTGAACTAATTAAAATATTGAAATGTACGTTATTTAAGTTAATTTAAATTCAAACTGAGTAGAAGAGTTGTTATTTTGTACCAGTAACCACTATGAAAGATTCATATTTCAGTATTATTTATTATTGAATCACAAGCTAATGAAGGTTCTCACTACTGCAATGATGAACTTTAAAACACAAAACTCAACAAACTTTATTCTGAACAAAATTCATTCTGAGTTTTAAAATAATTAGTTTTTGGAATGACTTGTTCTTGCTATGGTATTGCCAGGATAATTGTAAGCAACTAACAATACATTTCAGGGTATATTATTATTATTATTAGATTAAATTACAATTAATCTTTTATTCATTAATCAGGGTAATGAAAGGTTACCACTCTGCTTTATTAAAAAAATCCTGTATTATCAAAAATCAAATTGTTATCAATTCTGCTTTATTAAAAAATGTCAATGTAGTTGTTATAAAACATTTATAATTATTTAGATAACTATTAATTGCAGGTAATTTATGACATGTATTTTCTGATTTTAAAAACTGTGCAACATGAGTATCTGACTTTTTGTTAAGTTTTTTAATGTTATTTAGGCATTATTAACAGTTGTAATGATTATTTAACTAATAATGGTTTTAATAGTAAAATCAAATAATTTTATTTTGTAGGTAAAATCATGTCATTATTTAATTCTGTTTCTTTGTGATACAATATATGAAATATTATGAATGCAGAATGTGAATATGATATGCATTTATTAATATATGCAAGTGTTAATTTTGTGTTATTCTAAAAGTATTAGTTTAGTGTAAGCATGAGATGATATATTGAAAAAAAAGTTAAATCATAAATGATGAATCTCCAAAACTCTGAAGAGTAATATACGTATTAATACTATATATGAATTAGATAGCAGAAATACCTAAAGTATTTTTAGAACTTTACAGGATATTACATGTTGGGGGTTCCTATTTGGTCTTAAGCTTGCTACTGTCAGTAACATTTCATAAGTAATTTGTCATGTGAGGTACTTCCACATGGAATTTAGGGTTGACAATGCAGCAATCTGTTTACAGACTGTACTGTCTGCCAATGGGTATGTGAACCAGTTCATCAGTTTTCAGGTCCTCTCTATGTTCTTCAATGAATTTTTCAACACCCTCCACCATCCAGCCCAGCTAATTGACAATTTTGACAACCTCCTCCATCACTTCATTGAATGAAATCCACTTCTCCTCTCCTGTGACAAAGACTGCACATAGTAATATTCCTGGCATTCAGATAACTCTGTAAAATTTCAGGTCATGACTTGTCAATGAATCTGATGACCTGATAAATGTTGAATCCTCCTTCCAGAACTTGCACAGTGGTGGTAGACCTTAACCGCTATCATCTTAGTGCTTTAAACTTCTTAAAGTTGGAGATGAATAACTGGATGAAGGCAGAAAATCAATCTTCAGGAAAGCATATTTGTCCTTAAGTTCCATGGGCATTCCATTGCTCATAATTAGAGTGCAAAGTTCATAATGAGAATTCTCATTGCTTCTCCTTCAGGTAGGCTTTCTTGGTGAGGTTAAAACTTCTACAACCCTTTCCTTGAAGAGTAGCATTGGTGACCCATTGGTGTCCATTGGTGTAGGACTGCCACAAGAGAGGAGTATGTACTGAATGCTGCTTAAAGGCTCTAAATGCTTCAGAGTGGTAGCCTAGCATAGGCTTGAACTTTAAGGCTCAATTGATTTCCCATTGGCTGCAATCAGCAGGATGATACTGTCCTGGATTGTGACCAAGCAATTTTTCCTCCTTGATTATGTAAGTCCTCTTTGACATTCACTTCCAGAGGAAACCAGTTTCACAGCTGTGACTTGTTCAGAGGGGTAAGTGACATCTTCAATAATTCTCTTGATTACCTTTACATAATTTTCAGCTGCCTGCTTTTTTTATATTTCCTCATTATATTGTCTCACTATGTCTGATGACACTCTTCTTGAACTTGTCACCTCCTCCTTTGATATCATAATTTTCAGAGATGCATCCTAGAATCTTCAGTCCATCAGTTCATTGAACATTTCTTGTCTTCTTACAAATGATTTACTTGTTGATCTGCACCATCTGCATCTTCACCATTTCTTTATGAACTGTAGATCTGTGATGGTCTATCCTGATCATTCTGTATACAACAGCAACTCTGTTGGTGGTTTCTTTGTTTTTGATAATGGTCATCTCAATTTAAAAATCGAGAAGATGAAGAGTAATTATAGAGAATCACAAGATTTATTCCTTATTTATTTGATGTCATAATTATTGCTAATTTGTTCAAATGAACACTTCTTTGTGTGGTTTAGGATAATTTATCCAATCTTCATTAGTTTATTTAGTAGATTTATTTATTTATTAAGTAATCTTTTTACTGTGTATAAACTAAAAGTGTTTCCAAAGTATTGGGTACAGTTAAGACATTTAATTATAATTATCTGTTATTTATGGTAACAATTAAATTTAGCCAATGGATTGAAATAAATAGTTGTGCATTTTTTGTTAGAAAGATTACTTGCATTGTGTAAAACTTATGTAGAACTAAAATTACATAAAATCCTGTTTAAAATAAAAATATCTAAACATTTCATAATTTTAATGGTTTCAACACACTCAGCATATAAAATCTTAAATAGAATAATACTCAATGAAGGTAAAATACACACCACTCATCTTCATCGGGTTGAAAAATAAACATTTCTTTAAAAATACATAATTAAAATGTAGTTGACAATTTTTTTGTGTTCTGAAGAATTGTGCTGTGAGGAATTTCTTTTTCTTAATGTATTTTTACGATTATATCTTAATTGTGAGGATACCTGAGTTAATTTAGTATTAAGTAAAAACTACTATCCTCCAAAATATCCTTGAGTTCTTTGAAAATAAAGTACTTTCAAATATTGGAATATAATCTCCAGAAGCTGCTATATAGCATATTTATATACTATGTAGGTATATAAATATTTATAGTGCTCAGTAGGAGGGACACCTACGCGACGAAAATTTATTTTATATATATATAAGCGTGTGAGTTTGTATTTCGCTTCAATAAACTGTTATTTCATTTCTGCTGAAGATCGGTCAGCTGTGCTATTTAGGTTCAAAGCCGGTTCCGCGCGGTCGGTTACGGGCACGTGTGGGACGTTCTCACAATCATTCGCGCTACCAGGTTTACATTTGAGAGTGCGCGTGTTTAGATTAAATAGTTTGAAGCAAAATGCAACCGGTGTCTTCTGAATGGGCGTTCACTCTGAACCGATTCTAACTTAAGCCAGTCACCCAGTGATGGGAATAACTTTTAATACATTCAAGGGGGGTTTTGGAACCTTTTTTTGAATAATTTATTCATCCCGATCCTCTGTTAATTTGATCTTACGCTTAACTGTCATCTTCAGTAGCGTTGTGACGACATATTAGTGAGGCACTAACGTGTAGTCTTTGAAAAACGGTTGACTCAGCAGCAACGGTACTGGTGGGACGTCCCACACCAACATGCTAAAGTATCTCACTTATGTATAATTAAATATTATGTTGGTAAAACGAAAGTGCTTAATTATTTTTGTAGAGTCCCCAATCGATACTATTGAATGGTTAGTAGAATTCGTACTACTAATAGGGAGCTTCTTGGCGATTTCTCTATTGTATCGAATATATAGAGTATGGTCCATTTCCATAGAATCCATTTCATCTAGAAACAGAACCGATTGTACGTTTGTTTCGTACAGTAATTTATTACACCATAGAATAAAAGAAGGGGGAATAATATTGTAATGTAGGAAGTATATACGTCATTTTTAATTATTACTTTATTGCGTTTATTTTATAGCTGGTATTTTGTTTAAGTGTTGTCATCTAGTGTTACAACAAGGTATTTTAAAGAATATTCCCAATGAATGTCCAACGCGAAGGCAGATGTTGGTCTAATGGAATCTGACGTATCGTGAGAGTGTTTCGCGCATTCTGAATTCCGATGGGACGGCTCCACGGTTGGACAGCGAAAACCTTAACGCGAAAGCAATTTGCAGAAAGACTACTTTTCTTCCACGTCAACACCATTTCACTTTCAATCAACCGGAAAAGGTGCCCGGAGGATGCCATTGGAAAAGCCTCCGCCATCCTCCTCCACCTACATATTTACACAATTTACTTGTTTCATTAGACTTCGGATAGAAATGACCCGCCGAAATCTGTTTTCCGAAAAATTTCCGCCTTTAACTAAACTTTAACCCTTAACAGTCATACTATTTTATCAGTTATAATTATTATCAGGAATTATTACGAGCTCTGACAATTCGTATCCTAAAGAATAAATTGACGCTTAAAATTCAATATCCTTCAAACACCATATTTTCATCATTGTAAAAAATAAGGTGAGTAAAAGAAACTGTTGATACCAGGCCACGAGTGCTTACAACAATTAGTATAGAATTTGTAATTTACTTATAACCAAACTAAGTGTGTAAAGATTCTACATCTGAACAAAGGGTGCCTGCAATTACATAGTTTGTAATTCCAGCGCAAGTAAATATGTCTTCACTGTGGCTAATGGATACAAACTAAATGCTGTTGACTTTGTGTAAAATCCACAGACCACACCAGTGAGAGGAAACCATCACCCGAATGATATATTGAACCCTCTCTGCACGGTATTGTAAACATACTTTGAGTATTCTATTTCAACAAGATAATTAATTCGTATTTCTACCTGATTTTCAAACATGTGGTTGAAAGGCGAGCTGTACACTTTTTATTGATGAAATATTGGCCAAATGGCCACCTACCTGAAGGGACCGCCCGGACTATAGTTCGGAGAATAGGTTTTGTTCCTAAATCGATTCGAAGCTTTGGGTAACTCTACCCACTGCTTAAGTTAATTAATTTGGTTATTCAACGCTTGGGTTCAAAGGAATCATGCATTAAGTGATGACGATTGCAACTGCTGTGTATATTGGTGGATTGCGCGGCTCTGTATCCACTCCAGATGTGTTTCATCGATGACTCATTAAACTTACTAAAAATGTTGACTTCATTTTACAAATATTAGTCATCGTTTGGACCGTGGGCTGTGCATTATTTTTAATGTTTTCCTCATGTATGTTTTAATGAAATCCTGAATTATTCGTGGGTTTCGCATTCGCGCGTGTTTGCAACTTGTTTCGATTGAATTTTGAAATAATAGTAATTTCAATGAACAAAGAAATATATTTTCTAAAAATAATATGGGGATAGAAAAAGACAAACAATTTAGAATCTCTTTCTAACAGAATGATGATCAGCTGATGAATTGAGTCTGCAATCATAAATTGATTTGTCGAACACAATATATATATATATATATATATATATATATATATATATATATAAACGGTTTTTATGGCAATTCCTTCACCGCGTGTGGGCGGGGGACGTTGTACTTCATTATATTCGTGCGACTTTCTGTACCCTCAAGGGTTTCCCGAATGCTAGGCTTCTCGTAATTGTTAATAGCGTACATTTAGTTCCGCTGTGAGGTACTTCCTGGTACCGAAGAAGTACCCAGTTTACTGGAATATGCGAATATTGAATAATTTATTCCTTCAGTCCCAGAATTTGGCTTCATCACTTCGCGGAATGGAATATAGATATGTAGAAAAATTGGTCGTTGAGTGTGTCTAGCGTGTAAAAAAGTACAAATTACTAAAATTACAGTCGCTTTTCCCACGTATAATTCTGCAATTATTTCAAGGTAAGATAATGAAATTAATAAATGTAGGAGGTTTGAATACAATGAAACGTAAATGATTAGAGACAATGAGAGTTCACCCGGATATGGAAATTGATAAAAAGTAATGGCTACACATCTGTGTTTGAACCGGTTTCAGTGTCGTCCCTGTTTAATGCTATGATATCTGATTTCAACCGGGGCGTAATCAACCGAGACCGCGGTAGTTAATTGCCATAACAGATGTATGCGGTACATTTTATTTGCATCTCTGGCAAATTAATTGGCTTTTAATTTTTCATAATTCCTATCGGATATTCTATACTATGAATTTTATTTGGCCCTTTTAGTCTTAGTGCTAGAAGAGGGGTTGGAAAAGAGAGAGCATAACGTCGAAAAAATATAAATCTGTTGTTAAAAATAAGAAATTCCCTAATAATGAAAAGAGAGTTTTCTGTCTTAAAAATTCCTTCCGTGCAATATTTATTAGTAGAAATTAGGTTATAGGTTATGTTTCAAGTCGAAGCGAGCTATTCAGTGCATTTAAACAAATGTAAATGAATGGTTAGTGTTTTATCATAAAACGATATTTCTCCGGAGAAAGTATCAGTCCAAGTAATAGGAGATATTTGGATACATTTAATTATTCTTTCTATTACTGTGTGCCTAGATTCCAACATTTTCTGATGATGCTTAGTAAGGCGGATATACTTTTTAATGATAGTAGTAAGGGTATAATATATAGTGCAGTAATGAAAGGCTCTGAAAGTCTGTTATATTCGCACTTAAAAGTACTGCTATATATTAATAAAATTAATAACCCATAATTTGAAAACTGATTAATGCTTTGTTCTGAGATTTACTCAGTCTTTCTCTTTGACTTAATAATTTAATGAAGCCCCGTGTACAGAATCCGATCACGTTAAATCTTCAGGGAAAATACATATCTTAGCAACAGGTCAAAAGATTTAAACCTTATTATTGGATCTACTGCAGGTCAAGACCAGCGGTCTCATGCCTAAAATCCTGTACATTTTACATTTTATAATACTCGGAAAAATGAAATACAGTGTTGAGGATATGGCAGTTCACTCTGTTCACAATCTGGCAGCTACTATACAAATATCCCTTCCGCAGTCTCTAGTCTCGACTGAGTAATTATGTGACAACACAATTTTCTGTCAAACAGTCAATGACTTATTCACGACGAATATCAAAACAACAGTTTTTAAGATTGTTCACTAAGTTATTGAAAATGTTGAAAAGGATTAAGCTCCATTTGTTACTATTGATTGTACTTTAGAGTTGAGAAAAAATGACGAGAGCCCAGTTGCCAGACTGACCTCCATTTTTCATTTGCCGTATAAGAATTGACATTAGAAAAGTTTTGTTGTAAAAAATAAAGTTTAAATCGCCTTTTTTTTATCGTTTAATAATTCTGGAATTATGCATCGCTGTATATATTTTGAGTAAGGTTAGGTTTTCGGTATTCATCATAATTATTTCCATGGCTTATTTTTTTTCTCTCTTTTATTGTTACAACTGCAAAATGATACAACAACCAACATTAATAAAGGCAACAATTAGAGGAGAACCCCACTGGTTTCCACCCCTTTTTTTTATTACTTTTTTATTTTTAACTTTTTTTTTAATTTTATTTATTTAAACATTTAGGTCGCGTGGCCACTTCCTTGTCAGGCGTCTGTAAGGAACGTTTGGGATGTCGGGAGATAGTAGGGTTTGGACTAGTGGATTAGGGTGATAGTCGAGTCGTGAGTGGAAATTGCTGTATCGTTGTATGGCAAGGTCTCGGACAAACGGGACTTTAAGATCTGTGTGTAGGGTAAGGTTGTAGACATAATAGGGTGCGTCGGTTATTGTCCTTAATATTTTCGACTGTAAGGTTTGGATTTTGTGGATATTTGTCGGTTTGGCCGAACCCAAAGCCATGGCTTATTAAGATAGATTTATGCGGTATAACTCGAGGCTCCATTGACCGCACTAAACGAGGGATTCCCGTACTTACTTATAGTTGCTTTGTGTTGGCTTGGGGGGGGGGGAATCCTTGCTGGTCGGATAGGTGCTGGTGCTGGGCCCTGGGTTACCGGTCGGAAGGAATCAATTACACGGTCTCCCAATACTATAGGTGGTTGTTGTGGGCGGTAGGCGGTGGCGGGTAGGGGAGCGGGGGCGGGCAGTGGGCGCAGCTGCCCCCGCAGTCTCACGCCAGCTCTCACCGAGTCGACACCTCTCGGTCACCGTCCAAATCGTAGCTCAGCTCACGTACGGTTCTTTTCCCTCCACAACCACCAGTGACAATTCGCCGCCCCGCGCCCACCCAGTGAACGCATTTCGTTTCCACCTTTCCCCTCTGAATTGCGTCTTGTTTTCTCTTAAATCACTCCAGAGTATACTAAATATACGAATTAAAGACGATGTGAACTTTCTTGCGCCTGGGAATACGGACTCGAGATCGGTAAGTTTAATCCGGGAAAAAACGTCAGTTTTAATCTTTAGTTTTTACATGAAATGTAATTCTATTATAGAATTTAAACACCATAAATTGTTTGTAATTATTTAAATGTACTGCCGAAAAATCAGCTATTAGTTTCTACCTTTAATATATCCCCTACCTGTTTGATACGTGTTTGTCTCTTCAACACACCATTTTATATTCTTACCAGCTAAAATAAGAAAAAATGATTCTCAAACCGGCTGGACCCGGTTGGGATTTCTCAAACCGTTATTGCAACAATAATTAGTAAAATATACTAATTGTCATAAACCGCGAGTGTAATTATTTATCATATTTAAATTGGCGCCGTTTAACAAGCGCGTGGCAAAATAGGGGATATATAAGTCACTACTGATTAACCCTAATAACGTAAGGGCTAGTAAACGTTGACTGGCATAATGTGGAAGGAAACTCGGGCCTTTAAATTTATCCTTATATTTATTATATTACTCGATGGCCCAATAATTTGGCGTATGATGGGAATTGGATCTGCACTTGAAATTTAATGGCGTATGTATATGTATATATACATCTTTAAGTTATTAAGTATGCATTACGAAATTCACGTCGCAAATATGATCATCGACAAATTTAACCATTAACATGCTTCTGCTCTTTGAATAATTGACGGATTGTCAAATTTTGTCACAAATAAAACAGTAAAGGAGCATTTATTGTATTGTCCACTTAGACCTGACCAAGTGTTTTCGACTTAGTAATGATCTTAAGTTTCAAAGGCTTATTCAACCGGAATAACGATAATTTCCCCTGTTCTGTATAAGGGCTATTCCGCTTTATGATATGGCGAGGGAGAAAAATTAATTAAATGAAAACGAATTTTATTTACTTGTGTCTACGTTTGAATTGAGTTAAATAGAGTAATTAAATGTAAGCGAGAAAATATTAATCTTGCTTAAGGAAGAGTACATAATTATATTTTAATTAGGTTAAATTAATAATCTATGATTAAAACGGATGCTATTCCTGAAGCAATTCCAATAATGTACACAAGAGAAAAATAAATAAAACTAATTTATTAAAACAACATAAATAGATATATAAACCCTCTACAGTACTCTGCCATTTTCTTCTTATACTTTTCCTCCTTTTTACTAGAGGAATATATCCGTAACTATAATCATTAATTCGATATTTAAATCGAACACCACCGATCCGGTTAGTAATTTCTTCCTTAGTAAAACCACAATTATCAATTTTAATAATACATCAATTTTTTTAGGACTTTTATATAATAATGGATTTATCTTTTTACTGTTGCGATGTTTTTATAAAACAATAAATTACATTAAACCACATTCAATTAGTGTTACGGATAATTGAAACAAAAACAGAATTGTTAAAGGAATTATTATTTCACCTTATTGCGTAAATTTCACTTTGCCTTTCCTCCAAACCAATATACAATTATTATTTTATTTATAACCCTCTAGAGTCAAAGAAGCTCCAAAAATCAACGAATTCGTTAAATTTTCAATTGATATAACATTTTTATTATTTTTTAAAATTTTTTAAATATTTGTTTTTAATTTGTCAATCGTGTTTACGTGTATCCAAAACTTGGTCAGTATTTTTATGTTATGAAAGTATAAATTTGATTATTATCGTCAGATCCTGTGATTATTGACACATCTACAACGCTAAATGGTTTATTTAGATAATAAGCTTAGTTGCTCTCATATGGTTCTTTTCGATTATTATTTTTCATTTTCAGACATGGGAAAATATTGTTGTAATGCTAATTAAAATAATTATTATAAGTAATTATTTGGCAATTAAGATTACGTGCAATGACATTGTAAATGTTGTAAGAACTTCATAATCTGAAGGAGCCTAGGTTGAAAATGAAAAATATTACTGAGGATAAAATTAACCGCAATGGTAGTTGTATGACAGCTCATGTGGTGTACATCTTTAAAGAACATCTTTCCAGGGACTTTCCAGTACAAAAAAGTCGGGTACGACTTTGACTTGAGATAAAATCATCCCTACTACTAACGCTTGCGTGTGCCATCTATAACAACTAGGCCGGTTTGAATGCAATTTTGTTTTTGGACTTTTATCGATGAAGAAACTATTTTATTACCGCAACACCGCTTCAAATGTGTTTTTCAATAGAAAAATGTATCATTACATTTTTTCGGTACAATAAGTATTTTGACGAAGGTATTTCTATATTTTCTAATATAACGATTAGACAAATTTAAAATAAAACGATGTTGAATAAATTATTATTCACAGCTAAGATATAAGTTTTTTGTATTAAATTAAATAATCTACATTAATGTATGTATATATGTATATATAAATCATACGTATAATAATCCTCAGTGGCGGCCCCCCCTTGGTAATATAATGATGTTACCTTTTTTCATTCAGAGTTTCGACTTGTAAATTCGGTTCAAAGCTAGACCGGTAAGTTTCATTAATATAGTGAAGTAGTTACTGAGGTCGGTCGCGAGCACTGTTTTAGTTATGCATGCAGTGCATACTGTATTGTGCTGACGGGATATTGATTCAACTTAAGGCCAAATAGGCGAGCGAAAATAGCGGTAGTGACTATAGTGACTCAAACCCCCGCAGTAGGCATCGTTGTGAAATTATACGTTAAATAGCGATCAGTTCACCGGGCTAATGCATGTAATTGCTCGTGTTGTTTAAATGATATACAGTTCCCCGTTCGTACGCTAAATATCTTTTTTAGCGTACGGTTTAAACCGCTCTATTCGTCGAATGACCAAGGCTGATCAACGGCCAATTTCGCTGGCAGTCTCCATGTCACGGAATATTGGCTTCTGGCCTGAGAAGTCGGAGGAAAGCGCTCGGATTTCTTCACTTGAACATTGGTCAAAGGTTACTTGGAGCCGGGTTGCGTCGAAGGTGGGGGGGTCTGACTTGTCTGTTGTCCCACATAGGACGGGCTGACATGGGAGATAGATTATGAGTGAGGCGATATTGAAGGCGGGATAGAGAGAGAGAGAGAGAGAGAGAGAGAGAGAGAGAGAGAGAGAGAGAGAGAGAGAGAGAGAGAGAGAGAGAGAGAGAGAGAGAGAGAGAGAGAGAGAGAGAGAGAGAGAGAGAGAGAGAGAGAGAGAGAGAGAGAGAGAGAGAGAGAGAGAGAGAGAGAGAGAGAGAGAGAGAGAGAGAGAGTGATAGGGAGGGAGGAGAGTGAGAGAGACGGTGCCCTGCACTTCTCCCCCTCCGCTTGCGGTTTTGAAATCGGAGAGCTCCGACTGCGGTCGTCGAATTTGTCGCTGGCGGAGTCGTAATTTGTTTTACGCTCGGCGGGTTTTTGAATCGGGGGTTTTTATTTCTTTTTTTCTCCTCTTGTTCGCTTTTCCCAATCATCATTCAGATCCAGCCCCGCCGTGTTTCCAGTGGCTATCATCCGGTTACAATAAAGCGGCTTTCTTCGCTGTTAATCAGTAAATCAATCAATTTCGTTTTCTGTCGACCAATTCGCATACATCGCTATTTTATAGTCACGAAGTGAACTACATTTTTTATATTTAGATTTTAGTTCTTTTTAATTAAGTCGGACGGTTTAAATTGCGCCAAGAATTATTTGGCGAGGCAAGGAATTTAATTCACTTTTAATGAAAATTCTTTCTTTTTGCTGCCCACTAACGAAGATAGCCGAGGTGGTAGCCAAACTCGAACGCTGGTCACGTTACGCCAATGCAGCACTTGCATTGGACGTTTAAGAAAAACAAAGGAGCCATGCTGTAAATTGCGACCGCCCTGGTCCAGAACGAATACAAATAACACGGAGCACCATTCACTCGATTAGTAAACAGTAAGTGGTAAGCGTTGAATCGCAGCGCTCAGTGTAATTGCATTTTCGTTGTCTGAATCGTTATACCGCTCCAGTTAAGGGGTCAGGGTGTGGGGGCGCGGGGAGTCGATATAACCTTTCGGTGAATGCGAATATTTTCAATCGAACTTCTCAACAAATAAAATGGCCCCAGCACGTCCAATTCGCTCCCTTGTTTTCATATTTGCGTTGCTGAATGACGAGCGCACAAATTAGTGCTTTACTAGTCCGAAGAATGAGAAATATCATACGCCAGATTCTGTAGTGATCTAGAACAGAACACCAGCTTTCGTTTACCGAGGTTAGGTCATTACGGCCATAATTGTCCTTCCGGGTAAGGTCCACATCTGAATCGGATCTGACAACCTTCGCTGAGTAATAAAATATCAGGAGGTACAGGCTTATGAAACAGCGTCTTTTAATGGCGTTTTATTACTCCGCCACAAGGAAGGAGAATTTAAAACGAGACAACCCCATAATAGACGTAGGATCAGTGAGCAGGCACTTAAATAAAGAGGAATTTTTAAATTACTAACCATTTTCTTGTATTTGGTATTGCTTCATTTTGACTTTTCAATTTAGTGACTAAATTGTCCATTTATTTAAGATCTAATCATGTAATTTTGTTTATCTGATATTAGACTAGCGTTTGATATTAGACAGTACTGTGATTAATTAGGGCGCATAAAATATAAATTAAGAAAAAAAATGAGTAGTATAATTCCCAGTTGTAGGCTTTATAGAACAATTACTTTGTTCGTGGGGTCTATTGGTAGAGGAACGTTATTAGAAATAAGTGAAATAGATTTCTGAATATATTGAATAGGCTCGTTCAGAGGATTCTTATTTCATAAGAAAGGACTGCGATTAAAATCCTGCGGTCAACTGGATTTGGAGGCCGGATCGAGCCGCCGGATAAAAGTAACGGGTCTTAGTCTATCTATACGAGTGTTTTACAGTTCTTTTTCAGTTCGCGGCACACGTTAAATATTAGGTTGCAGCTATATTGCGGTTTTGTACAAGCTATACAAATACTAATTATTCAATCAGTGTAGAGAAGCCCCCTTTCAATGTTCGGGCAAAATTTGTTTTTCTGCTAAATGGTGTTGATGATAAATACACTTGTATGTGGTACACGGGGGGAGCTTATTCAAATGAGTTATAATAATTAATGTTTAGAAAAACAGATAATCTCTCGGCTTTATTCTAGAACGGGATTGGAATTTTAATCCACCTATAAGAAGTTTGAAAAATGGATACCATTAATAAACTGAGTTTTTAAATATTAATGATGCGGAAGCCCGAAACTGTTCCATCGCCGGAGAGCAGCGATAGAACATTACACTGATGAAAATGTCTCACGGCGCCATTTTAATAGATTTTGCGAATTAATACAGGTCATTCGTAATGCTCGGAGTTGACCGACATTGATTGCTATATGGTATTACCGCTACTATTTGCAGACTTGGTAGAAGGTAATTTTTCATCTCTCTCTCTGTCTCTGAAGTGGGGAGGCACTATTGAGAAATGCATAGGGCCCTTGAAGATTAGGCATGGTGAGATAAACTGCGGTCCAGAGGTTCAGCAGGAGGTTCCACTCGCGCATACTCCTTTCTGTTGCCTAGCAAAATGAGAACTCACCTTCAGAATGCAAACATTTTAGCCGCCGCTTTCTGTTGCTCGGTAATTGCCAAATGTAGACATTTTGGTCTACACACGGGAAAATGCCAATTTCCTCGATGGAAACAAAAATTGGTCGTTTTGATTGACCGTGGTCGCGTACGATGTTCAAAAATCTAACAAAATGAATCGCCCTGGTAGAGAATCGAATTAAATAAAAATTGAGATACATATGTGACCAATGAATAGATCTGGAACACTGGTGATTTGAACGCTTCAGATTAAATTCACTCCGTTTTTCGGACGTCATTTTTCTATTATTTCAACTATTTCTCCAGATTTGTGTTTTGAGACTCCAATTATTATTGGGTAATTACTGTTCCCTACTTGTGCCATATTTCTTTTGTCTCTAGTCCGTCAGTAACTTTTACATTCGACATTGATGAGGCGTTACGGCGTTAGGTATTTAATAGTGCGTATTAATTTTCAACCCTCAGTGCTATTTAATGTTCAGCGCTACCAGTTACCAGCCGTAGTGTGTCCGTAGTAACTTTGGAAAATGTTTCTCTCAGTCAGAGCTGTCTTTTCCTTCTACGGTCGGGCATTCTGCCAACGTGTTCATAGGACGTGGCCACACGGCGCTTTTTATAGCTTCTGCCTTTTTTTTCACTGGCATACTTTTCTAATTGGATATGTTCCTTTGTTATGTCAGTTGTATGAGACGTCAGGCCAACTGTCTAAATCCTTAAGTTTTCGTAATACTTTCGAGTAAAAAATAAAGATTATTTTCTTCTTATTTAAATATTTATACTTTGGAATTTGTTGAAAAGTTGCATGTCATTCATATAATTTGTGTTTCTAACTGCGCATGGCACAACATGACTGTACATTACCACTTTTGCGACAATTTTTACATTTATTACTTACCTGTAGAGTTAAACATTAATTTTTCAGGAGTTACGTCCTTCTTTTTTTCTATCTAATAGTGAAAACGTGATAGCAATATTTTATTTCTATGATGTTTTTCCCCTATAGCGTGGTTTTTTCGTTCGGGTATCTGCAGTTGCAGTCAACAACTAATGATAAACAATTCTGTAATCAAGTAGTGAAAAAAGGTTTACTGTAATATACATATAGTCGATAAATTGCTCGAAATTTATTTAACAGAGCTATTGAATAACTATTGCTATTAATGTTATATTCTAAAATACTTTTTATATAATCCTATTTCCTTATATAATATCGAATATTCACTGCGGTACTCTTATTCATACAGTTACAGGATTTTTAATTATTACGCCTTAAATATATGAATGGGGCCTGAATGTTGTAAAGGACCGTATTAACTGAATTAATTTTTCTTCCACTTTTCAACAATTTTCTCGATATTTAAAAGAAAGCAGAAACAATCGATTAGAGTAAAGTAGTTATAATGTCAAGTGCAAATTGGTCCCAAAGAGAACTATTCCAACATTCCCCAAACTTGTATTTAATTAAGCGATATCGACAGTCCTTATATACAGGGACCAGTGGGCTCCTCCTAAAGGTTTGGCGGAGATAATTGAATCCTCTTTATAAAATAGCTCAGTTGTCTTTGGAAGTGAATCGGACGGAAAAGGATTGAATAAGTTTTGTTCTCTCTCTCTCTGTTTGGAATAATTAAAAGTTTTCCCAGCGTGAAGAAGCGTCTTCTGGTCCTTTTGTTCGATAAGGTCCCCTTAAAGGCTTTATGTATATATATAAATATATATAATGTCTGATAACGATTAGAGAATCGGTTTTGTTCCAGTCTATAAAATTAATATTTTGTAACTGAGCGCCTTGGCAAACTGAAGACTGATTTCGGTAATACCGACCGAAAGGTACGTACCGCAAATTTGTAAAATTTTCACTGCTTAAAATTTAAAATTTAAAATCCTTTATATTGATATAATATGTGTCATATTAGATAGTTTCCATGTTTTATTCAGGTTTTTCGATAAATAATGGTTTGTTGTTTTCATTCCTGTCTTGGGTCAGGAGCCTTTAGAGTGTTCAAGGGTTACATTAAGGGTTACATACTCACAAGTTGAGTGAAAAGTTTCTCCCTGAGTATTTCTGTTAAACTAAAGCTACCAGCTGGCTTAAGTTTTAACTCTTTTCATATTTTATGATTTATTAAGTTATTAGGTTATATAATATACTCTAGTCTTCACTTATCTCTAAATTTAAGCTTTGTGTTTCCAGAGATATTTTTTCGATAATTCCTTTTTACTTTCATGTAAAATTATAACCGTTCGGCTATAAAACGCCACATTTTAACGCCGCGATGAGGTACGGCCAGTGTTGAACTCAAACGCGATTCCGTTTGAATAATGTCATCCCCACTTGGCTTTTATAGGTTTTCCCCGTGCGGGATGGCGATGAAAGAGGTGGCGCGTTAGGAGGTTGAAACGATAAAGTCCGACCTTTTTTTATTATCGAGTGTGGGCCGGGGGAATTGAATCGGCGGGTGTCATTTGAGCCGAGTCATTCCTACCGTACTGGAAAAATCCAATATCAGCGAATCCAGGCTCCGAATCCCGGATTGGTACGGAATTATTAGACGATACAGGTGGCCGAGCGGGCCGTCCCGCGACCCTAACCCTAGGGGACGGGATAATCGCTTTCAAAAATGTTCAAGTTGTATGTCCGGTAGATAAATATATTCTCAGTATGAAACAACAGGGCATTCTTCAGATAAAAGTAGGCCTGTGAAGTCCTTAATGATACTTTCGACGTGTTTCCGGTTTCTTTGCCTCCTTATTAAAAATTGTACTCCTGTCAAATTGGCCATCCCGGCTTCCGTTGGAGTGCCTCGGTCGTCGACGTCTCTACTATTCAAGATTTCAAGGAATTTAGGCTCGGTTTGTAATTAAGCTGATCGCACTTTCAACTAGGATACTTAACAGCATCAAGCCTTTGTTACTTGTCGCTTTGCCCTTGTCGATTTGTCGGTTGCCGTTAACGGAATTCGCCCGAACGGGAATTTCCGTTTGTCACTTTCGGAAAGGGCTGTTCACTTTTGAATTTTCCCGCAACAGTCGCGTTTCCGACCCCTCCAAGTATTGTATTTTGCTCACCTTAAATTACTAATTTTAATCTGCAATGATTCTTCGGTCTATTCACAGAGAATTTTGAATAAGAGAATGTTCGTCTCCTACAATTCAAACGTATTGCGTAACACACAAATTATAGGCGGAAAACACAATATTAAAGCTAACCCAGTTATGAAATAGTGTTTTCATCCGGTGCAGTCATCTCTGCCACCAGATGACAGGAGCCAATTCTACTGCATATTAGCAATGTATTCCCGCACCGTATTTCAAAATGAACAACCGAAATGCATCTTTATATATATACATATACCAGACCCTGAATCCACAACTCGTTTAATACTGTCGGCAACTGATTGCCCTCCCTATTACTCTATGAATAATGAATAATAATAATGGCGTATGAACGCCGAATTTCAAACTGGCAATATATGCAAACTTCGTAAAGCTGACAACGAAAAGGGGATATTCGCAACCGTGTTTAAATTGGTAAATTACCAATTAGTATCTTAGTTTTTGGATCTTTTCACTCTTTCTTCAGCCGAATGAAGATGAGCGAATGAGGGTTTATGCGAGAAAAGTAAGAGGATTTTGCTCGTAAGACGGCAAAGGGTGTAATATCCTTACTTTATTAACAGAGGTTGGTACAGTTATCCAACCAATACACAGGAAGCTACCTATGTTTTCAGATTTTTATCCAGGAACGGCAGTGTATTTCTATTTTATCGACTTGTCTCCAATCGCCAAGTCGGTGTAACTAAAACTCTTTAGACTTCAGGCAACACCCTTTTGTAATAATTCACTTTTCTGTGCCGATCGCATGCTATCAAAGGTGTCTATTTCTAAATTTATGTTTTTTTATGAAGGATTCTGTTAGTGTTAGATTATTTAGGTTCCGCAATGCCAAGAACTAATATGAATTAACCATTTGATCTGGGGTTTGTTCCGTGGGATATGTTTTTATTACGCAACAAGTTACGACCTTATAAATTGTACATTATTGTTATGGTATTTGTTTATTTTACATTATTTAGAATTTGATTCAAAATTTTCATTTCTGGACGTTCTATGTAGTCATGATAACTAATTTATTAATGGAATGCATATTATACTCCTGTAGTGTAGGCGAGTTAGCAACTGGTCTACTAATGGTTTGACGCCAGCCATGAAAATTGGATGTACACTGCCGGGATTATAAATGATATGCTCATTCCCGTGGGTATAACAAGGATATCCGTGGTTCAATAATAATTTTCAGATGTAATCTATACCTCTCAATATTTGCATTCATTTATTAAAGGCCATTCATTTCAGTATTCGGTTTGGAAATCTCGAATTTTTGAATCGCCAACGTTGGCGGAAAATTCGAACCCGCGGAAACAATCCAATAAAACGGAGGAAACTTCGACTGGATGTTTACAAATCGAATCGGGCTAAAAAGTTGAATTGCGAAAGTTTGATGACAGCGGTAAGCGGCTGACGGGCTGCACTTGGGACCGGACTTCATTATTGGTAACGAGAGGATCAACCGTTATAAAATGAATCTTCTCATTTAGAATCGCAGATATACAGAAATTAAAGAAATAAGTAGTAAATCAAAATGTTCGTGTTGAATAGAAGTAAAATTAACCAAGTTTTGAATGAAAATTACAAAACATTATTTCACGAACCGTCATGGGTAAAAAACTACGTCAATGAGGGCAAATTTAGAGTGGTGGCTTATGTCAAAGCATGGATTAATTAAAAGTTTTTTGGCGCTTATTTTTTCTCTAGGCATTAACGAACTACGCACTATTTACCGATTAACTCGAATGACAATTTCGAAGGGTATCACTCCTAGACATAAGATCGCAACTGATAATTATTTTATTTCTTCGTTTTGACTTATGTTATTTGCAAGGAGGGTAGTGAAACTATTTTCTAAGGAATCGGTCGTCCATCCCTTCCCGTATGCTGCTGGGATGGCGAGGGGATAGAAATGCGGATGGATTTGAATTTCATATAGGGTTTCCAACTAATAAAACTAGCTGCACCAATTTTCGAATCCATACTTGCGCACTGGCCCGAAGAGTTTCCGGAAAGTTGGCGACTGAAAGCCCCAAAAGTGTTCGGCACGAAAATATGTTAAAATTGTCGTATAAATTTCACTATATTAGCCGTCGTCTCCAGTTGTAATAAGGATAAGTAGACGTGGAGTCAACTGCGGAAATTTAGCAATAGTTTAAAATATTTAACGGTAATTGTTGATTAAAATTTAGATAATGATATGGTTTTAATTATGCCTAGCTGAAATTTCGTCAATAACTGGGCTTTAACTCGGAGAATTGAATTATTCTAAATTCTACAAAATCCATCATATTTCAGGTTTTTTTCTTTTGAACTAGGTATTGTTTTATCTAGGTTCAATTTACAGTTACATATTTGTAAACATATACCCGCTATCTGCGATATTTAAAAAGTTCCAGCGTAAAATTATAATGGAATAGTGCAGATGTAGGGTAATATCGTATATTACAAGCTAGCGTCTAACTTGACAGCCCTCTACGAGGTCGTTATCAATTTAGAAGCATAAGGCTTTTTGCTGATATATGATCCCCAGTAGAGGCTTGTGCAGTTTCCATCACAATGGAATATAATGCAGTAGTGATATTGTAGTTAAAATCAGAATTGTTACATGATACTCCCTGTCTAGTACACTGGTTTCTGCTGACCAATGGTGAGACGTGAAATCAAGTAGGCAATATAGATCACAAATTTTGTTATAACGTCAACCGTACAATTATAAAAACTTCAACGCTTTTCGGACGCATAGTCTTCGATGCGCGGGAAAGCTTATTTAAAACCAACCGGGAATCGTCCCATCTTTTTTATCGGCGTAGATTACATAAAATCTGGTGTAATAACGGGGAAAATGTTCCCGGCTCCTGACTACCGGTTAACGTTTTCCGATGGCACGGTTATTGCCAAAGTTGGGCCCTAAGTCTGCCGCTTGCTCGCTCTCCGCCCTCCGGATCTCGTAGCCGGGCCCTGGCCGGACTCGAGAAACTTCACGGGGCCACCCGGAGGTAACAAAAAATGTACTCGAACTTTAATTGAAAAACATTCGTTTAGGCTTAAACCCGAGGAAGGTGCCGAAACCCCTTAAAGGTGGAGAAAGAAATTCGACGCGGCTCCTATTCCAAGCGTCTGAATTTGGAGTATTCATTACTGTGCATCGGATCGAAACTTCATTGTGTACAATTCAGGAGGCTGAACCGTCAGAACATTAGGCCGATTCGAAACTGCCGATTAAAATGGGCTTTTAATCAATCGATTATATACTTATATTAAACTCAATTATGAATTCGCTGCGATTTTCCATCCCGCCTACGACTTGTATCACCGGTTTCGTCTTCTCACATCTATTATTTGGTTACAGTGAATGTGCACTACTGGTAGTGCCGACAGTATGCTCTCAGCTGAGGTGGGTCACGCTACTGGATCTTGTACTGGTTTGAATGTTGTTCATATATAAAAACCGAGCTGTAGACACTGCAGATTATAACGGACCGGGCGTCGCGGACGCATCCAACGTTTCCGAATGGCGGTGGGGCGGTAGCGGGAACGTCGAAAAATCCACGAAAGGGCTCGTATGAAATCCCTCCTGTCACGCAATCAGCGCACGGGAAACCAATAAGGTAGATTGGTATCCACCGTGCCGGACTAATGGCTAATGTCTAATGGGGCCGCGGTAATCAAGTAAGGGTACCGGAGGCCGGCCACGCTCCTCATTAGCAGCTGGGGCCCGGGGCGTGCCACTCCCCGCTCTCTTCGCTCGAATCCTCCGGCCAGACATCAGAAATCCAGAGACTGTCCACGAAGATTGGCAAGGCACGCGACAAAAAGAATTGGTCTAAATCAATCTTGTACGTGTCATTCGTGTTAATATCTTTTTGTAACATAATACTGTTACTGTAAGGGGCCGAAAAATATTTTTTGAATTTCACCATTTCTTATTAACTTCGATATATTCATACTTGTACACTCCCTCCATGTTTCCCTGTCCAACACGTAAACTCTGCCCGCATTTAATATATACCATACCAAATTTTCCTTGTACATTATATTTTTAACGTTCTGCTACCTATTGAATAAGGAAAATGCTTATTCTGCTGCAATAAACTGGCGGAGTTCATAATTTGAAATTGGTCCGTGGGCGCCGTTCTTCCCTCGGGCGCCCATTTTCCTCCCGTTTCTCCGAATCGGTTTTTCGTGTGGGTCGGGAACTTAATTTGAAAAAGGATCTGTCGGATCCTCGGGGGCGTGGATTTGTTAGTCGAGTTTTTATCGATCTCATAAACGGCCTTTGTCGAGTGCCCATCTCATAGCAATTACCATTTTAATCAGGGTTCCAACGGGACGGCAACAAAAAAAAAACCCTCCCTGATAGCGTGAAAAGTATACCCGCCATCGCCCAAGCTCAGAAAACAAGCCGTTATCTTCCACCTCACTTTTGTTATCTCTGGACGGGAGTTTCGATACGGTTCGTTTCACTCGCGGGTTTCGTTCAGAAATTAAGTGGGAATTATGTGTTGGCTTTCTACTTCCTATATGAATTTGCCATAGAATTTAGGCATTCGCACAGTCTCTTCTCTATTGTTTCGGTTCTAATCTTAGGAACAAATGTGTTCGGTGATGTAAGGGATAGGGGGAATCCGTTCCCCTCATCAGGGATGAGGGGGTGCGTTGTCATGACCCAAAATCCAGCTGTGGGTAACTCATCTATCTCCCTCTTCCTATTTCTCCTATTTAGTATGGGTACTCCTATGCAGCTTAAATTGTCTCTTCAAGGAAAGTCTCAGTATTATATATTTATTCCACACATTAATTATAGGGTTAAGGAATCCCTCCTTCTCATGTTAATTTTTAACGAAACCTCAAAATAAAATAAACATATATTATTATTATTATTATATTATAATCGTAACATTGGTGTCTTTAGACATTTGAGTATAGACATATGAGTGTTAATAGCAGTTAACGTCATTAACACACCACCAAATAACAGTAATTTGCTGTACGACATTGCTAAATCTGGCGCGATGATAACCTCTCCTCTTTACTTAGACGTATTAGGCGCATTATATTTAGTGGAAATGAAAAAGAATAATCGTCCATCGTCTCGTGTAAGGAAAAGGGTCTCGTGGATGTCATACGCAGTTCGGCATAAAAGCCCGTGTTATAAAGGACGCCGTTATTGCCGAGGGGGGGATATGTGGGGGGGGGCACTTTAAGCCAAGAGAATAATGAGACTTTTTTTCTACCAGAAGGATATTCGAAAGCACATAAATCAAGCCCCACGTACTAAGCACACCTTTTATGGGTTCCTTACATCGGAATAATTGTAAAAAATGGGGAGGCCCCTCCTGGGTCGCGACACATACGTAAAATGGTGGCCTTGGACTCTGAGAGTACTCGTATTGTTAATTTGTAATAATAATTTTAATCGTGTTTTTATATTCCAAGGATCGATGGAACGTAGGGAAATGATCGCGTTCAATTCTATCATTGGGCTGGTTGCTTCTTACGATCCTGCTGGTGCATGTATATGAGAACATGAATACAATATCCATTTCTCAATATACTATATCATTCTCAACCGGTCAATCGGCTGTATCCGCCGAATTGTAGAATGTCCCCTTATATTTGAGGTTTGGGCCTCGTCGGATTCTTCTATTTATTCTCAACCGATTGACGCTTTATCGGTCAGCCAAATGACCGATCGCTCTGGCTGCTTCTCTAGACGGGGACAGGAGAGACTTCTAGATTAGAGTAGCAGTTCCTTGTTGGGACACGTTCGGGCATTTTGTCAACAGTCAAGTTGGAGTGAGTGGCACGTGTTCGGCGATTCAGCCCTGGCTGACATTGACCGATGATACCGAGTCGAATGATGACAACATTGCATTAGGCTTGGGAACAACTTGCTTTATTTACATAACCGTATGCGCGCTATACTACTATGTCACAATGCTCAATCCCTTCATTGTTGCTGATTATTATCGAGCGACAATCGATTGAGCGAATATTGATTCCTCCCAACTAACGCTTGGAGACAATTGGAGCTGAATATAATTGGTCGGTGATGAATAAGTAATACCTGAATATAGCTGTTGGGTGGGGTCCGCTTTAGTCGGCGGGTACAGACAGGTCTACATTTTTTGGTGCCGGGGACGGGCAGGGGTCTATCGTAAAAAAGAGATCTGGAAAAAAAGACAGAGAAGGCGGGGAGTGTGGACCCTTCGGGTTTATCGGGGGGAATATTTGGTTTTTGAGTAGTTGGGAGGGTACGGATGATAATGGAAGTTCCGTGTCGGGCGGTGAAACGCTGTCCAGTGTTTTGTCGTTATTGACGGTGGACCTCTCCGCCAGATGACCGATGCTTTTCGTCCGTTTCTCCACACGGCCGAACCCGATACTCTCAGCAGGAGCCCTCGCTTTCCATTCAATTGCCGCCATCGAGTATTTTTTATACGATCGCGCGATGGCGGGCAATATCAATATTGCCGCGTTTTACAGCGTGGAAATGCTGTAAATTAAAATATAATTCGAATACACAGATACCGCCAGTTTGTTGTCTCCAAAGCTAAAAGACCTCAATCTATTTTTAACTCAGTGATTTGAAATTAGTGCACTTTATTAGTTGCCAAACCGGAAGAAATTGCAATTATCCAGAAATAAATTCCGCAAAAAAGCTCATAATTGCGCTCTCTTTGTTTCAGTGATTTTACGGAATCATCGGAATTCAATGTACGAAATAATTAATTGCTTCCTTCCTGGATTATTTTCCACGGTTGAATTCGGTAGGTGCGATATTACCCGTCGTAAAATTATCGATCATCATTGGATTTAATGCCCCACATATACGAAATGTAGTATTTTTTGGACTAGAAAACGAAGTCTTTTTGGCATTTTGCGAGTATAAACAGTTCAGAAATCTAACAGTTTTTTCCAGTTCATCAAGTCCGGTAGGCCGGATTGTTTATCAGTCGGATGTCAGGCAATGAATTACTGAAATATTAATTTAACTAGCCTAAATTATTTGACCTCAAACCGGTCCGAGTCGACAGCGGATCGATATTAACGTAATGAAGGTTTTCGAAATGGAAACCTGAATTCAGCCGGAACGAATGTCCGGGCTAGTAATGCTAGAGGTGGGACGCTTAGCGTCGGTGGGACGCCGGCTCAACGCGAATCACCGCCATTAGTTGTCTTCTTCACTTTCAGTCCCGCTCTCTCTTTCTCTGTCTGCCTCTCTCTTCTTCGCCCTCTACGATCCATACGATGAGCGGAGACAGAAGGGGCCCACTGCGGGGGTGGCAGCGGCTTTTAGCTAAATCAAGATGAGAGAGTGGTCCGGGGGACGCGGTAATGATCTCACTTCAAATATGACCCCCACCTCACCGGCCCTCAAAGAGTTTCGGCGACAAACGAATCAACCCTTGAAGGGATATTTTCTTGTTTTGTCCACAGATAATGAATCGCATCCGTGCTAACGAGCTTTTCCCCTTTAACATTAATAACCGGGTATTCCCTTCCTTCTTGAATTGAAATTTAATTAATGCAATTAAAGCCGATAACTCTGAATAATAAATGCGTATAGTATTTTTTACTGCTTAATGAAAATTATGCTCCCAAATTAGACTCAGATATTGTATTGCACAATCCGTGTATTATCCTATCTTGAATCGAGTAGTCGTTATTATACGTTTTCTAATTTTGTAATCTAACTTAATATTAAGAACGATTCATTAGATAACAAATTACGAGAATTAGAAATTACGTAGACTTGGTAATGGTTTTTGAAAGAATTAAAAATGACGTTTTTAATTATTCTATATTTGTTCCTGTTATACAGTAAGGTATGAAATATTTTCTACAGTTTTTAAGACATGTTAAGTAGAGTAACAGAGTAGACCAATTACACCATCCGCGACCTATATGTCTCAGTGTCTTACTAACGTACACTAACTGAACGTTATTGAAGATGGCGAACAACGTTATTGATCTCTTATAAGAAAGGATTATAATAACAAAAATCTGATTAAATTTACAGCGTCTTTCTGGATTTAGTCGCATAAATTATTGTTGTTCTCATAGGCAAGCAGAATAACGGCTGCCCTTACTGTCGCCTGAGAAAAATAAGAGGAAAAAATAAACAAGTCTAAAACAAATTAAAACCAAATGACACTGTCGACTGCAAATGTAGCGATGCGAAACATATTTGGTCTAATGATATTAATTGATCTCAAAACAACAAATTGTTCCAATAAAGAAACTGCAGAAATTGTCTGAACCGGGCAATACATTTCAGCCTTTCAGCCTAAGAGATCGCTCTTCTGGAATTTATTGTCGGCTGGAATCGTTGAAGGTTTGGATAAATCGTTTTGGTGTTTAATTATCCCCGGCCGTTTTATTAAAACCGATCGGGATGAGGGGGTAGTCCAATTTCGTAATTGTTTAATGGATTAAACTTGTGTTGGAGGGAGGAGGGGGGCGGTGTAATTTCACTTGAGCCGATGATTTACCAAGAGTATTAGGCTTGCAAATGTCATTACACTAGGCCGGCCGGATGTATAAATCAACCGGTGGAAATGGCGGGACACCAACCGTCACGGCGTACATCACGGAGAACGAATATTTGAACACTGTTAACGATTTCTGAAAAGGGGAACCCTCTCGGTCGGCTTGCTTTTATCTTTCTGATTCAATTACAGCGTTTCTAACTGTCGGTAAATTGCATTCGGAATTTCACGGTAATTAACGCTTCGTCCCTTCCCACTGTTAGGATACAGTTGGAATGGGTTGTACATATGACATTTAAAACAAGTACGACCGACAGGGAGTTGGCATAGCTTTATGGCAATGAACACCTCGTCTCGGTAATTAAAAATGAAAGATTGAAAGGACTGGGACATGCCGAAAGGATGAACAACAGAGAAGATGTTAAATGGCAACCCGGGGGGTTCGAGGAAGGACATGAAGTATCGGATGGGCAGGTGTAGAGCAGGATTATTACACAGGAGATGGCCCTTGGAAAATTGTAGCGGCGTAGGAGGAAAATAAACTTACTGATAACCTCCCAAGTAAAACTAATCATTACGCGCAGATCTGTCCCTAGGACAGAAGGTTCCAGCTTCTCGCCACGATCAGTAAGCTGTCATATTTATTCGTCGGAACGTGGGACAAATTTTAGTCCCCAATAAAACCATTTCCCTCTGCGGGTGTTTACTTTTATTCGAAATTAAAGTGCGGGCATCGACCGGCGGGTCCCGAACGGAGTTTCCGGCTTGAGTTAAGGGCGCAGGAAAAAAAAACTCTATTTAACGAGCCACGAAAATTAAAGGTAAAGTTTTAATTGCTCGACTCCCCCGTGTTAAAATAAGGCCGAGGAGTGGAGGGGTTCTGGCCGACCCCCGGGGGATTTAATTGTGGAGAATTAGTGGAGCCGCGGCGGCTCTCTCCAGGGCGACATTGATTAACCCGCAGGGCGTTCAGTCAAATTCATTAGCAGCCCATAGGGACCCCAGCTATTTTATGAGCCTCAAATCGTCGGCTTCATATTCACGATTGACCGTGAAGTCTGACATCCGCCGGTTACCTCACTTTTATTCCTTTATGAGCTCTCTACCAAAAACAAGTCCTCGGACCCTTTCCCTTAAGCGAGATAAGCGCTGCCGACTGGCCTAGCTTCACAATAACAAATTATGTTACAATATTTATAAAGCACATACAGACGTTCTGGAACGAAACCTGATCTTATACTTCAAATCGCTGTTCAGACTCCTGGAATCGAACCTGTCGTCTATCCAGGTCCTGTATACATATATATATATATATATATATATATATATATATATATATATATATATATATATTTTGAAGGCCTAATTTGTCAAAATCTCTTTTTGTAAAGGCCCTTATTTTATTCAATGCAGAAACAATACATGCAGGGATGACATTTCAGTACGTAATTGTCACACTAATTTCACCAACTTCGTGGTTTTAGCTTGTGAGGCTAATTTCGAGAATAATCTAGTATTCTTCCTGCGGTGTGTGATTGGATTTAATATGGTTATCGGCTCGTACGGCACCTTCACTCGAGTTGATTAAACCCAGAGGGTTTTCCTGGAAGTCACAAAGAAAAACAAGGATCCTTTCCAAGAAAGCTGTAAGATGGAAAGAAATCCAGGCTCTAATCTTTTGTACAGGACTGGTTTTGACATTGTCTGGAACAATACGGGGTAATTACAACCCCGACATTTTCTGTTGTGTTAGGTATTGCGCTTCAATGTCCATATTATTTCCGCACAACGATGTGATTATTAGGTCTATTATTATTAGGCCAGTTATACATATTATGCAGATATATTTACATAGCCTCAATTTTAATTGGAATTAGAGAGAGATAATATTGTTATTACCGACGATTTTTGGCATGACTTGGTTATCTCTTCTTAGCAACTATAGTATAATGGTACTAATTTTTAATTTAGAAAAAAAGGATCGCAGAAGGTATTTAATTAAACCGAACCGTAAAATAAGCCTATTCTCCTTGTACCAGAATAGCACAATATGATTAAGAGGCCTACAAAAAAATGGTATAACCCCCGTGCTCATACAACCGAATTCAATTCCGGAATCCGGTGAAATTTAATTTTATGGGTTATAGTCTTGAACCAAGCGATTAAAACTTGGGTAATGTGAACACGGATAAAAGCTGCAAATGGGCTGCAATGGGAGAGGAGGTTTACCTGCTTTTGAAGATAATATCAGTTTGTGAGCAAAAGTTTGAAGCACGCTGTGATTCAGAGTTATACTGGTAAAACGATTAGCCGAGGATTTCCAATTGTTGACTGTATTGGGCAGTGTTAGCTACCCTCTGAACTTGGCCGAGGGCTGTCTCTGAAAGCATGAAATTTCTTAATGGCTGGACATTCCCATTTATGATTTTACGAGCACTTGCCAACAATAAATGTCTTCTACTCTTCCTACAAGCAACAATCATGTACAGCACGTCCACTTCATTTTAATTCTAATTCAATTGCTCCTGTCGCGAGCAGCGTGAAAATCAAGGCAGGGGGTGACATCACACTATAATCTATCCATATTTATAAACAAACCTGTTCACCTTTCGGGATCAAGAAGGTAACAAATGTAATGTACCCCAATTAACATAGCCTTAAAAAAATATAGATCGTTGAGACGCTTTATACAAAAGAAATGTTTAAAATTAAGTACAAAATATTCACAGACAGTAGAAACAGACACGAGACTTTACAGTCACTAAGCCTACGTATATATGAGTTTTTGTGGTCAGATTTAGCTACTGATCTAACAAATCGATCTAATCAACGGTCTGTAACTAGTATGCAACCCCTATTAGAACATCAGAGGGGGTTCTGCGTTAATTTATCATATTAGGTATATTATTCTCATATTTACATTCCTTTTGTCCACTCTTATACCGTCAGCACTACTACGCCTTTTACCCAGCTTACGTGTTATATATTTTTATCGACTCACGTCCTCCTATACCGGTCTCGTCTAATATATAATATATTCGGGGAATATATTCGGTGGAGTGTTCCAGATTTCCCTTCTAGTATGTGGGAAGGGAAATGGGGGTCTACCGGTTGGAAAAATTACATTCGACTAGAACCCCCTTTGACCGTTCGTGGCTGGCCACGAATAAAAGATCCCTGCCCGCAAAGGGCTTAGGAATTAAGGGCTTTGAAGCTCTTCTAGAAGAACAAGAAGCCCGGTTTAGAAACCTTTCTCGACTTGACGGATCGGAAGACCCGCCCTTTCTTCTCCGGTATTGGCCATTCAGGCAGAATCGGCGCCCCAACTCCGGCAAATTCTCCTCCTCGCTGCTTAATATTCTCTAATTCGAGTTAAAGTCCCACACAAATACAAATTTGTAAGTATAACAATTTCCAAGTGATTATGAACCTAATCTTTCGACGCCCATTTTTGTTATCGTAAATTGGAAAAAAAACAACTGGTTCCGAGTCCTCGTACAACTCCCCCTGCTGCCTACAGGGCGCTTCCGCTTCGCGTTCTCTCGCTGCGACGCCACACCTGACACCAGTTGTAAGCCGCGGCGGGGGGGGGGTGCAGGGTGACGTAATAACCTCACTCAGGTGAATGGTACAACTTTATTTATTCACTATACCGGAGGCACTATGAATAAAGTACCAAAAAGCTTACTCCACGCCAGGCCCGAAGACTGGCCTCTCCGCTCGCTGGCTGGTCCTCCGGCTGCCCGCTGAGTCCTGCCGCTCGCTGACTGGACCTCCCTCGGCGACTCCTCCCCGGCCCTCGAGCCGCTCCCGCCGGCTCCCGCAGCCCACACTGCTCTCTCTCTTCTTCCCCTTCTCCCTACCGCCGCCGGGGCCCGGGCTATCTCCCTCGGCGTATCCCGTCGACGCGGCCCCCCCTCTCCCACCGGCTTGAGCGGACCTTAGACCGGCTCCCACGGGAACGTGGTGAATTCAGCGTTTCCGTAAAACAGCACGTGTCTAGTCGGTCCGCTCGGGATCCCATACGCGGTAGTTCCCACCCCGGTGGCCGGATGTTTTTCGCGGGGATATTGCAGATTGCGTCACGCCGCCGCGGCCCCCTCTACTACCGGCTTGAACTCCGCTTCCGATGGAAAGTGATGAGCTAGGTGATTTTGGCCGGTGGGCGGTCACAATGGCGATTATAAATTATTGTTTTAAAAATTACCTAATCTTAATCCTAAACGGATGGTTACACCACCCCTCGCTTTTCAAAAGTTCTGAGCCCATAGCCAGAACTTTCTTTCACTAAATTTAATTTGTATTACTCGATCCAAAACATTTAACACTATTATTATTACTTACTATTACTTAACACAAACCATAAAAATTACACTTAACCCGGTCCTCAGGGTTACAGTATAATTGCGGTTCTTGTGATAAATTCTGTTTCGGTTCGCGGATCTGGTATTCAAATAGTGGGTAGGGATTGACGACCACTTAGCATTCCTGGGTGGACAACTTAGCTGACTCAGCGCAAGGCCATTCCCCGGACCCACCTTAGAGGTCGAAATTCTCTCCTTGGTCGCCGAAATCTAACACAGCTCCTGAGCACCATTTGCGTAGTAATTATCCGCTTATCACTTATTTAAAAGTGAAAATATTTCTGACATTAGTATTTTCCTTCTTATTTCAACACCGCTTAATACCAAACTTTTCCTTTTATAGGTGGCCGTGATGATGATTTTAAAATTCAAACAGTATAACCTATTAATCGCATAATGATCTATTACATTACATGTATGCACTGGTGAGCTATATCAATAATCAATGTATAAATTTAAATTCACTATATGGTTACAATAATATTTAAAGAATGAAGGTATTGCATTTGGTTATGTATACAAATTGTTAATTGTGAATCGTATTAAATATATATAGTTGTATGTATATATTATAGAAATCTCTAAGCCACGTGAGGATTCATCCAAACACTCCAAGTTGGAGAATACTTTCCCTAGGGAGTATTCAATTGTCTAATTAGGCTAATGAGTTTTACTGAGGGCGGTGTGGGGCTGAGATGGGCGGAATTATGAGCTCGTAACCGCCGCCCCTCGGCTGACTCTGGGGACTTGTCTAATTTGAAGCTTCGTCCTGGTTGGCGTCTTTGCTGACACTTGCTCCCTCCCGAGTCAATGTCAACTACCGCCGTCGGGCGCCCGAAACACGAGCAGAACTGTTCGTAAAAAGTATAATTTTTTATTCCTTTGCCACCTCGTTATGATAGTCCTTATTTTTGTTTATATGCAATGAAGTAGTGGCACTACATTAAAATCTCTAACGGCCAAACTGAGCGTACGGAATCGTGTCGTGGGGATCCACCAAGCGGTCTAACTTCAATACTTGCAATCGATCTCCATCAATATCAATTAGTTACCAATCCGTACTGTCACTAAATATAATTATTAAAATTGTAGTCCTGACTTAAAACAAAAAGAAAAAGAGCTTTCTAACGGTACTTAAAAACTAATTCTAATCCCGGTTGGCGACCTATAATTCAATATAAATGTGAACTATATTAAAATGTTCACTTTGGGAGGGGTTATGCACAGATTAACGTCAGTTATCGTGATGAATCCATCTTTATATTCCGGTGCTGGTCTGTTACCCCACAGCCTGTAACTCATATTTCCTAGTACTAAATTGGTTGGAACGGTCCAGAGGTCAATCGCCGAGAACAACAAAGTGGTTACAATTTGTTTTTTCAGTTCCCCCACAATTCACAATTTCAATTTCAAACAATTCTAACGAACGGCCAATAATTATGGAAATTCCTGGACGATATTTGCAGCGGAGATAATGACGCATTATCGGCGTTACATAAGACTGTGGCTCTCGAACGATTAAGTGGCGGGGCCAGGGAGGACTCATGGGAATAAATCACAATAGAAGTGTGACAGCTCTGGTTTTTTTCTGAGCCGTCTGTCTAACTGTTTAACGGCCCCGTCAGTTTCGGTGTCTGTGTCTGTCAGTGGGAGTCGGACCGCGACCGGTCTTCAGTGGTCCCGATGTTCTTTACAGTCGGTTTAACCAGTTAATGACTTTCTTATTCCATTCTGCAACCGCTGTTACAGTCGGTAGCGCTTTAGTGCCGGATTGGAAAAAAAATTAGGTTATAGCCGAAACTTAAAGTACAGTAATGTAAGTTATTTCTATATAGTGTATCTTATTCATATATATGTATATGCGTGTGTGTGTTTTATGTTTGCGCTTTATATTTGAATTGTCGTTAGACGCCATTTTTGGCAATTTATGGTCCGGTAACAAGTCCCCTGTGAGCTCTGCTGAAATACATCGGACCGTAATATTGACAGGACGTTTACAGAAAATGGGTTTTTAGTCCCACCATTCTAGGATCAATAGAAAATAAATTGGGAGACGATGAATTAGGAAAATATGATACTCGTAGAGATCAGTATCAGTTATTAAGCGCGTAACGTACTTTGGATTATGGCCTTTTCATTCCGGCCATTTTGTGTAAGACCGAATCGGACCGAATTCAATTAGGTGCGCATTTGTTTAATCAGAATTATTATTATTATTTAAATACCGAGACGATGCTGTGGTTTGTGCGAGGCAAATTTATTCAGGACACGGCCTTTGGGGGTTATGGACCCTATGCTGCGAATCCTGTGATTGAGCAAATACACGGGGACCTCTCATATTGCGGATATCAAAACTCGCGGGACGCTCCACTTATTATTTCCCCAGGAAATGGGCCCTTTTCGGATGTTACCAACCGTCATATTAGATGTATTGTTGCATATCGAGTAACAGGAAAATGTTTTATTATAAATCTAGTGTAAACGCGAACTTCTGCCAATAATGTTTAAGAGCTACTTCTAATTAGTGTAAATTACTTCACCGGGAATCTTCAGAGGTGAATCTCTGACGTCGACCGATTTCATGTCACGGATGTTTATTTCGTTTCATTGTGAAGAGGAATCTACACTGAAGACTATTTACACGGAATTGTGATTTGAAAGCGTCGCGATCAATGATTGGCAATTGAGTAAATACTTGACGCCGTTGGCGCCTAGGACTCGTACAGCATCTAAAAATAGTGAATACGAGAGGCGTACTGATCTCGAGTGCAATGAGAAAGGGCTTATTTGGGCCGTTTATTTTTTACTAGGCACGATATTTTTCTGTCAGCAATCACACGGGGTGTATGCAAAAAACAAACCGCTTTAGCGTTCTTGCGTCGTAAAATCATTAGATCGAATTGATCTTCATTCATAAAACGAGTCGTTGACGGAAATTCATGACTTCTTATTATTTGTTATTACAGTCCAGATAGCATCAACATGGATAGTAACAAGATGGATCGTATAACCGCTATATTTTAGGATTTCAATAAAGTATTTTTCTATTCTTATACACAGGACATAATCTCATTGTAATAACAGAAATCCATTTTACAATTTACAATTTCTTGGTTTTTAACATACTGAAAAGACAAGGAACATCAAATATGTATGTTTTGTCTGTTGGAGGCTAGAGTTTTAATTCAGGAATATTATTTATGAATTTATAAAGTTTAAAAATTAGAGTATAAATTTAAATACGAAATCCCAATGAAGCTATCAGAGTTTAAATCGAAGGAATTGTTCAGGTCTAGGAACTGGGGAAAAAACAGCCGGAATCATTTCGCCCTTGAACAGTACGAATGTTTCCAAACGGCTTCTAGCGCTGAATCTCTGTCGGAAATTATTATTTGTAATTGTCCAAGTTATAAAGGAGTGTGATTGGTTTATTGCTGTGTTTGTTGCTTGTGTTGGCGGGTCGGGGCCGGCCGGACGTTTCCTCGCCCCGGCAACCGAAGCTAAAATAATTTTGAAATTATGCAAATCCCACGTCTCCCCCTACACTATGTCCGCCGTCTATTGCGACCACTCGGTTTAGTAGATTGGGGGAGTAAGCTTTACGGACCGTTTCTCTGACTTGCGAGCAAAATGATCATTATTTTCTGTTGGTGGGGGGTTCATCAATGAACAACGTACGCAGTAGGCCTTATGAGAGCCAGATATTTCAATTGGATCTAATCATTTCGACGATTAATTATTTGCTATGGATATACCATCAGTAATTTTCGAGGAATTCTGAACTTGCTTTTTCTCTACTTGATTTTTTTCAATTCAATTTCCATTTTTATAATTGCAGTAAAGGCAACTAAAATAACTGTAAGCGCGTGTTGTGGATACATAGAATAATGAGTGCACTATGGCATTTATTTCTCAAATAACTCTTATTTTTAATCATTATATATATATATATATATATATATATATATATATATTTCATTCACAAATTGTTTACCCATTTACGTTGTAAACATTAGAGAGGGAAAAGTTTTGATAATGGGATGGAATGATTATCGTGTACGTGTTATTTTAACGTAAATTTATAGCTAACCAGTTCTGTATGTTTGAATAGGCACTACAACAGTTGAGCAAAATGGTAATTCAGGTTGAGGAAAACTTCATTGAAGAGGAGCGGTTGTTGTTTGGGCGAGCCGCTGATAAGTTTGAAGGGGGCCCCCATTCTGAACCCGCCCCATTTACGCAGTTTGCACCTTGTTATATAAATTTAGCACCGCCGTCTCTCGGCTTCTCATAAATTATCCGTCTCCGTCCGTATACACACACCCGACCAAATAGTAAAAATTATTATGAAAAGTCGTTCTTTTATTTTTCTCAAGAAAAAAGTGGAAAAAACCTGGCGGTCCTGCCTACCAGTCTTTATACCAGTTAGTATTTATTTGATTTTAGCTTTTTATAAGATTAAATAGCTATTATAAGTGGTTTCCTGCTTTAATTAATAATTTATGTACTGCTGCTTTAATATTGGGCTTTAAAACTCATATTTCTCTCATTTGAAGGGGGGGATGTCTGTCGCCATTGAGTCTATCGTGGCTGCCCGTTTTCTCTGACGGATTTTCTGGAGTTAATAATCCATTCTAAAATGATTAGTCCACTGTAAATGACACTGGTAGAACCAATTTCCATTGTTCGTAGATCCCCACTAACGTTCTCTTGAGCCTGTTCTTTTAACCATTACTGATGACAAACGAGCGCGGTCTGCTCTAAGCGTTGGTGGGACCTTTGAATGGTAAAAACTGATTTACTCGTCAGTAAACTCGAACATGAAATGACTGTCAATTTACTAAATTATTAATCTATATAAATGGTGCAAGTGCAGGAAGGAAAGAATTTAAAAATGTGTACACCCTTGTACATATAACATCATCGTATTGACATGGGTATTCAGAAAAAATATAATAATAATAAAATATATTACTGGTTTAACAACAGTAATAATAAAATAGAAGAGGTTAAACTGAAAAGTCAGATATTGAAGAGTGACTTAAGTTCAAAGCGTCGGCGAGGGAATGAGAATGAGTTCAGACTTTATGCCTTCTGATTTATCCCAGCTTCAACTTGGGGCTTATGATCCCTATCTACACAACTTTTGTCGAAGTTATTAAGAAGGCGCCGTTATAATAATCATTTCATCGTGAGAAATATTTGAAACGACCGTAGTGTACACCAGAGAACTGAAAGCACAATTACAATCACAGCCAATGTTTCAGAGTCAATTCAATAACTTTCTAAATGTGGTATTGAACAGAAATGTAACTTGTGTAATATATTTTGTTGAGTCTGTAATTTATTTTGTAGCATTAGAGGCGGACCGAATTCGGTTAGGACCGAATTCGGTTAGGACCGAATTCCAATCAATGCGACTAGAATTGACAAAGAATTAATAAGGAAGTGACACCAGCGGGTGAACCATGTCCGAAAAATACACAAATCCATTTCACCTATAATTTATTTCACGATTGTTGATTCTGAAATAAAAAGTGAAAAAAGCTCGGTTTGGATATATGAATATTGTAGAATAAAAAAGAGTACACTGTTTTAAATGCTGGAATAACAACAAATTAAAAAACAGGGGTTAGGATAAAAGAATATTATGAACAGATCTAGTCAACTATGATCTAAATGATAAATAATTACATTCTTTTTTCAACACTTACAGTATTTCTCATAACTATAATTACTTAATTACTAAAAACTGCATATAACTCTGGTTTCGTCTTAGTTTGGAGTTTTCCTTTCGAAAACTTGTGAAAGAGCCGGGAATATTTCATCTTCCTGGTAAATCTGAAAGTAACAATAACCTTCGGATCGTTTCTCACCTGCTATTTTTACGCTTTGCGTTATTCCCCTCTGCACAGTTTCCGTATCCGGATATGATCCGTAATTAAAATGTGTATAAGGTGTCCTGTTCAAGATACGCTCTTCACAATTGAATTAAAATGTAATTAAAGACGTGAAAATGTACCCCTTTTCATTTTTAATTTCTGAATATATAAAACGACGTTCTTTGTATCCTAAGTAGTAAACCACTTTAAATTTATAGTTGGGAACTTGATCACCTGCTCGTAAAGGGAGATGGCACTTTTTTCATGTTATGCGAGAGTGATTATTAAAGAGGACATTATTGTTAAAGCCTATTAATGTCATAGCGAGGGGAGGATAAATAACAGTTAAATATCACCTGTTTTATACACGAGATAATTGGTATTACATAAATTCTGGATACTTCGGAATAATATTTTTGTGTGAATTGAATAAGGCGCAAGGCACCATATTGTTTGAGCTTGTTCCAATAAAATAAGTGAGTATGTTAGAAGAAATAAATGAAACATTTCCTGACTTTTTAAAATTTTCAAACTTCAAACATGTGGTTAGTTCATAATGTTGTACACAAGACAGAAATATAATTTTTTCTGTGATAATTAATGAAATAATTATTGCAAACTTTAAAATTAGAATAGTACAATTAATAGCAACATATTTATAGTATAAATAAGGGAAGGGAAATTGAAAAATCGCTATTATGGATACGGTAGGAAGAAAAAATAAATACATGGTTAGTACGTAGTTGTACTTGCTATTACAAACATGGTTCAGGCGCTCGCCATTGTGAAAGTTTTGGTTCAACAGGTACAAAAAGTCTGCAAAAAGGTTTCATAATTTACAAACCGATTATAATGTTGTATTAAGATAAGATATATCTTGTAACTATATAGTGCTATTGGAAGAGGGGAGTTCCAATAGCACTAGACCGCCGATCGATTGCTTACAAACAAAGGAAGAATTTTTGGATTTTGGCAGGATTTTGGGAGCTCAGTAAAATGGAAAAATTCCATCGAGGCCATCCTTAACCTCTACGAAATCCAGCTGGGTGTATCCCCATTTGGGGAATATGACCGGGGCTCAATTTGTTTCATTTAAAAATATAATTAAGTTTCAATTCTCGTTGATTGGGCTAGATTAGCCGAGGCGTCAAATTAAGTCCAGGCCCGAGGGCGGAAGCGATTAGTTCATACCCCACCCCTGAACCACCAGCTTCAAGGGCTTCAGCTCAGCTCATGTAACAAATGACCCCCACTGCCTATTTATAAGTTACTGTTATCTGATATACTTTAGAATTTTTACCATCCTGCTTTATCGGAAAGAGGATAAATAATTATGAATAGGGACCTATATTAGTTTGAAAGGTTTCATTAATTCAAGAAATCATTAACTTTCTAATTATTAAAATTATTTTTTCTCAGTTTATCGGTATTTTAAATTGAAGTTTTTAAATCTTTTAATTAGTTTAGCTTTAGTAGTATTGAGGTTCGCACACTAATCGTATAATTAAAACTATAAATTACGATTATCTATAATTATCTACTATTATAGACTATAATTATCGTTCGAAAATCAATACAGTTTCTAGATTCGCCTTTTGAGGCGACAGTTTCTTTTAAAAATGCTAGTTCGGTCGTCGCCAATTAAGGTGTTTTTCATCCGTTAACCATTAGCGGCGGGGGCTCGAGGGCTGTGCCAGGAGGTAGGGTGCGTGAAGGCGACCGCCGCGTCGTTAGCGAAGCCAAACTGAAAAAGGAGTTTGTGAACTGTGAACCCGGGAGATAACGTCCCGGCGGCCAACTTCTACTTCCCACACCGCCCGCTCCTTTCTTCTTCTCCTTAACCCCGTAAGAGTTAAAAGCTTTTCAGGAACGGTATTGAAATAATTTCACACGACCTTATCTATTTCGAAATAAACTCGGGTGTTACATTCTTCCGTTAAGTAATGACCGCGTTCACGAGCAACCGGTGTATGAATTTCAGAGCGATGCTTTTATTAGCGGATACAAATTATTAATTACGTTGTCAGTTTTCTAATCGTCGTTTGGCTACCAGTAGTTACGTACACATTATACTGTTTGTTGCGGGTAGTCGATTAAAGGGAGTCGAGTGCACGTTGAATACGGAGGTTTTTATGTCGACCGGTAAAAAAAAGTAATAATTTACCGTCGTAATTGCGTTATTGGACGACTTGTGACATTGATTGCAGCGCCTCGCCATCTCCAATCGCGCCATCACTTTTTACGAGTTTTAAAAGATTTATTAATATAATTGAAGCATCGGGAAAATATAGTCGCGCCCTTCGCCATTAATAATAGTTCTTCTTCAATAGTATTCGATTTGATATATCCGGTTCACATCAGATTTGATATGTACTGACGGCGGATGTCTTTGTGTTTGCAGGTGATGTGAGATCGGTGTTTGTGGGAGAGAGTGCGGGCGATGGTCCGAGTGATGGGGGTAGGGCTGAGCCGGGCTCGGCTGGCACTGCCGGTGCCGGAGCTCCACCGGGGGGTCCAGTGATAGGTTAGCCTGCGAGGGGATAACAAAAATGATGACAAACTAGTGACCGCCGCAACTATCCTCGTCGACGATGGAAGTGACGAACATATTGTTGACGTACAAGACGCTGGCGAATTCGACATATGCGCCGAGCGGGAACTTGAGCCCTTGGGAGGAGGCGGAGCCCGGGCAGGGCGCCTGGGGCCAGCCGACCCAGTGGGACCTGGTCCTGGCCTTCGTGCTCAAGTCCTGTGTCATGGGCTTCATCATCGTGGCTGCCCTCTTCGGCAACCTGCTCGTCATCGTGAGCGTCATGCGGCACAGGAAGCTCCGCGTCATCACCAACTATTTCGTCGTCTCTCTCGCGCTGGCCGACATGCTTGTCGCCATATGGGCCATGTGCTTTAACGCCAGCGTCGAACTCACCGACGGCCGCTGGCTCTTCGGCTATTTTATGTGCGACGTCTGGAATTCTCTCGATGTTTACTTTTCGACCGTCTCCATTCTCCACTTGTGCTGTATAAGCGTCGACCGCTACTACGCCATCGTCCAGCCCCTGGACTACCCTCTTATTATGACCCAGAAGAAGCTGGCCATAATGCTCACCGTCGTCTGGTGTTCCCCGGCGCTCGTCTCCTTTTTGCCCATCTTCATGGGCTGGTATACTACTCCCGAACACCTCCAGTTCAGAAAGAGGCATCCCGACGTCTGCGTTTTCGAGGTCAACAAGCCGTACGCCGTCGTTTCTTCCAGTGTCTCTTTCTGGGTACCCGGTGTTATTATGATCTTCATGTACTACAGGATATACATCGAGGCGGATCGTCAGGAAAGGATGTTATACAGGTAAGCCATTTTTCTTTTAATTATACAAGTTATATTAATATTTGGCTTTATAACGCGTTTCACTGAGTGAGTTGGGTTTGTGATACTGTTTCGATCGAGTAATTGCCAGCTATTTGGACTTTTTGCTTTGGTTCTTTGAAAAAACTGTAACCGGACACATAAACGCTGCACTTTCAATTTGTTCCGACGCATCGCGGCTGTTAAGGCTTTTTAAATTGCCGTTAAAGAAAATAAAAAGTGTTCGACATTGATATGTGTCCTTTTTAAATTCGCGCGGCCAGGAACGTGAACAGTAATTAGACCAATTCGGGCCGGTCGAGAGCAACGATTGGGACTTGGTCCGTGAACTTGGAGGAAAGGAGAGACTGATTAATGTCTGCTTAATAGGCCCCGACATTAATTAACTTGCCAATGTCCATGCCCAGCGGCGGCGGCGGCTGGGGGCGTGCTCATCGCCGACCTAAAGCCCATGTCATTTACTAATTCCCAAAATTAGGTCTTTGAAACTGAGGGAAGTCTAGCTGTCATGAAAAACAGGACCGTTATAACTGCATAAATGACCTTCGAACGAGTAATTTCCTAACTAGGAGAACATTGAAATTAAGCAGTTCATGGATATTTTCTTGAAACTCCTTTATTTGATTTCAACTGTACCATTTAAAAAAAAGCCTTTTCGCTTGTTTTATGTGATTTGGAGCGTTATGACACAGTACTCGCCTAAATCCCGCTTCTTGGGCCTCGTGTTAGTCCCGTACCAACCTGATACTTTGTGGCTCCCCGGACACAATGGCCCCCTTTGTCCTGCCCTTTTAGGCCGTACAAGATTATTTATTACTCTAGGTTATTCTGCAGCGCCTTTTGTCTTCCAGCCGACGATTAAACCCGTTGTTGTCATACTTTCCCTTCCACATTCTAAGGGATAATCCTACCAGATTTTTGCGCCGTGTACTGTGCAACAGTTGTGAATGTGTTGTGTTCTAAATAACACGTGTCTCCTTCACTGGAAGAACTATGCTTTTTTGCACTATACTTTGAGTGTTATAAGGTGTTATTAATGTAAATTTACCTCAACTCAAGCCGTTACATGGAACCGAGAAATGTATTCATTCATGCTAACTATGTCACAAAACTAATACAAAATCTACATTCTATTTTTTCTCATGAAAATAAAAACTATTCATTTTTCACGTTCAAACTATCATCTTATATGATTCCTCCGTAATTATAACGGTAAAATGTCCACAAATACACTTATCAAATGGCGCATTCGAGGCTTAGGCAATTGGAAAGTAGTTATATTACTCTGTACACGACCGAACAGACAAAAAAAACGCATTAAAAAAGGGTTCAATGTCTAATCTAAATAGAAGACCTTGTATTATTAAGATTTAGAGTGCCTTTTTCAACAATTATAATTGTAAGGTTTTTTAAACAACTTCACTGAATTATGCCTCCGGCCTTCGTTTAATAGCACAGTCTAATAGTCTATATATAACCGGCTCTTTAATTGTGCCGACGGTCAACAGAAAGAAAGGATCGAAAAATATATTACCCCACTTCCCCCCCACCGACCATTTCTATCCCTCGGGAATTACATAATCGAGGCACCGAGTTTTGTATATTCACCGCACGAAATGTTACACCGAAATAGCAACCAAAAGGCAAATTGCTACCGCTTTAAGGCATAAACTTGATCGTCGCATAGTAAATACCCATATTTTTAAACACCGTTACATAACCGACCCTTTCAAAAATCAGAAATGATGTACGACGCTAAAAACGATCGCTTGTGGGACAGTATAATTCCCATAGTACGATATTGAATTACGTTAGCAATATCAATTATTAAGAATTAACGTTAGAATAACTGCCAGAGGTTATAAATATGATTTAATTCATATGTCGGTGTCACCAACTTTCCGCTAAAAATAATAAGCGTCAACGCAGATCCATTTTTCCGTTTTTCGTGTCCATACACCTCTGATTCCAATCTGTGGAGGAATACCAGTGAAGTATAAATTCATACTCTATATTTCGTTTTATATCAAATCTGTCCTTTTAAAACTTCATTCACTTCGTGTATTGAAAAAAAATAGAGGGCATCTGTCGCAATGCAGAATATTATCGTAGAGCGCTTGCATGTTTCGCTCCGAAATGCTGGATCCAAGTGATGTTTTCCCGGTCCCGTTTTTTGGAGTTCCCCAATAGGGGAAAATCCCGGCTTGAAAAGCCCCCGGCCCCCGCCACCTACACCCGGGCGCCCACTCGTTCCCAATCCAAAAAATATGACATCCTCGGCCAATAACTCCGAACGTCAAAAGGTCGCTCCGAAACCGGGATTTGGGGGGTGAAAAAATTATTATTCGTACAACAACAATGGACTGCGGATTCCTAAACTGCGATCCAGGTTCGGTGGCATACAACAGAGTTTGACTGTGCGGGAAACACTATACTTTAAGTTTAATATTATAAAAAAATAATCTCAATATCGAAAGTTCATATTAATATTCCATATTTATCACTAGTTAAATAATAAAATGTAACTAAATCATATTTCACAGGGTCATTAGGTATATATATATCGATTAACAATTTCCATTACTGAAGAGATATTATAGAATCGGTTAATAGTAATTATCCAATCGGCACCTGTGGCTTTGAAATTATTGCATGTAGTATTGTGGCATTCCATACGTGGCGGTACAGCTCAAAGGGGAAAATTACACAGTTCACTTAACATATGATGCCACAGAGATGTGATATCAATGCCGTTTTGATTCAGTTATACCGATGTTACTACTTAATTATCACTTAATTAAATTTCGCACTTTGGGAAATGTACATTCCCAATAGCGATTGTTTCGCGTTGATAATTGAATGAGGGGCGGCCACTTTCAATGCCATGTTTTTAGAATTCGGTGTGTGGTGGTTGCCTCATTTTTACCAGCACACCTCGTAGTGCATACGATAACGAACGCTAAGCGCTGAAATGATACGTATTTTGCTAGGATGAGTACAAAAGAAAAGTCACTTTGAAGTCATAGTCTTATTTCATGCAACATCATGCAATAGTTCATTACGCGTTTAATTCGACCAGAAACCCAAGTATAAATTTCAGCAATTATGCCTAACCATTATGTTCCACATGTCTGAAGCAATTTATGCGATTATCGTTTCCCCGTAAAAATTATGGCCGCATGCCTCTGTGCGATGCGTCACCGCCCACTTCATCGAGTCCATAAAAATATCTGTTTCCGGATCAGCGAGGGAAAGGTTAACGGGGGCCGGGAACATTATTCGACGTTAAGAGAAAACACTGTTGCCGAATTCGCCGGCCGTCCATTCCGGAGGCGCAATTGCAGGTGAGCCATTCGTCATTTCGTTGTGCAAAAAAATTGTCAATTTTTTCCGTCCCTCTCCTCTCTCTCTCTCTCTCTCTCTCTCTCTCTCTCCCTCTCTCCCGACCTCTGAAGGATAACTTGTTTACCGGATCTCGAGCGTTTTTCTCCACCTTCACTAGGAGTCCGCGATGAAAAAGTTGCATTTCCGATCGCCAGACATATTTCCTACACTGGATGGGCGAATGGAACAACAATTTAAAAAATATGCGTACCCATATTATTCCGATTCATAGAAATTATAGTCAACCTGACATAATGTGAGAGATATCGCTGTTCAACGGGGTTTAATCCTTCGTATCACTTGACATCAATATTTTAATTGAAATTCTAATACGTGCTTCGTGCGAGTAATTCAGTTCAATGTCCATTGACTTTGAAGTTATTTATTATTCAGTAATTTCAATTACTGTTTACTTATTCTGTACTATATTGTGCGAGCTTACAATTCTCATGCAGTAAAGGGACGCATAACGGTCGACATAGGTTCTCAGATAGGATTCGTTTAATTTTACAGTTGTTCCGTGATTTAAGGAACACCTTGGGACCCTGGTTTGGTGCGGTGCGCTTAAATTCTGATTTGGCCGGGTCGATAGCGTGACTCACGGTCCGGCTCTCTGTCCGTTTTCTAATTATACTAATGAGTGGGGGAGTAAGAGAGAGAGAGAAAGAGAGGGAGACAGAGAGATTGAAAGAATGATTGTGTACCGGCAACATTGAAATCAGAGGGGCAAGTTAAATAATCCCGCGGCCGAGACCACTCTTCAATTCACTGCGGGTCTCTGGCTTTACCATGCTGACGAGTTTATGCGTTCAAAAATAAATACATTTATTTTTAATTATCGATACCGTCAGTCCACTCGTTTCATGTGTATCTTGTGCAACTGCATTTAATTAGATCGCTCTTAAGACGATGATCAGTAATAGCACACTGAATCCGTTCTCAAAAAAAAAACAACTGGGATTATTATTTTACGTTATGGCAGCTAAATAATTTGGGAATTATGTTTTAGTCGGTCAACAGCGTCGATATCGTTTTCGGGTAAAACAAATATCCGTACATTTTTTTCGCCCATCCGTCCTCGATCCTCATAAATCATCGTTCGATTCGCACCAATAGGGGGTATCCATTGTGTCAACTGTTTTATGCGATGAAGTCTCGTTTGTGTGAGAATAAAGGATTGTTTCGTGGAACAGTGTTGTGAAATAGGTGGGCGCAGATAGAGCTGGGGCGCCTGGGGCACCCTCATACATATACGCCTCCATTAATTTCTGTTGACTCACCCCCCTCCCTCCGCTACCCTTGTTTTTCTCCCTCTGAAGTAATACCGCACGGATTATCTAAGCAATATTTGCAAGAAACCGAATATACGTATACACTCACTTGCACGAGTTTCCTGTATTGATAAAGATGAAAAACAGTTTTGAAATAAAATTCCACGAATGGATACACCCTTCTTATATTTTCATTTTACTCTGAATATTTATGTCGCCCCCAATTACGTTTTAATTTTTTGGTGGGGGTTTTATCCGGACAATGTTATAAGGGAAGACACGAACTTCAAGTCATATTAACACATTAATCGCGTACCACATCCATTTACGAATTTCCTTCGTAAATTTGTATTTGTAAGCCACTTGAAGTGACCATTAGAATATGGTTTTCGTGATAATTTGGAATAGAATTACTGTCTGTCAAATTCTAGATCTTTCTGGTTTACAGAACATCTTGCCTAAATTTCATGAGTAACTGACATATGTTATGACAAACAATTATAAATACTATAAATAGTTTATTTAATTTAAAAGAAACCTGACAGCACCATTTCTGATTCTACCTTTTGAACCATAATCTCGAATATGTTTAATTTTATATAATATCGGGTTGATATTGGATGAAATGTTGTAGGAACGACTTAGTAAACGCTGGGGGAGTCACCTTTCTGGATGTTCAAGTGGCGCTTGAATTTGAGCGTGTACACAGCCCACTTCTCTCCAAGGTGGTGTAAGATACTGCTTAAAACCCCTTCTGAAACGGGTTCAGATTCCCTCGCCCCCTCTGGGGCCTTGTTTTATTTAAGCCTATCGAAAAGGTAAAACCACTTCTGTGAGTCTACGGCATTAAGCCCTCTAATTGCACATGTCGATACAAAGTATACAGTATTACACCTGCTTTTCTTAGTCAGATACTCATAAATCATACGAATATGATAATATGCATATTATACTCGAATGTAATGAACATGATCTCAATTGACGGGATTTATTCCTATTATCAATTCCATTCTTTTTGGCTTTCGCCTACTCTTTATATCCAGTTTCGAACACCATGAAAATATGTTGTTATTTTGTTAATTAAATAGGTAGCAGTGATTCTTTTTTATTGAATACCGGATTCTCTTGGCGATTCTGATATTCAGACATATTTACATTAGGTTGTTTGTAACTTTTATCACAGAGCGCTATTCGTGCGTTGTGTGATGTCATGTCTCATTTGAATTTCTTTACTAAGAGTAAATTCATCTAATCGAAGGTAGACCATTGAGCGATATTGGACTCAGAATTTAATTTTCAGTTTGAAATATGTGGATTTTATACTCCGGTTCCAGTGGAACAACTCTGTGTCCTTATATAATCACCAGGCAATATTGAAAGTAAAACTTTCACAGCTGCCACCCAGAAGAGAGAATGAGCTAAAATAACCTAGTGGACATTGTCTTATACACCTTCTAAACTCCTTATAAACTCTCACATTTCATGGTACTACTAATTGTTAAAAACTACTCAGTTAATAGTGAAAACGTTCGCAAGCGATGGATTATTCATTTTTTATATAAAAGAGACACTGTCTCTCATATGTCATATATATATATATATATATATATATAATTTTATATGACATAAAAAATATTAAATTTAATGAGTACAATGCGTAACAATATATGCGATCGCCTTTGAGTTGATCGCATGGCTTATCTAAATGACAAAATGCATTTGTAATGTCGAATTTCACAAGCGTTACAACACTTCGGACTGATATTTGTTTCTTTATTACTTTAGGTTATCGTCACACGGAACAATTAAAGAAAAACAAACTATCAAAGAAATGAAAAACAGAAACATCAGGGCGACTAATCAACTTCCGCAGTGCGGCAGAATTGTGTCATGCTTTCAAAACATTTACATCTTCGTGATAACGCCGACCGTGAACTAGACAGTCTCGTGGCACTCCCAGCTCATAACTTATATTGGAGAGGACTGTGGTATCGAATAAGTTTTTTTCCGAACTCCCACCGTGTACAACATTCTGTTTGAAATAAATGCGTTCAAATTGTAAATAAGGTCTAAAGATCGGCAATTCGAAGGCTCAGAATTTAAATTAAAATAATCAGTTATGCATCAAAAATGCCGTAAAGATGGAGAATGATTAAAAGATGTTTCTCAATGCCGGACACGCATCTTCTTCAATATTTTATTGCAAAAAATCAACGTTTTTGCAATTTATAGACGTGGTCGCAAGATAACCAAAAACAGTTTGCGGATTCGTTTGTCACGTGCAGACAAACCCATCTTGAGCTTTAATACATGAAATTATAAGTGGGATGAACAGTGGATTGTAGTGAATCCCACTGATGCACTATGTCCTGATGTGTTGAATATAGAATGCCACTGTGAATAATGATTTATTGGAATACTAATTTCCTGTCCAGAGAGCTGCAAGGCTCTCGGTTTTATGGTTTGCTTCCTGCCAGTTGACCGTCGAGACCGGCCTATATAACGCTTCATTCCCCATTCCAGTTATCGAAAGTTGAACCGGCGGACGTAAAGGATGGGTAAAGTTGGTGTGGCTATAACTCTCTTTACGATGCCACGTTCCGCTCAAATATGAACTAATTGCAATCAGAGACTGTTTGCATAGTGATGAAACTCCGCAGTCGCCTCTCAATCGCTGATGAGTTTGCGGTTTCATTCAACATGTTTGCAGTTGCGGTACGTGTTGAACGTCAATGACGAAACGAAACAAAAAGAGAGTATGGATAATTTTTTTAAAAAGCGCAATATTCAGTTCCACTATTAAGCAAGCTTTCAATTCTGATCGAAAATAAAATAAACTATTATAAAAATGGGTCAACTCGATGGTTGGTAACTGTTCAATAAACGTGATGTTATGTAAGGACCATAATGGCCTCTTTATAAGTACACAAGTTTATTCTTCGAAGGAATAACGCCTGAAATATTAAGAATTCCTGTTTCCTTTCTTTAAATTGCTATTGGGACAAACAACATATAATTAATCGGGAACATTGTGAAAAATAAATTAAATCAAACTTTACATTCATTTACAGGCTGAAGAATCGGAGCAGTAGGTTTTGTGACACAAAATTTGAAATTGCGAGCGCAATTCATTCCCGCGGAAGCGCACGGCGCAATAACGTTGAATTGAATAAAGTGAATGGAAATCCACTGAGCAATTCCAGCGTCCTTTCGCACTTTCTGTACTAATGCTAGCGGAATTCATTAATGATTGCTTTAAGATTATGAAACTGGCAGAGCGTGGTTTCCAGTTTATTGACAATGGGCCACCGGGTTTATTGTTGCTACCGATGGAAGCCGATAAATTGAAATCGGCTTCGAAGAATTAACTAAAATGCACTAACAAGCCTCCTCTGTGCTGTGTTCTCTTGTACTCAGCTTTCCTTGGAATAGTTTTATTCCATTATAAAAAATTATTTTTTTATAACGATTGAACCAAGGAACTCTAAAATGAAACAAAATAATTAAGACCGAGTGAAACGTTTAGCAATTTTCTATCGGTCCCTCTAGATTATCAGCATTCAATGTATGATGCTGATGAATGCATTAGATTTTCTAGCAGAAGGGAATTTACATTCTTAAATTTCTCACATTATAACTTGCGAATTCTTGAAACTAATTGTTTCTACTACTTTCAGTTTCGAAACTTTGAAATCAACGTCAGAAACTGAATTTTTAAAATTGTCAAGAATATATTGCGTCGAACCATCCAGGTAAACAGAGTAGAGTGGTGGAGGAGGGTATAACGCGAAGCGCTTTTGCGGGGGATGGCTGTAGGTGAAGTTCGTTAACAACTTTGTTTACGCCGGGAACCTGGAAAATTCGGTTTGTGTTTTTCAGTACTAATTGATGCACGGCACAAACTGAACACAGATCACATTACCGCCCCGACCTCATTTCAGGTCAACCGACAAACAAGTTTCATTTCCGTTCGTTCCCACCGCCGTGGATATGGGTGCCAAACAGTTAACGATGTTAATGTCCCGCTGTCCTATTCCATTCATAAATAGAACCCAATTGTTTGACCAAAAACGTGTTTTAGGCCTGCAGTTGAGAAGGGGGCCAGAAAGATTTACATCGTATTAACAGAAATTTCCTTCGAGCTTAGTCTAGCTTTAATTATCCTAATTGATTTCTCAAAATTTTATAGTACAAATTACTCGATGCGAAACAGGACTGCAGTATTCCAGTCTGATCCGGAGCCATAATACCAAGTGATCGTAAATTAATAGTTCCTAATAAGTTGGATTTATATCAACATATCCTTGAAAAATGTTTTGCGAAAGTATCATGTAATTGAATATAGTGTGGCCAATGATTGACAGATTAAATCAATGTGGCATTCCCCGATGCTTATCAAATTATCCATTCGCCTCAGCTGTCACACAAACAGAATTAAGCCCTTTGAACAAACAAATGCTAAACAAGTGTGCGATTCGTATTGCATTAAAAGTTTGGTGTTCCGGCTGGAAATAAAATTACCTCTACCTTGACAAATAAAGAGGAATGTACGAATGATATACATTTTCGGGTTCACTAAAATAAAAATACATTTATTTATTTAGTCCATTGAAAATTTTTTTCAGGTTTTCAATTTTAACGGTCTGAATATATTTCCCTTCTGCTGTTGGAGAACCAGCAGGTCCACAACTTTTTGAAGTTCAGACAAAGTCACTCAGGGGGCTGACATCATTGGCCAGCTCTGGCCGATACCAGTTCCCAGTATACAGAGTGACGCTATACAGTCACGCATTATGATGTAAGAAATATTTCCTTTCGTTACTGCCCCTTTAGCCCGTTGGCTACGAGTCGCTCTACAAGATTTGCACTGCAAGGTTTTCGATTATATTGCATTCACAGCTTGATTCAAAGACACCTTGAAGGCAGTTTATTCATTCGTGTATAGGTATTGGAAATGACAAGCAAGACTAGACGTCCGATATGACTAGTGTGTTTTTCAATTCCTACCGGCTGATTTATATTCTCCGTTTAGACTGCAGTTTTGAATTATCCAGTTTGAAATAATAGCCTCAATTCGGATTCAGAACGCCAGTCGGCGTCATTATTTTAAAACAGTCAATGACCAGCACTGTGCTTTCTTGACACGGCGCACTCCCCGCCCACTGCCCAAAACAGGACCACTTATATGTATCCTTCGGGGGCTCCTGAAAGTCGTCCATTTGTGATAATTAAGCGAGACAATTGTTTTGTCGGCGGAACTGAAAGGCTTTCCCAGGCCGTCAAGGCTGGTCCCCTGAAGGATGAACGAACTCGAGGGGCCAACCTTCCCTCTCCTTTTCCATTTCTTCACTTCTCACCGCAGATTACCTTATTCAAACAATTGCCATCTTCCTGAACTAGCACCACCTTTTACTGTTTATACGATATATAACTAAAAAGATAACATTTACTTGAATTAAAGATGCATATATCTCACACTGTTTATTTTTAACGCATATCTAAAATATCAATCATTGAAATACTTTCTATCGAAATACTGGGAAATTTTTGCGTAATAATTTTCACAATAGTTGTATTTAAGCATCCAAACATAATCTGTTATTTAACGTTACCAAAGAATCGAATTTAATATTTTCAAATGAATATGAAATTTCGTTCACTGGCCACTTTATCTACTTAGTGAATGTCCGTACGTGGGCGTACCTTAGTGTAATCTCCTTTTTTACAAATTTCAAGGCCTTTTCTCCACTTTATCGAACTTTATTATTAGTGGGGCTAGAACGAATGCTTTCAGTTAAAAATGGTTAACATATTTGGCCATGGTCGGCATATTGTGGATAAAACTACTATCGCTTTTCTTGAGCATCAAAATTCGGATACATATTGCAAATATAGTTTCGACACTTACAATGGGTTGTACATAGACTTAATCGATTGGAAATTTCATGACGTCATTGAGGTATCTCAAATGGAGCATTCAGCATTTCAACCTTAAGCAGGATTAGGCACAAACTCTGTGATTACTTGAGAGGTGGATGTCCGATCAGCGTACAACCGGAGCCGGTGGAAATATGAGCACGTTAAGACCGCACTGCTCATATCCACGGCCGACGACATGTACCTCTATTTGTTTTTATTCCCGCTGGACTCTTAAAAATTGTCCGCGTGTATTTTATTACACCGTAAGCTACTTTACAGCCCAGCGGCGCAGAATGCGGTCGCACCGATCGACCAGGCCCTTGAGATCCCACCTCTGGGCAACTGGAGAGATGGGGCTACCTCTGAAACCTATAAATTACCTGACACGATAGCTGGCAGCCGTATAGAGACACACGGAGTTTCATTAATCACGATCAGTACAGACCACAATCACAGACGACCGGCGACAACGAAAACAGAAATTTACCAATCCCCCAGCTGAGTGGGGGATGACATATGACACGGATATATAAGAATCTTGAAAGCACAGTGTAAATATAGTTACATTCGCTACCGCCTCTGGGCAGTGATCTTTATTTTCTGCATGGACCATTAATATAATGCATCGATGACAATCTATTGGTCGATCTATCCTCGATTCATAAACATTGCAAAGCACTTTCGTTTCAGCTAGAAAGTTTAAAGGTTTATTGGCTTTAACTGTAGTAAAACATGTATTCTTCAGGTACTTCGGACGAAATCGGTTGAATGGCGGAATATCATTCTTGGGCTTTTAAGGGATCTTCGGGTAGCATTTACAGAAAGTTAAGTCATGTGGACCTTCATTGTTCTCCTTGGAGGATAGAGTTTTCACCGGATTTCATTTGAATGCAGTATTCGCGTTTAATATGCTGCTTATATCATCCTTGGGTCGGTCGGTTATTTTCCTCATCGATGCAATGAAAATTTCTCCTACGATGCTGTCAGCGGTCTAAAAATAGCCCTTACCTTAATGCGGCTTGAAGGCAGCCTAAAGTTCAAATTTCGAAACACCACGAGAGCGATTACATGGTCGACTCGACTGCCCTTAATTACCTTACTAAAGTTGGGCAAATTGCATTTAAACAGTGTCTGTTGTAAACTGCAAATCCCCGGGCTTATAATTACGGTGAATAAGTTTCATCGCCAATTATTTCGACTGCATTTAAACTGGTGGACATGCCAACATAGACTAAGAAATGTTGCTAACAGGTAAACATTTGTGGCCAAAATCCGCTAATTTAAATTGGTGCCGAAGGCGGTGGTTGAGTAGTTGGATGTGATAAAAAACATTTGTTTTTTACGAGAAATTCACCGTTCATACACAATTATTTTATGGCATAGAATAATTAGTATCGTTGGAACTGTTGGGCTACAGAAAGAACGATATTATAAAAACGAAGAACGTGTGATGAAACGCCTCGAAAATACAGCATCCTCCAAATCGTAATGCAAGAGAAGATTAATGGTAAAAGAGGTCTCGGCCGAACGTCCGGGTTGAAGAACCTCCGGCAATGGGTCGGACAAACAACTGTCCTTTTTAACCAACACGGTCGTACGGGCTGGGTTAAGGTAAAAGGCAGTTTTCTTGATATATGTTTTTCTCTTATAATTTATTTTACAATCATTCTTTATTCCTATAGGTACAATTGCGGAATATTCTTACGTCACTTGCTTTCCCCGATAAAGAAGCCACGCATTTATGCCACATTTTCACGTGTGTCCGGGCTACAGACTGAGGACCGGGGTAGATATGATTTTGTAAATTGTGAATTTGTTAGCTAAGTTAATTTTGATGTCAGTTTTAGTAAAGGCCTTAGTAGTTCCGGTTTGATTCGATTTTTTTGTGGAGCGTTCGCGGAGATGGGATATCGTATGAGATATCGTTGAGGAATGGATTATGGCAGGGTTGACGATGTGATATGATGAAGGTGACGTGAGCACTCTTGGTGCATCACACTCGGTCGCCTGCACCGGATATTGGAAAGGTGTTCTTGGAGGTTCGTATTTGTAAATGCCCGATTTTGCTTGGACGTCAGGACGCATGGTTGTGAGCGTGGCGAGATGTATGGAAGGATTCCGACCGAGCAGTAGTCTGATAATGTGATATATGTAGGTCGGATTCATTCGAGGTTCGAACATTATTTGCAATTGAATATTACCTCGAATATCAGCAAACATTTTTAAAGACTGCCTTTGTACGAAGACTCGATGTCTAGGATAACCTAAGTTTGCCCGAGCATGGCGAAGTTGGGCCTCGAGTATGCGAAGTCGCACACAATTTGATTCCAGGCGATACACTGCGCCCCCTCTCCGTGATGGAATTACTTCGGCCGTGGAGGCCGTCCCGGGGAAAGCGGGGCTTTTAACATGAAGTCCCCCGGGGTTTTAATTCAATAGGTGGAAACACTTAGCCGTAAGATGGAGCGAGCGAGCGAGCGACTGGGCGGGCCGAGTCAGGTGAACTGTGATACGAGTTTGTCAATAAGAAGGGCTCCCACCACTAATCGAATATTGGCGCTGACCCCTCCCCCTCACCTTCCCTCAATTCGGTTATACTTTAGGGTTTTAATTCGTTCGCCGCCCAGATCTGGGCTGTGTTTGCCCGCCCAAATTGAGTTGGGCCCTAAATTGGGCTTTCGCGCCTCCTTCCCACAGTTACACGAGCTCCGTGTGACGCTCAGATCACACTCATATATTCCTCACTGACTCCGTGAACATTAAATGGATCCGCTTATTAGCGGATTTTTCCGATATACCTTTTTTTTTACAGAAAACAGACGAAATGTAACGAAATTATGACCTCTTTAGTTAGATTAACTAAAGAGGTTATTACTAGTTCAAACTCCAAGGCTTCTTCGTCGAACTTGCGTCCTTCGTATAAAAGATTTTTATTGTAAATTACAGACAACTGGGCATTGCATTCAATTATCATAATTCTGTAACAGCTTATATTTTAGGCGCGTAATTTGATTTGTTGTATTTAAGTTACCTCGTTTTATTAGTTATCGTTTGAAAAGGGTCATATATTTGCAAGATAATTAGTCCAAATTGTCTGAAAGACCAGTTTCTTATTTTCATTAATTCCTCTTTTGAATTTCAAATTTAATACACAAACCTATTAAGCAGATCGTAACAGCGGCTATTTTTATTTAACTTCGTACCAACGAACTTTAAAGTGACGTTGGCAGAGCGGTGGGATAACGCTAGATTAGAATCGGCCCGGCCATGTTCTTTCTTCGCGGTCACGCGATGCAATGAGAGTAAATATTATCCCACAGAACGATTTTGGCCGTAATAGAAGTTGTCGAACTTCTACTCGCTCTAATAAACCATCCTGTAATTATATTGCTCTGTACGCAAATAATGGAATTTAATGCAAGGGGGAGGACGACGACGGTCTAACGGAATTTCGAGGTCGTTAAAAAAAAAGAAAATGAAAATCCCTGGAAATTCCTTGATCGTTGACAAGTTTTAGGGGGCGGAACACCCAACGAGTGAATCGCGTGAGACCCGTGTTGGGCGAAATAAACGCTTTTTTCCGGTGGAATATTTCCCTGGCAATATAATAACATTTCCAGTATTTATTGATACAAAAAAAGGATATCCTTTCTTGAGTCGGGTTTCATTTAGTTGATATCGGTTTGAGCAATTAAGCTAAAGAGTATGTAGCCATTTGTTCATCAGATTTTCAAGTATAGTGATGTAAAATGGAATAAATGTATTTTTCTCGTGTCTAACTCGAGCAGAAAAATTTGTGTTCTAGTTCACTACTGTTTGAAAAGAACTTATGCAATAATCTGTGAATTTCTAAAGTACGACGTTAAGGTGACAAGAAACGTTTGGGTCTTTCATGTTGCAAATCTCAGGGATAGGCTGAAATTAATTTCATTTTATCTTGTAATAATTTATTGCTCATTCGTTATCTCTTGTTGATAGGTTATTTTATATCTCTCTTCGTGTAAGTTTGCATAATGTAACCGATTTTCTGTTCGATGAATCAATTACTGATTGAAAAAATTCCAAAATTCTACTAGAAAATACAACTAGATTTTGCATTATGCAAACATATATAAGAGAATTTATGCTTTTTCCGAAAATCCATGTAACTAGGTTTGCACTAGTGGCAAACCGTTCCTGATGAAGTCAATGTAAAACATTTTGTACGTACCACAATGCACAGTTACCGTATATTGTTTTCGGGCGTTTTAAAACCGAATAAAGCTCCTTTCACAACAAACGCAGGTTTGTTAGGGCACTGAAAGGGTTGGATTGTATCTGGAAATTGCTCTACACAAATGGCCCTGGCCTTTGTAGCCCAGTCTCGCAAGACAAATTTGTCATATATGGAATTAAATGTTGTCCTTTTACATGTTTAAAAACAGACGATTTCCTGGTGTCTTAGCTATGCGGATAATGAAGAAAGGGTTAATATGTTTGGGGAGCCAGTTGCGCTAATTGATATTGTCTGGGACGAGAATTATTTTTTATCTCGACTCAATTGGAACGACCATTTTGCGTGTTAAAAGGAAGACGATTTCTCAAGTATTTTGCAAGCGCCATCTTGCGCCCGCGGACGTCTCCAGAAAAGATTACAGTTCGGCTTTCAGTTATTTAAAGAGAAGGAAAGTAGGCTTGAATCCGGCGTGCTTACATTATTTAGGTGTCCCTCCCAACTTTGGCTCTCCACTCTTTGAGTATATCAGAACTGCTCTTCCAGAAGTCCCGCCTTCCAGTGGATTTCCGACTAAGACTTACACATACACCCCCGTCACCACTTTTGCGTTTCGGAAACTGACGAATTTTGTTTGAACTGGTCGTAACTTAATTTACAAGTTTATTTTCTTTGATGTCACTTTCCCGACTACGTGCACGGACTCTGCATAAATTACTAAATACTTTATATAAGTCGCAATTAATGGGAAGCGTTGTTTACCAACCTGATCTGATTATAGAGCACGAAGGGTGCTCTAATTAGATTGGTATTATTTTCCTCAAATGTTTTCAGTCACTTGGTGTGATACAGATATCTTCTTTATGTTTCGATACCGAAACATTAAAACCATTAGAAATTAGAAGATGTGGAAATGCAATAGTCCCTGCTATATTACAACATCCTAGAATCAATCAAAATGCGGTAATACATTTTTATTAGGTTACCGTGGTAGTATTAAAACTAACCCACACTGGATACCATCTCTGGGATTAAGGGCCAACAGATATTAGCCGCATCGACGATTAATTCACTGTCCTCCTTGCACCCTTCCCCTGGCCATAATAACCCCTGCCCGGGCATAATGTCTGTATTATTCAAACTCGGGCAATATCTGGTTTGAAACCGAGTTAATACCCCTCGGTTGCGTTCAAACTCGACCCGGAATAATTCGGCTTACAAGTGACGTGATCCCAGAAATGAAATTGGGGCACATGATCAATGCCAGGAGTTTCATTTGCGAACAACGCTTGCAATTAGGAAGTTCGGTTACCGTAACCTACCCTGTTTTATTACCCGAAGTACGTCTTTTATACGGTACGCTCGACTAAGCGGAGTTTCTCCCACAGTGAGTAGGCAACGCGATGGCCTCCAAATAACGGGACAGGGATAGAGTGCTTTGCTCGGAAACGAGGAAAACTATCCCTAACGTACATTAGCGGGACAAACCGGCGGCAAGAATTAGCCCAAGATGAAGGGGAACAAAGTATTTCTGAATTCTGAATTCACAGGGATGTATTGAGAGCGAAACATTCACAAATGCCACTCTGAAAAGAGAATGAACTAAAAAAATATGTTGAAGTAACCTGTCTCCGGTACTCTTGTAGCAGTCAATTGGAGTAGCTTATGAAAATCACATTTTGGAATAAAACATTAACGGGATATCGCTGTTTTTATTATAAATTTAATTATATTGAAAGTAGAGGAAATGGAACATTCCGTATTTACGAATTTAGGGCTGGCGTAGGATTCAGTTCTGAGTGGTCCCGCTACCATCGCTTTTTGTAGGCCGTTAGTGGAGTTATTTATTAACGACGTCTTTTTCCATTCCTGGTCACAATCCTCTCCCTTTAATAAATACTTTCAGGGGCCTGTTAATGTTGAAAAGCCGAACCCACAAACGAGGCATTCCTGCAATAGTTTAAATTATATATTTTACAACTTAACGAGTTGTGTATGACATATATAAATGATGGACAGGTGATTTGCCGTGACAAAAATTTGCGCCTCATAAAATAATTATTTGCTCAGTGCTAACACACCAAGGATTCCTGCAATGCGGTCAGGATGCGGACGTTCTCATTTGAACACCGACATTAAGGACTGAGCGACAACTCAGTTCATTCCAGATCACAAGGGCAAACGTTTGAGAAAGGTATTCAGGAGGATGCACATACGATTGGACCGCTTTTAACATTTCAACAGACACATTGAATAGACTGCTTTTTCGCCGTTAATGTGCGGAAGAATACTCTCGGAAAGATGGAAAAGAATTGTTTCGAATATAAATTCCGCGGCCACTTTTCGGCTGGAGATGCCCAATAATCTAATAGCACTCGGAGGAATTATTTTGGTGCGTTTCCACCAAATGGTCTTGTCCAAATTATGTTTGAATTAGGCGGACTCGACTGGAAGATATGTCGATCCCAATAGGGTTTCCATCAAGGGAATACTGGGGTGTTTGGAAAGGGGCAAAGTGAATCGGCACACGTATTGGTGGCCTGTTTAACTCGGTAGGGTTCCGGTAAGATGTATCGGCCAAGGACAAAGGCACCGCGGCGCCCACATCAAGGCGCCCGCAACAAGGCACCCTTGGCTTTGCCAATGGCCAGCCAGGATTTTCAGACGCACTGCAGGATCCCTGGGGCACTTGGGGACTAGTAAAATACACTTGGCGCTATGCCGCTAATGAAGTCACAAAGAGAAATACTTAATTACGTACAGACTGGTTGTACTTTAATGCGGTCAACTTATATTACCTTTGTACGTGTAATATTTCATGTTATTACAAATGAGTTTTCGACTGTTCAAAATATTACTTGATTGCATATCTGTAAAAACCGAAAATCTATTTAATATAGAATTCAGAAAATTGTCTTTATTCCAGATATTAATCAACATGGTGGAAACAAAAGTGAGAAGACACCTTACTTGGTTCTCAAATTACCAAGGCAATTAAAAAAATGGATAAACGATAAACGATTATTAACCTATTTCTACATTCTGTTGTCTATTTTGTTGTTGTGGTGGTATAATTTTACTATAAACTAATAGGAACTCTGCGCCTATTATTTGAAACATAACTGTCATACACAAATTTGGGAATCTTGTCTCGAAAGGATCTGTTTCCAGTAAACCCTTAACTTTTGGTAAGAGATTACATTAAGTGGTGTATCTTACAGTGTAAGAGTACAGAAAATTATCCTTAAAGTTCAGTAATAAAAGTTGAAATATAACTTCTCTCCGATGCTTAGTCTTTGGCAGTGACTGTTTTTTAATAACTTCTCCTAGTATCATATTTTTTAAGAGATAAACATTTTTTTTAATAGTTGCTTATAGAGATATATTTTCCTGACAGGTTAATTAAATTTGAAGGAATATCTTATTCGTATTCAAAATTGTATTTACTGTTTTAGTCTTTATCTCAAATATTCTTACATTTGAAAAACATATTGCTGCATATTGAACAATGATATAATTTTGTGTTAAACATTTTTACTGGCTGAATTAAGAAATATTGGGAACCATTGTGAGCTCAGTTCTTCAGTTTTTGTATTTGTCACTGTAATTTTTCTGATCGTTACATCGCATTTTTATGTATTTTGACTTTAAAGGCATTGGAAACGGCTACGAGTCGGCATACGTGAGGAACATATTTGGCATAGATCATAGGCCAGTTTTACTGGCAATTTTTGCCTGGATTGGTGTAAAGGGGAGGAGGGATACAAATGGCGTATTATTAGAGATTATTAAAGATATTTTCGCCAAGCGCGAAAGATAATGAAACGCCCGAATGAAATTAAAAGAGCCGACTTCGAGAGCAAAAAAAAATGGTTCCGGGTATCTAATGCGCCAGTCGGCCTTCGCCCGGGACGCTACGACGTTAAAACGGGGAGTTTCTCGGTTGTCATTGCCCTGGAACACGGAGAGTTTCACACTTGAATTCTCACGAGGAACAATGACGTCGCGCACTTTGTTCCGCTTGGCAAGTGGAACCTCCAGTATCCACAATTTGGGAATATTATTTTACTTTACGCTCTATTTATTTGATCCGTTCTTTATATAAACCGAATGCACATTTCTTAGAGATAATGAAAGCAACGTTTTTATCTTTGTAGCATGAACTCTATTAGTTTTTAATTACTTTATTGCCTATTATTCTCACAAATTATTAATTAAATGATGCAAATAAACGAATGATTTAATACATAATTATGCTGTATCTGTATTTAATGGTGAGGTGGAATGCGAAAAATAATTTCCTGCCAACTTACAGTTTATCTCCTAGCCAAATTGACGTTGAAGTTAAATTCAGAATTTTGTATTTAGTCGGATTGAATACGCCTAGGAGTTAGGAGTGACATGCAGAACCTTCACTATTTGACTTGCCATGTAGATTTTACAAAGAACGGAGTCCCCCTTTTCAGAGGGTTAATTGACTCAATTCCTCGGCTGCGGGGAGTTGTCTCACCTGTCTGTAGAAAACGCGGTCCCCTCCTCAATGCCGACTGGGACTCGTTAAATCCCTCCCTCCCTCCCTCCCTCCGCTAATTACTCCCTAGTTGCGAAATCCGCGCCATTTTCTGAGGCTTTCAGAAATTACGCCTCAGGAGATCGGCCTTTGGATTTTCTCGATACAGATTAGGTAAGGCCGTGAAATTAATTCAAGCGAAAGCGACCGGGGAAGGGGCCGCCTCTAAAGGCGCCTACTTAATTCACCGATGTTGGCTTATTCAACTGAGACTTACCGAGGATTACCTATTGAGCCGCGGTTTTCGAGTGCTTCACGCCGTTGTCCTTTCCTTTCACGATCCTTGCTCCAGGTTTATTTTTATTGGATGTTGGGCACTCCCCTGAACCTCTCCTATAATATAGGCTTACACACGATTATAATAGGTAGGTAACTATGTTTACGACCGTAGACACAATCCGAAGTTGTAAGTAGTAAGTATTTCGCGACAATATTTAAAATTTGAAATATCTCATTCAGGAAACTAAAATTTCCTAAAATTACTTTAAATCCGTAGTCCATCCTGTTATATAACAAATGGACATCTCCACTAGTGTTGAGATAAGAGTTAACGGACAAAATTAGATACTTCCAATCAAAGGAACAAGTAAAATTATGAACACGAACAATAGATACCATTTCTGTTGAAATGGAGTGCTTAAATGGCTATATGATTACCATTGTCTTTCTCTATCAGCTATAATTGATGCACAAGTACTACAATTATACAATTTAAACCAAGTTACTTAATAATCTATCGGTGTCATTCGGTGTCATCTATCGGTGTTCTCATTTGTTTGGTCCGGAGTTAAACATATCTGCGACCACTCCATCACGATACTATAGTGCTCTCGGTGGCATCAATTCTCGTATTTTTGTTACGGACCATGTCGTGTATTTTGCTTCTACTTGGCGCGGATAAAAAGGGATAAGGACGGGCTTAAGGTGGTGAATTTTTCAGGAGAAGTAGGTAAATGGGAAGGACTCTGCGACGCTCAAGACTGGTACGTGAGGGAGGACCTATATTTTCCTTCCTTATGTTAGTGAGATACTCTCTTTCTTGAAAAGATAAGTTTATTTTTTAACTAATTCGATTTAATAAGTTACACTACGGGTCCTATAGGATAAAAATCCTATTTTTATAAAATGTTTTATTAACACTAAAATAGCGCTTTATAAATAGAAACACCTGAAATTCGTCTTAACGACGTGTTTTCATTTCAAGTAGTTGAATTATATCTATATAGGAACATTTAGTAAAGACGGGAGACGCATATAATTGATCTAGAGAGGTAGAGATTATTTCTTTTCTATTCGTTCCATTCTATTTTTTATGGTTGCTCTTCAATTCGCTGTTGTCAGTTTCACATTCCCGCACATTTATAACATAAATCCCCGAAGTGTGTTAATCGCTTAGTATTTGTGAGGGGTGTTTAGCTTTATTTAATTATTCTGTATGTTGGGTACATTTAATTTGAGCTGGTTGGGCTCCTTACACGGAGACGCCTCGGTTTTCCCCCGCGGAGCGTAAACGAGGACATTTCCAAAAGTGAGCCCACGAATTTATAGCCGTCACAATACGCCATGTTGACTGTTATGTTTCACATCTGTTTAGGCATGTAGTTGGGCTGAAAAATGAAACTTTATATGTGTAAGAAGGTTACGTTAGGTGGAAAATTGTTTATTATAACTTATTATTCAAATTGAGAAAGGAAACATTTCACTAGTGCAAGCGAGAAGTTAAATTGGCTCGGAAGGATTTATTCGCACGGTTCGTAATCGTACTAATCCGCCGTTTTATTTATGAATAAAAAAAGAAAATTTGTTAACGCCTAAATTTCCTAGGGTTTTCTCAGTGAGGACGGTTGGGGCTTCTGAATTCCTAAAGCGGGCCGGTGTAAATCCTGGCCGGTCACCGCCTGGCTCAAACAAATCCTGAGGCCCAAGTTTTCCTCCGCTCGTAATCCTTTGCAGAGTTTTTCCTTCAGGTGTAGGCTGGAATTTAAATGAAGCAAAACCAAAATTACACGCCTTACAGAGTTGGAACAGATCCGACAGGCATTTCAATTTTCAAAACAGCAGTGAATTATGAAATTATTTTTTCTGAGAACATAAACTATTTTGAGCACCGGATATTTTGTGTGTGAAGCTGTAATTGTGTAACAATAGTTTCTGATTCGATTTCTGTCTCTACCTATTGAAACCCGTCTGTTTGAGGAAACACGTCCTAAGAATCAACGAATAAGATCGTATACAGTTCAGCTATTTGTACTAATAAAATCGGTTTGACAGTAAATAATTAAATACGGAAGTCTTATGCCTACATTCAGATTACTCTCTGGTGTAACGGTCTTTAGGTGTTAGGGTTTGAATTTAAGATCGAGTCCTTTGGACTTTGGAGATAGGACACCAATTATTGAATTCGTTAACCACTTCATTTACTCTCCTAAATAACAAAGACTGTAACTCCGCTAAACCAATACGACTGAAGGTGATGAATGACGTCAGCAACAGTACAACCTGTTTACACGAATCAAATATGAACAAGCCCACATATCCAGTTGCGGGCTTTATGAATGTCATGGTAGTATTGAGAGTTATTGGCTTTTACTTTTAACCCACGCGCGTGTCGTTTGGTAGCAATAAAAAGCGAATAACAAGATCAGTAAGTAAATTTTTCAGGACAAATGGAAATCGATGGATAGAAAAGTGTTTTTTTGAAAAGTATTTGCATAATAAGAAAAAAGGTAAATATTTATTTTGACGGTTAACTATTTGTCGTGTAAGATTAACATAATATAAATCATGACGCTTATAATTGTATATGTGGGCTGTGTTCAGACTTTCATTTCAAATTTCTTCTAACACCATTAGTATTTTATTAAATGAAATCACCTTTAATGAATTAAATGGCACCCAATGAGTGTCAAAGCCACCAGCAGCCACAATATTCTACCAATAGCTCTGTCGGACAAACGCGGGAAAGTTGCAGAGGTCACTCGTGGGGTAAATGATAGGCAAATTAAGTATTATCGACTTACCCAGCCTTCTGCACGAAACGTAAATCGGGCCAAAATAGGACTGAATGGCGCCAACCGGTAATCCAAAAGGCGCAATAATTAATGTAAATTCAATATTTTTTAAGGTGTACAATAGTGGCTCTGGGTTTTTCCCAGTATATATTGGTTAAGTAAAATTAAAACTAAATTATACCAGTATATAAACCACATCATTTTAATACTGATAGAGGCATTTGTATAATACAACTTATTATCCTTTATATTCCTTAAGCCGTAAGCATATGTAAACCTATGTATTACATATATATATATATATATATATATATATATATATATATATACATATATAAATTAGTTTTACTAGTTTCCGCAGCAACTAAAATGCGATAAAATATGCGCAATGTCGGTTATTGGTTATTACAGTTGAAGGACATATAAATTAAGTTCATTTTAGCAATGGCACACGACTTTCCCCGTATATCTATTGAAAGTCATTCTTCCAAGGCAATAGAAGTACTTGGTTAACTTGACTTAACTAGAACTTCGGTGTGCTCTAATCCCCCCCCCCGGAGATGATATTCCGCCGTTGTTAATTTATAGCCAAGTCAAAATCTTAGCGCGCTCTTAGTCGATAGTTAGAACCAGCCCTTCACCGCGGCTTCATTTGCGGCCACCAAGTACCAAAACTTTACGGCCGCTTCGGGTTTACCGCTCTAGGACGGAATGGAGGGGTCGGTGGATTGTCCCACTTTTCGGCAATTTGCCAAATTTAAGTGTCTCTGGGGGAAAAGAACAGTTTAATCTCTAGCAAATTTCGTGATCCCAGATTTTAAATCAATTTCGTAAATATCTCCCAAGCATTCATTTGTCGATTCTAATTCCGAAACGGATTCAGACTTAAGAAGTTAATTCTTAAATCGTGGGCCTGACTGAGCAACAAAACGTGCGCTAATTTAAACTTGCGGCAGCAAATGGGATGAATGGGATGTAAAAACTCTTGTAAACCGTTTGTTTTGGAGATAAAGACTGGTAAAGAAGGTAAAGTGCGAAAATGAATACCAAATTGATGTTCGGTTATTGATTAATTGAATGCAAAAGTTCCTGCAAAGAGAATAGAAAGGGGATTCCTGAAATAAACAAATCAAAGACGGTTCTTACAATGTAGACATGTGTACACCTCAGAGTGTTTAAAACAACACAAATGTTTAGAATTTGTATAAGTTTTGGAGCGCCCCCGCCCGCAAGTACTTAAGTTCTCAACTGACCCCGCTCACAAGCTGAGAGACACAAAATGATAATTACCCACCTCCGGCCCACTCAGTTGAGTTGGTCCCTGTTGTTTCCATCATTGTATAACCAACCATCAGTCGAGCTAAGCATCAGTCCAATACGTAAGCATTAAGCTCTCGCCCTGCCCAATGCAATATACTTAGATTTAAAATAAATAGTTTTGAGTTTAATATATATCAATATTCCAATCATAGAAAAATTTAAGAGTGGTTGAATTCTGTGAATTTTCACAAAGAGCTGTAATTCTTTGATATAATCAACAATAATGAGGTCTGGAAAGAAAGGCCTAGCTGGAGGGGAGTGTAAATTAATTCGGATTTAAAGCCCAATAACACTGGTTTTAATTTCATTGTTCTTGCCCTTTTATTGCGGTAGTTAAAATTACGAGCGCTCTTAGTTTATATAATAACATTGGCGGCTTCATTTGAACTCGTTTATTGTTAAAACTATAGCTGCGTTCTACGCCCTATTAAAATAAATTATACCACATCTGCTCGGAACAAGATAACATCTTATTTTGATTTCTTCCTTATAATTCGGGGATCTTGATGTAATAGACATTAAATCCATTAATTTACCAGTTGACAGATTTCCATTGCTGACGCGCTGTATTATGTTTCCCGTCTGACAAAAATAACTGCCTCTCAGTGGAAAATGAAAAACGTAGATAATAGGGATTTAAAATATTTAAAACCTATTTAGTTGACATAGCACAAAAAAACAACCTAAGAACGTTGTACAATATGATATTTTCAAGTTTAAATAATGGTATTTATTTATGGAAGTATTAAATTTCTAAACTTACCTCAGGAAGTGTTGGCCCTCAATAAATCAGATTTTTTCCCTAGAAGTTTTAACTTGTCCAGTTACGCTCTGAAATTCGTTTGACCTGTTGTTTTGCCATTTAGGAGATTGGACGAAATGGTTTTACCGATATAAATGTTCCCTTTGAAATGTTTCTCCGACTAAGTGGGTTGGAGCTCCTCCACGTTTGAAGGATTGGGGCCCCGGATTCAATAGCGCCGGTTCTATTTATCAATAACCGCCTCAGATATCAAGTTTACCCGCCGCTCCCCCAACTTCTAATAACTTAACTTCCAACAAAACACTTTTCCCTCTCGCCCTTTTTTTTCACTATCTCACATCCAATTTCACGTTGATGAAATTCAATTTAAGGAAAAGATTAATACCTAGTCGTGGTTTCCAAATTAAAGATAAATTCATAGGGTTGGCGTGTCAATCAGAAATAAATTTCAATTATTTAGACATCACTAATAAACTCCAATTACAATTTATAAACCGTATACATATTATTTATGATACTTCGGCACGATTTTCATTAATGTCATTTTAATTAACCTAAATAAGTATCCTAAATGATATAAGTAGTACTTTCATGCCTTCAGTTAATTCTCCTCTAAATGATTATTACATATCGCATTGTGCGTAAATATAAGAAGGCTATGTATAGAATTGGAAATTGTAAAGCGGTATCATTTCTATTATTAAATCTTTTCCTGTGAAATTGAAAGTCCAAAAATAAATTTCAGTCGCGGATTTAAACGCAATTCTGCTCTCTTAGGAATTACTCCACGCATTCTTTGGGGTCCACACGGGACATTGTGAAAAAACATTTTGAAGATTCTAGTTTTCGGTTCAATAACTTGTTCTAATCTGGCTGATTTTCAAAATTATACACATTCGTTCATTATTTCCATTGGAACGTATGAGATTAATAATAAAAATTGTTTTCTTTCAGTAAATAAGTACTGATATTTAATATTTGAAAACAATTTAAGTTCAGCCAATCGGTATACGAAAAACTATATGGGGACGGTTGCGGACTTCAATAATAGTAAACAACTAGATAAATTTATGGCATAAGAACAGAATAAAATCTGGGTCGATTTCAGGTGGCTTCGTCCAGAATTTCCGTTGGGCCCGTTTATTATTGTCTGTGTTCCCCGAAACTCTAAGGATTGGCGGGTGGCGGGAGGGGGACTACCCCGAAGTTATTGATGTTTTGCCGGGACGCTGGTCTGCAGGAAAAATCCCGGTATATTGTAGGGACCAGGGAGACAACGAGTGGCGTCCTAAAGGAGAGTGGCCACAGCATACGCTCAGTATTCTGAACTTAGATCAGAGCCTAATGGCACACAAGGTGGTAAAACTCTCAAAAGACAAACTATGTTCAATAAATATTTTACGATACGAATATTAACAGACAGAATTTCAAGAGCAAGCCTGTATTTTGCAATCGAGCTCTGTCCATTTAAAGTCAGGATTATATTTCATTCAATTAATAATTCGAAGTAACGCCATGTAACCTGATTACAGCGATAGTACTAGAAATACCGTGAACGACAAAAACCGGGATGACCCTATTAACTACCTGGATATATAACGCTTTAAATACGTAGTACTTTCTTTTCCAACGGTCCCGTAGAGCGGACTTCTACGGAGTTAATCCAAAGCATCGACTCATTTCAGTAATCAGAGTGGATCGAGGGCGGCTCGAAACCCGGCCTTTCGTGATTGGGGCGGTCGTGCACCGGTTCGTGTCGGCAGTGCCATGCCCATTTTTCGATTCCACTTCCGCGATTTAAAAAAAATTGTTTATTAACCGCCCCTCGGTATAGATTGCTTAGGGCTTGACAATCCTTTCGTAGAACTCGGCTGACTCATTCCTGAATTTCAGTGCTATTACAACCGAGAGCCGACGGGAAATTAGCATATACCGCATTAAATATATGAATAATCACTTCCTGCCGCTGTAGGTAGTAATTTTGAAACATGATCATTATTTAGAAGTTTATAATTTCGAATTATGTATTATGAATCTTTATTAAAATGTTATTGCCGTAAGCATTTTTGGCCCTAATACACGTTTGTTGAACGGGATCCCGGTTCAGCGGGGATTTTATTTCTGGGCGTTTGGCTCTGCACAATTAACGTGTAGTAAGTTAATTTATGATCATAGATTTACCTTGTTTTTTTAATATGAATTGGTCCGTGACCCATTATACGATAAGAGGCAAATTTGAATCGGTTATTTATTTTCGCAATGTTGTCGCAATATTTTTTTTCGGCCATATTCGGGGTGCTTCAGAAGTCATATATTATGCTGCAATAAAACCGAAGATCTCAAGGACCAAGTAACAGAACTAATATTTGTTACACTAACAAATGTTTACCTTAATACCTGTAGTCGCCTCGTAGTTTTTCTTTTGGAATCGGTCTATTGATTAAGAGTCAAGTGAAGAGCCGTCGATGAGGTATAGATTTCGTTAGGATCTTTGAGAGTGTTGATTGCAAAAATGGTTGTGCCTAACACTGATGTTGAAAGAACAGCGGTTCTCTTTTGGGGGAAAAAACTATTTTTCTTAGTTAACTCTGTTAGTTTTCAGCGCCCTTCTCTCTTTCTCGAGAACTCGAGAACGGAGTGCACCTTATTGAACTTGGGCAGAGTTCAAACGGGCCCAGAACTTCACCGGGAACTTGAAAATGGCGCCGGCTTGCGGTTCCATTCCTGTCACCAGGCTCATAGACGACTTGGTCTGAATTGCATTTTTATTGGGGTTGGGCGCTCTCTATATTTCGGGAATTATTTCGAATGGGACATGAATTAATTTTGATTATGATTGCTAGAATAGAAGATAATAACCATGGCACTGGGTCATTGTTCTTTTGCTGGGACTTATTCGATCATCTGCTCATTTAATACCCGGGTCCGTGAAATGAAGGGAATTTAGTTTGACGCACATAAACTAATTTCATAAAAATTAATTACCCTAGGAAATGCCACATGCATTATTCTTAGATAAGAAATAATTTCATGCCGCGTATTTATTATATATATTCATGCAATGCATTTAGAATCAGTTTCGAACTAATAAATGTTTCCGACTCTAGAGATACGTTTAGAGGGGTTTGTATTATTTATAGTATTTGTTAGACTATAAGCTGAACCGATGATTTTAAAATGCGAAAAAAGAATGTAGTAACTGAACGATTCCGTTGAATATTAGAGATCGTGTTATTTTTGACGAACGCAATACTGTTGTAGGAAATGAAATAATAATAAACCGGTTTTGAATCGGAACACGGGCGAATAAACGGGGCCGGTTGCAGGTTCCCACGCCAAATACTGGAATAAAATAAAGCCGCGATAAAGCAAAAATATACGTCGGCGCTAGCATAAAGCAGGCGGGCGCCGGTTTTTCCATATTTACGAATGGGAAAAAGTGAGTTTTCAGCGGGAAAAAGATTTGCCCGCGGAGGAAACGGATGGATGCATCAGCCAGTTCTCGTTTCGTTTGATTTGAGCGGCCTCTAACGGGCCGTGCCTCGGAGCGACACTCGTTTTCAACTTCTATCGCGTCTTGCCGATTGTCCTATCCCACCTACCGCAGGAAACGGGCCCGAGTCCAGGCTCAATCTCCACACAGCTAGCTTTCCTACATCGATACAAGTTCCACTTATTTGCGTTGGCCGAATTGTGGAAATGAAAATTGATTTTACCGTTTATGTCAATGTAAATGTAAATTAGAAATAAACGCTGCTGAATAAATAGGGTATAAGTAAGAATGACGAGATTTCTTAGTTAGCAATTATCAAATAACAGTCCATGGTTACGTCTATATGTGGCGGTAATTGATAATTTGAAGATTTACATTTTACCAGTCTTTAGCTGTCTTGAGTTTTTAATAATTATAATTTTACTTATCAGTAGTGATAAACTGTAATGTTAGGAACAAAAATAATTCTTCATGTATGAGACTACGCAATTGTATCTTGCAGCATTTACATTAAGTTTTGTAGATTATTTATACGATCAAGTTTTTTCTTTAGCTGCGTCGGAAAATGTATTTAATCCCGTCGGCCGTTTCATAGCAAACCGATTGAAAGCGATCGATAACATATCCGCGGTTCGATTTTAATTCTGAACGCGTGCTTGGCCAATCGGGGCCCGCTTCGATTACACCTCGTCGCCGAATTGGATTGTTCTTTCTCGGAATCAAATGTCCGCCCAATAAGGCCGGTATTTGGTACGCTATTGAAAATTGCGTGAAATGAATTGCGTGAATGCATTTCCGATTAAAACCGAACGGAAGTTCAAAGGGTGTTTTGAGATCCAAAAGCTTAATAAATCAACCGAAAATTATTATACCTGGAAACCGTAAATGCGTCCCGTAATATAAATAAAATCACTGCTGGAAATACTTCAGTCCCTCGTCCAAACAAAAGGATACGATTAAAAAGCTGATGAGGTACATTACTCAGATGAAGGATGTCCTCATTAGTAGTGGAGAGATGGGGCAAGAAATTAAAATGATTGAAGTCGACGACGAAAGGGGAAAAGACGCAGAAAATAGGGCGGGCTATATAATGGGACTCGAAATGGGGGACTCGCAACTTATATTGAACAACCCGGTCGGAATTAAACACCATTTGAGGCAAACCACCAATCGAGAACACTATTTAGCATGATTAATGAACTCCTTTCCTTGCACGCCTTCCCCTTCCCTGCCGCAAACCGACAGTCTCCTTAACATTTTTTGAGACCTAGTGTAATCGGAGACATTTTGACATCAATTATAATAAAAACAGGATATATTCCAGACGCTGCATGGCCATATAATAACTTAACGAGCGATCATTTTCATTATTATTGTCAATAATTTTTATTATTAATTTTGTAATTCTTACTAACGAACGTGTAAATCCTAGCATGTTTTATTTTCCCAAATTAACCGGTACACAGAGGAAACTTCTTACTAATAAATGTTACCGCGTTTTGATTGTAAATCCCTCCGAACTGGTATTAGTTGGATCGTGCGAAATCCTTTTGTTTTAGTGTCATGCAATCATGGGATGGGCTATTTTATATGGATAACGTTGAATGTCTCTGAGTGACCGGCCAGATCGTACTTTTCATAATTTCTCATTGATGTTGGCTTCTATCGGCTAAAACTTGGCATAATTGGAGATGATTCAATCAAGGAATGAGTTTGGCCTTCCTTTCTACCATTACTTTTGTTCAAATTCATGAAATCTCCGGAAAAAATTAGAATCATTGTCCTTCAATACTGAAGACCGAATGGATGACCGAGCGATATTTTGATCTCGGATATTTACAGAAATCGGGCGTAGCGAGACATTTTGCGCTGGAATAATATGCGCAAGGGGATCTGTGTTTGGCATTTGAGCGTTCCGGGTGACTGGTATTAGGGGGAGGGTGGGTTGGCTCCGTTCGGTTGGTCCGACTCCCCCTCGCCGTTCCAGGCCGCGCCTAGTCGGCTCTAGTCGCGCTCTCCTTCAGCCCGCTCTCTGTGTGCCAGCCCGGGGCCGCTGAAGTGGCGCTACATTGTGTCCGCTCCCGGCCCTTTTGTCCTTAAAAGTCCTCACCGGGCGGGCGACCGCCAAGCCCTTTCACGCAGGACGCGGGTACAATTTTCTCCATTTTTACCGCTGGCGCCTATTCCTCCCCGCAGCCTTTCCCTTTTCGTTTTTCAATTGGTCCGCGGCGAAGGAGCGGCACTCCGCGGCGAGTTGAGTAATTGAAAACCCTGGGTCTGGTCGGTCCATTGTGACCGGCTTGCCCGAGACTACGCCCTCCTCTTCGGCGCCCATTTGTTCCACTTTCCTTCCTCCGCTCGTTTCCTCTTCCTCTTCTTCTTCTTCTTCTACCACCTCCCGTCCGGGACCAGATACCACATTCAACGTCTCGACAAACGGCGGTGAGGCCTCAAATTACCGGCTTCCGGAATATCCGTTATTGGACGACCTAATTTTAACGGAAGATATTTCCATACCAGTCGTCTCTCTTGCAACCTTCTGTTTCCACCGACTGATTCGGTCCTGAGGTAGGCGGAAGTTATTTTCACACCTGTCGGTTGCCGATGAAGCATAATTTCTGTACTGTTACTTCTAGATCGGCTTCGGCATCGTTAGTAGTATTGCGTCAGTAATAGAGCCGAGAAATATTTTTATTTTTACTTTAAAGTAAGTCCGAGCGAGAATTAACGATAAAGATAAGGTCGATGGTGTTGCCAGAATTACCATGGAACTGTTATTGGGGAGCCTGCTCTGGGGACCTCGGCCGGGTCGAGTCGCTCCACCCTTGTTTTTACTCCGATGCATTATTCAACCTGAGGCGCAATTAAAGTGACCGTAGAGTGGCCGTCCGCATTATCGGCCTCAATGCCTCCGGCAAAGCTACCGAAAAAAAATGAAAAAAAGAGAAAAACCCGCGGGAAAGAAAATGGAAAGGCCGCCGTCAATAGAGCGGGGTCCCCTCCCGGCTTTTCCGCCCCATAAATACCCCCTAATAACAAAATTAATAATTCATTTTTCGTCTCCGACTCCCTCTCCGGCTCAATTCCTTCTTTTCATCCGCTTTATCTTCTCTAGTCGAAAGGGTCGCCATTCTTGGGGGTCGTTTTTTTGTAATCATAAGAATTGAACGCGCGCCGGTATAATGCAAACCTGATTTGGGGGATTTTCAATTATGATTTCAATCAACAGATAATAAGATTAGTAAGAGGCCGCAAAAATATTTTCTCGTATTTACAATGGAAAGTAAAAAAAAACTGATTGTACTAACCGTTATGCACTAACCGAGAAGGGGAGCAAAATTCACAGAAGGTTTGGGATAGTTAAAAATGCCCAACACTTGTCGCACACTTGATCCCCCGAATTTCCGTAAACGCCGGTTTGAGGGCTTAAAAATCTGGATAGAGAATAAAGTAAAATTCATAGCTCGGACGCAATGGAGGAGAGATAAGGGATAAGGGAGTAAATAACGCCGGGCGGTTGGCACTGCCGGAATATTCCGACCCCGGGGTTTATCTGGCTGTCCTCCGGCCTGCGGAAATTAGCCCCTGCTCTCCCTCTCTCTTCCTCTCTCTCCTCTCTCTCTCTCCCTCTCTCTCTCTCTCTCTCTCTCTCTCTCTCTCTCTCTCTATCTCGTTTGTGCGTCCGCCCCTGTATTGAAATCGAAATTGTTTTTTTTTATTTTTGCGCCCCCAGCGGGGAAAAACAACCTGTTTTTATCTGCCGAGAATAGTAGGCGCGAAAATGTTTCTTTTGTTAGAATTTATCTTTTTATCGGTGGTGCTCCTGTAACGCCGGATACGGTTCAAATACCTCCACCTTTCAGCCGGGACGCCTTTCGAGTCCCCGAATCCTGTCTAATAGCCAATAAAATTAGGCAACATTGCTATAAGATATTAATGGGAGCTTTTATTCTCTTGAGTGCCGGTAGTTGCCCCCCGACTGATTAAAGTTTTACATTTTGACTACACGGAAACAGCATAGGGCAATGGTACGTAGTATTAGGAGATCTAATAATACAATTATATTTTTAAAGTACTAAAGTATGGAAAATGATTAAAGTTAACGACGGTCTTCGTTAGAACTTTACTTCTAGTGGCAATATACTGTAAAAGGTGTTCCCGGATATTATAATATTATTTCTGTCAACAATTGTCGGTCACAAGTTTTACATCCGTTTCGGCGAGTAGCGTGTCCTCTTTACTGGAATACTGAATATCAGATATTTTACTGTACAGTAGTAAAATGCTTTTACCTTTATAAAATTGCTTATTAGAATACTTCACTTTCTTCATACTTCATGCTAGCAGCATCATTTTAGTGTATAATATATATAGTAAAATGAAAATGAGAATTTGGTGTAACTTAAGGGAAGGCGTGGAAACTGGATAACTGGTGGATGTTTGAAGGGTGAATTTGATGTGGACAATCATTAAATAGAAATTTTCATAATATCTTGAAAGTAATTGTGATTCGTGGTTGAAAGTTTAACTGGTTTTTAAACACATTCTGTACAATTCCCCGGCTGTTAAATGCTCACCGGACACGAGTCACGCAACTAAGCCACTATTTAACTTCGTATAAAAATATAATAACATTTATTTTCTGCATTTTTTCGACCGTACGATTTATGAAGTATTAGACTCTCTGTACCCGAAATACAATTATACAAAGTCTTACTGCGCCAAGATCCTATCTTGAAATAAATTATATCTCTAAGTCTATTGTGTGCACGTGTTGCGTGTCGCGAAATCACTTATTATCTTTCTCTTTCATGCGCTAAAACTAATTGCCTAAATGCTACTCTGATAATTCAAATAAAAATCCTAAAATATGTGCGGAATCATTCTGCGAATTTTTTCTTTTCATTTCATAATTTCAATCCATAATATTTTTTTAGCGCGTTTGGTGCAAATTTGAAGGTTTTTCCTGTTTTGCAGTCCCGTCGGGCCTCTTGTTTACGCGGTGCGATTAATGTCGGAATTCTTATAATTTATATTATCGTTCGTTCATATTATCAAATTTCTATTAGAGTTAATTCTATTAATAGTATTGTTGATGCATAATGCATCAACAAATGCATGAATGGTTTGTTCCCACAAACCTGCACCTAAGCATCTTAAAATACCTAAAGTTCATTTTGAGTAAGAATACTTATTATGTGGCATCAGAATGCTTTGTAGTTTTGGAATTACCTAATGTTTTTTCGCTGCCTTGTTGTGTTGTCACATAACGCGTTGCAAAATAAATATCTAGACCGCGAACTCTTAACATACGAAACAAATGAATAATGTAGATACTGAATGAGATACATACATATTATACTACCGATGGGCCGATTACCATAGTGGAATCGGTATTGGCTCTACCTGTGGTTGAGGAGTAATCGCATGTAAAGCATTCGAATGCATTGTCACGTCTCGCTTCAGTATTTGAATATGGCCCGTTAACCCAACTCCTAGAGCGAGCCGCAACCCTACCACCCTAAGTACGCTCTCTCTACTTACTTGACAAATATTATTGTCCTTCTCGTTGCACGAATAATGTTTTATTGCTACCTACTGGGAATATTATATTTCGCATAGTTCTAATATTAATGTCATCTTTAATATTTAGTTTCATTCACTAATAGCTAGTATTAAATAATCTACAATCATTGAGGCTTGAAAGTAATTGTTTACTTTTATTACTACTATTAACTTCATTGCCTTAGGGAGACTACTAATATATCAATTTCACAATTTCCAATGTACCTGTACGACATCCAAGTCTGTCCATCCGAGTCTTTACAGCGATTTTTGTTCCGTTTTAAAAGAAAATTGTTGTATTTTGTCGAAACCGCGGACTTATTATTTAGTGCTTTCGCGTTAAACTATTTCGACTGTACAAGATATTCGACGTATCGTTGCTTTAATGGGTTTTCAATGAAATCGGAGATAATGTACTGAGAAACGTTCACGGCGTTATAATATAAAATTGCCCCGACCATGCCTGAGGGCGGAGAGGATAATGTTGTCGCTGTGCATAATGCATCGGTCCGAGGACTGTGTAAATGGGCCGACCCGAAGCGGGACTAATAAGAGCCGGGGCCCGGCCAGAACTGAAGGGGCTCCTAAATGTTTAAGGCGGTCGGAGGGGCCACTCATTACCGGTTGTGTTTGATTCAACCCAAATGACGAGGCTGGAATTCCAAGTGGCGCCGCTACACATTCGCCCTTCACTCTTCCACCCCCTGACCCTTCAAGCCGGCTCCTCCTCTCCAGAAAAAACACACACATATTCGGATTAATTTATCGAGTACCGAACCCGACTTTAATTTATCTCACAATAATAAGGAAAGGAGCACATTGGATATCATACTCCGAAAATCTGGTGCTTTGGGAGAAACCTCCACCACTCGTCGGATTATCTACTTTCCCTCGGTAGATTTAAGCTTCCCGCCGGCCCTAAATGGGATTTATTTAGCGCTTTTCATCGATTAAGCAATCACGTTTTGTGGAAAACTGACACTGGTAAATCACATCGTCGTGAACGCCTCGTTTCTTTCTACGCCGTTGGATGAATAACAACGCGGGTGGGCTCTTTAAATATACATTCGTTTGCCGTTCTAATTGCGCCCGGCGCTGAATCCTCGCAATCTGCCTAATTCATTTGCCGGGCTTGCTTTTGCACAGCTTTTTTGGTGTTATTCTTCGTTGCATTCAGTGCGAAAGACTGATCACTTGGAGTTTTCGCGTTTTAATTAGGAAATTGATTATTTGCTTAGATATATATCATAAAATGTGCGCAAAAATATGGCACATGCATGCTAGGCGCCTCTTGTGAGCTATCACAGAGTTAATAAAAAATTGAAATGGCGATAATAACCAAGCATGATTTATTTTAAACCATATATCTCTATTGTATAATCAATCGTAAATTAAAACGGGATAATTTATGCAGGTAAGAATTGAAATAATTGCAACGTTTTCAGACAATTTGTGGAAATATCGCAGTTGTCTCTTTTCTCACAAAAGCACTAATTGAAAAGTGTTAGGGACTGACGACATATGAATGCTTTACATGTAAATCATGATCAGGAAATAGAAGGTTTATTGACACCATGAGCGCTCTGCGCGTTTGTCAATTTATATCAATCTTCAATCGTTGTATCGATCTCGTATTCTCGGTACCCTAATGAAAGCCATCGGCCTTACCTATTAAATTAGTTTTACCGATGGGTTATTTTGTAAAATAACCCCATTTTGGATGGGTCTTCTATTTGTACAACTGTCCCACCTCACACTTTCAGTGGTAGCAATCTTCTGTTTGGAGAAATTCCCTTATAAATATCCTTTTGATTTAAATGAAAACAGTTTTGCAACTTAAAAGCACTTACGAAAATTTCAATTACATAAATATGCGCTGATCTGGTTTGTAAAAACATAGTTTTATAGCGTTATTATAGTGTTACATTACACATTCCTTTCACACCACAAGTTTTCTCGCCGTTGAGAAATATGAAATATGAAACCTGTTTGCGCTGTAAATATGAATATAGCCAAGATTCTTTTTGTATGCTAAAAACTCTGGGTTTGTTTGACTGAAGGACCGTGGGGAGGCCAATAATTGCAATTAAATTTTGAGAAATTTTCCGTCACACAGGTTGTAACAACCTCCAATTTTTAATAGCAATGGTAATTGTGAGGCTATGTGGAATAATGTTTGTCGGAGGCGACAAAGGAGGTTCAATTTAGTTGGCTGACACGACGTACATCTAGTTCCCCCCGTTTTGTATTCTCATTTTTCATACGTTTCTTTTCCCTCGCCTCCATCCCTGAAACATGAGTCTCTCAGCGTCCCGTGCACCGTTCAAACATCGACTTCATCCCCTTGACAGTTTCGCGACGTTCAACGCCTGTGTGCAGAGTAAAGCGATCGCATACCCACGGACATATATTGTGTGTACTCATTCCCTTATCGGTAGGAGGTTGTGTCTCCTCTGTATGACATTACAATTTATTATTGTCTGAAATAATGTCCAATCCCCATTATTTCTGATAAACAATCGATGTAACATTAAAAGTACGGTGTATTTTACACGAGATGGGACGGCGATTCCGGATAACATCGGTACCTGACCGAAGGCGTGAAATTGACTCTGAAGCTACCAAAATATGCTAACTCAAATTCGAACTGAGCATTAAGTATGGGATAAATTCGAACCGCCAACATGATATCTGAAGTCTGAACCAACCGCGAAGACGACGCTTCATTCACTGAGAATGCATTGTAATATTAAACATTTTTAATATTGAAAACTCGAAAAGTCTTAGACCATAAAAATATTTTATCTGGAATAAAATAAACGTTTTCGGAAAGAAACTAAACGTAAAGATCTGCGGGGTTTTCCCGCCGTCTGGTTGATAGTGATGTATATATATATATATATATATATATATATATATATATATATATATACATATATATATATACATATATACGATCTGCAGACAGTTATGAAGGAGAGCGCTTAAGTTGACCGCGGAAAGACGACGCTATAATTCAGTTTTACGCCCAGGGCCCGCCCATAAAAACATCCCTTTTTTACCGCCCCGTAATCAGTTCATCGGCCCGGAGCCTCGCCCCTAACCACAAATGAGGCCTAATCATTATAACCTAAGCTATCTTATCGGGACCGGCGCTGACGCTTTTCACCGTTTGATTAAACGTCCGACAAAAGCTCTACAAGATGGTTTTCCAGTTCTATTCGGCCGTAATTTATTTTCCAGTTATGAGGAAAACTCAAAACCTGTCCGATCGCCCATCGGACCCGAGATCATCCCTGAATTTGTCAATAGACCTAATTCGGGTCTGCGTATAACGAATTCGCATTAGGTCACATCTGCTAGACCTGCCGGTTATTGATCATTCGAGTTCTGGTCGCGAAAAGCTTCGCTTAGTTATAACGATATTATATAATTAAATCCGAGGCCGGTGAGACGTCCTGTGTGCACTGTGTTTGTCCTGCTGGCAAACTTTGTGCACTAATCTCCGAATGCCATATTTCGCGTTATAGTCATACTCGGTTGGGAGAAAACGGCAATACCATTATGGAGGGTTGTGTAATATCGTAATGTTTCTCGTGGACGCACGGTGGCCTGGAGTATCATGCAACTCGGAATGATGGAATAATAATAGAAATGGCGAAGCGTGACGAGGAATAGGAAGCTGCATATTGGCCTATCCTCGCAGTTTCAAAAACTCGGCGTTAAAAATATGACGGGAAAAAACAATATTCCATTCTGTTTATGAGGAAGTTTCGAATTGCGCTCATTTTGCGATCACGCTTAATGCTTGCTTATAATTAAAAGAAATATTTAATTTAGCAATATAGCTTAATTATTGGTATGATACCGTATTTTCTGAATTTACGATAATTCATTTAAATCCGTAAAATTGTCAGTAAATAAAGTCCAAAACTGAACCAAGCATTTTTCTAATGACCATCGTCAAGACAATCAGTGTGTATGGCGTGATTGATGAATCATCATGGCAAGTTCTAAAACTTAACTTTTACTATTAATAGTAAATTAATTCTCGAACTAAGCCTGGTACACCAGCTAGTTCTGCAATGAAGTCGTTGAATATTATGAAACACGAGAGGACTCCGTAAACAAACAATAAACGATCATAAAGAACAACCAGATGTAATAATTGTACCATAATTATTAGTTATTTAGGATAAAAAGATATTTATTATCCATATCTCCACAAATCAATAAATAGCAAGTGAACGTTGTTGTATAGAAAACAATAAAAATGGTTTCCTGGTTCAGGTTCAATCACGCGCCATTATATGTACAGCTACTGGTTTATGTTCGTTCTAATAATAAATTCACATTGTAATAATGTTTTTCTCTTCCCACGATATCTGCAGGAGATCAAGTCGATTCAAGTACATTTCACAAGTAACGAGGGCTGAACTGAAGCTTCAGCGCCATAGAGGAGGCCAACGCTTAAAGCGCATTTATTATGAAACGGCCGGGGCCTAACTGCCGGCGCGGAGGTTGTCCCATGGGGAAATTAAGAAACCCGAACATGTTTATATAGCTCCCACACGGCTCACAGTATAAGGCTAAACAAAACGTCCTGTATGGGGACTTTTAGAGCAACTATAAAACGTGAATAGAATAAGTTAATACACAGTTAGGTATTTCATTTCAATGATTCAATTTTATTTAATGATTGGATGACTATAACAAATTTTCAAGTAGATTGAGTGTATGATAATAAAATACGTAACCATCTTAATGTTGGATAACACGCTCATCATCTGATCTGGTATAAAATATTTTCCAGTTATATATGTAAATCGCGATCTAATTGTAGTACCAGCAGAATAAAGGTCCACTTGGTATGCGGTATTGAGTATTTAATGTAGGTGTGCATATGTCTACATATTGTACAGTAAAGTATGATGCTGAGAAAGTGATTTCAGTGCGTGTATGTCAGGCGGGTATTTGAATTGGGCTGACTGGTTCAGACGCGGCGTCGGCACCTGTAGATTCGGTTGACTGTTAATGAAGGACGAGCGTTGCAGCTAACAGGGACGGGATGCCGGCGGGGACCATCTGGCCTTTAGTGTTCAACTGCCGCTGATAAATGTCGACCGATTTATGGCACCCGGATTTGATTAACGGCCGAGTTTCCCGGTTGATTCACATTCACGGAGAACACTCCAAAATGGACCATGAAACATAAGTAATAATCGTGTCCTATGGACGCTAAACAAATCACGCGATCATGCTTCACTCATGCTTATATCATTATCATGAATTCTATTAGTAACAAGGTGGAATAGTATATCAGTAGTGGAATACTACTAATTGTAGTATTGAAATTTGCAAGGAAAATGCAATAGCAATATAAGCCCACCGCTACCAATACATGTGGCGCAAGGGCCATGGATGTGACAATAGCTCAAACGGCTCACGTTGTGACAATATTGTTGAGTCCGTTGTATCTGGGTTGATAAGGTATTGCTCAGTACATATCTGCTAGCATTAAATTCAATGTTCTTTGTTTCTAACGATCAAACAAAAATATAGTATTTAGTATACTGATACATCACCGAGGGTTTTAACATTTCGTCGTATAAATAAGAAATATATTTTTCACAAGAATCTGAGCGTTCATTTTAGAAATGTGGGTCATCCCGGGCGGAAATGGCCTGAGTGTGGGACTGACTAGGGGGAGTTTTAAAGGGGTCTTGGCTTCCTCCACTGCAGGGGCGTTTAAAAGCCGGTTTACGTCCCCCGCTCGACTAGTGTTACCTCTAGAGATCCTTAAATTTTTATTGGCAGAAGAAGTCCTCCTCCAGTTTTATTACCGGCATTGTATTCGGGACGGGTAGACGGTCGGTCGGCCCGCGTCGATGGCCCTTATAACCGCCAGTAATAGAAAGAGCTGAAAACACTCCAGTTCCCAACTTGTCTTCAATCAGCAAGCGATGGTTGCCGCGAGCAGAATTCGAATAATTACCGGTAACATCGCCAAGTATTGTGAACATAACCGCGGCCTGCAGATGCTGGGCCGCTTTATAACAATTTAAATCTGCAACGGTTGGGTGGTTATTAGTGGCCTCACGGTTCTTTGCTCGGAATCAGGGAAAGGTTTCCCTATCGAAAATTCGCGGACAGAAACTGACGAAAAGAATGAGCCGATGAAGGAAATCAAAATTACCTCAAAATTAAAGAAACCAAGCATTGTACGAGTATATTGCTTGCAATGGTTTGGTTTATTAATCATTAATCTAGCTTAACGTAAGTTGAATGTGGTATAGAAGGATAATTAAATATTGCTTTTTAAAGAGAACAATGTAATATTTAATCAGATGTTAAATCGGGGGGTTTTTCAAGGTTAATATTCATCAATATTTTTAACAAATCTTTCTCTGGATTTATTGGAATTTTTTCTTTCGAGACTGACAATATTTACGTTATGTATATGTATAACTAACACCTGACTAATGCAATTGCGCTGTGCGCGTGTATTTAATAAAGAGTCGGATTTATTTTTAGGAGGCGTTTCCCGTTGGGAATAGTGTTTGCTCAGATTTTGCGAGGAGGGGGGCCGGCGGCGGTGTAAATCGCGACCGCCTTATACAGGTTTTCCTGCCGCCCCTTCCTTCCCAACTAGAATCCCTCTCCCACCAGGCGGCCAGATTTGTAGAAGAGTTTATGAAGCTGGATTTGTGTGTGTGTGAGAGAGAGAGAGAGAGAGAGAGAGAGAGAGAGAGAGAGAGACTCGGATGGGAAACAAAGCGATAAATCCTCCTAAAGAATGAGAACCCCCTGGATCGTCCCTCCCCAACCAGTATCAGCGCCGCCAGTGCACCGTTCCCGAACTCAGCACTAAATAACACCGGTGATCCTCACTGCTCTCCCTCGCCTCCTGAAAGTCGGCGCTAGCGATAATTTTCGGGCCTCAACCGAATTACATATTCCGCTGTAGTATGGAGGACTGAAAAGCGAATCAACGCAGGGGCCGCATCATTGGAGCCAGATATTCCCTCTTACGTTCAGTTGTAGGTTTTAAGCCGAAATCATTCTAGCGTAAGACTAATTCAGCGAGTGGTCCAGAAGATGATACACACAATCTAAAAATATAGGTATAAAAAATGTCGGATGATGTTTCATCGTAGAGAGAATGTTATATACCCAGTCTTTATTTCCATTCTTCATTAATTTCTCTGGCAATGGATAGGCGTTACAAATCAGAGTAGTTGGTTGCAAGAGCACGTCCGAGAACGTGTTCTAAAAGTTCTAATGCCAATTTGTACCCTCACTGGAGAACAGTAATAATGGTATAATATTCATGTCTTTCTAGAATTTTACAAGTGGAGCGAGGAAAACATTATTTGCTTCTTACATTCTTGCTCGACTTGGGGGAATTATTACGAATTATACGAATTATTATTATCTCATAATAATTCGTAGTATAGGAAACAGCCTGGTGTACCGCCTTTTTATTCGTCTTCCCTCTATACATAATGAGTTTTACTTTTTATGTTTTCTTAAGCAAACAAAGTTCACGACGACCATTACATAACTAACGAAAATAGCGAAACTATTGCATTTTTTGAGGAGGAATTTGATAATGAGACTTTCTTGTAAACATTGTTTCCGGTCATATACTTACCGTTTATTGATGGTAATATTAATCAAAATGTTCCTGTTACATGTGTATTTGAAGCACTGACTGCAAAATTAGTTTAGATCTCCGCATATGGAATGCGCAAACACTTTACGAGGGTACTGGCTTTCTAACTTTTCATATTAAGGGCCGATAGAGGTGGACATGGACGGTGCTACCGGCTTCAGTGTCACATCATCCAGTAGAAACAGGAGATCGCGAGGCTGCTGAAAATATAATTTTTAGTAAAAAAAAAGTAGCAAAGATAAACTAAAATAAACTACAAGAATGTTATATTTCATTTAAGATTACAGACACGCTGGAATTCCCATGTAAGAATTTCTGAATTACGTCTGTACCTTACTATTTCTATATTTTCACGTGTTACATTTAACGCTATACAATAAACTCCAATAAATTCCAAAATATAACTGGAGACGTCTGTGTATCTCTACTTATTACTAGTTATTTCCAGAAGAGAAGATGGTGATTCCCCTCCAGAAACGAGTTTTTCAGCCTTGATACTCGGTCCGGTGACCTCACCACTCGAGCGTAATCCCCGGGTAAATCCCTTTATAATTTAACGGAATAAAAGGGCAAAAGGAAGTAGAAGAACCCGGAATTCCGGAAGCGGAGTTCTCCCGCCTGGACAAAAGGCGTAAGTCAGGATTACATTCCCCGAGCTTTGAAAAAAGTTGTGCTTCCCAAATGGAAGCCGCTCTCAATACAAATATGGGCCGAGATATGAGGCCTTTCCGCTCTAAGCTTCGACGGTGACGCAGCGGAATAAATTTTGTGTTTAGCCGGTGGCGCTCACGTACACGGCACAAACACGCCTCTTGTTTCCAACAGCCGCGCCACCACCACTATTGGCCATATATTTGACCATAACGTTCCAAATATTCCTCCAACCCCTCTCTTCTACCCTCCTCTCATGTATAAATTTTTGTATTCAGTATATTTCCAGCCCAATCGTAAACAAGTGCGTATAGATGTCTTACTGTTTTTCGTTTTATGATATTCTAGAGGATACCCGTAAAAATATTTTGTAAACTACTTTCGCGAACGCACGGCATTGTCGATGTAGTATTGCGATAGCGCACTCCTCGCGACTCCTCGGTCAAATTGGGACTAGAAGTGAAAACCTTTAGCGGACATGTTGAGTTCAGCGTATGACAAACCGCCGACAGGTGGGGAGCATAAACACCGATTGATCTCGGCCGTGTCTGTCGCTGGCACCTCCTCCACTCCATTTGCGTTGAACAAGTTACGTCAAACGCGTTACATCGCAGGGCCGTTCCCTGCACAGTGGCCTATGGAGATGTATCATTTAAGAAGTAAAGGTTAAGGAACCAATCACCAGACAAGCATAACTTTCACAAATTCCATCCAGAAGAGGAAATTAAGTGAAAAAAAATAAAAAAGACTGCGTATTGTGTCTCTGTTCCTTACAAAACTTTGGAATGCATATTCCATTATTTACGACTCACATAGTGCTTGTAGACGAGTAACTAAAACTAATTATAACCTGTGAGGAGTACTTTAATATATTATCTCACCTCATCTCGAAATTGTGTTTTCCTATAAAAACTTATTGTTTTTAATAGCATAAGAATTCACTACGGTTTATTCGTTATTAATGATAATGGTGGGGCCCTCGGCGATGTTCGATACGTATCCATTGGTCCTGTTTCTGTGTTCCAACACGGTATTTTCCTTCCGACCCCGATCAATCTCAAGGTGATACGCGCCGGCACAGTTTTACTGCCGAGGAGACATGAATTATGGGCGCCCCGTCGCGTGCGCGAGTCTAATGTTTGCACGAGCGGTAAAAAATTTTTTTTATAAGAAGTCATAAAAAAGCGTTTCTGGGAAGGGCAAGGCGACCGAGCGGAATGTGGGAATACCGGTCACCCGGATTTAGCCCGAAGACGTCCGTGCATTAATGAGTTTCAGAAATGATTCGCGTCTTTGTGGTTAGAATTTTATGACCTCCCCCCGCACGTTCTCCGATAAAATCTTTTTTTGTCGCGCATTTCTGTACCCAAACCTTCTGAACCCAAAAACTTTATACCGGAGTTGTTCGCTGTGCAAGAATGCAAGAATTTGTGAAACTTATTGATTTAATTGATCTAATTGCCCAGGATCTAATTGCTGTCGCGTCGAAAAATCAATCCGTCAGTGAGCAAGAAAATCTATCCCGCAGAGTAGACAGAAGACGTAATATTCCGAACCTACTATGTCCGCTCCCCAATATCGCCGCCAATAGATCCAGATGTACTATCAGAATACCGGCGGCGGCGGCGGCGGCTAATTGGCGTGTTGATCCCCCTCCGGGATGGAGTATTTACCTTTGAGAGGAAGGCACAACAACTAGCAAATTGCAAACCGAGCGTGGGCCCCGCCATTACACCGCCTCTACCCCCAATTTGGCCTCTGCTCTGGTATAGTCCTCAGTGAGAGGTGGTATTAAATTATAACGATATTATTCCATGTTTTGCCCTTTTCACTGGGTACAATTAATTGGAATCGTGTCCTCTTCTTATAAAAGTGATTTATTGGCAGCATGTCTTAAAAGTATTTTTGAATCAATATCTATGGAGGCCTATAATGCTCTCTGTAGACAAGACAAAATAGGCGAAAAAACCAGAAAACCTTTCCAAAAAAAAGGGAAAAAAGATTTTGTAGAATAATAAAATTAATATATTGGCACAATCGAATTAATGTTTGCCACTAGAAAGCGCAATATATTTCAAAGAAATAGATGTGATAGACTACGTCGATTAAGTGGGGGGCAGTGGCTGATGAGGTATTATATTGAAGGGCACTGGAGGGAATACAGGAGGGTAATACCCCCGGGTAATAGGCACGCGCACCTCCCTACATACTTACTATACCCCTCTGGGCATCTCTATTTGAACTCCGCTACGTCAACTATTAATTCACGCCCGATACGCTCGCCTATCTCCGTTCAACCAACCCAACGACCGTGTGCTTTAAATCCGGGATAGCAGGTTTACATCAGAGGCGGTAAATTTTCAGTATTTCAAAGTACTCGACGTTGCGGAAGATAAACTGTTGGGGTGGTGGGATTGAATGAGAAATAACTCGGTCACCTGCTGTGACAATCGGGGATTCCAATATTGCCGGGGTCGACCCTTCTTATTGAGTCAGTGCCCCCTATTGGGTTGGCAAAGAAAACATTCTAATTGAACGAAAATCCTGTCAGCCTCTGGTGTTCGAATTCTGGTTTTCAGGTCAGTGCCCCGCTGCATTAACTATTAACAAATTCCTTATATAAACCAAGGAATGCTACCTTAATTTCGTCCAATCAACCTATAATACATCACTACTCTGTCACAAACTACTAGTTTTACAGTTATTAAGGACAAAATGTTTTCCTTCCTTTTAAAACCGAAAAATATCTAACAAACACGCAGAAATACGATTGGTTTAATTCGCATTTATTATTTATTTGGTCTAAATTAACTAATTTTATTTACAATGACGGGATTATACATGAATTGGTTTCTTAATTGATGCATGAATTTGCGCTTTATTATTTGCATTTATGTTTGTTTGGATTATCTAGCATTAAGTATGGAATCAATGAACTGTTTATTTAATAATCTCATTGGCAATAATTATTGAAGCAATTACTTCGGCGGGCGTATTGAATAGCTACATGATTTCAAAGGCCTGAACAAACGGGAGAATTTCAGGATTCCCTTTAAAATCCTATAACCTTCAGGCTTTCCGCTGATATTCCAATTAAGGCTCCGCTGACAATTTAATTTCAGAAGTTTGTTCACAACGCCCATTAAGATTCATTTCGCAAGGGACGAACGCCTACTGCTTCGTGATTTTTAATCAGAGCCCGTGTCCCTTCCCTCGATGAGTCGGCTGAGATTACAATTTCCGATTGCGGACGATGATTAAATTTCGGAGATTCCGTGATCTTATTCCATACAGGGTCGGTACAATTATTGAGTTTGTCCGGTTCCAATGGGCGAAATGTTCCAACAGTAATGACATGAAATAGCAACTTACCGGATACCGTAATTTAAATATTTTATAGAGGAAGCTATGGAAACTGTAAGAAGTTTCACCTATGAGCTATAGGAGGTAGACAGCTGGTAAATATGTTATCAGATTAAGTGTTGTAACAGTACGCCTTCGAATACTACTGACAAAAATGAGAAGCCAAAACCTACACTGTTATACCATTATGAGTCTTAACAAGATGCGTCGAAGGTAAAAACAAAATCTGTTATAGATTAGTTTATTCTCCTTTAATTTGTTCTTTTCTGCTTGACGATTCGAAAAACCCCTTTCCAACGCCCTCTTCTCAATGTTTATTAACGCTTCATGTTGATTACCTCCTGAATTAAGCTCCCACACTCCTTCCAGGGTCTTTTCCTGGAACCGCATCTCTGAAGATCTGAAATGCGGTTAATTTTTGCTATAGTTAATATGTGTTCTGGACCTGGCTTTTAACTTATTTAACTTAGACCTTTGAACATTCTTGATCTGTAAATATATACTGATTTCCTTACCGGTGCAGGCGGCTTACCGTGCGCGTTCGGCTAATGTTTCCGAATGTTGTGAATAAATTAATTTCTCAAAAGACAATATTTGAAATCAAAAAATGTAGATTGCATGTCAAATATATGTTGTTCGCCCCTGTATAATGCAATTGAACAAATTTGTTATTCGTTCATTTCGATGGATCGTTCATGAGGTAAAGTGGACAAGGCACGTTTTCGGTACTTATATTCGGAAAAGAAAGAAGAGTACAGAATAACCAACATTTGATTAAATTTAATCGACCCTTGTCAAACTGATGAAAGCATCGAAAGTGGTTTTGCCAATTTGGCCGGACGAAAATAGTCGCCTTTATTATTTATTTTATACCCGTTCTGTCTCTTTTCGGGGCGCGGGCCACTTGACCTTCATAAAAGTCAATTTATTTTGAGTGTACTCCTAACGTTGTTATAAATATTAGCGGAGGCCGGGGAGAAAAAAAAATCTCACGAGATTACATTTTCCAATATTTCGCCTCATCCCCGCCCGGCGAAGTCCTTATCTGTGTTGGTGTCGGCCGGCTTTGGTGAAGAATTTATGAAGGAAGAGTAGTGATAAGAGGCACCCTCCGGCATCGCAAAGTCAGCACTTTCCAATCTCCCCCAATCGACGATGCGCGACAGCCGTCAATTAACTTTCCCCTTAGAAAGATGACCAATCGTATTTCAACCAGTTAACTTATTTGGAGTTGGTATTATGAATCAGGCTGCAAAAACTTAGCTTAAAAACTTGAACATAAAATATAAAGTTATTTTAGTGAAATCTGTAATAAAATAAGAAAAAATTGCTTGGAGTTGACGACAAAAAACTGCGGGGTGTTAAGAGTTAAAAATATATCCATTAATTTGGATTTTGTTAGCTAAGGGTTAAAGGTGGCTATTACTGAAATTTGAACATTCGAATTTTCCCCTTGATCCAGTTTCTATGGATGAAAATTATCTGAGTGGGAGGATCCCTTGGGGGACCATGGGAGGCTAATTGCTTAATTAATTTGTAATCACCGTTTCACAGTTGAAGGGAGGGGTTGCCGCTAGGCACATCGTGCCTTTCAGCCTTCGACGGATGAATTTCAATCTCGAGTTCTACCTGAATCATATCAAGAATATTCCTATTAAGTGCATAGTTTTCATAATTAAGATTTATATTTTACCACTGGTGTAGTATTATTTCTTCTGTTTAAAAGAAGTAACGCAGGATAGTAAAAACTGCTATTTTTCTTCGAAATCCAGTATAAAGTGGTCTGAATTCGCGTATGAGTGCGACCTAGCTATAATTCTTAACAGCTATTGACTAGACCACTCAGTTTTAGCTTTCGGTCATAGGCCTTAATGAAAGTAATTTCTTATGTTTTGTGAGTAAATTGTAAAAAGATGAAATATATTTATGTATGTAGGAATTTATTTTAGTATATTGCTACATTGCTGTTCATTTATCTGTACATTTTGTCATCGCATGCCATATTTTTATACTTCTAACACAGGTCTTGTGTGAAACTGATCGCGTGTTTCTAGAAATATCAAAACATTTAGATCAAATTCACAGGACGGTCTGAGCACTCAACTATAGCATTGACCTTTTACAATCTCATTGTAAACAGTGTATATGAATCTTTACTAGTTAATCAGAAATGACTAACTTTTTGGTGAAAATCTACTTCAGAAGGCGACCAAACGAGACCAGTCTAGGAAAAGAATAAACCAGCAAGCGGAGATACAACATATTATGTCTGGAACTATGGTATTCCACTCCTAACATACTAATTAATAGTATTCGATTTTAGTCATATCTGATTCCCGGTCACTATTGTTGGAGCTCTTCGCGGTCAAACGCGGAAACTGTAACATTTGATTTATAACTATTTTACTCGAGTAAATTATCTAACAATCGGGACGGCAAATGGAGCCTAATTTCATATTCACGAACTGCAGTGGAGGAATAAAGGGGAGCGGGTGCCGTTTAAATGGAAGCGTTTGCCCGGGTGGGGTGGGCGATCCAATCGAAGGGTTTAATTCATTGCTCCACCCTCCTCCACCTGGTCCCGCGGCCGCCCGAATGTAAACTTTATTGAAATCGGCAATAATTCGAGGCCGAAATGTGGCCGGCTAATAATCTGGGCAGTGCTAGTAGTAACTCGCTTTATCCATGATATATGTACGACATGTTGTGTTCATAACAAACGCTCCGGACCAGCGTTTGTAACAGTTTGCAGTGAGCCCATTCGGCATTTATATTTTAATTATTTTCTGGGTTAATATTTACTACAGGGGCTCCCTAGGTTATCGCCGTGTTCGATATATCGATATATACGGGTGAACCGATGTCGTCAACTCGGTCGGCCATCTTTGTTTTCACATCGCGTACCTTTATTAAGGCGTCCGACGGTTTTTGGATAGGGAAAGAAAGTAATTATGACACGAAAAGAAATATATAAAAAATATTATAATAAAACTAACATTTCCATAGCAACTCAAACGCAAAAAAAACCGCCTAATTTCCAAAAAGTAAATATTAACCATTTTCTGTAACTATGGAACGGACAAAGGAGCGTAAAGTGTAGAAAATCTCGAAAGGTATTGCTTTCTCATGATTAAGCCTAGGTACGCGGAGGGCGTTCGCTTGTTTGCACCCGTTTATTAAATATGGAACCGCATTTAGTTTTAGGATTAGTACTATAAATAGTCATTGTATTACTATGGCAACGGCATTTAATTTTACGACCAAACGAAATTATTAAGCTGAATAAAGTGCAAACATGCACATTATAGGGATATAGCGGTGGCCCTATCTTTTCACGTGTCCTTTTAGATTGTATTCTAAAACTAATTGTTTCAACATTTCAAAGAATCGTTCACAGTATTTATTTATTTTCTCGTCCCATTTGGTGCAACCGTAGGTCTACAGGGTTTCGGGTTGCCTAGCGAAGCGAGCGAGAAACTTAATTTTCCCAGTCGGGTCTCTAGTCGGCCGGTTATCTTATTTCATTACCCAGGCGTTGAGGGAGTTGATAAAGTGGCGGGATCGGATGTCCCGAGACAAATGCCGGCTAATTCTAGCTCCCGCTCTAATCCACTTTCTTTATATCCGACACAATCGCTCTTCCTGTAAACTCGGAGGGATTTCCCCTTCGCAACCTTCCACAGTTCGGACTTACACGGTTTTTACTGAGTACAATTTTAAGTTACACATAATTTGTTTCCCACGTGAACACTTTGTATTTTGAATTTTGCAGAGTTGTCGACCGCAAACAGTAACAATAAAGTGCCTCATTGAATTAAATTATTGACATTAAACTTGTAATGAATGTCGCCCGTTTACAGAAGAGAACTTTAGCTTCACCGAATTCAACGGCGTGGCGTCACCCGTTTATAACCGAAAGCTCTTTGCTCTCACAGTAATCATGAGTTCATCGCGGTATAATTAAATGAGTTTGGACGCGGATCTGAATGCAGGGTTCCCGATTCCTAACTACGGAGTCCCATCCGTTTATTAATTATTCATAACTTGACATAACGGGACGAAAATTTCTCTGTCATCGTTATCGCTTGTGTTCAGCGTTTTACACATGAGTGAGTTGGAACGGAACGGTGTTCGACGTGCCACGTGTGGTACACTTTTTGCTGGTCCGGTTTCGTCTGCTCGTAATTTTCAGTACCCTTATGTCAGTAAATTGGTGAGTCGTTTAGGAATGTTGGTTCCCTGTCCGAGCTGTTCATGCACTTAAATAGCCCGTTTTCAATCAGCCTACTAACTGATACTGAGGGTCATCCGCAACCTACCTAGCAAAACACCGAACCAGCGAGCGCAGGCAGAAGATTACAAGGGCTAGGTGTCATTTTTCATTCAACCATACATAATTAAAATTTCATTTAATGAACACAGTAATTAAGAAATATCACTCCTCTTGCGGTCTTGTGTTTCCACTCGCTGATTCGGTACGAATTAATATTATAATTGATGATCTACCTTCGCTGAATAGGTCAGTATATGTATTCTCCGTTCGGTTGCTATACACGGAGACGATGAATGATTCATTCGTTTTCTTCCACACAAACAGTATTGGGCCGATCCAGTGGTTGTAGGCATTTTCAGGCGGCTGACATTAAACGCTCGCACAATGGCCCTTTTGTGCGGAAATCAGAGCCGGGGACTGGACCGGGATTTACGGGGGGGGCGGATAAAAATGAATTACGAACAGAGTAGTAGGACGGGTAAATATGATTCACCCGCAAACTCCCACGTCCGGGCAGAGTTTAATTTATGACACGTTAGTTTCGAGTTTCGTCCGCACTGACGGAGTTGAAAGGAGGCATTTTAGAACTAGAAATCGATATTGGTATGTGTAAAGTTTACATAGGGGACATTAATTTATCAACGCCATTTTATTTGATAGTTTCAGCTGAATATTTTGTTTGCAACCTTAGAGTGTAGACAATTAGTTGGAATTGTTTAACCGAGCGCGTATATTGCCTAGTTTACATCCAGCCCTCTATTGGATTTTCGGATATCGTGCTGGAAGTGGCGAAACGCGGGCAGAGAATATGAATAAATCAGCGACGAAGTATTACATTGTAGCCTGGCCACGGTCTGGTGACTGCCTCCGGGCGTTGTTGGCGGCACTGTATCGCAAAGTTCGTTCAAACTCGCAGTGCAATGCAGCCCCCTGTTGAGGACAAAGCCCTCTCACCTGCCTTAACTTGTTCCGACATGGAGCGGTTTATCGCACAAAGGGCCCGGGTCGTATTTGGCCGGCCCACTCGATTGCTCATTATCATTCGGAGGTGAACGTCACGCTGAATTGGGAAATTCTGTCACCCGAATATTATTCACTGAAACCATGGATTCGATAAATTATTTGTAAAAACCGCTACATCTATTTAAAAAGGCTCACTGTACAAACTGGTATTTGACAAGTTCGTTGCGAAGAAGTGACTCAAATTGTTGCTTGTTGTATAATCATAAATTTGACGGCGATAACTTCGTTTTCCCCTGCAGTAGAGACTAAAAAAAACGGGGAGTGAATAGTCGAATATTTTTTACCTCCTGTGATAGTTCCAAGAGAGTTCGACAATACCATTACCCTGCTTCGCCAACAGGATCTAAAGGAGTTCTATTGAACACCTCCTTTCTGGAAAAATAAATATTAATAATGACATTGCACCGTATATCTGACAATTGTTTGAGAAGGTTTTGGGGCGGGAAACCACCCCCTCCCAGCCTAAATCTTGATCACGATTTAGGCTGAATGATCACTGAAGAGAATTGAATTCACGTTTATATTTGAACCCCCCCCCCCTTGTTTTCTGGGTCGGGGGGTCGCCTCTCCCTTCGTGTGACTGGCACTGTGGCTATTTACTCTTTTTATTCAAAACGGCTGTCATAAATAAAAGATGAGCGCCGGAGTTGGCCGGGTGTGGATGTTCAAATTTTACGAATATGACGCATTATTGTGCGACCTCCGGACCCCCCCTCCCCCTCAGCGCCACTTCCATAATGCATGAGCCGTCAGGCATCTACATTCCGTTCGGGGCTCCGATGACAGATCATTTTAACGACGGCTTCAAACTTTGAGCCTTTTATCCCGCGGAAATAAATTGTTGATGAGAAATTCGCTATTTCTATAATTGCTGATGTAATGAACAAACGCCAGACACTAAAGAGAAACTAACGGCAATGATGTGAGTCGAAACCGGTCTGGGTTAGTGCGAAAAAACTATTAATTATGTACGACCAAACAGCTTACTGAAAAGTGACAACTGTTTCAAGGTTTCGGTCTCAAATACCATCACGTTTCATTGTCTCGAGGGCGATAATCCGAGTGCAAAATACGATATACCAGGCAGGTTATGTTTATCACAGATACAAGGAAATGTGGAGCTCAACGAGGGAATTCCTTCAAGTTTAGAGATTAGAGGCACGTGCCAACAGAACTCGACACGCACCAGACAGTTCACGAGGATAGTCGCCTCTATCGGGAGTTCGCGACGTCTTCGGCAAAAGAAACCTCTGAGTTAAGTGGATTTGTATAAAATTCTCGTATATAAATAAGAAACATATTTCCCTCGGACATACTGTCGGCAAAGTGGATTATATATAAGTGGCGAACAATCGATCCCGGGGAGTTGAGACACGCCAGGGGCTTTTAAATAAGTATAGCGCGGACCCTTTTGCTGATTCACCTGCACTGAATATTACACAGGCTACAACAACGGGACGGGTGAATCTACCCTTCTGTATATTTACGCGTTGCAGTAACCAGCTTCATCGGCAACGTACTTATGTACCTCACTATTTCACTGACAGATTCCTACTCACGACGGGGAAGAGCCAAAACCGGTCTAACTTGGGGGGCCTAATTGTTATATTCTAATCCCGCGAAGACCGGAAAATAATGTGCCTTAAATTTTATTTTAATCGATTAATAAATTCAGTCGCTAGCGATTACGCCTCAGAAGGTGCGGCAGTCGTTTACCTCGAGGACAAGTTTACATAAATGAACATAAAGTTACAGATGGAATTTGATTTTGGGATTTCGCCCACCGGTGGGGGCCATAAACAGCGGTATAACAGTGATGAGGAGGAATATAAAGCCAGCCGGCGTCTCTTTATCGGTGGATCTGGCTGTTGTATATTATGTCCGGGATATAGTGCTTTAGGGCGGGAGTGGAGGGAGGCGATATGAAGGAGGGCCACTTAATTAGGACCCGATCTCTAACTTTAAACTCAGCCCTACCCTACACTTTCCCCCATTTATCTGGCCGACTTAACCGCCCCCTCCCGAGCACCGAATTTCCACAAACCCGGTGGATATCCCTCCCCGTCGGGTAATTGGGAGCGTTTTAAACGGTAGGTGATCAGCGTAGCAAGGGGTGTGCGTCTGTGTCTGTGTGTGTGGTAATATTCCAACCTGCCTTTGCCATCCAGAATGTTTTAACTATCATGTTTTAAGACATCATAGTTTACTAGCCCGGTTCATCACTACAGAATACCGGTTCAGTTCATAAAGGTAATAGGCAAAGGACTTTGAGTAGTAGAAGGGATCATAATTTCTAAGGAATACTAATGGATATTCTGTTTTAATAATCAGTTTTGTTTGACCGGAGTTTCTTTCAACTGAATAAGTATTACTCTCGCAAGTAATGATCATGTGTCAAATAACTAAAAATTGCGAATGAAATTGTGTAAGGAGCGTTATAAATGAAATCATTTATGCAGAATAAAAGTAAAAAATTATTTCTAAGCAACAGTTCAAACAGTGTACTTTTATTTACCAAAGTGGGACAAACTTGGAAAGTTAAACTGAAAAGCTAACAGAGTTAGTTTCTCATCTGTCAACCTTCGGTGGCACTAATAACAGAAATGTAATGATAAACGTGAAAAAATAAGTTAAGTGAAAATTAAAGCGTTAAGAACTTTATGAAATTTCATGAGTTTCGGCTTAAAACTTTTAAAGCGAGTTAACTTTTTCATAATAAAGAGGCTTCTTTAATAGAAACGTTGATTATTTAAGGTCCACTCGCATTAAATTACTTTTTTCGAACACAAGAAAATTACAAGTATGGTTTACCGAGAAAGACATAGTTTAACTGTTTAACGGGATCAATTTTACCTTGAATAAAATTGTGGTAATTAGCAACTAGAAGTATAATGTCAATTAATGAATTAAATCTCTAAGTAGCTAATATCAGTCATAATTAATAACTATCGGCGACGAAATATAGGTTGAAGTTAGGCCCCTTTTTGTACACAAAAATAAAGCTGCAACAGAAATAATTTCTTTCTGTTGAGTTCCATTCTACCAGTCATATCCGTCTATTTAGCGACGTGCTGAACGTGAATCGTGCTCAGACAAGTAGAAAAGTGAACTGGACACTTGATCTTCCGCACCGGATCCCATTTGACGAATGAAAGTTCCCCTGCTAATCTCACGAAACTGCCAATGAAACAATTCCGCCATTGGAGCCGTTGTCAATGGCTGGTAGGGGATGATTGGCGAAATATAAATTCAGACTCCAGTTATATTCGTGCTTCTTCGAACGGAACGGTTCTCATTCCAACATACCGCCTCCTACGCTCATCGCAATCAATTTTTAAGCCTGAAATTTTTAAGTTTGAAATGTTCGAGTATATTCCCTTAATTTAGTTTACTTTCTGTACTTAATCAGGAAAATAATCAGGCATAAGTCAGGGTCACACAATGATTCTTGCTAAATTATTAACTCTCACTTTTTTTGACATTGTGGTGTTAGTAAAAAGTTACATATCCTGAGAATTTTAGAAGTTATAAAAAACTTATAAATGAGTAATAAACTCATTCCTGTATTAATTGTGATTCTTGTATTAATTTCGATAGATACCGGTAATTATAATTTAATTAATAATTTAATTCTGTTAATGACAATCGATTCGACGCAAACATTGACAGAAATGTTAACATCTGTAAACATATCAATTCCCAACTGCCTATATGGTATACCAACTTCTATCAGGGGAACAGAATATTTATTGACACGTTTTCCCGAGGAGATATCCGCATCCGCCGGCTTCATATTTTGTTTTTTTGATAAATTTATGTCCACTGGCAACTGGGACTGGCGTCATATCCGAGAGGAGGCTGAAACTTTTAAAATATGCAGGGGGTTTCCAGCCGCCTTTTCCGCATCGGGCGATTGGGAGAACGCGACACTCGCATTAAAAACGTTGTTTTCCTTTTACGTGAGCCCGCGTAGAGGACTTACGGTGCTTTGCCTTGTGGAAAGCCTCTTACAGTGAAGTACTCGGCTCGGCCCTCGGGTAGGACCAGTGTTCTCCTCCCATCGCTCCTCATTGCCCACTGGTGCCTTTTCTGTTCCGTTATGACACTTCCAATAAAAATTCTCAAGACGTTCTCACACAGATAGCCTCTACAGTTAAATGGAGGAATAATTGGAAATTTATTTCCAATCATTCAGTAATTTAATCGGTGTTCTAATTCAAATAAAACTAATTTAAAATATGAAGCGACTTCAACTCGACCAATTCTGCAAATTACGTAACGCAGATTCCCTTACAGTTAGTAATCGCATCGGCTCCGACATCACTTAGGTTTCAACTTTGATTAGAGTTTTGTCATGGAGCCACCTTTTAGGACACGAGTTCAGCAGAATTGTTGCTGTACTCTCTATACCTTTCTATATGCAGTCTCAACATGGTTTGTATTAGTTGGGGGCACGAATTGCCGCAGTCATGAATTATAAGAACGATTTTACATTCAGTTACCCTGTCGGCTCGGCTTTGATTCAGAAAAGTACTTAGCATTTCAAATACTTTCTTTAATGTCGTATCACTCGGGTTTGATCCAAACATTTTTTTTACCCTTTTTTTTCGGTCAAGGCCGAATGAACACAAGACCGAATTCCAAATATCTTTGCAATTCTGACGCCAGGGATTTCCTTTGGTCGGCGGCTGGTGGGAGGGGGAGGGGGCGCGATTAGGGCGGCCGCATAATTTCCTCCGCTAGGTAGGAAATCTTAAAAAATAAATCCCGAACGGGTCTGGAATATTTTGGCGGGGGTTGTGCGGGGGCGTAAAAGGCGTTGCGGTGTGTTGAATAATGCCGGAGGGAGCATGAGAGAGAGAGTGAGAAAGAGAGCGAGAGAGGGAGAGAGAGAGAGAGAGAGAGAGAGAGAGAGAGAGAGAGAGAGAGAGAGAGATATGGTGGCCCCGCCCGCGGTGTCGCCCTGCTCCGACCCACTTTTGCCAACCGGCTTATAAAAATAGAAATTCCGAATTATATAGACACCCCATCCCGCCTTGCCAACCGGCTACCCTTTCCCCCTTCGATGTAACCAGATTTACTGCCCGCCTGTATTTAATAATGGTAGTAAAAAGTTGTACCTACAAAAATTAAGGAAAAATTAAAGACTTGGCATTTTTTTATTTGTATCGTATGTAGGATGAGTTGGAAGGTATTCCGGCCGTGTGGTATAACAGTTCGATCTGAAAAATCCAGGCACACGTTCTTTTCAAATTTAAAACACCGATTTTACAGTGCCGGCAAATAATTTTCTGAAGGACAGATGAGAGTTACTTTGTAGGCTTAAATTTCTCCACAGCGACAGAATAGTGTTTTTCCGTTGTTGAGTCGCATCTATTGGTTTTTAGTCCTTACTGTTTCCAAAATCTGTGACGCTGTTGTAAGTTCATTCAATATGATTTGTCATTTATACATCTTACAGTGCGAAATCAGTATTAGGAATATGTTTTCAATAGCAATCGTATTACACAAAATATGACACGAGAAATTAAATGATCGAGTACTCGAGCACATTCAGTTATGTTATTTATATAAACAGCAAAAGCTCGGGCATTATTTTTAGGTCAAATCTGATTTGATCCTATATTCGCCAGTCCGGCCGTGGCTTTTTACACAGCGTGAAATATATATTCATACTTGATGAGTCGACGCGAAAATTGAAGATGGCATAACGGAGCCACCGTTTAGACTTGGACATTCTTAAGGACTACAGAATCATGGGGGGGGGCTGGATAAAGAAGGCGGAGAGTCCCGTGTATTTTTAGGATGGAGGGCCGGGCATTATTCCTGGGAGGAACCGACGGACGTCCTCACTCTCTCTCCCTCCCTCTCTGGGCCCCTCTCTTCCCGGAGGACCTGTGTCACAAATTCAGTTACTTACTCGCCGTCTGTTGCATAATGCCGGTCTCCCCCCCCCACTCTCCTAAGAGTGCCAGCTCCGACGGCGACAAAGCCCTGTAGGGACACTTGTCCCCCTGGCTCAGTCTCCCACGCCAAGCAACGTCATAACAACTGATAGATACAAATTTATATTCTCACCTCGAGTACCAATTATTTTTTAATTTTTATTTAAAGTTTAAATTTTTTATTATATTTAATGACAGAACGATTTAATTTTCACCCATCGATTTTCATTAAGGTGACCTGAGGAGAGCTGTCGAATAAAAGCAGTGGAGTCATGGGACAGTTTGGAATGGAAGGGCTAGCTGCTAGTTCGTGAACGAACGGGACTTTCAAATGGGAATGGATTGTTCGGTTAGAACATACGAGTACATAAGGTGGGGGATTATTTATTGCATGGAGTGATTTTGTAGGAGTTAGACGTCTTGGTGGATCTCCAGAATATACTACAGAACTCCGGCGGGTACAAATTTCCCATTTTTTTCAGGTTCTTCAAATTTCCGAAATTTGAAACGAAAAAAATTAAATCGGAGAGGTGAAACTCAATTGCAATTTGTTTAGAGCGGAGACAAACAAGCGTTGTCGTTTCAGGATACATTTTGATTAGGAGGGTACTTACTGGAATATAACAGAGCGTTTTTATCGTACTGTTTGTTGGGCAATAATACAGTTGGGGAGCCAGCGCGCTAATGTGCTCCCGCCGACCAATCGATAATGTATAACTAAGCTCAGTTTACCCGGACCCCTACCGAGGGTCCTTCTTCCCAATTTTAAAACTCTTCCTTGTTTTCAACCCGTATTTGTCTCTCCCTTTTTATTTTTGTAGTCCTCTCTTTATTTGTCACCAATCGATTAAACATTACTTAATATTCAATCGACTTGCTTCGCCGACATGCTTCGCGTGTGAAATAAATCCGTGAAAAGATTCGTGGAGGAGGAAAACGAAAAAAAAATAGGATTGAACTTAAATCAGGCAGTCCTTTTGAAAAATTTAATGGTTTTTAACATGTTATGACATAATCATTATATCAAAAAGGAATACATTTTATGGTTTTTATACATTTATACATCCAATTTCGACTAAAAATCTGTCAAGATAATTTCAGTTATCTTTAATATACTTTCACTATCAACAGCATTATACCTTCAGTAGTAATATTCAAGAATAATGACTGAATGACTGAGGACTTTTTGTCGAATGAAGTAATTTGAAGGACTGCATAGTAAAGTCGGAACTTTGATTTTACGTAATATATGTTTTCATAATTTATCTGAGCCGAAATTTTCGTCGATTTTCTTTTTGGAGATTACATTTTAAATAATGTACTTATTATTTTCAAATCTCCTCGTAAGAGACTGTGGGAATGAACCTCTCATGGCCGCACTAACCAGTCATGCTACTGAAATGTTACATAAAAATTTATATAAAAGGAAATAACTAGGAATGATTTCTGATTGTAACATGTGGGATAGCCAGTGGCGGAATTTCCTTTCCTCTTTCTTTGAATCCCTATATCAGTTCTGTTGGTAGACTGTTATTGACAGCTAAGAAGATTGTAAAGAGACCCCCCCCTCATACCACCAGTTGGGTCGCTGTGTAACTGCTACTGTACTTGGATATATTCTGTATCCCAATCTAGATCTGTTACTGACCCACAGTTGGAGAAGGGGCTTTCAGCCTTCAAGCCCTAAGCAGGGATCGACTGCTACGGTTTAGCTGACCGATAATGCGTATTTACGTTTTGTCAAACTGCTGATTTATCTGATTTATATTAATTTGGTACCTCCCTGAGCTACCAAAACAAAATTGGACTTTATTTTGTGCAACAACCAAAAAATGTTTGGGTTATAATTTCTATACACACATTCCTTATTGCTATCTGCATTCCATTCTGGGTAAATTTTACTTATTCTCTCGGGAATATGCATGGACTTTTTTTATTCACGGTCAAAGGTTTTTCAACTCCCGATACAGACAAGAGAGCTCAAATATCAGTGCCAATACTCAAATGTTCAATGTTAGGCAGTAAAGAGCGTGTTCGTGTCACAGAAGCGAAGCTATTCTCAAATAAATAAATTAAAAAGTAACGCTATATAATACTGAATACAAAACAATAATTAATCTCAATTAACTTGGTCGAGTGGTTACTCCAGGCTGTATATCCGGTTCTTAATGTCTCCACGTTCGAGTATCAAAAACGTGGAAAAATGCGGGCGGTGGTCTGCACGTAGCGGCTATGCATCGGGCGGATCTTCATTTTCGGAGTGAAATCAACTGGTCGGGGGACTGATTGGGGACGATCGGTATTTTTAATTAAGAGCTCTCCTGGCTTTGGATAGTCAATGGCGGAGTCCCCACAGCGTGCCCCATTTATGCCTCCCCATCTCGTTAGTCACTCCCTTGACTAAATCCGACTGTCTCCGTGATTAAATATTATTCCTGTAGTAAATTTAAATTCATATTCAAATACACGAGGTACATTTACACGCGGCTGTACATTATATCGGAGGATTCGCTTAATACTTTAACAGGCGTAACAGTCCGAGAGAGGCGAATGGAATGGACATAAAACAACTTTTCGAGTTTTATCTAACGACATTGAAGGGTTTCTCTTATTTTCAAAAGGCGCCCACGTCTGGACAAATTTACTCCGTCTACTGAATTCGACGAGAGGAAGTGGAATCAGGCAGGTGGCTGGGCCCACCCGGTGGGTTCATCACCGGCGGCCACAGACACCGCCCCTTCTAAACGGGAAATTAAATTTAAATATGTATTCTACATCAGAGTGGCGACAATAGGGCGGAATTGATTATTTTCACCCACCCACCCCACCACCCTCCTATTATGTAAAATGAATTTTTTTCATGGACGAGGAGGGGTTCCTACCTGAGAAGAATAATAGAAATCTTGTCTTGTAACTGTAGATAAGTTACTTGAGCAACTGATTTTTCTTAATAATCATAGGTTTCCTTATTTGTTTTTTTGGTTGAATAACGCACAAAATGGGTCGGCCTATTTTCTGTACGTCTTGGACAACCGAAAGGCCATTGGAGAATTGGAGATTATCTTATGTTTAACATACCTGTTTTGTGGTCTGTGAGGGGTTGGAATACCGTAGATTTCGCGTTTTAGTCTCATCTCGCTGGTTTGGTCTTTTGTTAGACCGGCTTCGGCTGCTCGCCATCTTCAGTAGTGCAGTGAGGATGCCCAAAAAACATCCAAAGTGCCAAAAGTGGCTAACACCTCTACTGAAGATGGCGAGCAGCCGAAACCGGTCTAACAAAAGACCAAACCAGTGAGAGGAGACAGAAACACTCGAAATCTACGCTATTATCTTATGTAAAACTCACCGAAGGTATCGTGAATGAAAATGGTGTACGACATGTTTGCAGTGGTATTCTGTACATTATTTGTGCTTGTTGGGAGCCGGAGAGACGCCGAGAAGGCCAGGTAAACAGAATTTCAGAACAGTTCTCGGACGATTACTTTATTCCATTTAATATCCAAAAAGGATGTGTTCGTTTCCAACCGAAATATTTTCTTATATCTTCCAATGTTTAACATTGGATATTTTAACAAGGAAACTTTCTATTAATACTATAAAATTATTAAATATTTTTGTCACATATTTTTCGATCTCACGGATGATTTTCGAGTTTTTTTGAACTGCACTTCAAGTATACTTCAAAGTATGGTATTTTCAGTCTTGCTTATTTTAAATTAATAACTATATTCCGGCGATATCGGGTGTGCCATGTTTACGTGAGTTATACTTATGGCTATGACGTGTGTGTGTGTGTGTGTGTGATATGCGTGTGTTGGAGGACGGGCGCGTGTGCGATATTCGGAAAGATCGAAGATTGAAGAAGCGGGCTGGGTAGGGGCTCTCTATTGAGCGGAAAATGATTTTATTTGTCGGCGTGGGGCGGCGAAATGAACCCGCTTGAGGCGGCACTCCAGAAATGGGTCGTACCAAATCGAATGTAGACCCCACCCCCAACGAGGTAGGAGCCCACCAAAGACAACCCGATTGCCCGGAACAGATATGATAGAATCTGATGATAACATCTCAGAGCCCCCGCCTAGGCGCGTATAAATATAAAACGATTTCAGAGTCAAATATAACACGTCAATTACCGACTATCGTAGTCCCGGCATACTGATCGGTGAACGCAACGATTTTGCCTCGAAACTGCCCAGAATAGAAAACATCCCTTTTATAAGTACAAATTGTCTGAAAGCCTTTATTTTTTGAGTAACAAGGAGCGTTTCCCCCACCATTTACGTTGGTCTAAATATGACTGGTAGTAACCGTAATCATTCGGTCGGTTGTAGTCAATCTCTCCGACAGGTCGAAATCACACCACTGCGGGAATTATAGTAACGACTATGATAATAAAGAGTGTATTGGAAGAAACTCGCATTACAATTGAGCGCATACTACGCTTTGTATGGTGGACTTAATTATTTGGACGTAAATTACGGCAACCCTTCAGTATTCAAATATGATGGAGTCATTAATAAATTGAAAAACATAGTGAACGAATGTATACCCAATCCTTTTGCCGCGTAATAATAATCTCGCGATTGGAGGAATTTTAGTCCAGTACAAAATTTAGTAAGGGTGAAACGCCCGTTTTCTAATTTCTCAAATGGAATGACTTTTAAAATTTTATTTCTAGAAGTGACATTAATCGAAAGTTTTTTCTGCAATTAAATCCTTCTTTAAAACTGCGAAGACAGTTTCAATATTTAAAATGGACGCGAAAAAAAAAATACTAAATCGGTGGCCGCGGAATCTCCCCGCAGTTTTATATATTATTCGTTGGATTCATCACTCAAACGAATGAAAACCTGCTTAACATTTAAATGGTGTTCAGAGGAAATGAGGTATTTTAAACTCCTTCGTTAATTAGAGTCTTTTCCTTTTCGGATTTCTTTTTTTTTTACGAACCCTGTATGTTTACCTCCGACATTAAATGTAACGAATATCCAAAAGCAAAATATTCGCTGAAAATTCGGCGCTTCTCAAGCGGCTTGATACGCTGTTTTTATACTCTCCAAAATTAACCGTGTAAAATTACAAATGTATTAGTTATTATAATTTATTTATTAAAACTAAAAAATAAACAGAGTAAATTGAGAAATGTGTACTATGATTCGTATTTTGATTTGTTATATTTTAAAATTTGGATTATATATTTTCTTATTGTTCGATGAACTAGTCTATTACTTTGTGAGTACGATCATTTGGCTATACACCATGTGTGGGTATATGCACGTTGTTTTGAACACATTTCGCAGTTTTGTGCGGTCATTTCTTGTATATATTAACTTAACTGGCTTCGGTTGTCCTCCCAACGAACTGTAAAACAGCCCGTGGGCGAATTGGCCATTCCGAAAATCCCCCGTAAAGAGACCAAACTCATAAGTTGGAGAATGGAGAAGTTCGTTTCACCGGGCACGCTTTTCGAAACAAAAGGTTATTGAGAGTGAAGGGGCGAGGAGGCTGCGGCGACTCCTGAACACCGACTGAGTTGGCCAAACTCCGCCTACGTGACCCGCAGCCCTCCCACTTTATCTAGCCCGCTCGGCCCCGAACTTAGCGCAACATAGAGTCCATTCACTTTTTCATGATTCATGGTTTTATGATGAAAATACAAAGATAAGTTCTGCGTTTAAGAAATTCGCCTCGCTAAGGCGAACCGAAGCTACAAATAGGTACTGGAAATGGGAAAAACCTAAATTTATTATTTATTTATTAACTAACGAACAAATAGTTTGGTATCTATCTATCTATATATAACCTCCAAGTACTGCCTGACGTGATTCCCTTTAAGAGTATTTATGTGGAATTTATATAATAGAATCTTGTGCTGTAAACTATTTGTTGATTGTACAGTTTTTGGGGAATATACGGCGTATATCGTACGCCATGAATAACCGTAATTGAACCTGTAAAACAGAATGTCTAATGAATGTCCCGCCCGCTTTGACTGTGGGTCATTTCCTTTTCCTTTCTACCGCTATCGGGGCTTTCTTCGTGTTCCGCTCTGTGGAAAAGAAAAACTGAATTATTGAAAACCGCCTAATGGAGAAGTCGGCCGGACATAAAGCTGAGAGCCCGAGCTTCTCCTCTTTAATTTCGGAGGAGCCCCGCCGTTCATCGAGTTTCAGCCGTTTAGAGTTTACTGCCCAATTTATTTATAAAATATACTGTGCGTTTTGATTCATTTGGAAATGGAGGCTCTTTTCAATTATACGCCTGCTCTGTGTATTTCGTTACACGATTTAAACTGAGGAATTTAAAGGAGTACTGTTGTATATATAATACCATCATTGAATTAATTTATATGTTATATTAGGTAGAATTTAAATATTTTGATTAAAAATTGTTTGTTACATCGATTAATCAAACGTAGATTAACTGACTATAGATGGGTTACTATAATTTACATCAATCTAAATGTACCAAATAATGACCTAAAACGATTAAATGAAGATGACGTGCTCGTATTATGTAGGTAACGTCCAGGATGTTCAACTATTTTCGCTCTTTTCTTAATTGATACTTTGTTCAATTAAATTTAAGTATCATTCTTAATACATTTTCTGGTGTAACTGTACAATGGTACATACATTATTTATCACCATAATTTAGAGAATGAAAAGTAGACATTTAGATCCTGGAGTTATCTCAGTTTCACATAAGATCATCCAAACAGAAATTTCATATTAATAGAGGAGAAATGAATTATTTAAATTGTCTAATGGAATGGAAACCCCATTGTTCCGCCCCTCGAAGGACAATGAACGGCCAATACTTTAAAGGGTTTATTACTTCTTCTCGAAGGGCAATTTCCCAGTTATCGGGATGGCATTAAATTGGAAACTATATATAATTCCGCTTTCTCCTTTTAGCCTGGTCCCCAACCCAATATATCTCAACTGTCGTGAAATGGAGGGAATACGTTTATAACCAATACGCTAGCCTAATAGCCATTTAAAATCAGAAATGTTTGGTATACGAGTGAGACAAGGAGGCCAGAAAATATGTTAAAGAACAATTTTTTTTCTCATCAGACGGTTATTTGATCGAAGAGTATGCTTTGTGTATTCATTTTTTTTCTCAATAAAAACCATATTATTAACATATTTTTATGCATGGTGAAATTTGGTCAAGCTAATTTTAAACATATATATCACTCACTTATATGTATGCCAATTTATTGCCAATTTTTTTAGTTCATTATCCATACATTTGAGAAATTTCGAACACGTGCTTCTGTTTTTACAAAAAGACAATATCAAACAAATTTCCTCGGGGTGTGGAAGTGTAACTTATTTTCCAGGTAACTTTCGTTATATCATCTGGCGTATATCCAATTTATTGAAGTGATTATTTCGTTACGAATACTAATTGAATAAAAATTCAGTCCACCAAGGGACTACCGGAGGTTTCTTTTAATTAGAATTTGTGACTAATTAACGAGGGGAACTCAAAAAGTCCAGAAAAACCCGCTTGGATTATTATTTCACTGGATCTACAATGATAAAATACAGATACTGATGTAGGGCCCGAATGATCCATTAAAAATTAAATTACAGGAACTTCCTGGGAATATCCCACCTGTTAGTTCCAGATACATACATGTACAACTTGCATGTTGAACAAACCACAAAATCGTTCGAGTGATGAGTATTAGGCAAAGTGTGGTAAGATTAATTTTTACAAAATACCTGACTATTGTTGGCGCTCGTGTGCAAATAAACCGCTTCATAACTTGCATCAAATGTCCGGGTTGAAAATATCTTCGTTTGTATTTGATTGAGCTAGCTTGGTTATTGGGTTCCCGGACAACAGTTTGTAAATTCCAGTGAAATACGGAGTCTATTTATTCGAATTTTTCCGATAGTGGTATTCGGTAGTTTACAGCTTTAACTGTTTTTCCTGGTATATATGGCGTTTTATTGGGTATATAAAGGATATATGGGTATATATGGGAGATTTCTTTCTTTCTATTTATTCCTTAGTTTGAACGGCGAGGTTTTGGAACATATAGTCCTTCGATATATGGTTTTGTCGACATGACAAGCATTCCGAACTTTCTGATGAGAAAGTAAAGTACATTTTATTTCTTTTAATATAATGAGATTAAGTGCGGGAATTTAATGTAGTGATAAAACGAATGGCCCGATTAGATCGGTCGATGGTAGTTTCTTTCTATGGAAAGCGAGAGTCCGTTGTGTCCGGCGGCGGTGTGTGTTGTCTTAGAGAAAAGCGAAACAATCGGATGGTAAAAGCGAGGAGGGGTAGTGTCTATCGACATCGAGTCTATCCTCCCTTCTCTGCCAGCTCCCTATCTCGCACCTCTGTAATCCACTTAACAGAAACAACCCTCGAGGAAAAGGGACAAAGGGAACCGACTCCTCTCCCCGTCGTGATTCACTCCTACATCTCCATTGTACACCCGCTGACACGTACGCTGACAGTTCCTTAATATTAATCCTACGTTTTTTAATTAATAGAATTTTCAGTATCATACTCGTGTATAACTTGTGCATTATATTAGGAACCGTTTTTCCTGGTTATCCACTTACCAGTTATCCAGTAAACCTTTCGATTCACCGTTATCGTTCTGTATTTTCTCGGTTTTAGGAAATGCAATTTTTTTTGGGGGTTTCTGGAGGGCAGTGACGTAGGACGGGCGGCGTCCGCGCGATACCCGATTCGATAAATCAAAATCGGAAATTATTCCGTACAGTTCAGAAACTTCGTTCCTCCGCTGAACTGGTTGTGGTCGGTTGGCGTTTGTAGTGTGGGGGGGGGGGAGTTCAGTGCCATAAATATTGAGGGGAGATCCTGCCTAAGCGAGATTTATAAACGGAGAATTTACATTATTCATCGTCCTTACTCAAGAAAATAAAGGGGGAAAAAACGATCAACTAGAAAATCTGGGCACTGTATTAAAACGCTATTATGTAAGGGGCGGAGGTATTAGCGCGAGTACGCCGAGTGGTGTTGCCCAGGGGGGCGGGTTTTGCAATTTCCCGTCACGCTTTCGCAATTTTCGAACATGCTGCTATTGCTAACTAAGGTAATTTCTTGATGGTTCGTAATATGCAATATAATAAGGTTCATAATTAATCATCCAAGTTTTATTTGGCTTTTGTATTGTATTATGATTTGTTTAAATAAATTTTTTTCGTAATTTTTCGAAGCTTATTCGTTTAGCTGGTATATCCAAAACGTAAAATTAGAGGTAACTGTATTAGTTAGTATAGACTGTGTTAGTATATTCAAATATTATACTTCAAATCAAATCTTATAATACATATTTATTAAATTATTTTGATGTATATATAGAAATGTAAAAGAGAAAGATCGAAATTATATTTTAATTTATTTTAAACATGTAATACTGCGGCGTTCTTAATACCAAACCGGTAAAGCTTGATTGTTTGGCGGGTTAGTATCTTAAGCGCCTCGGTCGCTAGCCTGTATATATGCGTGATATAATTTATAATACTGTCTATTTAAACCTCCCTATAATAAATAATTCTTGAAAAGAATAAAAACTCGCTGTTCTATTCAGAATCGGAGGAAAAATAATATTCCTTTCGAAGGGAGGTGGAGAATAACCAACGGCAAGAATAGGCTGGTAATGAAGAGGAAATAACTTAGTGTGTGTTACTCCTCCTGCCTGGATATATGTCCCTTATACCCTTCATTATTTGGCTACTCTTCAACGAAGTTTACCTTAACTAATTAGTCTTGGTTTCGGGACGACGTTCATTTCCATCCGTTACGCACTTCACTGGGATTTACAGCGTGCTCGGCCTCTTAAAACTTCAAAACCTACCACTGGCAGCCAGGTCCGCATAGGAAGCGCTCTCTGTCCACCCTATTGTCGGAAGATGTTAATTTGCCATAACGTGTGAGAAAAATCATATGGAAAAATCGAAAGTGCAATTGAAAATTGAGCAATGGGAGAATCGAACCCCATCCAACTAGTTTCAATCGTTGAGATTGCGTTCGAAAGGATCACCCACCTAAAAAATGTTCTACAGTTTAAGACAATGGTCTTTGACAGTTCTGGAAATTATCTGCTGTGTCATCTTTCGGCTCCCCTCGGTTGTCTTGTTGGTAGACAAGTAATATCGACCAGTCAAGAAGATAAATGAGATCGGAAATAAGGAATGATATCGTCTTTTACTTGACAGAAATTAGTGGATTCATCGCAGCTTTCTGACTTTTTCAGTTTAATCAATTCCCAATAAACGATTCGTTATTATACTGCGGATTTATTTTTATCTTTTTGATTACACACTATGTCTAAATCTCAGGTTACAGAACACAGTAGGAGTGTGGGCAGGATACTTCATTGGATGTACGTTGTACTCTAGCCGCTATTGCTGATGGAACGCTGCTTCCCAGAAGTACAATTCGGTCCGGATTAAGAACACACAAATAAACTCACATGATGGTATACCAAAGCTCGGCTAATACCCTCCGAACTATCGCACCGTTGATAATATTATATAATTTAATGCGTTACGACGGGCCCGAACCTTTATGTCATACATCTACTCGTAAAAATGTCATATCTTGCCTCTTACAAGTCTGGATTTGAAATATGTACAGTAAAACGCCCGTGCTCCAGGAATTGTGTATGAAGAAGCTGAAGAGGATAAAATTCGATGGTAGGTCCCGTATATGGGAGAGGAGAGGATATGCGCACCATATCTGGTTGGGGACAATGTGGGTGGGCTGGTTTATGGCCCTTCCCACCGGCCGATGAAAATCGGCGAGGGACCCTCACTGCTCCGATAAAGCCGACCTCCCACTCGTTATTTCTTCGCTGATTAAATTTTTCCCAGTAACACGCTTCGGTTTATAACTACGGATTGAAATTTGGGGAGAAAAAACCGCAGCAATAGGAATACATCGCGTCAGTAGGTAGTATGTTTACTTCTTCCGTCTTATGCATTTAATAGTTACTCGAACTAATTTCTTAAATTTAGAATTAAATACATATGTATATATAAAATATATGGGCTGAATTTGGATTGTGCTGTATTCCGCGTAGTTAAGTTATTATTATTTTTACCTGTAAGTATATGTATTACAAAATTGGATTTGTCGTATATAGAACGGTTTTATTTCGTATTCATTATTGATAACGTATATGATGCCCTCAAGCGATTCACGTCTGCGCAATCTTATTTTTCACGTGGAAATACATAATGGACATGTAGAAGGGTAGGGAACTGTGAAAAAGTATTGTGAGGCTGGTGTCCGAGCCCCTCCTGAAGTGGGGACCTTCCATTAACGGCCCCAATATCGGAATAAAATCCCAAAGCTCTCTCCATGCCCAGCTGTACGTCCCAGAGAGGGTTCCTTCTATATTTTTCATACAATAATTCTTTTCATCCCTTGTACCTTTCTCTCCAGTTACTTCGCATTCACTTCGATGGGCTCCCGTCGCCGCCTTAATCGCCGAACTAGCTTGAACCAATGACGATAAATGAAAAATCGAAATGATCGGTTGTTGTGAGTTCACATTTCGTCTGTCAAGAGCAAAACTAGCAAAAACAGAAACTATTTTTAATACGATCTATTTCCTAATTTTGGATTCCGTAATTGTTGTATTCTTAGGTTACTTTTTACTTATTACCCATCTTACTATTTTCTGGTTTACATAATTTATACTCTATATTAACCATCAGTTGTAATTTGCAGTTAACCGTGGCCTCATAATGGGATCAAATTCGATTTCCTTGTATAAACTTTCAAGACCAATACGTCTAGTGGTCCGATTTCCGTAACGAATATCAAACATTTGCGGAATTATCTGTAAAAAAAAGCTGATTGAAGCGAGCAATGAATGATGGATTGGGGCGTTTTGAAATGGCGGGTTTGCAGTACGTAAATAACGGATTAATCAGGCCCACGGTCGGTACAAAATAAACGGGGTCGGTATGCTCGGTACCGTTGGCGTTGGCCGGCAGAGAGCAGGCGAGCGGGGCCCAACCCAGACCCGGCCATTTATTATCTGATTTCTGATGCACCCCTCTGCTTGTTTGCATCCCTGTTTGGACCCGCATACATATATGAACGAGATCCACCCCATTCCTCTCGGACTCATCCGCATATGTTCACTTGGCTAGGTTTTTTTTTTTAGGGTGAGCATATTACACCCTGGGCTGTCACCAATTATTTGATCCCGAGAATATTTCAATCCAATATACACAGATTACTTCCGATCATTTCTACTATGATTATTTTCCTAACCCGGCAATTCTAAATGGTGGATTTTGTGGATAATTTACCATCTGTCGCGTAATTTAAAATGGGCGGGTGTACGTCCCTCCGGTAGCATCGAATAATGAAGAACGAACGGTAGGTTATAGGAGAGTGGCTCGAATGTCACCATAATCTGTCGCAAATTAACGAAGTAGACTAAAAGCGAATGGCACACTACAATAGGCTAAAACTCGGGTAAATAAAGTAGAAAATAACTTTACTACTCGCCTACTCTTGTGCACGATGTAGAAGTGAGAAATGTTTCATTTAATAAATATTTGCATACAAAGGTATTATCAGTAGAGGCCGTAAATCCATTGATTATATATGTTTGTACTGTATAAGTCTATATATCATAAACCTATCATTAGTACGATTAAATTTCTCTCCGGAAAATGAACCAATACAGGAGGAATTATGTCGCGGGAACTACTGTTCGTTCTTGCGAGATAGATTAATGTCTTTTATGGGGAAACTTATACCTGCGGAGAATGATAGACTCTGGAGATAATAGCTCGTATTGGCTATCGGATAAAGAGCTTTTACGCCGACCGGAGGCGAGTAATGGAGAGGAATGAAAGGATTTGGTCGGCCCCGACCGTCCATGCTTTATTGGCTCGATTTCGATTTGTCTCTCTCGACAGCGGCCGTCGCGGACCGAGTGCCAAATGCTTATATTTGCCAAAATGGTCGGATTAGAAATTAATTGAAAAGTCGGCGGGTAAATTTTCACCGACATTCTGAGGGTATCAGCGGTAGTGTGGGTGTGAGAGAGATGGGCGAGATCGTGGCCATTAGTGAGGAGTGGACGCGTCACCTCCAGACGGGCTCCACTCTCCACCAGCGCGAGTTAGTGCCCCTTATTACTAACTGCACCGCGGGCCCTCCAGTACCAAGATCCAAACCACTCCCCAGACCCCATTTAGCTTATTTTCATCAGTTCTCTTCCCTGCCCTCTTATATTTGATAAGTGACATTCCTGCGAGTGAACAGCCGATTAAACATCATATTTCCTGTTAAATTTGCGATATTACATTGAAGGGCGAACGCTTCAGCCGGGTAGATTTTTCAACCGAGTCAGACTCGAAACGCTCTGTCTGTGAATAAATTTCAGCTTATAACATCACTTCCTATTCACCGGGACTGGCTCCTGGTGGGACTTGTACGCCTTTCCAAAGATTAGGTCGAGGTTCGAAGGAACCCTTGTTATGTAAAAGATGTCAAAACATAAACGACAGAGATCGTAAACAGCTTCTTTTCAGAAAATGAACTGCATAATTGCTTTGAGCGGTGACCGTTTTGAGAAGGGAAATATTTTTCCCTTGAATGAATTTGTTAATTTGTTTTTGTAAAGAGTTACAGGTTGTTTTACCTCCTGTCAATGTATTTAATAAATGATTTCCTAGTTCAATTGCTCTTACCAAAATGTTTTTCCGTCGCAAATATATGATTTGAATGGTGATTTAAAATATTCAATATACGTAGTTGGAAATTAAAACCATACAAGTTTGAAATTAAATGCGTTTTATTGAATACTGCTAGTACAGTGATATGGTTATGAATAGATATGTCCTACTGACTTCTAATTCCAATGAATAGCGCCTACTCAGTAATAAAATGAATTCGATTACTCTTTGAATTCGATTTCAAGAAAACAATAGCTCGGAAAGGGACTTCAATGAAACCACTCCTGTCTTCCAACCAGCAACAGGTGTAGATTTGTGGTGGGAATAATACGCCATTGGTTTTCGTAGTTATATAAGTCACTCGAGAGTTGATAACTTATTTTCGATTTAACATTTATGCGGATTCGAATTAAAGGGAGTAAACTATGTATACAAGAATTTATGTGTAAACCGACTTTAAGTTTAAAAAAGTTTTGAATTTTCGCCGTATATATCAAAATCAGTCCCAGAAATGTTGAAAAATTCTTAAATGTCCATAAGTCGTATTATCAAAAATATTATGTTTATCCTAAAGTGCAATACCGGTAGTATAATATCGATTAAATCGTGCAGTATTAATTTTGAATATAATCAAACAGACGTTCCCCTAATACTTATAGATGTGTTTAATAAAATTTACAACCAAGGGAATGTGTGCAACCTTGGAGTAAAATACAGGACCTTACTCATTAGAATATGAGATTTCCAAATTCAAATTCGAAATGATCGAGTCGCTAATTATTAAATTTCAAGACTTATTGATGGACATCAAGCACCGTTAAGACTGCTGTCAAAATTTGTTTCTTTGACGCTGAGAACATAGATTAGAACCGAATTGTAACGTTATATCACACATAAGTGAACATTACCGTGTGATATTTCCCGAGGGCTGGATAACGGTGAAGTCGGTTTCTTTATTAGGCCCGATAACCTAAGTGGTATATTTGAAACGAGTGCTGTGCGGTACTCGAGGCGACAGTTGGTAGCCCGCCCATACATATTGTATGAGCCCGCGAGCGGTTGCTGGGGGAAAAACTTGTTCCATTTCTCCGATTTGTTTTAATCTGCCGGCTAAGTTTTCCGAGGCCCGCGAATCTTTCCCAACTTTCCCTGTCCCAACAGTTTCGGAAATGATCCTCCGTTTTCTGCATAATTGGGTTAAGGGACTTGCCCCCTCCCGCGCCCAGAAAGCTGATCACTGGCAAATCGAATCATAGAGTCCCCGAACAAAGTTTTTACTGGTGATTTATAGTCGGTCCGAACAAATGTACGGCCCCTGTTATTATGTCCAATGTAGGATCTGATTTTTTTTTAAAGCCGCGGCTTCATAACATCGTATCTGACACAGATTAAAACATCATTACTTGGCTCCACATTCATTAATGTAGTGAAATACTAATGCGTGTCGGCAGGCTAGTAGTAAAAGTGCTACCGTGCTAAAAGTGCTGTAACCGTAATCCTACAGAACAAGGTTAACAAACAACGTACATATAAAATTAGATGTGTAAAATTACATTATTAAATTTATTAATTACTTTAGTTGCAAGCTTATGTACCAACCATGCACTCGATTTGCGGTATTTCTTAGTGATTCATGAGATTGAGTTAGCAGGTTGCTAGTTAACAGCATACTGAGATGGAAAGCAGAGAAAAATGGATAAAATAAAATAATTATTATATTCTGCATTCTATATATTTTTAATATCGTAATGACATATTTTTTCGACAACCTCCACCAAATTCGGGAAGTGGAGGACGATTAAATTTGTCTGTCCATCCGCTTAATATAAGAGGGACACATTTTAAAATTAAAAATGTTAAATTTAAATGAGGCGGCGTGTGTGGGCCGCCGACAGTCCAGCCCACGCCCGGAAAATAAACATCACCGTCATGCTCCGAAACTCAGGAAAACTTTTTTGGGCAAGTTTCATCGAGAAGAAACTTTGCCCTGTTTGCTTCTGTACACCCACAAAACTGTTTGATAAATCTGTTGACACTGGTTACTTGCTTTAATAATACACACAAATAGTACCGTAGTGCAGACTAAAATACAAATCGGTATTGGAGATATATTAAAACGGTGTCTGTCATGGCGGTAGTTTACAGTGTATCTCAGAATATTGTCCCGAACCCATTGTTTGATATCTCTGACAGAACTTTACACATTGGACGACAGAAAGTGAACATACAACACGCCTCAAGTTTCACAAACTGATTAAATATACGAAATCTTAGTAGTAGAGAACAAAGTAAATTTAATTAAAAATACGACGTGTAAAGCAGTACATGTACATAGGTATTCCGTTGCTAGTTTGTTGTACTACAGAATAAGTGAAGTGTTCGCTCGCACTTTACTAATGAGGATTTACTACCACATATACTTGAGCAAGTTAGTCGGGTGTCTACTACAACACCCTTGGGATTGCGTTACAGCTATTTCTTGGACGGTTTCATACGAAAATAAACTTCAATTAAAGGTCTTATATAACGAAGTCGCCTTTCTGCCTTTTCCTTTTTATAATCTTCTATTGTTATTTTCTGTGATATAACAATTTTTTTAATTGAATACTACTTAAACCCCATTTTTATTATCTTAGGAAACATCGCTTTCCATTCATAATAGCTAAATTCATGGTTATTTTAGATGTTTTGGCTATGTGCACCGCAATATTATAATCGGAGAGGTTTTTTCAAATGGAGGGTTGTAAATCAGGACTAGAGACTATAATGGTACTATTATACTATAAAAGTATTATTGCACGATTATTTATCATTCTACGTTATATGGGTTTGTTTGTTCTGTTAAATCCTGAACTAGTAAAGGGTAAGGGCAGATTAAAAAACAGATTATTTCCCTGCATTGTTTTTGCGTTCGCCTTTTTATCACAGCATTGATTTCAACGGCCTTATCATTTGCGAAATCCTCTTACTGCAGTGGGGTGGTATTTTTGTAATCTGGCGTTTTAATATTTAAGGATGAAAAAAAAGCATGAAATTAATCGAACGATAATGGAAATACTGACCTTTATTCGAATTCTGATGTACCTCTCAAATTGTTCTCAACAGTGTTTCTATCGGTGTTGAATGGTTAGAGAACGATGATCACATTGACTGATGGTAAATTTGGTGATTGACATATTGAGGCGTGGTTCGACCGGTTCTGAGTCCCTGTCTTCAGGTTGGAGGGCCATAAATCGATCCATCGGTGGTGAGCGATGTATGGAGTTGGCTAGGCGTTTGGTGATAGTGAGCTTGGGTCCAGTGGGAGCGGTGGCACACCGCCATGAACCGGTGCCAGCCCCGATCATATCCTCTCCTCCTGCGCACACTAAATTCATCTATACCAAAAATACGGTATACCGAAAATTAAAGTCTGGAATTGAAGAATAGCTTATCATATTGGCCGTATTATCGTAACCTCCGATGACTTCCACTGAAGTTTGATTCAAGACTTTGTCTAGGGATCTTGGTTATATCGTGGTTATTAGTCACTACTAGTTTGATTTAAGTTTATATTGCTTACTACTGACTTGTATATTTCCTTATTAGGGCGCATAAATTGTGTGATTGAACAATAAACTCTCAAGCTAATCTAACGGAATTTCGGTTGAATTACGGCTTGTACGGTAAAATATAAAATAAATAGTTATCCGCCGGCTATATCAGCTAGTAAGAAATTAAAATCATATTGCCCTGTGCATAACTAATGTAATTCTATTTCATTAAATGTAGTTAAATGAACAAGAATAAATCATACCAATTTTCTTTTAGAGTTGAAGACAAAAACCGAGAATGAAATTATTCAACTAATTTTATTATTCGGTTGATAATTTGAATACAAGAAATATTCTTATTTCGATATTCATTTATTCTACGTTTCTCCGATTTCCCACAGAATTATTTTGTGTTCTGGCGGGATTCGATTATTGCTAAATCACTTACGAGTAATTTTCAAACAATTAGATTGACCGCGAATTGCAAGCAAATTTGATTATCGACCCCAAAGGGTCGATAATTGGATCGGACCCCTCAATTAAAATTGCCATTTACTTAAGTATTCTGGGAGCTTATACCCGCATCCGATAAATCATTTTGTGAGTTAGTAACACCTCTAGGACGTCGACTAAAGGGAGGGAGTAATTTTTCATGGCAGAAAACCGACTGGTGCGCCTGACAGGAGGCGACACTCCATTAGCACATTTCCCTGATACTAGGAAATCTTCTTCCTACCACAACTCCTCAGTCACCCCAGGTCGTATATTATTCTTAGTCGCAAGACATTTAAAACGAAAAGAATATATATATATATATATATATATAAAACAGTACATATTTCTATAAATTTTCATTTAGCTATAATAAATTTATTACAACCAATTTTCTATCTGTTCCATCCTCTGGAACTACAAAATATATACAAATTGAAAAGTGCAACAGAAAAAACTCATATTATGAGTACAAGCGCAAGCTAAAGTCAAATTATTGTAAAAACATAAATAAAATAAAATCCGGAAATCAATATAAATATAAAACGAAACAACACAGAAATTAAAGTTGGTATCTGTACCTCAACTTGAATCTTCCTACAAGAAAAAGGGAGCATAATGAGATTAATGTACGATTCAGAAAGCTGCGCACATATTATATACTGAAATGGCACTATACGTGTTTTAATAAAATGTACTTAGATTAAAATAATTAAAACCTCTGGTCCTATTTCCGAAAAATACAGGAAAAAGCATACTGTACCTTCGGAGTTGTCGGATATGCTCATTGAAATACGAAATGAGGGGATTAAATGGTGCATGTGACCCTTAGAATTAGGTTGAAATTCAGAGGGTGAATAATAGGAAACGGATAGAAAAGGTACATACACCCCCGTGGGTAGGATAGATTTGGTAGAACGGGTTTTTCGTCGCAGACTGAGACGCTCAGGTTTCCTCTCTAGACCCGTAGAATATAATTAAACTTATACGCTGGAATAATACGTTGGAAGCTTTTATAAAATGTTTTAGTTTTGCACAGTGACATAACAGCAGCAACCTTTTCTAACTTTTATATCAATTTCCTTTCGATTGATGATATAAAGAGAAATATTGCGATATATCAATATATCTGAACATCCCACATTAAAACAACGATGTTATTGTAATGACAGCGTTGAGAGGCATGTCTAAAGCCTTAAAACCTCCCTCAACCATGTCACTGACTGAATAATACTGACGATAGCATTATAAGCCTAGTCCAGTACCCGTCTAAGCGCACTTAATGCTTTATTTTTTATATATTTATACACAAATGTATAAATCAATAAAGATATAATTCGTTATATCCCGAGAAATTGCAATGCACGCAATGATATCGTTATCGGTGGACGTGATCTCGTCACGACATTTATGCTGTCCACCCGACGAGTTTTAATCAGAACTATGTTTCCAATTGTCTGCGATTGCGTGCGACCGTATTATTTATTTTTATCAGATTTATATATTGAGTGACAGAAGACGTCGACACATACACCTGTTTCGGACCCATGTCCGGTTAGTAAGTAGTTGCGGCATAATTTTGACACCCACGTCCGAATTCGAACGTCGGGGGGGGCAAAAAACAGAACTCGATACCGGAAATGGGCAGCAAGGCCGAGATCGTTCTCCGCCCGTTGATTGAAATCGACGAGCGTTCATTTCACAACTATATCGGCCGTACCAGTCGTATATACTGTTATATGGGTCGAATAGCCCGTTTTGATTAGTGGACTTGTGGCAGGGATTAACAGTGTGTGATTGAGTGTGTGGTGCGTTTATTGGGCGATAAGGGGGGGGGGGCGGCCTGATTTATAGCCGCCGGGTAAATTCGAGGCTGGCCCACATCATCCCAGACAGTCCGCTATTGTTCTCAAAAAATAGCCCTTCTCTAGCCTTGGGGCCTCTATCTCCGAATCGGTCCCCAACCCCTCGGCACTGCATACGCTGGTCGCCTAGAAAGTGAGATACGAAAAAGTTTTTCGTACATTTCGTTTGTTTCTGTCTCCTCTCGCTGGTTTGGTCTTTTGCCAGACCGGTTTCGGCCGCTCGCCATCTTCAGTAGCGGTGTTAGTCACTTTTGATGTTTTTCGGGCGTCCTCACTGCACTGTCACTGTACTGTGGTGGTTGTCTGTCTGTCCTGTGTATATACATATACCTCTCTTGTTATTGTGTTTTGGTGGCGTGTGGTTTGTCTTCTTTATGTTGAGGGGGGGTGTGTGTGTGGCATTTTTGTTACAAGTGACAGTGACAGTGCAGTGAGGATGCCCGAAAAACATCCAAAGTGCCAAATGTGACTAACACCTCTACTGAAGATGGCGAGCAACCGAAACCGGTCTAGAAAAAGATCAAACCAGCGAGAGGAGACAGAAACACACAATAACTACGGTATCCCTCGCAAACCACAAAACAGGTATTGAAAACGTTTTTGTGATCGCAACCAGGAGAGGTTAAAATATTGCAATAAGAACCCTTAGTTTGTAACTGGAGGGGGAAGGTTCAGATTTTTGTGAAAGGGGTTCATACGATTCTCCGTTTATAAACGAAGGTGGACGGGGTCGATTGGCTGGTTTAAAACAGGGCCGGTTGTTTGTTTTCGGGAAGTCGGCAGGGTCGAGTGGCCCCGGTTGTGACAGCGGTCACAACAATGGAGCCGACCCCATCCCCTCACCATGCACACGGTGCTAATTGTTATACTGGCCGTGGACGAGGAGGCGCCCACTTCCTCCCACTGCTCCCCTCCCATCAACCCGGCCAATTGAAATAGACTCCCCCTCTCCACTATATCACCCGATACCCCAAATAAATACGACCATCGACTTTTCCCTTCATTGTTTATTCAATACATTCCTCAGTATATATAGACGTATTCCGTTCGTCCTGCGTCTCTGTCCAGACAACACTGCCTTACATTTTTTTTTACTTGTACTTTTTCTGGCAGCAGTCAGATAATAAACTATCTAGCTGAATCCTAATGTACTCCCCGGCATTATTTGACCTCTATTCATACGACATTGTATATAATATTCCATTATATAACTGTTTGTTTGTCCCTCGCGGAAATTTCGTAGAAATAGTATCAAATTAACTCTAATGAAATTAGTTTACGGTAGTTGTTGCGGGGGTCTGGGAGTAACTGGAAATTTGATTTCTGATAGAACTTTTCTTCGAATCGGAGCCGAACCATTAGTGTCTGAGACGGCGTCAATATAATTTCGCAAAACCAATCATTCCATCCAATCATTTCGGTCATCATTCCTATATGAGAGTTCTTAGTCGATGTCCCTGATACTCGACGTGTACAACACTCTAGCAGTGCGGGTTAGTATCTATAACGCCTCATTGTTTTAATATTTATTGAGATTCAAAAATGGAACCTTCCTACAGTAATATTTACTGTTAAATATTCGATAGAATAAAAATGTTCAGCTAATAATATTATTTCTAGATCTGAATGAGCAAATTCCGAAAGCTGACACGGAAGGATGGAAACATTAGAACAATAGCAAGAATTATTACGGCGATGCGCTCTCGAAATGACCCTATGTTAACCCAATCCCTCATATTATCGAGGATCATCTATTTGTAATGTGTGGTATAGGCTTCCTTATTCTGATCTCTGTCATACTTTCTCCATCATCCTCTGGCGTAAACTTCCTCTCGTAAGCCTTATTGACAGGCAGCCCCATTAACCTAATGTTCGCGTATTAAAACTCCAAGAGATTTATGTTAATAGCGATCCATCATCGCGTAGGCCGTCAACCATCTCCCCCAACCCGTTTTACACTCCGCCACTCGATTAATCCCGCCCTGTTTTACAATTATTTCACGCCTAATGGGGCTTAGGTGGCCTCTCCCCCGCCGCCTAAGGTTATTGTCAGCCCCTGAGCTTTATTTTAATCCCCGTGAAATATTAATTCCCCTTTTTTGACACCGGCCGTGTGCTCATTCATCATTTCTCATGGGAAACAAATTATAATTAGCCCAAAGCGTCGTACAATCCCAACATCCCGGCTAAAGGGCGAGGGTAAATTTATAAAGGTTCGAGTAGAAATTAAACAATATCATCGTGGTTGGCTACCCAAGCGTGCACGCCCTCAAATAGGTATTTATTGTATAATAACATACAGACATGCGGACACAATATGCTAAATATTTGATAGGAAATGAAGAAAACTTAACATTATACATTATTTCTGCTGTCTAATACTTGGGTAAATTTTTCGTTCTCGGAAATGGCTACGTTTTTGAAAAGATTTGAAATGGATTATATAAACACAAGTAATCCTACACTTATTCCACTGTTCAGGAGTTAGTAGATCGCTGGGAACAAACCCTTCCTGCGAAGTGCGTCCTGGCCCCGTCTTCTACCACGAGATCTCTCCTGGTTCTACTTCCATAGCTGTAAAGCCTAATAAATGGGTTATATTAGTGTTGCTTACACTATTACCACCAGTATCGCTGATGTTTTCACCGTTCTCGCCCACTATTTCCAGAGCTACCACTCTGATTGTAGCCATTCTGAGGGCACTTTAATCAGAGAGCAAGTTGGTGACCCCGGCGCCTTCAGATACTAACCCGCCACACAGTACAGCTGCAACGGTTTAGTATTAAGAGCGCCGCATTAGTAAATTTTTCAGCCGCATAGTGGCACGTTCAATTATTCAAATTTGACATAGTATTACAAAGGCCCTGCCTCGGCATGGTGGACAAATTATACATAAACGTCCACATAACCACAACGCGACCTAATTTATGTAATTGTATGTGATATAAAATATTCGCTCGATATTGCTATTTTATAATTGTGATCAAAATAAGTTGATATTTCATTTTATGTAATGTAAGTTTAGTTGAAAAAGCTATATAATTTAAAGTGGTCTGCACGATTTGCTATCAGATTATTCCAGTTAGAAATTTAATATGATCCAGGTAACTGGGTATTTGGTTTTAGAAGTATTTGCGTTCTATGAAATCTATTGTCGATAGTATTCCGAGCTTATAATATAACCACCTCTTTGTTTGTTTTGCGCCGTCCGATGGAAACAATTTGGAACCAGGTTGGCCATATGTGACCCACCTCGAGGATTGTTCTTTGACTGGTCGACAAACAATAACGCCCGTGTCACCAGTTGGTCTCCGCACGGCGGCCCGCTCCGAACCCGACGCCGAGTACAACTTCTTCCCTCCTATTGATCTGGCCGAGTTCGATAAAAGGGGAACTTCCTCGGTTTCCTCGACTTTTTAAATCAGTCTCCAATAATCCGAAACTCGTTCCTACCCGCCCTTTGTCAGCGGAGTCGGCTCATTTTCAGAAGGAAATTGCCATCTGCCCGGGAGAGTCAGTTGTTTTTCGAGTGGTTAACTGCGTACGCTCGACTGGATAACAATCGAACTCTTCTATTTCCGGACGGAGCCTATTAATATTCCTATTAATTCGGGGAATTTACCCCTCTGCGCTTAAAGCGTTATCCGTGATTTTTTTTTGTTTTGATAAACCTTAAACAAAAGTAATATCAGAAGGAACGAATAGTCGAACTACGTAAACTTATTTAAGTTTAAATCTCTTGGACTAATGCGTGAATTATAATAACGAAATATAGCGTTAACTGACAGTGTCTCTATCGCCTTGTTAGTTTGCTTAACATATAACTCGGACAGTCCATTCTTTCAGCTTTGTAAACATTGCAGATTACGTACGTTTAAGAGGTGTTGTATTGGTATAATAACAAGGGGTCTGTGGGCCCCGTTCTGTTTGTGTTATCTGATGTGTATGTAGCCGGTGTGTTGGCCACCGACGGCAATATTGTCGGCCGGCTCACAATCGTCCCACGCACACTTGGGCCGGGACGGCCGGGCTCGGGGCAAGTTGCTATCTTCCCGTTTCCTTCCTCGCTCTCCTCAACGAGACGCTCATCAACATACCCCGTCTCTCCTCGCTCTCAATTAAAAAGGAGGACTGCGTTTAGTTAAAAGTGAATTTCTGTTTATTTTTAGTTCGAGCGGAATTGTAGCAATAGTTCAAACCAAGTAAATAATAACGGAAAATAAAAATTTGAATTAATGTCTAGGAACAAATTCGAGTTTTATTGCATAAAAAAACTAAATATAGAGACAGATACCAACTATAAAGACCCTAATTGGCCTCTTATGAGTTCCTGTTGTTGATTTAGTGATTTTTTTATCGTCTATTATTTTATATGTATTATATGTCATTTATATATCACATGGCGGATACATAATGTAAAAGCCTAAACTTTCGGAATTATCGCGTGCCTATGAGTGTCTGGAAACTGTGTGTAGATTTATATTCTATGTACAATATTTCTATATGTGGTACAGGGTATTCTGTTATGTAATTCGTAATATATTTGTGTTGACAGAATTTATTTTCATCATTTTAAAAACCCATTATTTTTTTACAGGTGTGTGAAATTCGGGTTAAGTGCAGTGTGGTGAGTTAAAGATTTGTGTCTGTTCCCTTGATTAATTTTCGGTAAACCAAACGTAACGTGTAACTATATTACATTAGAAACTAAACGTATCGCGATGGTTTATTTAGGTGATTGAATAGACGGGACGGGGAGTAAAAATGTTTCTAATCTAATCTCGGGTAAATTCGAGAAACACAGGACTGGAGGTGCTTAATAATAATTTTCGGTACGTCGCTTTGAAATGTTTTTATTTTCAAAATGTGAATCACGCAGATCACATCCAGAATGTAGTTTTAATTTCAATCTGCGCACTGGGATAATAAAATGAGAGAAAAAAAGAAGAAATTGGTGCCGGGGACATTTGGTGTGCGTCCTCGTAGGGCATTTGAGGCCCTCGTAGGGCCTTACGGTTTGCATTTTAATTGGGGCCCGGGCCACTCCCTTTTATTTTTCATCGCGCGGAGCTCCTCCCAAAACCCCGCGTGTCACTACCACACTTCGCCCTGTTGAATATCCGCTTGACGTCCCCGCAAAGTATGTTTCACGCAATCTCAGTACAATCTGAGGGGTCGATACACTCAGACACAGTGTTACAATTTTGTCATGTGTGAATCTTACGGCGCCCTCCCTTTAACTACTTTCAGGGACCATTCGGAATAATTATTGGGTGGATCGAATTCTTCCTTCTGCCCCCATTAGGACTCCAAATTTAAAATCCTTTCATACACTCAGTCACATTTCTTATCTTTCTCAGTCACATCTCTTATGTGTGATACTTTTCTTCGCCGTTTCTATGTATGCATCGTTGCATGGCATATTTCTTGGGATCTTTTCAATCCATTTTCACGAATATAATCTATACCGATTAATATACATATATTTTCCCTAAGGTACTAAGGATTAAGTATATAAACTAGAATTTATAATTTAAAATTTTTTTAAAAATAATTCAGTGCGATTTGTTTCGTAATATATTGAGGTATGCACGCCTGCTAAAGAAAAATCCATTTTAATAATTAAGCTATTAGTTATCAGGGCGCACTTTACAAATAGAAGAAATTAATTTTCTCATTAACAGTAATACGGTTTACAATTCCATTGATAACTGTAGCCTGGCTTTCGGTTGTATACAATGGTTTTATGGTAATCCGTGTCCAATACCCGCCCCAATTTTAATAGGATCTGATCTGAAATTGAGACATTTCAACTCCCAGTAATCGTCTAAATCTCTCGAAATTGATCCAATATCGAGCTTAATTGATTTTGCTGTTTGGCCCCTGTGATTTTCGCTATACTCATTGCGAATATCTGATTAATTAAACGGATAGAACGTAGTAATACTATTGACGCAATCCGCATTACAAAATCCTCCAATAAGCGGGACGGGCAAGCTGAATGATTTTCCTCATTGTCCTATGGACCATTACACTCACGGCATGTCTTACTCTCAGATTTTACAACACACATTTCAGACGCAATATGCTGGCAAAAATTTGACTCGGCATATACACGGATTTTTACAAATTTTACATTACTGTGGATTAGAAAAAGAAGCAGCAAACCCGTTCAGAACGAACGGGCAAAATTTTCTTCGGATCATTTTCCTGCAATTTTAATCGGTTGTTGACGTAGTGTCACGGCCACTATAACTCACCCGGGTGAAAACGTCAGATTTTATTAAAGCAATTGGCTAGTCATCGCAGCCAGCGTAAAGCGATATGAAAATTCACGGCCCAATGAAAGACGAAGTAAATTAAACCAGAATTTTCCTCAAGATGGACCGTCAATCAAGTGTTCTGAGCGGTAGTAAGTAAGTTATGACGGTTAGCACATTGCTGTCCGTTATATAGTTTCAGTTGTTAGTTTTTAAAAAAGTAAAGAAATACTTTTATTTTAATAGCTATTGGCCCAGTCGATCAGTTATTCCGCTTATATTGGCGGCAATACACAATATGAGACTGTAGTTGGTTTTAAGCGTAGGAAATCGTGAGTAGATCGCGCGTCTCAACTAGTACACAAAGTCACGCATCTTGTAAAACTATACTAGAAACGCTACTGAGTGGTATAGCATAAGACAAAATACGACTAGTGGAGCCTCCCGTTAGCACCAGGAAATGAAAGCCTTGAAGTTTCAGCCTCTTGAACTTCATTCTGCTGTGGGTCTTCGAAGGGAGCTACAGGGGTCACTGTCCGGTGACTTAGGGCGGTGTTCGTTCGGCCATTTCCATAATTAGCTGTCGGTGTGATTAAAAGAGGGCCGGTTGAATGGCAGCTCGAAAGAGTATAAATAGGTGACCTGCAGTATAAATAGGAGAGGAGGTGAGTGATAGGAGCCAATCTCACCTGTTGATACTGTGCGGGGCGGCCACTGAACCGGCGGCCTTTATTAGGCCGAAATCATTGGTCGGAATGCCGTCTCCGTTGTGTTTGATTTAGGCCCCCGCCACTCAATAAACATTTAGGCCCCGCACACAGCCGGCCTCGATCCTACTACATTGAAACCGATTGGAGATTGCCCCTCCTACCTCAAACCGCTTCTAAATGTTACGCTTAATGGTGGACTAGCATTTCGCTAGTACAGAGGGGTCCAAAAAATGTATCTACTGTTTAAAAGTCCACAACTTGCAAACTAATTGACGGAGTTGTTTCATTTTTGGTAGTGTTATAGTTTGTAGTGCCGGCAATCGCCATATAAGCGTTGTATTGCGTTGTTTTGTTTTGTCAGATGACAGTCGCCAGATAGTCAGTGTTTTGTTGTTAGTTGTACCTTATTACTCCAAAAAAGGGAAGGGTCCAAAAAAATGTATCCACTCTTTAACAGTCCATAACTTGAAAACTAATTGACGGAGTTGTCTCATTTTTGGTGAAAGTGTAGCTTAAAGTCCAACTTAAAGATATCACTGTGGGTGGTTCGTGCTGCAGCACGAACTACTGACTGCATCGACAAAAGCCACGCACATTGGATGAACTTCGAGAATCCATCGTACATTCATGTGCAAATATCAAACTGAACACGCTGCAGTCAGTTTGCAAGTTATGGACTGTTAAACAGTGGATACATTTTTTTGGACCCCTCTGTATATAATAAATAACAGGTGTGATCGGTTTCGGTTGCACACTTTCTCCGTCTTTAGGTTAAAGGACAGTTTTGTCAATAGTGAAGGTGCAGTGAACAATGCACCATATATTTTCAGGCTTGTAAATCACATCAATCGTTATTGACGAAATACCAATTGTAATTTGAAATTGCAATAGATATTATCTAATTATAAGTATGGCTAATATCACTTTCTAAATACTACCGGCGATGGCGAAGAAGCGAAACAAGTATAACGTAATGAAAAATAGTCGAATGAAGATAGGATCACAAGATGAATTGCGAACAAAATTCTACAGTAATATTATCAGCGACAGCGTAAAAGGAGACGAAGATCATATACTCTACTAAAGATATACTGATTGAGTTTCATTCTGTGTGATCGCGGACAACAAAACAAAGTGTCATTACCGTGGCATGCAAAGGCAGAGGAAGTAAAAATAACCCTGTTGGGAAATTATCTAAAACAAGGAGGGTGTCGTGTTTTAATTATGTTTTCAGGCTCAGTTTGTTTAGCCGGAATGAAGGTGTGCTGAAAGTGGCTCGGTTGCGGAGTTATTTGATCTCCAGTGTGCAGCCTCCAACGCAGCTGCGCCGCCCACGACACACGACTACGTGAATAACCCCGAGGCAATAAACACCAACCTTATAATTTTACTGTATAAAGTATTAAATCGCAAGCCCTTGTACCTTGCTCCTCTAATCTTTACTCTATAGTCATCATTTTCATCCGTTTTTCCATTATAATTAGGTTAGCCTAAAGACGGATTCTCCTAAATTCTCAGGAGTCCCGAATTGTATAATATTGAATAAATAATAATTACGAAGTGAACAAAATATTGGGTACGAAATTACAAAATTAAATAAATCATGTTCATTTAGGACACTCATCTGTTTGCCTTTCCGGGAAAAGTTAAATTCGTGTGATGAATTTGGGGGTCCTATTCAATTTATTTCGCTCTGTTTTAAAGTTCCATATTTTTAATTCTCACGTATATGTTCTCCGGTTCAGGAAGCAGTAGAACATTCACCTGTGACGCGGGGATATTAACAGAATAATATTATGTGTCGATAGAACGTTTAAATTAAGATCTTTACACGTGCACACAATATATAATTGCTAGCAGCATTAACAATTTCAGATCAGCAAAAAAAATTCCTCTGACTCTCTCCATGTACCTCAGTTCGGAGACAGTATTTTCCGTTGACATTTACGTCACACCTTTTGAGGCTTTGTCCAAATTACCGGCTCATTTTAGTTTCGGGAAGAAAGAAAGAGCGAAGGGAGAAAAAATCGGGAGAGAGTTGGACAGAAAAATTGTAAGAATGGGGCGAGAGGTAGGTCCACAAGTGGGGGCCCCCAGTGTGGGAGGCATATTAGCGGACCAATTTAAATTTTTCGCTTCACCGAACGTTTCGAATCCCCTCCCAATACACTTCGCAAAGTAATGATTGAGTTGCGATTCTCCCTAGCCCCTCAACATTACAGTTCAGACTTGTGAATCTACGAGCTAAAAATTATCCGATTAAAAATCTTCTTGTAGAATTTACTTACTGTTAATACTTACCATAACAACATATGATGTTACTGAAATAACTCAATCGATATTGAAATATTAAGGATGAACGAGTAGCAATTTTTTTATCCTCAATGTTCATCATCCTCATTTTGCAGATTCAATTTTATGAACTTGTGAATGGCAAATCTGCAAATAGTGGACTAATGTCCAGAGTAATATCAACGTTAATCATATAAAAACTGATACACTCTATGTTTCAGATTGTAACCTTAATATTTTAGAGTTCTAAAGTAGAATTTCAAATTTTGAAACTCCCCTATTTTCATAAATTGCGTAAGGTTGAAAATTAATAGAGCTCCACAATTGTTACTTTATTATATTAAAACGTTTTAATATTATCGTATTAGCGAATTTACAAACTGGTTATATTTTCTTTAGTGTCCAATGAAGTGCCACCCAATAAAGCATTTGCCTTTGTAAAACTTGAATGTTTAACTTTCCAAATAAACTAACATATAATGAAACGTGGTTTCATTAAAGAAGATGATTAGTAGTTCTACATCGGAAAAAAATGACTAAAGCTTTCAACGTAATGAAGTTGATCAGTCATAACTGATTCATGTGATACCTGAACCGAAGATAAGACATATCTGCAACCTTAGCCCGGTGATAATCATCTCCATTATGATAATTAAACAGTATTTCTGTAAGTTTGAACTATAAAGATACGAAGAGTGAGACCACTGGCGGTCTGGAATAGGGCTTATCTCCTGATCGGGTTCCGGGACGGAGATGCTCCGGCTTCTCAATAGGAAAGAAGCATCCTGACCGTTGAATAGAATCACCGGAACTACTCGGGATTCCTGGATTTTACGGAGTCTCTTCGATAGAGATGATTAGCAGGTGAGATGAAAGGGGTACCAGACTGGAATAAGTAAGCCAGATGCCCCGTGCTTCAAGAATCCTGTAGTACCTTCACTCGACCTGTTAATAAAACTCCTGTTCCGAAAATTGAATTAATAGTATAGTATTTTCTTAATTTTAACTGGAACAAAACAAATATTAACGGGCTTTATTGTGAGGCGGCATTCTGGATATTTTTCATTCAACACAAATGATTAATAATATTAATTAATTATTTCAGATTTAATTATATTGTAACAGGTCGGCTGACAGTATCAAAATAAAGCAGGTATAAAATCATTTTATCACTTTATTGGAGGCCCTGTCGTTCCCATTGATCCCGGAACGACTTTTTACCATACCGGTTTGACTTTAGATGGTAATATCGTCATAACATGATCAGTTCGAAAGGTGGAAAACATTGAGGTCCGCCAAAAAACCCTGGGATCTTTGGGGGAGCCGTTTTTGGGTTCATTTAACTGGCGGGGCAGTAGAAAAGGGAGCGGGAGCCAATAGCTGTGCCCCCATTATTGGGGTCCCATTATTCTTCCAGTATTTCCTTTCCGTGACCCGGCTTTTTATTAAATACCTGAGTCGGGACCAGGAAGAATGGGCGGCCCCATTCGGCTCCGACCTGCCCCAACCCAATGTACGGTCGACAAAAAGGCCTCTCCCCGTTCTCGATTATAACCCTCCGATTCATTCATTAAACCTCTGTACAGGAATATAGTTGAAGGAAATGCGTTTCGGAGTCCTCAAAGTCCACGTACAAGATATGGTCATTGAACCATTGCATCGCTTAATTGAATTGCGAGTGACAAATTATACCAGCGTCGTTTACACTCGAAACGACATCGCGAGTCATCGGTCGGTTATGAAGGGCGGGTGAACTTACCGTACCCAAATGTAAGAGCCGCGTGTTACATTCAAAGTGCAATAGTCTACCGATGGCGGGCAAATGGGTTTAAATGCGTAGGGGGAATTGGGAAGGCCTGTGAAATGGTGAAAGAGAATCCCGATCTCGTCCCTACGTATACTTTGATAATTGATGTGCTAACCATGAATTCAGCTCTCCGGCGGCCGAAAGATCAAGGCAGCCTTTGACCCGGCTAATGTTGGTTATTGCAGCATGGCGGGAGGGGGAGGGGGGATAACCTTAGTTCAGTTTCCACTTAACCAGTTACCGGCGGAAAGGGAATTTTGAATACTTCGAATTCAGTTTTTACCGAAACGGATAGTTATTTCAACGTTCATATTTGTATGAAATGTTCTGAATTAAATATATTCATAAATGCGATATAGTTTCATAAACGGCATTTACCTAATAATGCACACACGTTAGTATGATGCCTTTAGAGAATATTCCGCGATTTCAGCACCATTTTATAAAATATTATTTTTATCGTACTAGTTCGCAATTGATATATGTACTTTCGTGATTCCACTACATATTTACATACATATACTATTGTGGCGAAATATTATTTCTCTGAATAACCCACGAGGCTAATAATAAAAAACGTCAGGGACAGATATAAGTAAGGATAAAAATCCTGACCACCCGTTCGCTTTAATTCATTGCGTCGCTCTACGACGCTTTATGCTCGGAACAACACCATTTAATTATTACGTATTAAATCGTTAATTATTAACGCATTAAAATTTGTTTATTATTTAATACTCTTCACGTTTCATTAAAAAAAATGACGTTTTAACGAAGTAAACGGGTGGGCCGCTAATTCTTTTAACTCTGGGATCAATTCACGTTGGAAGGGGAATAATGTACTGGGGAAATTTGTCAGGCGTTATTCGACGCGGTCTGTCGCGAATTAGCCCTGAAACTTGGGGCCACGTATTAAAAATCTCGTTAACATCACGTTTAACCTTTAACGCTCGTCAATGGCGGCGGGGCAGGTGGCCGTAGGTCGCACGCGATGACCCAGGATTTTTCCTTCTTCTTTTCAATTTCCTTTCGCTCCGCCGACTAAAAAGAAAGGGTCGTCCCCCCCAGAACAAATATTTGGTCTTCAAAGCTGAAATGAGTTTGATGCCGACCGAGCCGAAATTTTTAGTCCCCAGCCAAAGTTCGAAAGATGTTAATTATCTTTCATAACATTGGATAAGATTTTTAAAAAAGTGAATCTTACGTGAATGACAAGACTCGGAAGTGTATATTTGTTGAAATATTTCTCCGGGGCGTGCCTAGTTCACTGGGATAGAAAGCTCAAAAATTAATCGAGCGCCGAATTTGTGACAAATATCGTTTATGAACAATTTTTTTTAGTATATATATGAAAAACTATTATTATTTTGGTGGCCGTAGTCTTTATACTGAAGCATAGTGCAACATATTGCATAACTCATTGTAAGCGTAAAATATGGATGGAGTGGGGCCCGTACTAAAAGCTCAAAAATATAATCCCCTCAGGTTTGAGGCCGGGACACAACTTTGTTTCTCCCCGTCGATGATCTATCGGCCGCATAAATTAATATCACCGCCGAGAGATTGGGAGCCTGCCTACCCCCGAGGGACCACCCCATAACCGGCATAATGTCGGTCGCCCCCTGAATCCTGGAGGGGGCACACGGGCTAATGAAAATTTACACGGCAAACGGACTAAGCGCTAGGTCCGACCCCGCCTAAGCGATATTTACGTTACAGTATGAAGTGGTTCAGAGGCCGGCATTAACCTGGCCCAACAACATTCTGGATAATTATTTTCATAAAACATAATAAATGATGATTAAAATTCCGAACAGTGGGAATTACACCAGAAATGAATTAAAGATATCTGAGGCGAAGGTACACATTCACTAAACTCAAGTATGATTTCATTTAAATTTAATAAATCCGAATTTATTTTATTACAATTTTTTCTTTCGGCGGTTGATAATTTAATTAGAAGCTATTAAAAAGTAGGAATATTATGATCTATAATTTCCGATCCATCCCCCGTGTCCAAAGTCGAAATCCTATGATCCAGAAGTCGTTCTGGATGATAGTTTTAAATGAATGTATTTCATGTGACATTAATTTATGCAGGCCGAAAATATTTTATTGCTGCGTTTCTGGGAATAAAGCACGTCTGAGTGTAGGACCGGCGGCTGGCGGGGGCGGTACTAAAAATAAATTAATATAATTTTCAAAATTGTTTGGGAATTATAGTTGACCGCAGTTTCTTTTTCGGCCCGCTGGGGAGACCGGTGTTTGTGTAACGCAAATTAATTTATACCCTGAAAAAGCCCGCAAAACGGGACGAGAAAAAACAGAGAATAGGAACCGGGCTTTGTAAGCAGTACAAATATTGGGGCCCTCCACTCTACCTGGGCTGAATATAAAGGGACCGCCTCGGTAAAGTGAAATAGAGAGAGAGAGAAGTGGGCCGGGACCGGATAAATTTATGAAGTCCTTTTTCTAAATGAAGGGGAAAAAAATAGAAATTGAATTACCTGCGGGGACCGACGCCGTCTTATTCCATTAGAAGGGGCCCACCTCGGTGGACGGCGGCTAGGAAAACATCTCGGGTCTTAACCTATCAGCAGGATATCCGGGCGAGACCCCGCTGACAAACTCTGACCTTATTATTCTAGTCGAGGAAATGGAGAATTTCTCCCGCGTTTAATTTTTAGACTCGCTCATAAATTCGTCGGTGACAGAATTAAAAAGGAATTTCATAGTCCACGGTGCTTACTATTTATTCCGTTCATCTAAATTTCATTACTGGCACGAACAAATTTAACAGTGTAAACATTTGTTAATATGCATTCAGAGAGATTCCTCCTCCTCTCCTATCAGCTCTTATTTGAAATTTGCATTTGAAAATGCAATTTTCGAGCAGCGAACAGGGCGATTACCCGGGTCGGAACGTTAACACCCTCTAACTACTAAACTATGCAAGTTGTACAACTTTCAAATATTTCGTTTCCTATGTACGGGATATTTGTTACAACAATTTTATATTCCTTTTGAACGCGGGGGGAAGTCACTGGTGAATTTCCCCCTTCAATTATAGCTTTCTGTTATTATATGTGGGCCTTCAGTACATTGTATTCTCCCTATACGAGGGGGGTTTATACCCGCACATTTAACCGAAAACAGTCGTTTACCGAACTGAATATAATCCAAATTTCAGTAGCAACTTTTACATTTACATTAACATCTAATGTCTTGACTGAGATTACGGTAGAGTAACCCGGGGGGAGAGATCGCGCCCCTATCTTCGTGCACGCGTTTCCGCTACTCTTCAGGATATCCGTGGTCAGTGAATGGGACCAATTAAATAGGCAGGCAGGCAGGCAGGCAGGCCGGGGTTGGGGCCTATCGGGACCGTCACTAGTCGCTGGTGTAATTAGCGGGGCTCATTACTAGTGAAGGGGGGCGGGGGGAGAGAGCCCGCGACACTGAGCGGTCTGAAGAGGCGGTCTAGTTAGTCCAAATTACAGAGGGGCCAGTCACCCGCTCGTCCTCACGCTGCCGGCCTCCCACCTCCACTAGCGCTGTAATTAAACAGTCTTCAGTACTCCTCGAATGTCCTTCCTAGTACGGTAGGCCTGAGCTGCTTCCTTCCCCCGCCCCCTCTCATTCACTCACTTTTCGTTCAGTCTCTTCCCGATAAAGCTCGATTTTTGAGCGAAGGTTTCCGCTACCGGAAGCCAGCCGGTGACAATTAAAGCCTGATTTCCTTATTCTCTTGAAACTTGTTCGTAATGAATTCCAAGTGGCAAGCTAATGCCTGTCGCCGGGAATCCGATAGTATAAACCGAAAAAGAATGTTATTATTTTAATCACATTTCCTCTACTAAAGCCAATCCGGGAGCTTTTACTGGAGACTTATAAACCCCAATCAGACATGTTTCTTCGAATTTAACGTAAGGAGACGGTCCTGTAACATTTTTCTCGGGCGGAATTCTCGAGCGGTACTGGTAGAGATAATGAGTAGCTTTTCAACGGACCATAAGGTTATTCCGTGAAATGGAATCTTCTCCAAAGACATTATGCACTTGTGCGCAATAGGTAATATTTCGCTCGATGGAATAAAGAATACAAGATTAAATTCGAGTAGGAAAAAAAACCCGTCGGATATATGGGGACAGAATTGGGTCGGAGTCGTGGCTGGTTCCACCGTGCCCGCGCACTATAATGAACCTGTTTCTGAAAAGCGGGTCGCCCCCGCCCCACCCGTCCGCCGTCTTGAAAGCTTTTAGCGGGCACTTTTGCCAGGTAGACGGAGGAGGAGGAGGAGGAGGACGGTAGTGAGAGAGTGGGCCGGGGAAGCTGCTCTGAACGGTAATTCTCGGTAAAGACACCTGGCACTCGCCGTTTCAAACTCATTCATATTTATGCGACAAACTGCGGGCGACACCGATAACGGTGTCACGACCTCGGCGAACTCCTACAGAGGGGCTTAATAATTATATATGATTTTGAATTATAAACTAATCCCCGCCTAATCCACGGTCTCGGCACTCTATACTAGATCTCCTCAGTACTATACATGGCCTTCTTCTCCTCTTCTCATCCGGTTCCTACACTCAATTGTGGGGTATGTACACAATTATTATAATAAATTATTAATACTCATACTTTACATTATGAGAAATATATTAAGTGCTTAAACTCTCTGAGTCGTTGTATGTGCTTGTGTTTAGCTATTAATCGGGTGCTGTACTGCCTGCGAAACCACCGAAAAAAATGTGCCCACTATGTAGTTGGGTAACCACCTCTGATGGAACCTGCTCGTAAACATTTTTAAATCGATTTATATCGGTTTGGACATCCACTATCTCTAATGTAGCATTATATTTTAAAAGTTCTAAAATTCTGGTCGGGCGGCGGTGAACTTTTTGAAGCAATTATAATTTCCCTTTAGGATGTTATTTTCAAGCGCAAAGTATAAAGCTCTAAAACTTGAGGGAACCCCCTACCCTTGTTTGTCTCTGCCCGAGAGTTCCATTATACCTTGACAAGTTCGAGTAATGTTTTTCTGGCCGCCCGTAATCAAGATTCTTCAGGTTTTTCAGCAAATACTCGCTTTTTCTGCTATTTTGAATTTTCTTCCCATTAATTATTCATGTAAGGCTCAGTAATATTAATATATTTCCGGGCTGCGAAAATTCGCTCCGTTGCAGAAAAGTTTAAATAAATTACATAACACTTTGCATCTTTGAAATGTCCTTTTTTTCCTCCTTGCGGTTATTTATTATTGTGCCCAGTTTAACGTTCCACCCGAAGCAGAAAGAAGTAAACAGTTTATTTTTAAGTAAAAGTTTCAAAGAACGCATTTCTAATATTGGACTAGTAATAAACGCTTGATATAGTATTGATATTAACGACTGTGCGTTTGCAGGTCATAGGCAGGTGACACCGTTTTGCATCCCCATAAATAGATTCTTAGTTTTCAATCGTTACATTCTTTTAATTGTTGAATCCGGGATTTACACATTACCCAATGTGGGTAGAAAGGAATGACCTAGAGCGTTGTTTCTCCGGAATACATAACAAGAAAGTAAAACCTGCAAACAAACACCAAGAATAATGAGTTCGGATGTATCTGCTTTCGTCTCCTCGACCTCCAAATAAATATGCCTTTTTTGTGGGAGGAAGTCCACACTCCCGGATCGAAACGTCCCGGGGCCGTATTTCACTTGCTCAATGCCCCGTGATAACGATCCCGCTGAACCGAGCGTCGAAAGAATTGCTTTTCACAGAATCAGAGCCCGGGGGGTAAACAAAAATTAAAATAAATAAACCGAAGATAAAGGGAGACTTAATAACATAAATCCGGGTTGTTTTTCTCCCAAGTTCGCGCTTCGGCGAGCCCCTAATTCGTTTTTAATTAGATTCAGATTTTTCCCAGAAAATCCTCCGGAATAACTCAACCCGGAGCTCATTATCGAATTTAAGCTCCGATGAAGTTAAATAAGAGCCGGTACTGCGCGTGCGCTCATTCCGACTTCAATGTGAATTTGTGAATCGAGCGCGAATCGTCTTTCTCGAACTGCCCAGGCAAAGTTGTTGCTCTCCAAATTTCTAATTAGGATTAACCAGAAAATATTTCAAATATCCTGTAATGGTACCGAATTGTGTTTACTCGACTTGTCCGCTATAGAATAATACTATAGACCGTGAAATATGAAGCTAAATTTTCATCCGTGCGCATGTGTGTCATGTTTGAGTAAATGAAAGTGATTGGTAAACAAGATAAGGAAACGAACCTGGTGTGGAACTCTAATTTATCACTATGAACGATATTCCATATTCCCTTGGATTTATGCGTAATGTATTATTTTATTCTTATTATTGTAATACATTGCCGAGGTGTGCGTATAATATTAGAAGCTGGGACTCCGAGCGGTCGGAAGGCTTGACAGTGTGCCTGCCTTAACAAGATGTTTCCCCCCGGAAAACAAAGGCCGGGGCCCAAACATGAATTGCTGGGATTTGGAAGCGGTGTTTGCTTAAAATGTGTACAACTCGGCAGGCTCCCCGACAGACTGTTCAGACTGTGGACTCGTACACCCGTCCCGTCGACTAATTGCATCTCGGTGATGACAGCCAATTTTTAGCATGCGGTTCTATTCGCCGGAAGTTCGGAAAAGAGAAAAGGATAAATACGTGCCCCTAACAGTGGTGTGGTTTGAGATTAGGCTAAACTACCTATTGAGTTTCCCAATATTTTTCCCGCCGAAAATAACTGGATCCCAAATTAATTCCGGGACCATTATTCTTGAAGCGAATGGACGGGAAGACTCCCGGTCTATAGCCTGACAAAATATAACACACTCTGAAAGCGTTTCTTCGTCTCATTGTACACTCGGCTGTAGTATCACGGAAATTCATTCTAAGTTATTAAATTTAATTTTAACCGGAATGTGAGGCACCGGTACTAAAGCCAGTACAGTTTATTAATCTGCAAATGGGTTGCCAGTAGTAGATAATAAACTCAGGTTCGAAATGCCGTTGCTATTATAGAATCCTGAACACACACAATTGACACATATCATTCACCTGATATATTTACTCGGATGAGGCGCACAGAGGGGAATCTGGCTGTAGTAGGATGAATAATACCCAGGGCATTACCGGAGATGGAAGTTCAATTTAGCCAGGAAACAATTAGCCGAATTGCCAAATCTGTCCGTGGCACTCGCGTTTCAAAATACAGTAAAACATACAGTGAATACATTCTCGAAGTATTTTATGAATAATTAACAAAGGTCAACTCCGCTAGAATTATACGCTCTAATGGAATAAAATAATACACAAGTACAGATAAAATAAGCAACTAATTGAAGGAATATTCCTTCAAGATGCCTTCGACAACCCAGCGTGTCTAACAAATGAATAATTACTTTCAGTTACATTTAGCTTGAATTTATTTTCTCGTAACAGAAAAATTTATTACGTTCATCAAAAAATATTTCGTCGATACGGGTAAGAAAAATACAGGGTATGAGGGCTGCGGTACTAAATGGTTCGCGATGGAAAGTTTGCAGTAACTTGGCGCAAACTTGGAGGGCAACAACTAATCGGAGGAGCCACTTCTCGAAAGTTCGGGGAGCGGGCCCGTTTCCTCGTTAGAGCCGTTGGCAACTCGGCCCATGGAAGACACGATTCCCGTTTTGGGCCGAATTTCTCCCCTAATCAAATTATAAATAGACCGCACCCTGGCCGTCTGCTGTTTCCCTTACAACCAGCAAGAAAATCCTCAACCTAAATGGTGGTCCTAATCATTATGAAACGCCATTTTCATTCCGAATGAGGGCTGACATTTCTTTCGGTTAATTACGATTAAAATAATTATTAGTATTGTGAACCTCTCTTTACTGTTCTGGGCTGTGGCATTTTGGAAAGCACAAACTGTTGTAAAAGAGGTTAACAACATTACAGACAAGGACAAGTTTTTGACAACAGTGTATGTTTCATACTGGAATGAATGCGAAATAATGTGTAATGAAATTTGCACATGAACAAACCAAAATTAAAATGATAAATGTGATCAATGTAAGTAAGATATTGGAAATATTCAATGAAAAGGGTACACTGGGTATTATGGGCAAATAATTCAATGGCTTCAAGACTCTTCCTTACGTTTCATCAACACATTTTATTGAAATGTACAGATTATTATGCATTTGTCTTATAATTTATCTGAGACCCGCAAATATATTTTTAGACTCTTTATGTGTTTATAGATAAACTATGTAATTATTTAATGTCCGCTGATACAATGTGCCGGTCATTTCTAGAACGTTTTTACCTACGGCTTAATTGGCACTTTTTCAATTGTTTGAAGTAAAACTATGTTACTGTAACATTTCCAAGATTGGGCTTGACCCAGCCGGCGCCTGTAAGTTTTATTGTTCCTTATAAGTTGAACGAGTTTTGTTGAAGATGGACGGGCACCCGTTGAGGGGCTCATTAATAGGGGACCTTGGCACGGTTCAGTCCGGAGAAGGACACTCCGCCCCGCTAACAACTATCGCACCCTCCGTTAAAAACAAATTTCTTCTTATGGATTTCTGAGGTCATCGACTAGATTCCCGATTGGGCGGAATAAAACTGCCAGGAACGTGAAATACGCTTTCCTGCGCTTCAGTTAGAAATTAAATTCAACCGACTTGCATTATTATTGCCGAAGATGAAACGAAGTTGAAATTTGCTAAATCTATGGGATTATAACATGAACGCATTTTAATCCATCAATCACTTGCTCAATTCATGGTCCAACTTAAAGAAACATTTGGATATCTCCTCGTATATTGCTTCGGATTCGGAGATATTACATGATATGTGCCACTAGGATTCTAACTTAAAAACAGACTGGACATTTATCTGCATTTATTTGAGTGTTGCAGTCAGTAAAACTACGGTATGCCACTGGTTTACTACCGGCATTAGCTTCCATAATGATAGGAATATGGGACTTTTAAACATTTAAATTAAACTTTATAAAAATGATATATTACATAATCTATACCCCTCATCCCTCAGTCTGGCATGTGGGTCCAGGGATGAACCGAATGAAATCGACCCTACTACAGAATTTATGCCTAATAAGCGTGTGGTCACGTGACATTAGGCTCTCTTGTGTGTCAATCCGAACGAATCCCTGTAAATAATATTTACAAATCGCCGGAGTCGTATAATTTATTTCGTTTTTATTTGTTCAAAAAAAAACTCCTTTATTAAAGGCGGGCCTCGTTTTTGTGGAAGGCCAGGGGGACAGGTCATAAATCCCGCTTATTAACCGGTATAAAGGTGGGGCGGGGAGGAGGAGGAGGGGGGGTGAGTTTAGCCGATATAAATATCCGGCCGTTTATCACGTTAAGGGATGGAAGGAGCCGACTTGGCTCCCGCTCATAACCACGCGACCGGACAATTTATAGACATCCCCCACCGAAGGGCGCTCCGTTAACTGTCGCTAACCACCCGCGGGCAAAAAAATAAAAACCATACCAAAGTCATGTGTGTAACGCTCATAAAACAATGGACCAGCATATACCTATTGAATTCATAGCGGCACAACTAGCGATTTCATTGAATCCTTTATAAATTCTCATTAAGGTATGGATTATTTGACGCATTCGTACCTGCCTTAGAATATATATAAATGAACAAATAAAAAAATTTTTAAAATACGTAAAACTATTATCTTATATAAAAATTAAATTAAAAATTCCAGGCTGATGTTTTCTGCGGCACGATAGATCCGCAGAAGCATTCGAACTCCAATCATCTCTAATGTTAGATGACTTTATTTGCTTTTGCTCGCGATTCGTCTCAATTAATTATAACTGGAGATGTACATCCCTCGTCAAAGTATGTGAATAGAATCCGAATACTAACTATACTGCCATACAATACAATATTCTAATTTTCATCTCTGTATAACTTCTGAATCAGTGGATCGATTAGGACAGTAAAATAAAATATTACTCGTATTAAATCACGCGTAAATCGGGCGTTAAAAATATTTAGATTGCCAGATATGCTACTGAAACTCAGTGTAATGTTTATATCAGTTTAAAGGCAGCAAAATTATTTACTAGGAACGTGATAGGTTGCAAATTGTCGGAGTGACAGATTGATCCGCCAGTCTGTACAATCCGTCGGCCTCAGTTCTCCTCCTGTCAACGTAGCCCAACATTCCCTTAATAATTCAATCCCCTCGCTCTACGACAAGGTATTTCCCTTATGCGTATATATATATATATATATATATATATATATATATATATACTAATTTCATGGTATAGTCTTACATTCATTTTTATCAGGAAAGAATGTTTCCTCGAATTTCAACGTGCCAGTGCATAGAAGCGATTAATGTCTTTTTGGTTCATCAAAGGTTGAAAGTGTTGCGCCGACCCAAGTAACATGAATAACATGTATTTCCTTATAAATGTATACACACGATCTCGGGTTCTGTTCACTAAGGGAAATATTACAAAATAATGATTCTTTTATGTAAGTGTTTCGCTTTCCTGTTTTTATTTGTCCCATAGGTGTTTTTTTATAATTTTTACAATATACAATGTCGTGCCGGATATAATTTTTTCAAATTCCATTATCGTCAGAGGATCTTTTCAATGTATGCACTCTTGGGATAAATCGTGCAAACCGAGCGAGAAAATGTCAACTGTTATGGGCGTGTAGTGGTTACTGCGTGGCGTGGAGAACGTTAGTTTGGGTTTATAGTCGATAAGCAGGAAAACAAGCGAGGCTAAAAATATAATGCCCGCGACAGAAGTAGGACATGGCGCTACAATGTTGATGTGTACAAACCGGCGGGTGGTTCAGGTTGACCTGGACACTGTTAACTGGGTTAGCACCGATCGATCACGGTGGTTCAAAATCGCTTCTCCTCTTTCGCTCTTTGCTCACCTAGTTGGGGGATTGATTTCAATTTTTAACGCCTCTTTCGCGTTTGTAATTTAAATTGTGTTAACAACAGGGATCGGTTGCAGGAAATAAATTTGCCCGACAAGAGGTGGATCGTTGCAGGATATTCCCGCCAGCACACGGCGTATTTCATTATTGATTCTGCACCTCCACGACTCAATGGACATGATGTTTCCATCTTCTTGTACATACCTTGAATAGGTCATTTTTTTCACATGAACGTAATGAAAAGTTCATGTAAACGACACAACAATAAGTCTTTAAAAATTTCACTGTTATATACTGCTCAAAAACGGTACGCAGCAACAGTCAAAAGAAATACTCCCTGAAATTTGATTTCCTTTTTCTCTCTCTCGAAGAAGGGAGAGAATACTACGGTGCCGCACACGCTTTCAACAGTGATAGCTACCGAGAAATTTCACGGCACATCAAAGGAAACATCTTACACTTAATTGCAAGTCCGCGTGGTGCGCACGCCACTCTGAAATATACCGTGCCCCGCCAAAAAAGTGTTCTCCCAGGGCAATTTAGGTTGTATTATTACGGGAAATAAAAAGGAAATTTAATAACCCCTTTTGTAATGCAGATATCGGCCCAAATGTACCAATTTATAATAGCCGGTTAGGTAGAGCGCTCGAATTTTCGCGCTGAACGGACATCCTATATTAGGTACTGAAGTTGGGAGACGGGTTGTCACGCTAATATTTAACATTTGTAATTACCGGGAGGTGTAAAACGTTTCAAGCCACCCTCGTACGGGATCTAAATCTTAAGTTTGTTATAAACTGGGCCTACTGAAATCATACTTCCAGTTAGTTGAGTTCTAATTATTAATTTCCTGTTTTACGACCATAAATTTTCACATTCCACCGGCGGCTTCACGGAAGCCGAATTTACAATTCCAGAAGGTTCAGGTCGCTTGAGGAAATTAATTTACTAGATTTAGATTTTCACCTCCTCCCACCTTTGGCAATGATTTAAGAGAAGCGGAATATTAATATCGGTTACTGCGGAAAAGTACGGTTTTTATCCGCGTTTTCTTTTTTCGCGCAAAAGATTGAAATATACAAAGAAAATATTAAAATTTAAAGTAACGCGAGCGTGCCCCAATACGTTTCGTGTATGCATTGGCCGAACCCAGCTGAAAGTTACAGCGCTTAATGTTACAAATTAATATAAGGATATATATATCCTGAAATATTAATATAGGGAAGGAATTTTCAGCAAATACCACATAGTGCATAGCATCTCATCATATCTCGATGCCCACCGTAAAGGTTACATAAGAGGAGTTAACAGAAAACTATTTACAGCTGAGGGAGGTCTGGCGATGGTCTCAGGTGGGTAACCGGCGTATCGATTGCTAACGTCGGTCAGCATTGAATCGGAGTGGGAAGGTTTCTCGTAAATGGCCGCTACATGAGCTATACTGGTTGTTTCCACTGGAGAGGTCAATAAGCGGGCGGCGGCTGAGACTGCGGGCCGATCCCAGTGGCCTGTTTACCGGCCCACTCGGCACGAGGTCGCCAAATAATCCCTCCCACTTCGATAACAAGAGGGCTTATACTACTGCTTTGAATCCCCCCATCGAGGACACGCTTAGTCCTTCTCCATTCTCCTTTGCGCTCCTTACATTTCCCTTACGTTTCTAACTCTTTACCACTTTTCACAGCCCCTCTCTACTCGGGGGTGTGATCGAAATTCATGCCGTTCTTTACCCGATTCTGACACGGGTCTTTGCCTAGAGAAAGGGATTGCGGTCAATTCTAGCCTTATGGGCCTAAAAAGTCGAACTCCGATTCTGTAAATTCTCTATTAGTGTACTACTTATCTCAGAATTTCTTTACTAAACGTAGATAACCCGTGTACACGGTTTATATACCGAGCCAAGAAAGATTCGGGCCTAAAGCGAAGGACCATTAGTATTATTGTACGAGTTCATCAAAACAGCTTAATAAAGAGAAACCATGGCAAAGGTGGAGTTGACGTTTCTATTCAGCGTGTCGCCTACCGGGCGGGCAGGGGACGCGGCTGGTTGTCTTTGATTCGACACTGAGGAGCATATACAAGAGGACCTTGAATGCAAAATTGGAACTAACGCGTTCCAATCGAGGCCAGGCCTTGATTGAGTAGCTGAAGCTTGGTACGTACTCTCGTGAAGAAGGCGTGAACTGGCAGTATTCCGTATCTGGAAATGCGCGTTTCACTGCAAAGTTATATACTCGCGGCTTACCAGAAAACGCCGATAAGCGTCAGCAGCGCAGAATTAGAAGATCGGTTCTGGTTCTACGTTTTTGTGCTTTGTATGAGGAAGAAAGAACCGATGCGATCCGACAGGTTGGGAAGGGCAGTTTCTCGAATTGGCTATGTTTCATCAAGAACGACGAGGAATTTATACGATATTAGAAGGGATTTATCCGTCACATTCTAGATCTCTGGTGAGGATTTTTTACGAATCAAAGCGCAATATCTTCAACCAGATGAGAGATGGAAACGGAGTCTCTCTTAGCCTAACCGAGAATTGATTCAGAAAGAACATTACATTGATTTTGTGTGAATAGTAAGACAGCTATATAAAGAAAATGTAACATAAATAATAAATGGAATAGTGAACAGTTTCTAGGAGAAAATGGATTGAGGTATTTTGAACTCTTTTTTTCTGACTTGAGGGAAAAGACCGGTACAAAAAATGGGTGTTCTCCGAGTAATTTAATGTCGACTGCCACGGCCTCCCCAAATTTATACCGTCGAAAAGGCCCATTCTACCGACTACATTACGGCTCTTTTAAAAGTCGGCCTACCTTTTTTTTATTAAATAAAACTCACAATTAAAGTGATTAGGATAATAAATGAGTCTGGTCGAATGAACGGACAACCATCTGCGATTCAGTGTCAGAGGCCGTGACGATTCGACATCGTTGAATGATTATATATTTTAATCTGTCTCCAATCATTTAATGATTTATGTTTGACATAAATGTCACAAGGTATGCCATAGAAACTATCTTTTCAAACTTGATAAAAACGTTGACAATAAAATTGTTGCGTGAAAACTATTTAGAAAAAAGGTCAAAAGGTTATTTATAGGTCAATTACTATCTATTGCAGGAGACCTTTATAAAGGAAATTTTATGAATAAAAGACATTGTAATAATTCTAAGATGGATTTTAATATAATAATTTTTACATTACATTGTATTAATATTTTAAGGTGTATAATATTTTTACTTATTCATTACAGTGCAATTACTTGAGTCTGTAAAGGAGAGGATTTTTTGAACTTCCTTGATAATAAGTTTATACTTTTGAACATGGTTAAATACATGGTGTGTTTTCTTGATCCTTTAAACGAACATTGTTCTTAATGTGCTCCACTGAGATGTACTAATATCTATACTGGAATGATCAATTTTGTCTTACAATTCTAGACTGCATTTGATTCCGTCAAGTAAATGTTCATTCAAATGCTGATTCATGTCTCAACCGTTCAAACAGCAACGGAGAATTGACCGCCGCCTGTGTTTGTTCGGTGGGCACAGTTTGATGTTCAGCCAACATCGCGCTCTCGACCCATTAGTCAATTTTCGGTATAGGAGACATCATAGGGATCGTCATAGGAGGTAGAAACATAAGGCCGGCTGACATCATATTATTGCGGCATGAATTGAATACCATACGACCCGAGTCTAGTGAAAACAAATTTAAATGGTTATGGTGAGCCGTACATTTATTCCTTAATAGCTAAATTTAAATTAGTTTTTAATTAGTAATATACTCTATTTCAGTTACTGTATCTCTTGTTCAAACAAATTAAAACGAAGAAGCATCATTTTCCGCAATAATCTATTAATAAATTGTTTTTACTTTCACTACCCTCCTGATAATTATAACGGCATATAGATGATACGGGATTACGTCGTGGAGGTCGCTGGAGGTTAAACCAGACCTCTACAGGAGTTAGCTTTTAGCCCTCGGGAACTGTCCATGTAGTTGTATCCGAGCGGCTAAGGCACATGTGTGTATGTTGCAGAGACATTGTGCGGGAGACTAAGAAGGGTTACCAGTGCCAATTCTGTACAATTATCGCATGATAATTGCTGAACAATTGTTTTTAATAACCAGGTTGATAACCTTGGATTACTTATTATCTTCTGCTTTGACCCTGATCGTCCCTAACTAAATGGAATAATGGATCCAAGCGAGAGAGATCTTTTGGAATCAGAAATCTAAAATAACTCGTGAAGTCGAGACAAAATAGCCATTCAAGCCTTAATCATTAATAATTCTCAATTTGAGAATTAATAATTCTCATAGTTCGAATGAATCCTGGTCTAGGCGTTATCCTCGTTAACTATAACCCGCTTATCGATTTTTTCTCTTACCATTGCTTACTCCATTGCTTGATAGTTTGAGTTGGGAAAGTGGGGGTTTCAGACTCGAAAATATACGATTTCATTTTATATATATTATTGCGGTTGCTTGGTCTGAAGGCCGTTGGGGAATATAATTTAATCCGATCATGGAATGAAATGACTGGCTTTGATAAAGGGCCACTTTGAGGGTCTCGTTTCTGCGGAATCGTGACTGTCCGTCCCCGTTCTCTGCTTTATTCCTGGCCCGCTATCGGGTTTCGCCTCTTTTCTGGGTTCAGAGGCCCATAACGGTTTCCAGCTAAACCCTCGCAGTGGAAGGAATTCGGCCACCCTTATCGGCTTCCACACGGTTCAAACTATGCATTCTCTAGACTATGTATATTCATTTCATTATTTGTCTTCCTTATTTGTAACGTCATACCGGGTTAAATACGTTTAGCTTTCTTTATCGAGTTATGTTAAATATCTTTTACACAGATTATATACCAACTGATGGAAAACTAGTGGGAAGATAGCGAGACACCGATATGTCAATGTCTTTTTTTTTAACTGTTTTATTTTTGCACATTCAACTTATACAGTTATGGGTGCGATTGATACATGTATTTATTTCCGCGTGTTAGTCTTGATAAAGAAACCACCCAGTGATGGCGCTTTTGACATGATTTAACTACTGCCCGAGGTGATCTCTGGGCCAGTGGCGTTTATGCCGTCGTGGTGGGGATAGTGGATGGGAAGAAGAGGAAAGGGACTGAACGAGTGGGTTTTTATGTGGAGAGTGGCGGCAGTGGAATTTAAGGAAGCGTGATTTTGCGACTTCGTCGACTGTTGGTATGTTGAGGTCATTATGGATTGTTCGGTTAGAAACATACCAGGGAGCATTAAGTATGGCACGAAGGACTTTTGATTGGAATCTCTGGATGCGGGCGATGTTGTATTTCTTAGCGGAACCCTATAGCTCTATTCCGTAAATCCATGTCGGTTTTAAAATGGAATTGTATATTGTAAGTTTGTTGTCTACTGTCAGTTTTGATATCTTTTTCAAAAGAGGTCTCAGCAGTCCAAATTTGAGGTTGGGGTCTGTTCTTTTGAGTCGCGTATGGGGGTTGACACGTGAGTCAAGAGAAATCTATATATTATTTATTCGTACACTTCTATTGGTTAGTTTATCTATGTCGACCGTTATGTAACCGTTTACATAAACGTAGGGGATTCGAACTGAACCCCTTTCACGGAAGGATGCACGAGTGTCCGGAAAATATGAAAGCCTTAAAGGAAAATTTGAATGCTGATGGGGCTTAAGAGCATTATGTCGCCTCCCTCTCAAATAAACCTGAGTTTATACCCTTAACAGCTTCATAACCCGCAAGATGATCGCCGCATAATATCTGAGAGTTTAGCCCAATAATTAATGAGTTCTAACCTAATTTCCTGTTTTAAACGCCTCTTGGAGGTTAGTTAAATATGGACCTGTTTAAACCGGTTAAATACGGGACAACGGGTAATTAAATGTTGGAATTTAATTTATAGATATCTGAAGTTGCGCAACGAGATTTTCACGTACAAATAAAAAGTAAAATGTTTTGTCTCAGATTAATAGTGGTGGGAGCCCCTACAATTCGTTTTCATTAATAGCCTCATAAACTAGAATAAATTAACATCCACGTAATTGTGACGATTGAATTAGCTTCTCATGTGTAATACCTAGTCTGTCCTATTGAAAATACAATGCAACTATCATTTCAACGATAATAATAACGAAGGAGTACAATTTTAACACCCCAAATTTGACTGCCCAACTATTGCAATAATTATAATGGAAAAAACATGATAATTTTGAATTCTATTATGTTACCAATGACTCAATATGCTGGATTGGAATTGTACTCTTTCAGAAATGAGAATGTTCATTTCCATTTTTCCGTTTTGATAGATTAATTGATACAGTTTTAAAGGCAAACATAAAATAAGGGGGCAAGAACCGGGTCGTAAATGTTTTCAGGTCATTAAAATTCTGGTCGAACTGTCGGCCCTTAGAACTAAAGAAGGGACCCTAAACTTCCCTTACAGCCCGGAGGAAATAAAATTCGTAAATCCAAGTTTGTAAATTTGTTTTTAAAAAGTACTATAACAAACCCGGCGGCCGGATTCGGTCCTTCTCGCAAACTTTTCCAAATGTTCCGTTACCAATGTGCCAGCACACGATGGTGGAGTGTTTCGTATGTGTGTGAGCGAGGACATACGCACTTGCGAATTGTTTGTGAACCGACGCTCCTTTGCTGGAAACATCAAAGCGGATATTATATTTCGGCGAGGCTCATTAATATTTTTGACCCCCGAGTACGCTCGTCACGGAAAATCACCCAAAATTCAACTTTTCTTTATTTTATTTTCTACATTAAAAAAATCATTTAGTCTGGTGATAAAGTTGCTCGTTTGCCTATTACCAAGACAATGATCAATACTAATCAAATTACTAATTTTGATTTTAATAAATGTTTACACGTTTCGCGAGGGAATAGCAATCTAGTGATTTAATGCCTACAATTGTTTTATGGCGCATACGTTTTAAAAACTTTAATAAGCCTTACCAGGCGTTGTATGCTATATTAACCGATTGCTTTTGAGTCCATATTTGATATTTGTTCTTTCCTTAAAGTTTAGGAACCCAGGAAGGCTGTAAAAATCAGAGACGCCCGCCCCGACAGCTTAATATCTTGAGTATTATGCAGAACGAAACCGCATGGAAAACATTGCTACACGTCGACCAGTGTGTTGTTAACGGGGCGCTTTGTCTCGATAACGAATTCCTTTGTTGTGTTTTTGAGACTGAGCCTTCGTTAACATTCAATTGTGCTTGGGAATCCACTTTAATGAGTTTGTGTTTTAACTCGGCTGGCGGCCCGCGTCTCGGCAACCTTTAACAATTCATCACACGTGAGGTGGATTTTTTATTCTAGAAATTTATAAATTTAACTATAATATTTACGCAGTAAATTAAAAATATCGTAGTTTCAAAATGTATACTCGTATTGCTAATATTTTCTCTGTATGTGTAATAAACAATTACGCGGGTCGTGGTGGTAGTATACAAGATATTCCAATATCCAGAATGAAGGTTGATTTCATGGTTAGTATTTGCCCTTCTTTATATATGTACACACACACACACACACACACACATATATATATATATATATATATATATATATATATATATATTATTATCCTGCTCTTTTTCAGGGGGCTATAAAGCATCGCTTCAATTTTTCGCCTAATAAACGCTCAATGACCGATAAAAGGAAATTTATTATTTTGTGCCCAATTATGAAATATACTTTAAATTCGACCATGAAATCCAGCTTCATTTAAGGGGTATTTGATTTTGGAATGGAGAATGTATTTTTAAAGCTAATGTTACAAAAAAGAAATTTATGAAAAAACTAATTGACAAAGAATACATTTTAAGCTACGGCTCTGCATTTTGTTTTGAAATATTCCAGATATTATAGAGTTATAGATAAGGTAGGCTAGATATCAAAGTCAGGCATTTTTACTGCACTCGAATATCTGATAAACAAAACAGCTACAACCTAAAAGGCGATGGGATTGGATAAAGGCTATTAATGATCGTTATTTGTTAATAGAAATATTCCATTTTAAACTTAATCTAATTGAACATAATTAGATCTAGAACAGTTCGCAATTATTCGAAATCGTTTCACCGAATCCTTTTTAGTCATTCGGAAAGTAGGCCCGAACCCCTGAGGTCGGGTAAAGGGAACATTTTCCATTCGGAAAAGCTGGGTTCTGTGGGCACTCCCGGAGTGTGTGTGTGTGTGTGTGTGTGTGTGTGTGTGTGTGTGTGTGTGTGTGTGTGTGTGTATCTCTGAATTTAATGACAGGCGCCGATTCAAGTGAGAATTCGAGGCTGGAACGTGCCTGGCGCCATCCCAATTCCGATGACCATATTTCGGGCTGAAACTGAAAACAATTGAAATTCAGATTTCATTAGAGCTAGCAGAGAGAGAGGGAGGAGAGAGAGAGAGAGAGAGAGAGAGAGAGAGAGAGAGGGATAGAGAATATCATTTGTATGTTTGCCTCTGGCAACGCCCCCGACGTTTGTTCAACGATGGACGGCTCGCCACTCAGTTTCATTCCCCCAGGATATTTCCTCCCGTCGGTCGCTATTCGGTAATAAAATAGATAGGAAATAAATAAATCCTACGAGGCTCTGCCACCTGATGCTGTTTTATACCATTAGTTACTTGTATTTATCTCGTATACGGAAAAAATGCTAGCCCTTCTTTAGGAATAGTGTGTGTGAATTTATAATATTTAATGACGAAATCCAGAATAGGCTTTTAATATGCTGAAAAAAGATCGTTGAAAACGGAGCCCAGATTTTATAAATTAAATTTGAAAAGAAACAGAGAAGAACCAAAAAAGTGTCCTGATTGTTACACAAATGGTAAAAGTTTGTGGATTTTGGAGGTATCCATTTATAATTGCGTGTGCACATTTTTTATAGTTACCAGCCAATCTAGTTTCGACTCCAAAATCACTTGCTCCAATGTAATTTGAAATATAAGGAAACCTTTCCTGTAAAATAGCCAGCACAAGGAAAGGTGGCGACGTTTTATGACTTAACTCAATAACAGCCCGAAGCCGGTGAAACTTAGTTCATAAAAGTTTACTCGATTCCATCAAGGCCGAGTCCCGTCTGGAGTTATCCCTTGTCCCCAAACGCCAGAACATTTTTCCTAATTTTTGTTTCTTCTAGAACATAGTGTAAATTCTAGATATCAGAGTTTTTGTATTGATTCATGTTGAGGGCGTTGTAGCCACATAATATTTTTCGCATTTAGATTTTACTGTGGTGCAATAGTTATACAAGAATTTGTATAACTAAAGTGTAGATCAGCTAACCTCAACATCACCTTTTCCATATATAATGTGTTAGCAGTGGGTCTCATTCAGCAGAATTTTTATACCGTTTTTTAAACCATCTCTATAAATCAAGGACTGAAGCTGACCTGTAATTGTAATTGCGTAACTTTTCTTCTTCCTGGTTGCCCGGGAATTATACATCCCTTTATATATTACCCGAAATATTGATCAAATCCCTCCCCCTAGCGCAATTGGAAGCTTCGGCCGTTACGCTTCGGCGCTGTATGTATCAAATTGAAATAGCTGTACTCTGAATAGAGACCGCCGCTTGGGTAAATGGAATGGAAAAACGGAAACTGTTCGTTTCCTGGTTATTTCCGGTTTGGATTGCCAACGGTAGACTCCAATAGAAAAAGAAGGGTTGGGCAAAGGAGAGAGCAACTCCTCAAATCATTCGGAAAATATTTCTGGCCGAGGGCTGCCGCCCTATACCCGTTGGGTAATCTTCACATTAAGATCTATCCTCTCGGGGGGTTGCGAATAGGAATATTCAAGAGGAATCGGCCGATTCCTCGCCCCCCTATTGGAATCCCTCCTCCGTCTTTGATTCTCAACTGTGTGTTGGCCCAGCATGTCTCTGTCGTTAATTTAACTTAGATCTACCGTCCGAGATACGAAGATATCGAATTTAATCTCGCTGTAAGTTCGTTAATTAAATTTCGAATATATTAATACGGGTTTAAAAGAATGGAAATGTCTAACGTGGAAACAAATTGAACGGGAAATTCTCAATTGACAGTTTCACTGTAACTAATGAACTAGCCGAATGACAATGACGGAACCCCGAGAAGCCGAAATCGTAATAAATGAGAGGGGTTTATTATTTGTGGCCCGGTAAGTGACTGATTGAAAATGAGGTTATACTTATTGAGTCCATCCGTCCTAACGACAATGACCTCTCGTTATTCCGAATGAGTAGTTTCGCCGTGTAATGAATCGCCGCCGGGAGTATGTAATGAGTCTGCCAGGGGTCAGTCGGGTGTGAAGGTTATCAAGGGGCGGGCGCAATAAAACGACAGTTCCATCCGCCAATTACGGCATCTCCAATACCGTCCCACAACTACTAGCCGTAGTCTCACGCAATCAGAGCCCCACACAGAGCATTTACCAGAACGCCGAAGGTGGAGTTCCATAGATATCCACAGTATCCGTGTTTCAATTCACTTCAATAACTGAAATTCGGATCTTCCGGAGAAATATACGTATAGTTCGAAAGCTAAGAATTTTTTAGCATTATCTAAGAAATCGATAATTCATTAGATGCATAAGAACATCTTGGAATGTACATTATGAGCTTAGAAATAGTGTTGGCCCTTAAAGAGGATGGATCGGGGTCGACGGGCGGATCGCGATACGGGGCCCCAAAAGAAACGAATCAATTTTCGAACTTGGCCCAGGCAGTTATCAATCTAGTCCGTCGAAACTTTTGTCTTGAATATTTTTACTCCCTCCGCTTGACGTTGACTAATGAAATCCGGGTCCCGTTCATCGGTTACGAAACTTAGGGACTATCGACAAAATTTTAGAACGCTCATGAGTCGAAATGATGAGGCAATAAACGATGCCTGGGTTGATCATTTATTTCTGAACTGATCTCATTTAAGAACCATGCTTTACATAACCCTTAATTAAATTTATTTCGAAAGCTGCTGCTCACGCTCATTGTTTGACAATGATTCGGATATTGGGTATTGTGAAAAGTTTTGTTAATGAAATTTCACCAATATTAAGCATTTTAAACCGACGACCATTTGAACATATTTCAATTACTTTATGGTTAATAATTCTAAATTTAAAATGGTATATTCTACGCCCTTGATTTTACAGATTCCATCCTTTTTATACCGTAGATTTCGTGTGTTTCTGACACCTCTCACTGATTTGGTCTATATATACCGGATTCGGCTGCTCGCCATCTTCAGTAGCTGTGTTAGCCACTTTGGATATTTTTCGGGCATCCCACTGCACTGTCACTGTCACTTGTACTGTGGTGGTTGTCTGGTTGTCGTTTTTATAAATATATGTCTTGTTATTGTGTTTTTGTGGGATGTTGTTTATATTATTCGGATTGGGAGGGCGTTTGTTAATCGGCTTAAGCCTTTGTCAGATTATCGGTCAAATATATATTTGACCACACAAGTGGTCACACTAGTTTACTAAAGATAAAAAATATTACTCATTATACTTCTGAATAATGCGTCGCATGTAATCGTTCTGCTTGACCAGGCGACGGCGTCACTAAAACTAACCCGCATAACTAATGTGTTTGCCGGGCCTAGTATTAGCGCCGTCATTGCATCCATTATTGTGTACAATATAGACTCGAAGATATTGCCTTGCGCTCATAAAAAGAAAATAATTTGTTAATACCACCCGCAGGAGGCACTAGTTAATCGGTGCAAGTGCACCCAACAAACTTTAGTTAAGTACATTTCCGCACCACCCTCAGGGAGCGCTAGTTAATCGGTGCAATTGCACCCAACGAACTCTAGTTAAGTACATTTCCGCACCGCACTATGGGGGCGCTAGTTAATCTATATCTAATAATTTTTATTTAAAGAGAAAGCAAAACTTCCATAGACAAATAACAACTTAATATTGTATGATAAAATTAAAACGGTAAGTTGTAAAGAAATTTTGTCAAAACATTTATTTTCTATTACATCCCCCCAAAACACAATAACGATACATAAATATACACACGACAAACAGACAACCACCACAGTAAAAGTGACAGTGTCAGTGCAGTGAGGATGCCCAAAAAACATCCAGTGACTAACACGGCTAATGAAGATGGCGAGCAGCCGAAACCGGTCTAGCAAAAGACCAAACCAGCGAAAGGAGACACAAACACTCGAAATGTACGGTATTCCAACCCCTCCAAACTACAAAACAGGGATCCTTTTTATAGTCGAGTTGTATTCGAAGCTCATAAGGTGTTTATTATTTTGAGTAAAGTAGGCGTAATAATAAAAGCATATTGCATTGTCATTTTATTTGGTTTCATCGATGGACCACTGCCGTTGAAAACTGATATTTGTTGGACATGGGGCGTTGTACGGGCTCATTCATTCAAAACATCCGACTTCAACCGAATTCCATTCAGAAAGAGTTCTGTTGAACAAAAACTGGCATCAAATTGTTGCCAAGAATAGTTTGCCGGTATAATGGCCAGCCGGGTGGTTTGCCTCCCCGCATCCAGATATAATGATCTCTCACCCGCCCGTTATTACCAAACTCCCTCACCAAACTGGTGCCGGCGCTTTTTCCATTTCTATTACATTTCGTCGCCAATTTTCCTAATTTTCCGTTTCGTCTCCGTTGTAATCTTTCGGATATCCCGTACAATTATCGAACCATTTCCGCATCTTTTATTGCGCCCAAAATATGGAAAACAAAATACGAGACACGTACGAATAAGTCTGCTATTTGAAAAGTCATTAGATTTTTCCTCTCCTCTCGCTTCTGTCTGATAGATTTGGAGTTTGGAATGGGAGATCTTAAGGAGGTACCGGATACATCATGAGTCTGATGAGGATACTGAGTTTACGCTCCTCGGCTGACTGTAAGCGAACCGTCCCACTCCAAAGCAACTTCACTATGCCTCAACTCGCCTGTTTAGTTATAAGATGGATAGGTTCGCGTTTCACGACATCCGTTAGTAATATACTGAAGCACTTACTTACACATGTCAGCTGCCGATGAAGCATCCTGATAGCACAGTCGTTACATTGTTTCTTTAACTGAACAATTGCCTCCGACAAATAAATTAAACTATGTTCAGTTTCGTTCCGTATTAAAATATAGTGAGAGGTATTAAAAACCGCAACAACCAAACAGCCAGCCATTCTAATAATATATAATCGTTAGCAGTAAGTGTATTATCCAATATATGAATGCTGAAAACGCCGAAAATATAAGCGAAGCTATTCTCGGAAACTCGATTTTCGTGCGGAGTTGATAACAAGCGCCTTTTGGAAGTCAAACAATAAAGCAGAACCAAAGGCAATGAGCCGAAAAGAGCGTATTCAGACCAGACAGAGGAGTCAAATTACTTTTGATCATACACATTCATGCATGTCTAATTCAGAAAAAGAGAAGTTGGTACAACAGCCAAGTATTGATAGGAAAATAACAAGTTCATAAACAATTACTGGGATATTAATCTATTTAGAGTGTTTCAACTAAGTTACGATTTAAGCTATAATTTTAAGGTAAGCATTTTTGAGTATATGAACGCTACATAATAAATCTCTATGTTCCACAGTTATCACAATGGAGACGTACTGCAAAAAATAACAGAAGAAAATAATTAAAAATGCAGTGCAAATATTAAAAACAGTTCGTGTGCCTATGTATTTTATGAATACTTGTAAATTCCCGAGAAAGATAAGAAGATTGAATGAAAGGTCGTAATGTTGAGTCAGCCGGGATCGATTCAACCCTCCTTAAGGTCTAATACTGATTATATTTCCCCCCTCCAATTCGGATCGGCTTTAACCTCACCGAAGCAATAAGCTTTGCCTGGTCCAATCATCTAATCAATCGCCCGGTACTTCATATATGGTCCTCTCTTGGAGGACTCCTCCCGAAACATGACCAAACAATTGATGGGACCGAACAGTGCTTCTTGCAGTTTCGAGACATACTGGATGGGACTGGGGATGGGGTGTTGAATGAGAATTTGGTCCAGCACCTGGGAATCGAACTCGGCGTGAAATGAGTTTATGCACCTCTCAAGCCACTGAACAATGTCGGGCCTTTTTGTAATTTCCGTCTACCCAAAATTGGATAGCTGCCTGAGTTGAATTTTTTAAAAGCGAGTGAAAGCAAATTTTTATTAAATTACAAATTTATACAGAGTTTATTTATAATTGAAACTGGTGATATCGTTAAATAGATTGGTTGTGTGAGGACTAATTGCCAGAGTAACAAAAAAAGGCTAAGTTTTTCGACTAAGTTGAAATGTAGGGACAAATGTTGGGTGAAAAATCGAGCGGTCGAGGATGAGTGAGTGTTAGACAGGGACGGGGAGCGGCGTGGGACCTTCCCACGGGTATTTGAAGCAGACACACCACTCCTAGGCGTCACCGCAGAAAACACTTTAAGTTGTACTTTGACATAACTGCAAAATAAAATACCTCTCGTCGTCGCCATTACATGACCGACTTAGAACCCAATTCTTGGCCTATACTCTCATAAACGTGAAAGCAGAAGTATTCTCACCTACTTCATATAAGCGGAAGTCGAATTTAAATAATAATAATTTAAATCTATGAGCAAGACTATCAGTATATTGTGCTGAGTGCATGCTGCTTTTAATACGCATAGTACATAGTACTAGATAGCGTTGCAATACTGACAGAAACGTAACGATCGTAATAGAATTTAGATCTCTTTCAAATGATAATTTGTAAACTTATGTAATGACATACACACAATTAAAATTGCCCGTGCGAGAATTAGAATTCGTTGTTTTCAGAACATAGAAACGAGACGAGATCTGCAATTATGAACAGGGTTTTGAAAAGAAAAATCGAAACTTAGGCCAGCATAAGCGAATGCATTTCGTTTTCAGACTGTAAATTTAGCGCACTCTCAAAGTGATTTAATTAAAAATAAAATATCGGATATATAATAAAATTATTCCAGGTATGCATCTCGACGAGCCGCGGATTCCACATTATATTGATTGCACATATTTGTGGCAATTAATGGAATACGAATGTATGTATGTTAGTCCTTTATCGAATTCACAGAAATTGTACGTTCATTCTGGAGTCATCGCCGAGCTTGACGTTATTATTATTCTCTAATTAACAATTGTTTATTGCGCGGGTTGTGCAGTCGACTTCGATTGCAGGCATTACATTGATTAATATAATCCGTTGAAATTGGAAATTCATTAAAGCGCGTAAGTTAATTGGGGATTATATATCGTCACTATATTGTCAGTGAGATAAAGGTACGAGTTGATGTACAATGAGGGTTGCGCTTGGGCTGCACTGCCGGTAAAACTGACAGCATAATCTGACAGCCAATTAAAATAAGTCAGGTTGTGGGTTCTTTCCTTTTTTATATATTTTTGTTGTCTGTATAATTAGATCAGAAAAGAAACATCTCAGCTACCTCGGCGGTCGCTTGTCCATTATGAAAGTAGAGCCCAGGATGAGGAAGGGTCCCAGCACAACAATTGGGCTCCGGCTAATCCTCTTTCCAACTTTTGTTGCTGCAAATCTATTACCTGAGGGGATTTACTTTTGGTAGTCCAATTACAAGGGGGACAAGGATTCGAATCCAGCGGCAGTTTAGCACAGTATCTTCAAAAACAATTTTTGTTGTCGAAAATCGAGCCAACCACATTAGAATTAATAAGACCAATAGATCTACGTTATAACATTCGTTTGGCATATAGTTCGGGATATAAAATATCGTGATATCGACGCATTGTTATCTGCTCAGATGTATGAAAAGGCTTTCTTCATATAGTTATCTAAGCTGAAGCCAAGCATTTATCCAAGTCCCAGTCATAAATTGGGAAATATAAACACCGCATTTAAGAGCAATGTGAGTAATATTTGTGAATATTCGTCACAAATTCGGCCGTAAATCTTGCTCACTTTTCCTCGCTCCTCGCGGCCTTTTTCATCGGAGGAAAGGCTTTATGGGTCATATTCGCAATTTTATTATTTTTCCATTTAATATGTCCACAATTTTTCCGTCCGCCAAGAGCGCCCCATAAACCTGGTATTATGGCCCGGGTGGGATCTCTTGCAGTTTCTATTACCGGTGTTCAGTTCATCATTCCGCAGGCGCCCGAATTCCGACATTTAACATTTCAGTGCTGTTCTTAAAGCGGTCTGGCCGCTGATTTGGTCGGGAACCAAATCAATATTTTTATGCGGTAACGAATATTTCTGCGGAACGCCTGCTGAGTTCACACCGCCGACGGTTTCGTAATGAAATCCATCACTCTGTCTGCTGTCGGATCGATCGATGATAGAAATGCATTCGATGGTTATTTATCGGTCCGGCACCGGCGCTTATCAATCGGACATTGTGGAGCGGCTGTTGTCTGGGCGGAGTTGCCTTGTAACGACGGTTTTAAAAGATAAGAACCGAACTCGGATAGAAACGAATGGGCCCCGATAAATGCTCTCCGCCTCGGACCTATCCCCCACCCACTAACGAAGACGAATACGCGGCCGAAACGTCGAATTCACCAAGTCGATCGTGAATAGTTCTTTGTTTTTTGAAGAAATATATCCTCGCTAAAAAAAAGACAGTAGTTGCAGCCCGCACAATCTTTTAGCTATGTTATTTATAGCTATTTATTCACACATAATATTACTTGTTGGTGTGACCGTGAGGATTTGGATTATAGTCATCCTCTCGACCTAAGTAACAATCGGAAATCATTTACGGCTCTCTAATTTAGTGACGGTGGTAAAAAGTTCTGGCATAGGACCAAACCGGCGGGTGGAGATATCAGTGGATATGTCCCCGCTGATAAATGACAATGAATAACAACATTGACACGCAACGGTCATTGCATAATTAACTTATTAAACGTAACGATAGAATCACGATCAAGTCCTTTTCATATAACTAAAGGATCATTGGGTATAGTTAATTTTACCTTTATGAGTTTACGCTGACTAAAGATATACTTCACTACTAGTATAATCGGAGTACTTCAATTGGAGACCACATTTTACGGCATTTTATTTACGGCTTTTGCCGTAAAATGTGTTTGCCTTCGAGTCTTTTTAAACACGCATGTGCTCACATCGCAAATATGTGTTTTCACGTGATACAGTGGAGCACCGTCACAGAACTTGAACTGCAGCATTTTTTTTTGTGCCTGGAAACTGGAACAGTTTCGACCGCGTCAATGTTGTCTGCCCAGCAAAAACTGGAGATCATTGGTTCGTAAAACCCGTCCGCATTTGAAATATTTACATAGGTTTGTTAGTTTGTACATCCGTTCTTCCGCTGCTGACATTGACAATTCGCTTTCATTGTTAGCCAGGACAAACCGGTTTCTATTCGAGCTGCAAGCAACTGGTCCGCACCGACCGAATGCAGCAATGCAAATTAGGAATGCATAAAATGGAACCTATACTTTGTACACCAAATTTAATATAATAATGTTTTATTATGATAATAATTTATTAATATTTGAGACACACGAATGTTACGCATTGATAATATTATCCATATATAGAAAATTGTTGTCACGAATTGCAGATTCTTGCGCAATTAAGAGCTAATATCCATCGGTAGCGTTCTGCGTTCATTATACCTAACCTGAACTGCCCAAAAACAGTTTTAAGGAAAAGAAATGTTTTTAATGCGTCTTAAGTGAAAGTGAACACAGTAACGGGCCGAGAAGGGGAAAATCTTTTTTGGAGGAGCGAGCGACACGTGTCAAGGAATGGCGCTCGCTGGGCATAATGACGTGACAAGAATTCCGGACTCCTCACGGAAAAAAGAAAAGAATTTGTGTCCTCCCGGGACGGCATTTTCAATCGAATGGGGGAGCGTGAAATTAAGCGAATTCTTGGCCGGGGCTCATAGGTAAATTCTGGAATGGAGCCCAGGGCCCGCCATTCCTTCTCCCTGCCTGCCTAATTTTTTCCCTTCATTATTTTCCCGTCTCTTACCTTCGGGGACGTTCACTGTTCTTTCTTAATATGTCATCTCTGAAAAGTGCCTTAAAGACCTCGACAGTTTCGAAAAGCAACACGTCGAAAAAATTGCTCGTAAAATAACACAACAAGTAGGATAACACAAAAAATCTTATACAATTTCATTATACGTTGGGCAGTGTTGCGTTCTTCCAACCTAGGAATCGTTGTCAGGAAAAAGTCTTATACGAAATGCATAAATAAATTCCGAGGCTTTGCTTTATAATTGCCGCATCTAATATTTTACCGGATAATTTTTACCGGGTCAGTGTCGATATCGATGTGTGTTTAGATCCATATAGAAACTATCAGTCTTCTTTATTGGGGAAAGGTGTTAGCCGAAGACGCAATTTCGGAGCCGAAACGCGTGTCTTGAATAAACTATCCCCTACCGAACCTATTGGGGTCGGTCTACTGCTAGACCTACTGAATCCCCCCTGATCAGCAGAACCTCTTCCCGTTCAGGTATATTCCCGGGAGAGTATTTTTTAATTTTACACGCCCCGACTGGGACTCACATTTGAGTTTTGATCGATGCCCGCGCCCGTCTCGAGGCTCCACTTCCACACGTTACGCGATCGGACAATTTGGCCGATAAATCCTGTCAGGCCGAAATTGAAAATAAGGAGGCCGGGTTGACAGATAACTCCTTGGAGCATAATGGGAGATTAATGGGTGGGCCCAAGAAGGCCGGGGACAATGATGTGGAATTCTTTGGAGAACCTATTGTGATTATGAATTATCCGACACATGATTTATGACCGGCCTTCTTATTGCTCGGGCCCCAGTTCCGATGGTAAACACAAGCTGGATGGAGTTCAAACTTAAATTTCAAATTCGAAATAGACTTTTGAAAATGAGAATCGGATTTTGTTAACCAAAAAAAATGCACAGATTAAAGAACTTGATGGGACACGGACTTGTAGTTCCGTGAGAGTTGGGGACATCTTCATTCCAGCGTTTAGTAAACCATCAGTAAATTAGTATCCGATTTAAGACCTTATCAGTTTCGCTCCGTGCAGTGTATCTATTTGACGTTAAGTTCTTGGAATTAACTTTGATGAAAGTAGAGAGATGAAATTATTTAATACTTTATCCGCAACCAAATTTTCCATCCTACCCGGATTATGATCGAGGAGGAAACGAACAATCTTCATGATGTGGCAGCAACCACGTTGCGAGTTATTGTTGTAATGGATATATAACTGGATTAGTTGCTCGGAAGCCAACTTTTATGAAGAAAGTTGGTCTACAGAGCCCCCACCCCGTCTCAAGTGAGAAACCGAAGGAAACACAATACTATCAAGTCATCTACCTACATAATAACGGAGCAATCATTGATCGAAGAACATTGATTTTAGTTTCAAATAGTAATACACTACCTGGTATCCGGATATGTAATCGATCCTCTTATTTGCTCTGGCCTTTCGGTATCTGTAAAATGTTAATCGTGAGAAATCTCGATTCGAAGTACGAAAACCCGAATTGTAAAGTTCAGTCGTCTTTTCAATAATTGCATTTTAAAAATAATTTTCATATTTAACATTAAAAATTGTTCCAGAAAGAGATTCGGTCGTGGGCGCGAAATAGAAAGCTGTTGAGAACACGTCAAGTGCAGGTCATTACTTGGTCTTTGTGCCCAAGCTCAGGGGGGTTCTGAAAAAACTTGCCAGTCATCACGCGTTTCAGTAATATCGTAATGTGACTTCATTTATTTCTTGAATTATTTGTGTATTGTACTACTAATGTGTAATTCTTCTTCCTTTTTGTTTGCTCTCTTAGCACAAAAGATCATTTCTACCTTTCTTATAAGAATGAAAGAAAATGTTCTCGGAAAATGTTTGATTAAGTTTATCGAGAACGAAGAGAATATGAGCCTATGATTTGGTTCAGAACCACTCGTTTTGGGTACGAAAACAATAATTAAACTTATAGGTAGATGGTCCGCAAACTAAATACGTTTCCAATTTCCGTTTATTGTCTCTATTGATTCAGAATATGTCCTCAGCTACGTATAGCATATATACTACTAATTGTCAATGAGAATATTTTATTTTAACAATTCGTAATTATCCTAATATTTATCATTGCAGGAGTAAAGTTGCGACGGCTCTCCTGAACAAGCACCTTCAGATCAACGGTATAGCGGCCGGTATGGAAGTAGGCTCTGACTCGCTGAGGCCGCTGGCAACCACAAGCAAGATGAAGCGGGAGAGGAAAGCCGCCAGGACCTTGGGCATCATCATGTCCGCCTTCCTCGCCTGCTGGCTCCCCTTCTTCCTATGGTAAAAAATATACTACATACTAATAGTTCTCTAAAAGGGAACGATTTATCACTTACTTTCGGTGGAATCGCGGAATACTGTGGGCAGAACCTCGGTCAACAGGGGTTGATACCCTGTTATTTCCTTTTTTCGTGTTTCCTTAATCTGACAGAGTAATCGAGGTTCTTCCCACAGTACTAAGCGATCCCACCGGAGGTTAGTGGTAATTCAAGTTCTGGTCGCGGAAACCTTCGTACATTTCTCGGGTACATTTTATTTGTACAATCGGTATATCGGTTACTTTAAATATAAATGAAGTAAGATATATGACCGACATTCGGTCTGTTCAGGTACCTGATAACGACTCTGTGCGGACCGGACGTGTGCTACTGCCCTCACATGGTAGTGGCGGCCGTGTTCTGGGTCGGCTACTTCAACTCGGCCCTCAACCCGATCATCTACGCTTACTTCAACAGGGAGTTCAGGGTGGCGTTCAAGAAGACGCTGCAGTCGTGCTGCCAGCGGCTGGTGCGGGTTATGCCTTCGGGCGGTGGCGGCGGTGTGCGGGGCGGGAGGGCGGTCGGGGGCGGGGGCGGCTTGGGCGGTGGCGGCTGCGGCCCCCACCAGCCGCACAGCGACCCCTCCTCCGCGGGCGACATCAGGCTCAACAACTCTCTGGCGAGGGCCACCACCACCGAGGAGGTCGCCCGCTTGGCCCTATCCAGGCCCGCCTCTCAGCCCAACCTACAAACCGAGGAAGGCATCTAAACCCTTCTCCGCATCCTCCCATCTCTCTTTCCGACCCACCGAAATAAATCCCGAATATTATCTCGTCTATTATTATAGCTATCCGAGACGGAGTTTATTTCAGCCTACAGGAGAATCTCGATTATTGGACTGAGACAAACGAAATTTATGTACTTCGTCGGAAACTAGATAATAGGTGTACCATAATTTATTCATCTCTACACTCAACACGTCACTTTAAACTCCCAGACAGACAGACTGAGAACCGACGAAACTAATAAATATTTTACATTATATACTGTTTCGTGTAGATATCAAAGCCATATTTTTCGTTCCTATTCTTGACCCACGTAGAAACAGCGGTATTTCGGCTACAGGCACGCAACGATATGCACGGTTTATTCGGTTTCTACCTGAGAGAATGCGTAGTACTGAAAAGTTACGATAACGTTACCGATAGAAAAGGTATTCAAAATTATGTAACATTCCACCGCCGAATGTCGGATAATCGAGACTCTATTTCGTGTTAAATGCGCGGAGATATATCGAAATATCTCTCCGTATTCGACCGTATTATCGTAATACCCATTCCTTCCTCATTTCCTCAGCTAGACGAATCTATCATACGATAGGCACAGTTATATAGTATTATATTATACAATTCGGTGTTAGCGATATCCAATTGTGTTTGTGTATAATTCGATCTCAACGTTTTCATCTATCATTTCTTTGACCTTTGTGTTTCCTACGTCAACCGACTGACAAATGTTATAATCCTTCGTTACAACCAGCCGATTGTGATTACAGGTTTTTAATTGCGCCTTTTTCTCGACCAACTTTTAACATAAACGTCCTTCTAATTACTAAGTTGCCTTTAGTAATAGAATAAAAATATCTCTTAACCGCTCCATCGGATTTCTGAACCGTTTGAAAGCGTCAGTGGGGTATTCAGTTGGGGGCATCAAAGTGAAAGCTGAAAATACGCGGCCTCCCTTTCAGGGTGAATAGGAGTGGGCCCCGGTTGAAATCTAGCCCTGTTGGGCAGTCGTACCCTTAAACATTGCCCTCTGAGGCTCAGTAGCGGCCCGCCATGTGAAGGAATCGCCGACCCTTTTGAGTGTTGCCATGAAAGGGCGGTTTTAATCGAGGAGGAACCGGCAATCTTAATTGTGCTCAAAAAAAATAAAACGGCCGCTACCTAAAACATGCGGTTCCACTGCGTAAATTTCTTTTCGTAAACGAAATAGCGGACTTTCTTTCACCATTACTTATACAGGGCAATTAGGCTGCTGTGGTCCATTATACCTAATAGAAACATTTATAATTTCTCAATATCTCTTCTCAAGCAAGTACAAAGTTTATTTTCAAAATCCCTTAAAAATAAAATCTGTACTGATTAATAATTCGTTCGCTGAGAGTAATATTCCGTGTATTTAATTCTTACGCTAAACGTATATAAAACGATATGAACTACGACGCTACATTTGACTGAGGATGACTGTTGAAATGAACCGATGAGTTCAGGCCAAGTTGTAGCATGCATTATTCGAACTTTGTAACCGACGCTATCAGAAATGTCCGGGTGGAAAACATTTTGGGACTGACTGTAATTTGTTGAATCGAAATAACATCTTGCGTTTATATTTCGGAGAAATGCATTGATGGAGGCGCGTCGGCAGTATAGTATAAATGTTCAATTTAATGTTTACTATTCAATTCGATGTTTACTACTCAATTTGATGTTTACTATTCAATTTAATGTTTAATGTTTAACTTAATTGTAATACTATTCAGTATTGAAAGTAGTAGCAATTCATTGCTACCAAAAGCCAAAGAGCTTTCGTGTAACGGGAGTTTGATTTAACTGTTTCCATTTCTACGTGTACCCTCTTTTATTCGTCCGTTCGGATGGTAATAAACTTGTCGGCGTAATGCGTTCTTAGAGTTCTTCCTCTTTGTCTCTACTATATTAGAAATACTGTATTGTTGTATTTGTACTCGAGTCTTTACTTCAACTTTCTCGGTGTGACACCTCCCCCCAGACTTTGAATGTTTTCCCCTGTTCATTCATACATGATATAAATGTTTTTGCACGAGGAAATGTCCAGTCAAAATCGATCGGATCTGGGAAGCGTACGTTTACTCTGTTTTACAACTAGCATATAGAGCGGTAAGTAGAGTGAATAGAAAGTAGGTTTAATGTTGTAGAAAAGACAAAGCCAGCCAACTCGAGTGGTGTTTGAAAAAAACAATAATGTGATGTTATTTGTGATATTGACGTTTAAAAATACAAATTTAAAAATATTAAAAGATCGGTGCTCGAGAGCACAGATTTTCGAATCTAGTCAGTTTTTTTTAGGGAAAAATCAAGTATAATAGTTCTTTATTATTGTAAAAGATGTGTTATTTAATGTTACCGTTTTAGAGTGTCTATTCTGAAGGTGTTTTAGAATAACGTTGAAATATTTAAAATATATAAAAAATTAATTCACATTTTAGGCCGTTTGTCTGTGCAAATTGACTATGTAATTCAATGTTTTGTATTAGTAAACCTGATTGGGCGAATTCAAAGTATATTGTAAACGTTGTAAGATAACTGCAGATGATTACAGGAAAATATTATCGAACCGTGCATTTAGTAAAAGTATATGTGTGTATATAAATGTATTAAAACCCTAATACCTTATGATTCGTAGCGCACTGTAATATTATTTTCCGTTTTTGTGGAACCAAAAACTAACTGGAACTATTTGTATGTAACAATACGTACAGGGTCATCCTCCCACCGGTTCCCTAATCCACACACTAAATATAAATTGTATATAATATGTTGTATATGATTGAGGGGAGGTCGGAGGGTCGTTTATTATCAGGAGATTTTATGCGCAATATGCTAATGAGTTATTCAATCTATTATATACATTATTTATATTCTTACTGCAAGATCCAGTGGCTAAATTCTAATTCGTGGCTCACTCGGAACCATCGAATATAGAAGCTCGGTGATATCATTTTTTTAATTTAATTAATAAAAACGCTCGTAACTGGGTACTCTCAAATTAAATATTATTACAAACCAATGTTGCACAGACCATATTAGGAAAAATCGTAGCATTTTTGGCTCTTCAACCTCCCTTAGCTGTACTTATTTTTGTCTACATAAATTTGTCAATATCCACGATGTATTCTTATTTTCCTTCAGATCTGTAACATTCATTTTATAGCTCTAAAATTAGTATCAATTACTGTATCGATGTGTAAATATATAAGAATACATTTTAAACAAATATAGGGAGAGAATGTACCAAAGTTAAATGTGTGTTAATTGAAAAAAAAACGGGTAATAGATTTTATAAATGTTTAAAGATAGGATTCTCATTTAAGAAAAAGCGAGATGGTACAATCATTTTAAAGTAAAAATTGACACAATATTTTAGATGTTGAATCATATTGTTAATGTATGTGTACATATGTATTACCTATAATACGTACGTCGGCTATATTATATGTTCTCATATAATAAAGCAGGTGGATCGTTCTTTTTCATTTGGACTTATTGATTTTTCTATAATCCTTTAACCAATATATTAAGAAAATTATAATCCAAGATTTGAAAAAATGTTTATATCAGAATATATATGATTAGGTTGTGTTTGAGGACTAATGAAGAAAGAATTATGTCTGATTCTGGAACGTCCCAGAGCAGAATTCACTTTGTTATGTCAAACTGTGTAGACCGTATCTTGAAGCGTGTATCAAAATAATCGTTTTTAACCGGTATACCATTGCAGGTAGGACAAGGAAATAACATGGGAGGGAGACCTGTAAGGACATATCCGGAAGTAAACACAGTGCGCCTAATGGCATGAAGAGGAATGGAATGGAGAAGAAACCTGTGATAATAGCAGGTGTCAAAATTCAATGTGAGCTCAAGACGCTTCTCCGACATTATCTTCCGCGAGATTCCTTCCACCGTTACGATACTGTGCCAAGAGCTCTACACGACCTGGTGGTGACAGGGCTCTTCGCTCGGAAACGAGGAAAAGTTCCTCTAACGAAGATTAGCGAGGAGGAACCAACCTGGTAAGAATGTGCCAAAAGAGAGGAAGAAATGGTAGAGGAAACGTTTCATGTCAACCAGAGGAGTCAATAAAGGCAACCAAATCCCGCAAACAAAGAAAAGAAACCAGCACAGAAGCAGAGTAGCGATTCTTCTGATAGGTAGTCAAAATCGGAGAATGGTTGGATTCTCATTTTGCCTTGACGGAGCTGGATTGCACTACATCCGATAGGTGCTCAGTCGCAAGAACGTTCATTGTAATTTAGTAGACAACTAAAATTGGGCCCTAAACTACCAATTTATCATTTTGAAAACTGGGCGTCCGAGCAGAAAGTGTTCATTAATTCTGGGACCAAGATTAAAGACGGGCCTCGCCCTTTAGGCGGAATTAAAGCGAAATGAGAAAGTTTGAGGCGGGTCGCTTCCAGGTGAAACTTTTAACCGAAGGAGTCAATACAAGAAGGAACGGGGACCGGGGCGGCCCCTGTTTACCTTTATTCAAATTAAAATCTCGGCTCGAGAATTTAAAACTTTTTCCTTAAGGGACGGACGGGAGGAGGAATGGCAACTTTGACCATTTAATTACGATGGCGGAGTCTTCCCCCAGAGGTGGAACATTTTTCCCGAGTGAACATTATTTCTCCACGGAACTGCCGACGGCAGCCCCTTTCGAACGTGTTTATTTCTGATCGGTTTTAACAATGTTCGATGTCTAAACCATAAATTTAGGGGCTATTTGGGAGCGAGAAAATAGAGGTGTGGCCGACGGGGTCATTGGCTAAATTCGAAGGTCTTTGGTCTCGCCGGCAAGAAAGACCGACGCGGCGAAATCGAGACAGATCTGTTAACGAACCCGGTTCTCCTAATTAAGCAAAACATCGGTTGAGTACATTTATATATTTTAACAAGCTGCCTCTTCTACCTGTAAAGCTCATGTTACAAATATTATTTTCAAGAAATTACATTTCAGCTACACTATATATTTCTTACCGCACTTAATATATCTTTGTCCTCTCTTTTCCTTTTTGTTTTATTGTAGATGCAATAAACCAGGTGGCAACGAACGAAAATGGACAATGGCCACGGTGAATCTTTACTGCTTATTAATATCCAATAGGAAACGAACAAAAACATCTTGTCCTTACGTGCATCAATACCAGAGATAGTAGTAAGAAAGAGCCTTACCGATAATAAGGGAATATATTTAGAACTACATTTTTCGGCAGGCAGTTCACATCATTATATATTATGGATCAGTCGTCCCTTTCATATGAGATTCGAAAATATTCAAAAGAACCGTCCTCAAATCATCGAGCAAATTTTTTTTTCACCACATATGCATTCCAATTGACATTTTTGAAGTTTTAATCAAATCGCTGAAACTTCAGTGCGCTCAGAGAGGAAATTCAATGTACGAGTACCCAGAGAATTCCTATGATCTACTGCATGCTATTGAATTTACAAATAAATTCCAGTCGGTGTATTCGTTGAGTCTAATCGTTTTTGCTCGTGGCAATATTTGACGTGCGCAATGTGAAGATTGTGATTGCAGTTATTTAGTGAATACAAATGTGGAACCGAAAAAATAACTGATTCATCCACCGGGAGTTTAATGCAAAAAGTGCGTTGAAATATGAAGGGGAGGTGAAGCAATAAATTCAGAACCGACGGCAAAGACGTTTTCATTTCCCCGGGCCTAGGCGCCCTCTCGCATAATTCCAAAGGCCACTTCCTCATTAAATGGAAAGGACAAACGGCGCTCCCCGCTACTTCGTCGCCGATTCCCTCTTAATAAATTGGGATTAGAATCCAATTTTTTTAGTCGTCCTCACTTCCACAATATAAGTATTGAAGGATTGGGACTTTTTCCGATAAATATCGGAGGTGTAGCAACAAACACTAATTAAAAGAAGATAATTATACGTACAGTAATACGATGATTCCCGTCATATATTATATCCTAAACTATCGAATTAGTAAATAATTACATTTATTTTATATATGCGAACGCCACACTCATTGATCAGTCGCTTGTTCTCAAATGAAAAATACCTCAATTCCTGTTTTACATTTCCAATCAACGGTAAATAGGAATTCGATTCCAACGAGTTTTCCTTTAATCATAAATTAGAATTACAAATTTCTTAACGAACAATTTATAACGAAAGTAGAGAGCAGTAAAATCCACCAGCTGGTGTTAATATTAATGAGTGGGTACGTTAATATTCTGGCCCGTAAATAACATATATCCAGGAAGGGAATTCGGAAACAACTAGCAGGATTGGCTGAATTCGCTGTTCCGTAAACTTGGAGCGTTAACTTGTGAAAGATCGAAAATGGGAATTCAACGAACGGCTCAAAACTGCAACAGTTCGGAGGCACCTGGTGGCCGTCCAGAGAAGCGTTCTACTTCTTTTTTTACTGATAAGCAGAACCGTGGGTTAAATGTAAGCCACTAGATTTAGAATTAGGAAGAAAAACCTAAGTAGGGCTATAAGAAAAAATTCTAGGTCGAATAGAAATGACAGAGTAGAAAACATGAATATAGAAGGTATCACAGGACGATAGGAAATCTTCGTCAGCTCCTGATTGGAGAAACACATAAAAGGACTTGACGGAGAAATCGGAAAAGAGATGAACAGACTGAGCTCATGGCCAGGTAACCTACCACTTTGTGCTCAGAGCATGAGATTGTCACGCAAACCTTCGCACATACCAACAAGAAAAGAGAATGAACTAAAAAAAAATCTGTCTCACGGTGAATTAGCGGGCACCTCGGACGTGCGCTGAATCGAATGGCCGTTAGAACGGTGTTAATTAAACTCCAACTCCCGGCCTACTGAACGACTGAGCGGCTTCAATTAAATGCGGGTCCGCTCGCCCAATTAATTCGGGGCGTCTAAATTAAAATTCAATCTGAGATAATAAGGAGGGGAGCGGGGGTTAGTTCTGATATGGGGCGTCGCCAGGCACTCGAATATCAGGGATAATATCCTGAATCCTACCGCATGATGCGCACAAGTCAACTGTTATAATATACTGAATCTGCAGACATTCTCGTTATCACTATGTTCATTCTCCCGTTAGGTGGTCTAACTACATACTAGTAAACTCGGGAACATGTCATCTCTTTTTTTTTAAAAGCTTCTGACTCGGTAACGATTGTAGTTATCGAACAGTTTCTACAGGAATATCGGGACCATAGTACACATCTAAATATGAGAGAAATATTTCGAAATCTATTGACTTTTCTTTAACGAATTTATTAATGCCCGCCCTTATATATTATATGATTTGCTAAAGACAAATAATTACCTACGTTAGAATTATTTCGACGAATGAATCCTCGTAGTGAAACGTTCATTTCTCCAGCTCTATTCCAGGGTGGCATGGTTTAGGTGAATTATGCATCCGAGCGAGGAGGGTTAACGTTTTTAAAGTCCGTCGAATTTCCATTTGAACCGAGGTCCACAACTGTCACTTATAACTGACGGGCAGGGCCAACCCCCGACCCCTCTCACCAGCCACAACCCGGTGGTCATATTTATATTACGGATAAATTGTAAGCCCCTTTCCCACCGCACACCAAATCCCCACCTCATAGTGTCATTCCCAATATAATTTAACCCGACCCATCAGTTCCCGTTCCCACCTCTACCGGACACGTCATAGGGTCCGAGGCATAAAACAGTATAAAGGAATTGATTTATATTTCTATCGACGACCATATTACAGCCGGGATGTAATTGCAATAAATACTTTAAATTCCGTTTGAAAACGTCTTCACCCGTGTCGATCAACTATAATTAATTCGGGCACTGTCCGAGTCCCGTGGGGGCGGGGAAACTCCATTACCGCGAGTGGCAGTGAAAAGCCCCGAAAATATCCACAAACCGGGTCCGCTATTTTGCCGACAGAGGCTGGGCCCTCGGATTCGGTCAATTACCGTTTATTTTTCGGGAACCGCCAGAATTAACCAGATGTCGGACAGAGCGCGCCCGGCCCTTTGAAGAGATCACCGTCGTCGAACCGGAAAACGCGGTATCGATTAACGTTTTTTTTCACCGGCGACCATTTTAATACAGGCCCGGTGTATTCGATTTGCGCGCCGATCGCTCGTCCCCGGCCAATAAACGCTCCACGCGAGAGCGCGCCTCCGACACGCTAAATAAACTCCTCATATCTCGCTTAATGCCAGTTGTGGCTGCCGGAAAATTGAAATCAAACGGTTACATTTACTCCCCGGTTCGGAACCTTTGTAATTCGGTTCGAATTTGGTGCTGAATCAGCCCATAACGATTTGTAACGATTTGACAATCGAAAAATGTAATCACCGACCGAAATCTATACATTGACCTAATATAAAAGCTTTTTGTTCTCGGTAACATTTGGACTACACGGATTTACACATAGAGGTTACACGAGAGGCGGAAAGTTTGCTCACAAGTTTTTTTTACGTTAAGAGAGAAATATATTATCGGCCTTACTGACGATACCGAATCGATGCTTGGCGGAATTTTGAAATCTTCACGGTCCCGAAGAGCGTTCAGGGAAGGGCGTCTCTTCCGGCTAATTACTCCAACTCCGACAATTACCAAATAAGCGTTGTCTCGGAGTTCATGAATATTCCGCGCCTGAAAATCTTTGGCCGCCCGAAGACATGGTAAATTTTTCGCTTAAAGCTCCCACTTTCCCCGGCAGATCCAATTTGCATACGGTTGCCGCCTTATTAGGGAATAAGAGCTTTTCAACTATTTTTCTCGCCGGAGGTCAGACGCTAAAGCGTTTTTTTTCGTGAATCGTTTCTACGTTAGGAGCCTATTTCATCCTATTTCAAATCAAGTGTACTCTTCAGTCATTTGAAAATTAACAAATCACAGTTGACATTTGAAATTCCCGAGAATTTAAGAAAAATGAATTGCTTTCTTCAGTGTATCAGGATTCGTATTAGGTGAACATACATCGAAAGGAGGTCGACGAGATGTGTTGCGCACCGTGACCGACAGGTGGTGCCTTCTTCTGGTCCCATTCCGTACTATATTGAATAATTGGTTATTTCATAATTTCTCGTTTCATGTAAACATATTAACTCAAATTTAATTAATAATAAAGGGTGAATTCGAAAGGGAAACGACGGAGTTTTGATTCTGATATTCCTAAGAATTCGAGAAAATATTTTGTGATTTCGAAAATGTATCAGGATTTGTAATAGGAGAACATAAATTGAAAGGAGGACGACAAGCGTGATCCCATTTTCCCGAAATAAACATTAATTGTTTCATCCTATGTTAGAATAAAATAACACTTCCGAAATTTCGCTCCCTACCAACCCAGATCCACTGCGGAATTATTATAACGGCACATGTCGAATTTGTGCTTGTGTAATCTATGTTGGGCGGGAGAGTGGTAGGGGAATATAATGAGAAAGTCATTGCCGGTCCTGAGCTCCATGGGCGGGCGCTCGTTATCGTCCTACTAGAAGTTCTAGTAGCGGCCCCGCCAACTGGTAATTATTCATAACTCGATTGTCCGGGGGCGCGCTCGCCCCCAACCCCGCCCCCGTTCCAACAGATTCAATCCAATTTAGAGAGCCACCCGGAAATCCGGCACATTAATTGTCCCCGGTCCCTTTTTTCCGGGTATGAAAAAGAGACAAAAATCGGAAAGAAACGAGCGCCGGTTTGGTAGCCTCTCGAAAATTCCGCTTTTACTGGTCGGCCGGTCCGCACTCCCCTTTGGAACTCATAATTGGTTTTGTTAGGGGCGCGCTCCGGGCTCAGAAAAACCTGCAGGAACCAAAACTCGCTTCTCGAATATTTTCCATAATTCCCTTTCACGAGAACAGTACTTATAGTACTGTTGTGTTGTGTGTCACTTGCATTGAGCCGATGCCGCTCCAAATAGCCCTCGGAACCCCAAACTACGCTAATCCTTCTCATAATGTTCAGCATTGCACTGCCCGGATGGACAGTTTACTGTGTTAAACTATGCACAGATCTGGATAAAATTTAAAATATTGAAAGGACTCGTCCTAATCGTCCTAGCGACATGATAGATATCCGTCATTTCATTTTTTAATAACGCGCTGCAAGACCAATGCTGTGGTTTAGTGAATGGTAAGCGGGTCCAAATTATGAACGGGGACGACTCAAAGGGGTATATAAAGTATGCGGGCGTGAGATTCCACTAGCAACCCGGAATGCTAAGCAGCCCTTTATTGCTGGACCCCATTTCGGGATATTCCTTATCCGGGCCCCGTCCCGGTAATCACCCTAATATCAAATTCGACCCCAATATTCGAACCCCTATTTCTGTGGACGTTCTCCGCAGTTAATAATTCCTCTCATCAGCTGTGACATTCCTCACACTATTCCAGTTTCGGAAATGTTTGGGACGGAATTGAGTCTAGGTACGGCCGCTTATTTCCGCCAACATTGAAATAAAATAAGCATTGAAAGCGAGTGGCACGGTCGTTGAGGGCTCAACACAAAAACTGTACAGGGTCCGATCAAATAAGCTCGGAGAGAACTGTATATATTCAGTTTAAAGAATCGCTTCCTTTCATATTTAAGTAACTTTTGCTAAGTATGTCCTCTTAATATATTTCTTACATAGATAGATAGAACGGTTGTTAACATTGGTTCGAATAGGTTATATATGGAGGACAGGTGAGATCTCGCGTGGGTCTTTTATGTGGACGAGTACACTTAGCAGAACACATTGTTAGAGCCACAGATTGGATTATGAGTCCCGAGGAATCTGTCCGACCCCATTATAAACTGTTTCTAATTCACTTATCCTACGCTAAGTTTAACTTCCATGTTCACTTCCCTTTCCTGAGCCAAACCCCTCCCCCTTCCCCAACCGTAACTTTGGTAATAGTTCCCCTATTACAATTTTCCAAGTGGCGTTACGGTTCATCGGTGATCATGGTCCGTACATGGACCATAACAGAGCAAATAAACAGCGCTCTAAATAAACCAAATTTCGCTGAAATTAAAATAATTTTTTATACAAAGAAGTTTGGAATAAAATATGGCACTATTTCTGTTCCCTATTGCTCTCTGAACTCGCGTTGAGCAAGCGATAGGCTTCCTGTTAGGTGAACAGAAATTTTCTCCTTTATTGGGCGGTAATTATGAACAGTATACTTCGTATATTCACCGGGTAATATAGGTGCAGTTATCCCAATGTTTTAAACGGTAACAAGTGAGCGCAGGCGGTACAAACAGATAGCGGTACCCTTCCCTATCGGTCGGCCGCGTAACAACAAGAGGGGCCCAACGCGTCCCCTTTCCTAAACACAATTAAAACTGTATAATTTATGCGCGGCTATTAACGTCGCCCGACAACAATATAAGTTGGGCCCACTGTTCTCATCGCCTCGAATTTCTTCCAGGGCGTAATTTTGGAGCGCGGGTGGGGGGGGGGGTGCCCGAACCACTAATTACGAAGGCCCCGCGGGACTGCTTCCAAAATTATTACGGAATCACCCCTCCTCCCCATTGATATGATAATCCACCCTCTGTCCCAAACCGTCATACCGGAACGTTGATATAATACCCGCTTCGTAAATTTCCATCGGCCTCAACCAATTCATTCCTCCGACTCATTTTCTTTCAAAAGGATAAATAACCTGTACAATTCTACAAACGGCATATTTTATTTCCATCAAAATTAAATTAATGCTGCCGTCATGCACGTTTGTACGAAATAAGTATTTTTTAGAAGGTCCCTCCCTAGCTGGATAGTGTACCGCAGGATTGAGAATAAGGCGCAGATACTACACCCGCACAACTCTTCGTCTTTGTTGGTTTAGTATACAGGAGTAAGAAACTGTTTTTCCGACGGCTCATCTATCCAACTAAGAACCGAATTTACATAGTATACAATAGTCTTTATTTCTTTAAATATTTGCTAAATATTTAACTGTGATTAGTGTATAAAATTAAACAGATGTTCCGGCTTACAGGGCCGGATAAAAAGGTAAATAATAAACAGGAATTTCAGCGGTTGGGGTATTTCTTGTCACACGCTTAATTTATACATTCTTATTTACGTTTATAACATATTTTTTCGTGGGGTCGGTGATTTTTTTATATACAATATATGTAAGACGTATATTATAATTGTACAATGTAAACAGTGTAATGTAGTTCTGGTAATGTAAAATGTACATAAGATACATAACATTATTTAGAATAAGCGTATAAATAGTGATGTATTATAGATTAATAAATAACTATCGTCAGAATATTGTTGCGTGGGCATATAGCCGTAATGTAAATGACATGTGCTTTGCCTTTCCAGCGTCTCATAGTACCAGGGCGGCTCTTTACCCGCTCTTGTCTCTGCTCTCGAGCTCACTCGACCGCCCCCTTCATTCTTGTGATGTCCTCTCTCTCCTCTCTCTCTCTCTCTCTCCTCTCTCTCCCTCTCTCTCCCTCTCTCTCCCTCTCTCTCTCTCTCTCTCTCTCTCTCTCTCTCTCTCTCTCTCTCTCTCTCTCTCTCTCTCTCTCTCTCTCTCTCTCTCTCTCTCTCTCTCTCTCTCTCTCGCACACTTGAACCTCGTCCTCTTGAACCCCAGGCAGACAATATTTGTTTCGCCCCCGCCTGTACACACTTTTTTCTTCTTCCCCCCTCCCACCATCCTCACTTGTTATTATAACACGGAACGCGGCTCACGCACACGAATATGCTGGCACATACACACACACACACACACACACACACTCCTTTCCCCTCGGCGACTGAGTACCTATGGCCTGATTTCCTTGCGCTAAACCCGGTGCACGCCCGTGAAAACCCTCTCAGTCAGTAACATATGATTCAATATCATTATCTACCAGGTACATGAAGTATGTACTCGTTAGTGAAGTAGAATGAGGAAATATAGAAATGTTTTCATTAATGAAACTACATCCCGATCCGGTGTTTAATTTCGTAATTTTAATTTTAAGTTACATGCTAAAAGAATCCTGAAAGGCTTACCTCTTACCGGATGTACAACTTGTAATTTTCTATGTTACACTTCATTCAAATGGGTATACTTAAAGTTCCAGTTAAATCTAACAACTTGTATATACTACCTAGCCGAGTTATAGTACAACTTTGGGTATTGCTGTTATCGAGCAATTAGATTCGGAGAGTGTAAGGTACGGTGATGTTGAGTGGAGGGTAAGTTCCTCATGGATGGGGAACAGGTCCGTCCCCTATAAATGCCTTAGCGGTGGCCCCCGCCGCAGGGACCGCCCTACATAATTACCCTAATATAATTTACCTACAGTTTGCCCATAACTAACAATTAGATACGAACCACGGGGGATTGCAGGCAGCAACCCTATAAACGATTCTGCCCTGGTAACTAATTCGTCGGAAAAAAACCAAACCTATTATTTATAGTTTACGAGGTATCGTTGTAGAATATAGGAATATTTATAAACCTTAAAATTGTTCATTACGTTTGTTCGATATGGAAATTGTGGTTTCAATCATTTTTAAAAAAAATTTTTTGGCGATATTCTAAAAATAGAATTCCGTCAATAACAGTTTCAACAATACAAAAAGGGTTCTCAGTAATATAGTAAATCATTTTAAAATTGTGCAGCTGCTAGTATGAGAACTTCATGCCTTTACTCCACTAAGCAACTAGATTAGTATTCTAAGGCTCGGCTTAGGAATTTAAGTTATAGGATTTTATACGAACCATAGTGCCCGATACTACTGATGGCCTGACTTTCACCTTTTTGAAAGCGCGTACAAGCGTTACACTCGATTGTGCCTCCAATGGGCGGAGGAGGGGCGGCAACTGAAACCTGTAAATTGTCTAAACTCCGATTGTATTTATAAGCCATAATAATGCGGGACTCCCTTTGGCAGAGGGGCGGTAGCGAGGGCTCGGATTATAGAGTAGGGCTTAAGACCCCGAGTAATACGGTAGGGCCCCCGCCAATATGCTATTACTGAGAACTTGCCCTCCCGCCCACACACACACACACATTCAACTTAATACCCTAACCTGTATCTGCCTCACCTACTTCCACACGGAGCCCTTACAATCTCTCCTTCTCTCTTTCCCTTCTGATACCTTCAGAATAATCACCTCCCTCCCTCCCAGATCCCGTCCCTTTTCCCGAATATTCAAAACGCAGCTAACCCCGGTTGCTCTTTGACTGCCTCAATCGGGAACACTGCCCCCGATGGGAAAGGCTCACCGCCTCCCAATGAGCGGATTGGCGTCGCGCTACGGGATTAATTTTACTCAGCTACCAGCTGCCCGGTGGGTGAAAGTAAGATCGTAGAAAAATACTTGGATATCTCGAAAAACTATTTGTCAGTTCTTTTCTCGAGGAATGGAAAGAGTTCGAGCATAAGTTTTTGCATGCAACTGAACAAATATAATGTATTATTTTCGTTAACAAAACTACTTCGGGTTATTAGTTCAATTTCTGTTGAAATGTTCTGTGTGTACGTATGTATGTACGATAGGACCTGATCTTCCCGGAGATGTATACAGTCAGTGTCATTTACCTGGGTGCCAAGGTGCTCTCTTCCTGTTTTTCTCATTCTTTACAGGCTAGATTTACTGCCTCACTGACGAAACTCATTACTGATGACCATTTCGAAAATTACAAATTCTTTTTAATTGGACGTAGTTAAAGCTCGGCAACGCGACATTTCAGTGAGAGAAAAATCCACAAATGCCTTTTCTCTAGCTGTACAAGTCCCTGCAGTCGCTTGTATTGAACAACCTCTCGCCGTTGATAAACTGACAGAGCAGAAATGTGGGGGGGAGAACACTATTAAGGAAATTTTGATATGCTGAGTGTCTTACGAGAATTAGATGAAAGGTGGGACGGCCCATTGTGCGACTCAAATCCGATTTGCATAATAATAGCCTGTTTGTCGTTGGACTACTTCAAATTGCATATCCAGCCTATCTTACTTGGCCTCGGACTACAGCCTCGGATTACCCCGGATTTCTCTTATTTACTTATTCTAGTATCCATCAAGCAATATCTGATATACATACGATTCATCCGCATGAAGGTTCGAATAAATACAATTCCAGAAATATTGTTGCGGATACTCAATCTGTCGTATATTCTTCAAGGATTCATTCGCCGAAGACTAAATAATAGACTGAATAAGTGTGTTTCAAGAATAGAGAAATCAAGCGCTAATCTCCTTCTACACACTAATTGGGTGCCGATATCAGAAACTTAACACCGCTTCTACTCAGACAAGGCCGGACTTTAAAAGGGGTAGCGAAATATAAAATTGGAGGCAAGTTTGGGGGAGTGCCGCCCCATACCTCTTGGGTAAGGTAGACCTCCTGTAATTGAACCGACTCGAGAAGACGAACGGCCATAATTCCCCGGACCCCAACTCTGAGAATTTACAATTGAGCAAAGAGTTAGTACTTAGGGAAATAGCTACTTAACCCTTCGCGGAGGGAATTTCAATAGAGGAATTTTTTTTATACTTCCCTCTCCTGAAACCGTTTCAATGCGAGTAATTTCGAAAGCGCTTCGAAGGAGAAAAAATATTGCGATTCTTTTGCACATTAAATTTCAATTTATTGAGGAAAACTGACATAAATTAACGTTTCTGAGAAAATATTTCTCATTACACAAACTGTCTACACCGGAGGACACGTTTCTACCAAGATAATTCGAAATTGAATGTTATTTCTATAACCAATAAATAATAGAGCTTAATAGTATCGATAGACTAACGAGATTAATATTTTCGTTTGTTGATATATTTTAAATTACTAGTTTAGAAAACCTCTTTTGTGGTCTGCTAGGGTTTGGAATACTCTCCTCTCGCTAGTTTAGTCTTTCGCTGGGCCGGTTTCGGCTACTCGCCATCTTCAGTAGCAGTGTTCGTCACTTTGGCACTTGGGATGTTTTTTGAGCATCCTCACCGTACTGCAACTTGTATTGTGGCGCAGTGTTGTATTGTACTGTGGTACAATATTGTGTTTTTATTTGTTTATGAATGTTTTGCTTTCTCTTTAAATAAAAATGATTAGATAGAAATTAATTAGCGCCACCATGAGTGTAACTAAAGTTCGTTGGGTCCACTTGCACCGATAAACTAGCGCCCCCTGCGGGTGGTATTAACAAATGATTTTCTTTTTGTAAATGCAAGGCACCATCTTCGAGTCTATATTGTACACAATAATGGATGTAATGACGGCGCTAATACTAGACCCGCCAATCGCATTTGTTATGCGGGTTAGTTTTAGTGACGCCGTCGCCGGGTCAAGCAGAACGATTACATGCGACGCATTATTCAGAAGTATAATGAGTAATTCTTTTTTATTTTTAATAATCTAGTTTTTATTAAAGTAGTTGTGACCACTTGTTAGATCAAATATATATTTGACCGGTAATCCGACAAAGGCTTAAACCGATTAACTCACACCGCTCCTGAAGACGGAGGGCAGCCGAAACCAGCAAGAGGAGACAGAAACACACGAAATCTACGGTATGTTAAATTACTGTTCTTAATATTTGATTGATATTCCGTGCAAAACTGGCAAATCTGTAGACCTTACATGATGTGGCCCGTAAGTTTTCAGAATCTCATATCCATTATCTGGAGGCATTTTCCCTTCCGATTCTATTTACGGTATGTATCACGGTATGTATTTCATTTTTTAAACACAGTTTAGAACGCCGTTTCCAAAGTCCGCCAAGCAGCCTAGAAGTTTTTTAAACCGGAAGTTGGTCATCAATTGTGCCCTACTTATTGTCACCCTAGGAAACCGAAATATTTCTTATTCAATTTAAATTACAGTAGCGACCCGGAAATCCGGATTCGTGAAGTACGATTTTTATCTCTTTGTTAGATTCGTAATTTTGGCGGTGCCAGAATGGAGAGGGGCGGAGATACGAGATGATGAATGGGAAGTGTTTGTCGCGGAATAAATGATTGCCGCCCGAGGCTTACCTCAGGAGGAGGCGGAGCACCTCACCGGCACTCCAGAAATCGGATCCCCTACTGGAGGTGATTAATGCCCTTTTAAACTGGGCCCCGGTTCTGACGAAGGAAGACTACCAGCCAGCGACAAAACAATTTCAGATCTTCCGGCCTGCGCTGACTGGTTTGGGTGGACAAAAAATGCGCCAAACTATAACCATCTGACTCACTGGCCCATACCAAACTACTGTGCCTAGAAAGGAAAGGCGAACAACGAGATCATAGAATTTACGCCTATTAAATCGAAGATAATAATTTGGAATACCTCTTATGTGCTTTACGAGGAGAAAGACCATGGTTCTTGTGATCTTCTGCTTAAATTAAATGTTATTAATAATAACAATGACCGCTCGAATTTAATGTTATTAATATCTAAATTATTTGGAATATCTATTATATATGGAGGGGTCGTAGTCATAGTATCTCGTGTCTTCGCTCGCCGTTTTGGTCTTTTGCTAGACCGGTTTCAGCTGCTGAATAGAGGATCGCGAGAGTAATATTACCGATATTACTGTTCGTAATGTACAGTTAAAAGTGCATTTACACTGTAAATTCCTGCTACTCGCCATACGATAATGCTAAATAGCCGAGTGGAGACATTAGCGACAATGATGACACTCCGATAATGAAATTGCAAGCGAGGTAATAATAACTTAAATTACTTAAATACTTACGGAAATAATTCTTATTGACGAATAATAAGGAACAAGACCAAATAGGTAATAATTTTGCTGCAACAAAGGCACAAAAAGGCTTCAGAGATTAACAATGGATAACGGTATTGATTATTCATTTTTTAATTCCGAATTTTCCTGTAATTTCAATAGAAATATAATGCAACATGATAAAAATGCAACGGGTGAAATCCAATTTATTTTCAATTACAGGTGGTTTGAGAGGGTCTCCAGGGGCTAATCCTGGCCATTTGAGTGGGCCTCATCCCCCCCGGGATTACATGGGGCTCCCGTGTCCACTAGAATCACACGCCCTCTCCCGCCACAACCTTCCTTTACTCCTTCCTTCAGTCACTAGCCCAGGAAACCATATTTTGCCATGTATAAAATCCAATTGTTACAGCTCACCCACGTTCCGATGGACGGCTTCTCGGCTGAATATCTCGTCCAACGGCAGGTATAACGTCTGGTTTTTCAAAATTGAATAGGAATGACCCAAATAATTTCAAACACTATATTTATAGTTATTTTCAATTTCTCTAATAACATTTCTCCTGTACAACACGTAATTCAAAGGTCACAATTAAAATCACACTACAATGATATTTCTCTTTCACTCGCCGACAAATTGATGATTTGTTAAAATATGTACATCTAAGTCTAGTCGTTCTTTAAAAATACAAATTAAACCAACATTATGCTTCTAAAATGTCACAGCATCTGTTTTATTATAGTGCACAATCATTCATGAAGAATGTCACTATGAAACCTAATAGTAGTGCGATGAGAGCAGGCATAAGCAAGTGAAAGTTCACTAAGAGCAACAGTTGTTAATTGTCTCATTTCTGTATTATCATGGCTGACGATATAGTGGTACTGGGGATGAAAAGAACCTTATATTTCGATAAGGTTTACTGGCAGAAAGTACTTGGAAATAATTGTCAGAGCGAAATAGCCAGGAAGGCTGGCTGTATTGACGAGACGAAACTGAAAGATCAAGGGTCCGGACTGTTTTCTATGAAGTACTATGTAATCTTGTGTTTTGAGGGTCGAACAGAACGTCCATTATAGAGATGAGGGTTTGGATAGCGGCGTCGCCGCAGATTACAGGGGATATGCAAGCCGGGCCAATCGAAAAACGATCGGAGCGGCTTTGTCAGTAAAACCAAGACTCCGCTTTAACAGCCACAAACGGCAATTACCAGATTGCCGTCCAGCCCCAGCACATCCGCCCGCCTCTTGCGCCGCTTGTTCCGCATCAAAAATCGACCACTCGAAACATTAACTTTCAGGATAACGAGTATATAAAAACCTTCCAGGCATGACACGAAAATCTATTTCCGATTTGTTCCATTGTTGGATCGATTAAGTGCATCGTACTTCTATCCGGGTTTTTTTGTGAAATACAGAAATAAGAATTAGCTAGAAGATATAAGAATACATTATCGGTATAACGTAATATTTTGGGTGGAATTTAAATATAAAATTGAACACACGGTGGTAAAAAAATGACCATAGTATTGAATAAAGTGTATTATACTTTTACTGGATATATAATACTCCCGGCTATGGCGAATAGTCAGAGGGATAAATATTAATTATTGCTACCTAGTGTGGTAACTAGATACGAAATCCTAATGACCAAAAGTTAATAGCAGCCGATATGAATTCGAAATTTGAAAACACTGACGGAAAACTCGCGTACGATGAGGGCGCACTCCACCACGAGAGGGGCACAACTAATCATCATATTTCGATTTAAACTGCGTGTGGCTGGGATCCTCCCATCGTATTGCAACGCATCCACTGCCCCTCTAGGCAGTTATAATGGAATACTGGATGTGTGATAGCAGACAATTGTAGCGGTGCTGGTAATGAAATAGGGGCGGGTTTACCGCGGGAGAGAACAATGTACAAAAATCTAGACCAGCAGTAAACCAATGTGGCTGGAGCTCTCCACTCCATATTGCTCAGAGATTAATTAGTAGTCAATTAGCGGGGGGACCTGGCGGCCTCCAGGAATTGAATCATGCCACGGTGCACAATTTACCATTCGAACGAAACCGTTCCCCCGACCGCCAAGAGAACGCTTTTACGACCGTGTTAATTTGATAAATAAGGAAATCACCCTAAAGCATCGGTAATAACCGGGATATTATGTGATAAATAACGTACGGTGAGGGCGCGCTCAACCACGAGAGGGGCACAACTAATCACATACTTCGATTTAAACTGTCATCGGCTGGGACCCTCCCATCGTATTGCGACGCATCCGGTTATTTCCTGAGCTTCCAGGTAGTTATGAATAAAAGTCTAGCAGCGCTGGTACGAATGTCATTCTTCAGTTCTTTCCCAGTGCTATCATTCAGGTACGGCGGTTTAGATGTTTTTCTCACAATCTTACAATGATAATGATATGATTCTGTCTTTGTTCATCCTATAATAATGGAATAACAAGAAAAATATGAGAAAAACACAATTGCTGCAACTAAACGCGTGTAATCTTAAAACATAGTGTTCCTTTATTGCAGTGTTTTAGTGTACTCTAATAAAAACAGGTACTGAGCGGTACTATGTGTAATTCTCCAATTTGATGGGATCAGACATTTTTGGGACGATATAAGTAGCTTGACCTAGGTTCGAGTCGGCGGTTTTAAATTCGAAATTTGTACGGCAGTAAGGAGTGGTTCGGGATGAAACCGGATGCTTGTTCCACTCTCAGATCACGTCCGTTCAAATTTCTTACTCCTCTTTGCCGGAAACACATCGACCTTGGCCACATCCGTTCTAATATCCAGCGCCCACTCGTCCACTCACCGTTAACAGCAATTTAACCGAAGGATTGTTCCCTCTCCAATGATATTGGAATTATAGTCGAGGAATTAAATAAATCACACGGGTATTATTGTAAACCCCAAAGCCAGTTTCCTATTTTTATATTGACCGTGCAGCCTTAACGGCGCGGAACTGATGCAAGCCGGGCATACAGACAGGAAATGCGGGTTTAGTATCTGAAGGCGTTCGTATGGAACATCGACAGTGATCATTGCTCTTGCTCCGGGAATATTAATTTATGCGTTCATACAATGCGAATTCATGCGTTCAACATTTACTGATCGCAGTCTGGAAATCTGGATGATAAATGAATGTTCCGGCATCGTGTACCTGACCGGTTAAGGCGCAAAAAGTGACCCCAAACCTGCAAACAACCATGCCTTAGTTCCGTAATTGTTTATACTAATTTATAATAATATTTCCTTCTTGAAAAATCAGTGAAAAGAAAATACCTAATCAAAAATATTTAATTCATCATCATCATCATGATTCATAATCATTAAAGGTGCCAACTACAAATACGAACATTTTTAATAATTACAGAAAATATCTGGTATATTCTTTTATTGCACAACATTGGAACAATGAATTATTATTGCCCCTCTCGTCGATGACTTTTCGTACAAAAAATTAGTAGACGTAGATTTCATAACGCCATGATAGAATAATTTTTACCTAAGTAAAAATATTATTATAGTTCGCCTCACCTCCAGGACTCACTCAAAAAATGGGGCACTAGTTAGTTAATTGGTGGATAATTCTCCGTTCCTGAGGAAAAGTCGGCTCGATTACTTAATAAGGGGGGGTTTGACCCCGGCTTTCGTCAGGCCCCGAATCTGAGCGCTCTCCAGGCCGCCCTGAGAAGGCATCGTTAAATACCGACCCCCCAACCCCTGCGTTACAGTTAAACGCATTAATTAAGTACAGTGCGCTCCAAAAAGAAGAAACAGTTTTCGACCAGCGGCTCTTAATTAGTTGACATTATCCGCTCAAATATTTGTACACGGCCTTTATACAAGGAACTATCCGAGCGAGGAAATTCTCAGATGTACGGTTTTTCAGGTAGAGCGAAGGATTTCCCTCGAATTATCGCCGGTTTCGAAATCGGTCGGGAATTTCCGATTCGAAGTTATAGTTTGTTGACTTTACATAACGGGGCAGGACCCATCAATGGTGACGGCCACTTCTCTTTAATGCTGTCAACATTACAACATTTTACAGCATAACCATCGGTATACGGATATTCTGGGACCTGAATTGCATTACTACAACGCGCGTTACTGCAATAATAATTCATCGACCAGGTCAGAGAGGTGATATCTGTCCGATTTATAATTGTATATATAATTATTAACCTCATCTAATCCTGAGATGGGGAAGATAACCGCATCAAGAGAGAAATCGCATTTTGTGGCCATTCCAGTTCATCGATACGGAGCTACTAGATTTTATCAAAATATGTTTCATAATAATTCAAAATAATACTACCAGATGCCGGTCCTCGTCAGAATGTTCTGAGGAAATGTTTTATTCAGCCTTAATTAGTCTTAAGTGTTCAATGTCGTTTCTCGTCCGAATTGCGACCACTTCGAGAGAATTGGCCCGAGATACCGATCCAATAATGTTGAATAGGTCCCAATAATTTGGGCGGCGACTTTTCAGGAGCGGGGGAGCGATGCGACGAACCGTTTTCAAATATTAATGGGCGGGTGGGAAGAGACTTGGTCGGTGAACGGGACGCCAGATCGATTGACCCACACTTGTTGCCCACGCATCCCGCACAAACTCGCATACACCGCCCAATGGCACCACAAATAGGTGAGGCTCACCATCCCTTACGATGCCCCCATCATACATTTGGTTCCACCTAGCCTAATTATTACTAACTGCTAAAAACCACTATCGGTTTCGCAAATCCCCCAATTGGATGTACGATTCAATCACTGTTCTCAAATATCATCCGGAGCGTCTTACGGACACTATACCTACATGCATAGCGTAAAATATTTTAAATAGTAAATAAATACAATATATTTAAACGTAATAAAAAATTATTCTATAGATAATTTACAAATTAAACGAAACCTTATAAACTGAGTCAGTGGCGAGTTTGATTCTTTTTTCCGAGGGGACGGCCAGAAATTGAAGGTATGGATAATTTATTTTCTGAAATCAGAAGCGTATAAAACAGAACCGGTTTTTATACAAATTGAAATAGTATATAATACGGGACGCTAATTAAATTCAATTTAACCCACGCAATATTGAATAACGACCCACCCACGGCCATTTTGAGTAATCAACGCTCTATCGGCAATAAACTTAGAATATTTATTTGTAAACTGAAATACCATCAGTAATGAAAATGTTACCTTCAGTATGAATGTATAACTATTTTCAATATATATGCGCGTGTGTGTCTCAATACAAAAGATTAAACGCCCACTCTTCATACGAGTTTGTTTGAAATGCAATATATATATATATATATATATATATATATATATATATATATACAATGTTAAATGTTAAAAAAATGAACCGATTCGATTAAGAGTACTGGCAAAGCTACTATACAAGCAAACATATATACAGATGTTACCAAAACACACTCTGGTTTTTTTTGTAAAATACAGAGTATACAACAATTAGCTGGAAGATAAGAATACATTTTCAGTGCATCGCGTTTTTATATTAAAAAACAGACAATATTCCCGGCTATGGCTAACAGAAAGAGGAATAAATATCTGGATATGCATTCGAAATTTGAAAACACGGATAACTAACGTAGGATGAGGGCGCGCACCACCACGAGAGGGGCACAACTAATCACATACTTATTTAAACTGTGATCGGCTGGGACCCTCCCATCGTATTGCAACGCATCAGCTGGCCCTCTAGGCAGTCATACTGGAATACTTGATGTGTGATAGCAGACAATTGTAGCATTGCTGGTACTCACATAAGGGCCGCGGGAGAGAACAATATACGCAAACCTAGACCAGACGCAGACCTAGGCACCAATGCGGCTGGAGCTCTCCACTCCATTTCGCTCAGAGATTAATGAGTGGTCAATTACGGGGGGCATCTGGCTGCCTGCAGGAATTGAATCATGTCATGCACATTTTACCATTCACACGAAACCATTCCCCCAACCGCCGAGAGAACTCTTTTGCGACCGAATTAATTTCTTAGATACGGAAGTTACCCTAAAGCATCGCTAACAATAGTGATAATACAAACGTACATTTAGGGAGCATCTCCATTCAACGACAACATCGTTACGGCGCGGATCTAAAAGGCACAGAAAACACCACTGGACACTGGAAAAAGTCACTAAAAAAAAATAAAATAATCTGAAGAAATATAAAGTTAAGTATTACAATTACTCGGATACAGTAATATTAGTGTAACCTCATCGAAATACCAGAAGATTCTGAATTAAAGTAAGACGAGCGTCACCTTTTAAAGGACCAGGTTGAGGGTTGACCAATAAGAAAGGGGGAAACCCCGGGAGGGCTTTTCCTTGGCCGGACCTTCTTCCCCTCCCCCCACTCCTTCTTCCGCTACCTGGTGTGTTCCCTTTTCTTCGCTAAATGGAATATTTATGAGGGAAATATCATCGCCGAGTGGATTAAAATACCGGCCGAATAATAAATTAAGTGAGGTAAATGAAAATATTTTCGAGGCGACATCTGTCTGAAGGCATGTTTAAAACTATCTCATTCCGTTCAGATTCCTTGGGATGCTAGGAATCCGTTCTAATTAATAGACGACATACAATCGAATTATCTAAAGTAATAATATTCACGTTTTTATGCCAACATGAAATTCATGCCTGGTAGAAATGAAATTTTACTTTATATCAAAATTCGTTCATTACTACTTCATACATATGGAACGAACCCTCGGGAGGACATTTAGGACAAATACAGGAGCCATGTTAATTCGATTATATTCCATTTTCCTCAACGTCAAACCTTATTTTCCAACGATGACACTCCTTCATATTTATATCTGGTGTGAAGGAAATACAATAGCTCTAAGCTGTAAGGATAGCTTCACTGTAGCAAATGCCTGTACTATTTAAATTCAATAAATCGAAATAAATAAATATAATAAAAATTAATTATTGAAGTAATTTTACAATGAACTTAATTCTGTCCTGGTGGTTACGGGAAGTAAATTGTTAAAAATAATAAGTACATTGATAAAATTTTTTCTACAATGAAAATAATTATAACCCTAATCCATGTATTCTATAATAATAGAACAGCGTGTTATTGTTCCTAGACTTTAGGACTGTGTCGAACAATATTCCAGATTATAATTAATTATCGTAATTGAAAATCCGTATAGGGTAAATCCGTTTTGAATTCCATGAAACGCGAAAATATCAAACTATTATATCAGGGAAAACAATTTCTCTTGTAAATTATGTAAACTATTGTATTGTGTTTGCTTTGGAGCCACACGTTCAGCACTATAAGAATAGATTGGGACCTATTCAGGTCAAAATCCCCCCCTAAGGTATCTCGAACCCACTATCGGACTCAAACAGGTAGGACAGCTTTTGTAAATGCCATAGGATATATATAAAAAGAACATACGGAAAATGAATACTTGTCTAGGAAATGTCCTTTTTTTAATAATCCTCAAGCCACGACTGTGTTTTGTTCAACGTCAACCCTTATTTTACAAAGAAACCACCTCTATTTGTCTTTGTATGTTTATTAGGCTCAAAAGGAGGCTGGGTCCACGGTCTCAACATACAATATTATTTGAATATGGCTAAAATCCGAAATTATTTATAAACATTTAGAGTAAAAAAAACACTAAGCGGAAAGAAACTTTCAGGATCTTAACAAATATTAGATCCTCAGAATAGTAGAAACACCATCACCATTCATTTCTATAGAAATTTGAAACGTATATCGCAACGTAATGTCCCCCGTATGAATATAGCCAAGCAGGCCTACCTAAATAAATTAGGTGCAATTTAGATGTTTGGTTAGTAGGCACAATTTTTATCATTAAAATTATAATAATTGTCGTTTCATTTTTCAGTACAAAAAGGAGATATTTCATCGGCAGACGTTGGCACATTGATCTCTTGAAGCCACAACAAAAATGGAGGGAGGTTACTCCAGGAGGAGGTTATTTTCGTATCGTCAGAACCACTAGGAATGTAGGTAACTGATAAATACTGTCGCTACGTTTGTCTTCCACGTTTAACATATTTTTTAAAACATCTTCACTCCTCCGAAGTCTCTGAGGCGATGGAATTCCCCGACGCCGGTAAACAGTGCAGCGAGGAACACTGCAAACAGCTGGATTTCCTTCCTTTCCAGTGCACTTTCTGCGACTTGGTGTTCTGTAAGGAGCACTCTGCCCCTGCAAATCACAAATGTGAAAAACACACCGACAACGTCGTAACCGAAAAGCGTGTAAGTAGTACCCGTCACCGCTCTCAGAACACGTTTCGCCCCACTTTCATTACATTGTTACTCACCAAACTCAACTCACTAGTTGTTTCATGAGTTTCTTCATCGGTCGAGAATCGTTTAAACTATGAGTTAAACTAGTGGAGAACCGTGTGGCTAATATTTATTTTTTAAACTTTATAATGTGGCATTTAATTTTTATTACCGACAGATGTATAATTGTTAAATTGTGCTGTTACAGACTTCACAGTCCTACAAATGCTCTACCGAAGGCTGTAAAGCCACAGATGCTGTGGAGATGAACTGTGTTGTATGCAAAAAGCATTTCTGCCTTGCGCACCGGCATCATGGATGTCTGGATGTTGAACCCACCAAAAGTAAGAAAGAGAAATGGCAGGCTCCCAAAGAACAGTTCAAGAAGGCCAAAGCAGAAACTGATAAAGTGGTTTGTATTCTTACCAATTTTACAGATGTCAGCTATGATATTACTAGTACCATTAATAACATTGACAACACAATAGTGAACCATGGTCCATGGTATTATTCATGATAAACAACATATGATTTTTTTTAATAATAAATTATCCAGTTAATAATTACGCTTTTATGCTCCAACAAATGCTTTCAGTGAAATACATAAAATTATGTACTAATAAAATTATCCTAGGTAGTATAATTTTAGTTTAGCCTGTAGTTCTCAAAATAAAATAGTTTAATGTTTATTTTATTTTATTTTTGATGCTATGTTCAATTAAGTACTTAATGTTACAATGAATACCTATAATAATAAATAATTCGTAAATTCTTTTTATATTACCGATTTCAATTATAGGTTTATCACGATAGGATACTATAAAATACACTTTAAAAAGTCAATTATTATAGTTTAATTTAAATTCTATTTACTGTTATAATAGAAAAATATATGATTTACAGTAAGTCATGCTAAAATAAATTCACTGATGTTTCCAATTTTTTTCCCAATAATTATCATCTGATATTGACTTTTATTTACATATTTGACAAACAATAATTTAAAAAAAATGCCTGTAGAATGGTCCAAGTGGGTTATAATAATAGTACATTGCTACGAGTTTTATGTAATTTGATGTATTTGAAGGATAATAAAAAGGACATCTTTCTAAAAATATAGGGTAAAAACCTAATGACAGTAATTAAATTTACTTGTATTTAAGATCCTTTGATGCGAGGTGGAACAATAATTTGATGATTTTCAGATAGAGAGTAAGTTGAAAGCGACATCCAACAGGACACTGGCAAATAAAATAAAATTGATGAAACTGAAGAGAGTGGCGGTGGGTGACAATCATATCCCGGTGGATGACCGCGTTTTCTTTGCTGTCGTACCACCGCTGGGCTCCAAACAGAAGAGTGAATCTAAAGCTGTGTTCGTGAGCCGCCAGTGGACAATTGGCAGGGCGTTGGACCTAATGGCAAGACGGCTCAAAGTCGAGAATAGGAACAACGCCGATCCTCAAGGCGCCAAGCTGAGGCTGTTCACCGTTGAGGGTGAATTGGTTGCACACAAGATGGACACTCTGGTTTCAAAACTTCTTGCCGACAGTATACTCGTGGATGGTGATTCTCTAATTCTCGAAGTTATGAGCCAAGAGGACTTAGACAATAACAAAACTACTTTTCTCACTGATAAATCAATTCTTGCCAAATACCATTGGGTTCAATAAAAGAGATATTATATATTTAAGACGGCCTAAAGTGCTTTTATATTAAACCTTGTACATAAAGGATACTAGAACAATAATTGCCTTCTTATAAATAATTAAAAAACTAATTGTACCGATTTGTTTCTTGATGGAACACAGTATTAAAACCAGCAAAAACAGTGTTTGTTAATTATTAATTTGCCCATTTCTTCATTCTGTTATTTAATTATGATTGCTGTTTTCATAATAGAAAATGGCATTTTTTTGGCACTGGGTTAATTAAAAAAAAATACACGGAGCTAATAATGATTTTACCAAACTTAAGAGTGTAGTGCTATTTCAGGATATAATACTTTGTGAAAATTATATGATACATGAGTGCCCAAAGGATATATATTTTTCATTATAAAAGAATTTATTCTGTAATATTATCTCTTCTTCTATTAACCTTTGATTAAAATGTGAAAAAATTGTATAACAAACCATTTGTCAATTTTTGTTTATAGTTGGGTATATACGTATATTGCGCATGCTTGAATTATATTATTTTATAACTCATTAATGTAGATTGTCTATATACATGTAAATAAAATAAAAAGAACACTTTGCAGTCACTTATATGGTCATGGAGTATATGATCAGTTTTCTCTCTGGTCTAATAACAATCAAAGGTGTAATGGTTTAATGAGTATATATTTTCCCAAATGTAAAGCTTTATAACTTCACCAAGCAAGGGTTCACCAAAAAAAAAATGAAGGAACAAGTCACAGTACAATTGAACAAACTGTGTAGCTAGTATATAGTGCTACCTGGTGGCACAAAATGGTAGCTCTTTGGAATAAATTGGTTTCGGAACGAGAAAAATTACAACTACATTCAAATTTAATGGTTAAATTACTACAACTCATTCTATTAGTTTTCCTGAGCCAACAGTTTGATTATAGAGACTGATAAAACAAAGTTTTATTTGTTTTTTAATGAGCTCAATATATATATATATATATATATATATATATATATATATATATATATATATATATACGCACGCAAGCACATGACACAAATAAAATGCTTGTGTGTTACACACATATATAAGAATTCAATTTCATTTCTTCAGTATTCAAATGTATGGGAATAACTAAGTAATGTTTGAAATTGTTGCCCAGATTATTGTAAGCTTATCCTTCTTAATGGATAAAGGATAAGTAGAATAATTCCTTTTATTTTTTTTAAGAGAGTATTCTCGAAAACTTATGAGTTTATTATTCGTCCAAAATACCCTAATATCTTCATTTCTGTCTGCCTGAACAATCGAAATTTTAAATAGCGCATTCATAATTCGAAATTACTCATGAACGTTTAAATGGGAAATTAAGGGATATCCGAGGCTGAATTCACTGTTCGGATGCCATCGTATATGTAAAGTAGAAAATAAATCAGGGCGCGCCATTAATGTTGGTCCTTATTATCATAAAGTTAACATTCACGTATTCATGAATGCATTAAGAACTAGCCTTAATATGTTACTTCAAAAAATAAAATAAAATTTCGAAACATAAAGTTTAATACATGCATAAGGTCGGTTTTCAGATTCCTCCGTTCAGAGTCAATATATTTTAAAATGGTTTTCCCCATCCCATAATCTAGACCGACATCACACATTTATTACTTCGATTCATCGTATTTTGAGGCATCGTTCGGTTTATTTCTTTCTTTGTTGTCTCTATATACTACTTGAAAACGCACTGGCTGTAGTAGCTAATACAGTGTAAGTATGCAAAGTTTATACGCCATTGTACACTATTTTCCTCTGGTGCATGAATTAAAGAAATTAATAACTTATTTTATGGATCAAATACAATTCGGATTACCGAATTTTTACCGTAAACCGCGATATGCATTTTTAATGATCAATGCAGTCAGAGAAACTTGTATCTTTGATGATGTAATGGCCAGATGTATGCCGAATTTAGCCTGCTCAAGAAAAAACCATTAATCTTTGAGGCGAGCTGTCGTCACTTTTTTGATGGGGCCAATTTTGAGACGACTCTATAAGTGGTGGAGGAGACGTTAGGGGACTTCGTCCATTTCCGCGAGTGTAGAAATATACAGTTGGGAGTTTTCGGCTGAAACACAACTGCGATTGTTGGCAATTAAAAACAGTCGGTCGATCAACGCTTCCTCCAGCCTCTACAAGTGAATTGGTTGAATTGAATCAATTAAGAGGAAAAGGGCGCGGAGAATACAATACAATTAAGCGCGTTGGGGGAGCCTCCAATTGTCCTTTTGTTCGGCGCTTTCTGCCGGAGAGCTCTCAGGAAGCTCTCGAAACGGGAAGCTACGTGGCAAACCTCAATTGATGCTCGTACAAATCACGAATTGACCGCCCCAAAGAAAATAATTCTTTCCTGCCTGGTTCTTAACCACACGAATTGGACTGAGAATTGTATTGAAACGCAGTTATTAGTTGCTTCTATTTATTTTCTATTATTATATTCGATATTCCGAATATTTTTGATATTTTATACGTTAAAATAAAATAGGATACTCCGTTCAGAGTGTTAACAAACTCGAAAGACGCTCATTATTATCAACATAACTAACGCTATTAACAAACTTAAATGGTTGTTTCATTATTAAAAATAGTTGCCAATAATACGGAAATATTTTTCCTCCTTCGTTATAAAGTATAAAACAGCTTTGTTATAATCACATGTTTGTACACAGACAGGAAAACTGGAAAAACAATCTAAATGTAAAAATAAAGAAAACTCGCTATTTCCTCAGTAGTTTGCCCAAGAATTCAAGGAGCGGCGGTCTAAGATAGTGAAAGGAGGTATTAAAGGTAAAAATGAAAAACTAAATAGTTAATTTCTTTTCATTTTTGCTTTTATGAAACGGCTGAATAATAAGTCAGAATAATACAAATAAAAGTTATAATTCTAGAGAATTTCTGTCACTACTCCTCTATTTCGTGTAAACATGATGTAGAATCACATCTAGACATGATATTAAAAAACTGAAACCGGTATAGACAATAGAGCATTGAGAAGGAGGAGAAACATTAGGGGGGAATAAATACAATACGCGTAGGTTGTAGAAATTGGCAGGTTACGAAACTCAACAACACGTCTCTTTTGCGAAAGCCAATGGCCAAGGGCAAAAGACTGAGTTGTGTGGCGAGAGTGAGACCGGCATCAATCATAGACTCTGTTCGCCTTCTCACATCATCAGTAGCTTTCGGTTATTAAATTAGTGAGAAACTATAGCGTGTCCGTTGCCGGTGGGGCGTTCTGTCGGTACAGTTTGTACCTAATGAATACATTCTTCGTCATAATTGTTTTTTTTTTAAATAATAGGCCGGTTGAAACTTACAACTGCTACATGGTATTTAGGGCGGTAAATCTGATTTGTAAACGTGTGACTATAACCTGACTCTCGTCACGGGCAATTGGGAAACACGGTGCGTGACCGGCGGTACATTTAGGCTGTGAGCTGGCCACCTCATTTGTATGTCACGCGGGCCTCTCTAGCCCAACCTCCGCCGGTATTGGCTCAGAAATATTTTACTTTCTAACCGTACCGGGGGGAAAACTGAACAGGGGCAGTTATTTACCGATTTACCGTGTCTATTCCTTCTTCCCGGCGAGCTAAAATAACATTTCCGCGAGTTCGGTAATTGTCGTTTCTCTTTTCGATCAACGAGGAAAATTGTATCAGTTGAAAACATTTAAAAGTTGTTTAGCTAAAAAAGTAGTCGTTATCTTAGATCTTGTCTGACGGAAATGACGATGTCTAAACAGAACGGTTAAATATAGTATAATATATAGAGAGTGGGAGTGTATGTGTGTATGTGTGAGAGAGGAGACATCATCGCAGTCAGTGATGAGAGGAGAGAAAAGAATATTTTCAAAGATGATATCTTTTTCTCGGCAGGTGCGCCGCAGTCGTTCCGCGTTCTGTACACTTCTGGGAACAGGTTTATTTCTTTTTGAAATAGAACTATCAGTTAATTACTCCATAAATGTCGGCTGGTCGGCAATTTCCGAAGAAGCAGAAAAATGTTTTTTTTCTCTCGTCGAAATAAAATTTAAAGTAATTATTTCGCGGACACCGAGGAGAAGAAGTCTTCCCCTCGAAATACCGGACGTCGACTTCGCGGGACGATTCGAAAATTAATAATAAGGGGGCTGAAAACAATTTCACCCGCCGGTGGTATTCGGCCAAGTCGGACGGATGTCTGAACGAGAAATGGATCGGGCGGAGCCAAAGGTGAAGGCCGTCGAAAGCGCACAGACCGCAGTTACCCGGACCTGTGTCCTAACTTCCTACAACAGGCTATCCTTTCCCCTCAGCGAAGACGTAGGTAATTCTGTTTGTTGCTTGCGAGCCGGATGTATATTGGTTCATGTTTACATAACCTGTCGAGAGGTCGGCGCCAGTTAGCGGTCCTCTCTCCACCGGTTGATTTTTCTCGTACACTGGACGAAGAACAAACTCCCAACAAAGAACTCACGATTAACGGATTAATAAGAGAACCGAACAAAAACTTGTACACCACGTTAATAAGATCCTGCAAGCATCATTTGTGGTATTTGTGGTTTAAGCGTAATTTGTTTTGGTTCTCACTGTGTAAGCGAGGAGAGGACTGTGTTGAGCACAACATTCAGGATGTGCTTAATTATAACGCCGCCAGAATTAATTGGACCAGTTAATTCGCCTTTAATTAAGGCATTCATTTTGCACCAGGTAGGGTTCAACTAATTATGGAGTAAGGCGGGCCCGAATCTAACAGACCGCGGATGAACCGGTTGGTCCCATCTAATCGAATTTAGAAGTAATACATCATATCTCCAACGCTATCCAAACCAACGGGTCACCATCCGGAAATGTTCGCGGATAATGTTATTAAAACACAAGGTAGTGTCACTTTGCAGCTCTAGCAAAAAGGTTTTATTTCCAGTTATCTCCATACGAGTGGATTTCCCTTTGCGTGGTTATTCGCGGGGAGATACCGACGACAGGAATGACTACATGAAAAAGAAGAATAAATGAGATCAGAAGCTGAGGTTATAAAATCAGTCGCAGGCAGTATTGAGAGCAAAACTTTCACACATACCACCCGGAAGAGGGAATGTACTAAAAAACAAACAAAATTGTACGCAGTGGTACTATTAAACAGTTCTCGAACACTTTTGTTGCTATAATTTTGAAAATAGCGAAGCCGTTCACTGAAATCATTAAAATATTTTCATTTTATTCGATTCTCTTTTTGGTTGGTATATGTGAAAGTTCTGCTCTCAAGACTGCATTGGTAACCCGGTAACTGTATTGGTAGATTAACCAATTAAAATAGATAGTTTTAGTGCTAAAGAGGTTAAATTTTTTCTGTTGTGCCTATACGTTAGCAGCAATATTTTATTGTCCTCTATAAAATCGGAGGCCGTGAAATTAATTGATATAGTCGTATTTTTTAATTTGGAAACCTATTCGAGGGATAATCTACACTTGTGACCCCGTCAGGTTAAATGTAGCTGGCACTTGGTTAATGTGAAATGAATCATTCTAATGAGGGACGTAGTCGCTATTAGATTAATTCGGCTAATAAAGATACATTGAAACTACTTAGCCGCAATTAAAACTACCGCCACTTATTAAGGAGGTCCAGGAACGGACAGTGGTCTTTCATTATTGGGAAAAGACGGTTTGAAGGAAGAAGTTTGACAAAAGTTAGTTGGTCAAAGGTGGGAAAGAGGGAATTGACCCTGGCGGCGTGCGCCGCGGTGAATATCAAGCAGCCATACTGAATTTCAACTGCAACTTAAACTGTTTCCAGTTGCGGATACTTGGCATAGCCGGAAGGGAGCGTTCGCGAAATTCCCTGGAACTAATTTAAAGTAATTCGCCTCAACAGCAATGGTTTGCTTTGTTTTCAGAAGGCCTATCTTGTAATCTTGTTTCGTCGAAAGTGAATCGACAAGACAGTTACTTTGGCTCACTCAATTCAATTGTCCACTTTCCTTGTCTATTTCATAACTTCGTAATTGTTAAGTTGTAACTTAAACTGATCTTTAAAATCTTGGTGGAAAAGTCATTAATTACTGGTACTTACAATGAATTATGAAGCACTGTTCCACACCAATAATTAAAAAACTGTTACCCTATCTGTTTATATATAACTATGAATACATACCCAGTTAAACGACTATTAGCATTTTCATTTGTCTTATAATAGGAGTTTATGTTTATAACACCAGGAATGTGAGAACATATTCACAAACTATTTGTATGTTTACTTGTATAAAATATTAATTTCCATGCTCCATTGTAATAAAACCACCCCGCCTTTCTAGCTTACTCTATAACTGTTAACGTCATAACCCATTTCACGGCTACAACTGTAACGATACAATTGTAACGGAGCCAAGCTCGCAAACGGCGATCGTATATTTTAGAAAATTATTTCCGTTTTTACCCGTGCTAACTGCTAATTGCTCTCGCGTTTAACTTTATTATTTTGCACAGTTTATAGGCTGGGGAAAACTCGACAGAAACGGTTCTGCGTAAATAACCATTTATCTTAAGGCGCACTTTTTGTCACTGTAAACTGCTTTAACTGTGCTCGAACCTCATTCGGCACTTTGATTATTAAAATCACAAGTGACTTTTTTAAGAACCCTGTGTTTAAAATTAACCCATCAGCATTAAAGACTACAGCGATAATGTCACCTACCTGTCACATTAGCAAGAGGGTATTCTAAATATGAACTCCACTGTCAACTTCACAGCAACGGAATACTACCGACGAGAAACCGTTGTTCTTATTGGATTAAATTTTAATATTTATTTATAAATAATTACCGCCGCCGAAACGTTTTGTTCCCGTCCCAATCATTCGTTCGAGTAATTGAAATTAAATTAAAAATCTAAATTAATTATACTCTTACCTTCTGTGTGTTTACGGCCTAGCCTGATGTTCTCTCTGGCGCAAACGTCGTTACCGAATTCGATAAACATCGCTTGAAAATGTTTCCCCATCTAACGGAAATATTGCTGGGCTTTTTTCATTTCGTTGCCTCAGCGAAATACTACGCAATAAGTATAACTTCCTTTGCGCTGAATACATACTTACTTTTCCGGCCGAGTGTATCCCACCTTTTCATAACCTGTTCCCACTGTAAATCACAATTATGATTCAAACTCCATGTTATTTCTCTCTCTCTCACTCTCTCTCTCTCTCTCACTCTCTCCAACTCCAATTCACATATTAAAATATCACGAATATTATATAATCGTTTGTGTTCTGGACATTTCAGGATATCTTCCATGACGTGTGTAAAAACACCTATTTAATTAAATACAAAATTATTAACGGAAAAAAGAAAACATCTCTGTTCCAATGGGATGTTCGCTCGGAGGTATGGTGGGTGTGACCAGTTTCTGGTTGCCTTCCTCTTGTAGATTCTGAATATGAATAGAGGGATTATAAAGGGTCCACATGCTGTATTAGTTGAATAATGAAGTACGTTCGTCGCTCCATTTAGAAAGAGTTTATTTATAAAAACCATTCCTCGCTTATTATACTCTACTAAGATATATGTTGGAATACCACGATGTAAATCAATAACATTAAATCAACATTCAAAATTAATTATTGAAAATATATTTTTCGTACACGTTTTAGTAATAGTACGGTAGTATTTTCAAACAGGATGCCCCACAAGAATCCAAAGTTCCTAACTGTCTAACATGGATGCGAGCAACCGAAACCGGTCTAGCTAAAGAACAAACCATCGAGAGGAAGACAGAAGAACATGAAATCTACGGCATTCCAACCCCTCACAGACCACAAAAACAGGTGTTCCAAACTATTTATTTGTACAACCTGTAAAAATGGAGTAGGATTTAGTTACAGGCAGAAATGGCTTAATGGAAGTGGTGGTGACAATCTAGCGTGGGTAAATGTAGTGAACCTTGGAACAAATCTACTACGCCGTATTTGAAGCCTAATGAAGAGTGGTTAGGAAGCTAGTGCCAACACTGAGCTGAGTCAGTATCAATGGGCTGCTTGATTGGCTCCGGATAACCCAATTGGCCGCTGAGAATACGCCAACAACACAGCAGACGACAGATTAATGATAGCTTACTATATTGACGTGACTGGAATTTATTCCATTAATTTCTATATAATCATACATAGCATTCCTTCCATTCTGGCCCTTTGAATGTATAATTTCATTGATGGAGTCACTGAAATGAAATCGAGATCGTCCAGTCGTAATCACGAGACTCGGGCTTCACGAACTGAACCCCAAATCATAATTTAATGTGTCTATAATAGACGTTGATGTTCTTCGAAACGCTTCGTGCAGTTTAGTTGTTAAACAGTTGCCGGCCTCGACAATTAAAAAAACTCGATTTCAAGTGTAAACACTGTGGAGGTCAGAACTCCGCCTAACAGCACAAATTATTGGAATGAGATCAGTTCGAAATAAGCCGGTGGGAGGTAAAAACAGGCATTCTGCAGGACTGACTTCACTCCTGTGCCCGCCCAATTATGCAAGAATATTCGCTGAAACGAGTTCAGAAATTGACCTTTACGTCCACACGAGGGGTGGACGTTAATGCGTTTTGAATCGATTACATTACAATTCCACTGGATGAAAATGAAAAACGATAATCCCAATGAGTTGACTCATTAGGCATTCTTTGCCCCCCCCATCCTAGAGGTACTAATAGAGGAGTCATTTGCCTAGATCTACTACTCAGATCGAAATCCCGATGGGATAATTTTTAATATTGTTTACAATTCGGCCCAGTTGAATCCCACAATTCACACACAAATCACAGCGCACTCGTAGGTAAAATAATAGATTTAAATTATTTTAGGACAGTCTAAGCACGGTAGAAATACTTTTTATGTATTATTTTTCGAATTATATTATTACAGTAATATTAACCTTAATATTAACAAAATGCGTTTTTTTATTGGCTGACATTCCCGAACAGCTAGAAAGTTAAAGCAGTTTTTTCCAAGAAAAGTCTTTATTTTCAGAAGATCATTAAGCTATAGGGGTACGTGATCGACAGAGCGTACTGCGCTGGATTTACCTTGGAAATAACTATTAAAGCAATTTGTACAGGTAGCATTGTAACTTCAACCAGGATGCACGATTTCCTTCGGGTATGATTTTATTCTTTGAGCAATGCTGAAAATTAAATATCGGATGTTATAACCTAACCTCAATTAAGCCAAAAGTGAAGTTATGTAGGGGGTTCTACGCTGGCGAGCAGAAAAGGAAACGTTTCTAAGGAATCCAAATAGGCAGAAAATACTGCAGCTATAATTTCATAACTACTGTAGGGAAATGGATGTCGCTTTGTAGCCTATTCTGCACAGCCACTGATTCGTCAAGGATGCTACCAAATGGGTCACGGTCCCCACATTGTATTTGGCAATTGCCTAGTCTATGAATAGTTGAACGTCAGCCTTTCCGGGTCATCGATTGCGGTTTTAGTACAATGGGAATTTTCCTTCCTGCTAAACGCTGCTGAACCGGTGTCTTTAATATTCTTTGAGAGACTCACAAAATGGCGAAGAGCCGAGAGCGGTCTAGAACAGCACCAGGCGAGTGAGAGGAGACAATTAATATCGCAAACGGATACGGGTTGAAACCAAACAATAATCTGAGACCATTACCATCGCTTGATTAATTAAATTTTTAACCGTTCTCGGACTGCAATTACTGCGGACGTCATTATCCGAATTGAATACTTCGGACGTTATCTTGTTTTCACAGCGGTGGAAAATTAGTCGGATCTAATTGCACCAAAATGTCGGGAGGGCGCTAGAGATTGATGGTACGAGATGAAATCTACTCATTAGGCGGTTCGTTAACCGGATCGAATACCCTTCTATCATCTCGATAAACAGTCCGAGTCCATTTAGAATGCTCGCAGTAGAACCTTCTGACCAGTTATATGATAATAAAATTTCAATCCAGTAATAATCTGCAATGTAAAATTATATTAGGAAAAAAAACGTTTGTTAGTCAGACAACTTAAGCGGCACTTATTTTATATTGCGTTGTTATAGCCTCATTATAACTGTACGGTAAATACTGTGGAATAAGATTTATTTAGTTCTTAAGAGCGGAGATTTCACAAAACACATCTATGATAGATAGGGAACCCCAAGAGTACGTTTCTTAACTACCATCCGGTATTTCTAACTACATTTCTAACCGAATGTAACTACAGGACAGCTTGTGAGGATAGGGGAGAACGGAAATCGGTCTAGCTTCAGGCTGCGGCAGAATATTTTACGTGTTGTTAGTATCACTAAATATCGATTGGAGGAAAGCCAATGGAACGGGTTCGGAGCGGGACCAAACGATTCAGGGAACACACGAGAAAATAGTGATGTAGATTAAGATATGGCGTCCATCTTCGGACATAAAGCCTTTATAGCTTAGTAGAATGGTATTAAAAACGTGATGTTTGAACGTTCTCCTTTCGGCTTCCGTCGGAAAGTAGAAACATTCGAAAAAGTATAAAACCTTTTCTTACGGCATAAGATTTTTTTCACTCCTGTCTAATTTCATAAGAACAAATATGCTGTGTCAAACTCCCTTCGGAATATCTTCACAGGTAGGTGGGAATGTGTAAAATGCTATTCCGTAGGGTTTCTCGAGGGGGACCGAGCTGGTGTTTGTTAAAATTCAGATGTCCTCCGATAAGGAGGGCCCGAGGTGATCCGGCGGATTCTCTCTCTCGGCTCTTCCCACTCAATCTGGGCAACTAATCGAAAATTTATAAAACCATTCCCGTTAGTGGAGATCATAGGTAGCTAAAAATAACGTTTCAAAGTTTATCTGGTTGGGACGCGATTGGCTGCGATCCGAGTTTTTTTAGTTGATTCTCTCTTCTGGTTGGCGCGTGTGAAAGTTTCGCTCTCAAAGCTGATGATTTGTTCATTAACCTTAAATTCTGTACCATTTCTTCCTACTCATTTCATTCTTGACCCTCATCCTCGCTTCCTCGCAAAGCACCTGAACGCTGGGCCAAACTCCATCCACCGGTCCAAAGACAGTGGATTGCTGCTAGGAAAGAAACCCTCCCTGAGAATTGTCTGAGCGTTTAAAAATGCTTCCTTAATAACATCGCGGGTTCAGAAGGCGTTTGCGACGCCCGCTGCCGTCGCACTAGGTCTTGTGGACAGTGTCTACGTACTTTCTAAAGTCAGGATTATCTTATTAAGCAAATAATTTAAGATACCCGTCGCGTTGTCCGCGTGGGTTTGGTAACCGCCACAGTGCTGAACTGAACGCTACCTATCTAAGCGCAGCGGTATGCAAATTTCCGCCTTCATATAATTGTAGAAGTCACGATTGCTCGCTAATGCGTGGCATATATGGTGGGAAGTCCACGGCCTGACCCCAGCCATACGAAGGTTATCCTCATATCTTCTCGGAAAGTTTAACTCTCCAAACGGTTCCAAGAGTGGAAAAACCCCTGTACAAAATGTAAATCCAAACGGATGAGAAGTGAAAAGTATACGACTGAATACACTACCGGGCTAATCCTCTCATTCTTCTTCATTTTCATTTCTCTTCTAATGAAGACTTTTCGGTTTTTTCCAGAAAACGACTTAATAAAATAATTCGAACAGTCGTTAACGGACAGATACAGGGTTTAACGATGATCCTTTCTGTTTTCATCACGCAAATGATTGTCACGCGACACGGTTGATAATGATGAACAGAACAATCTGTTTAGGATACACGGAATACTAATAAGCGAATATTACTAACGGATGTAAGGGAACAAAAACCGGTTTTAGCCCAGGCGAAAGTATATTGAAAATCAGGCGTCCGGGAAAAGGTGTTCAGTACAGTAAAATGTTTACAAGCGGGCCGAAAGATTGACGTGCGGACAGATTGGGCCGGTGTATTCCCAACAGCCCTCAATTAAATTTCATCGTTGGAATTCAGGCTTATAACGAATTATCGTCACATATTTCTTCACGCTGTCAAGAAATCACCGTTCGGAGTCGATCGGTGAAGGTGTAATATTTCTATTAGCCCTACTTTTGACGGCTGGTCCTGTTCGACCGGCTTTTCAGATTGAGACGAAATATTGCCCTCGGGGAACAGTTTGAGTCCTGCCAATATGTGGCCGGCCTGCGCGTCTCAGTCTTCGAACGGGGATAAAACCCGACGGTATAAATCATGGCGGCCACCGCGGCCGGTAATGAATTAATTATTTCGAAGGGATCAGCTAATTAGGAGAGTGCCGCTAGGCCGCCCTATCGGAAAGCGCTTTAATTATCCCCCATTAGAAACTATTCCGGGTCTTTGGTTTTTTTCGCCCTCACTGACCATTTATAGACCACCGGCGGACATGCTAATCTCAAAATGCGGCTCTTCCCCCACCCGCTTGCCACCGGCCGCCGGTTTTTGTCCACCTCCCCTCTTGTTTTTAATTAATTTGAGTCTCTACCGATAACGGGAACAGATATTCTCGTATGGAAAAGGTTTATTTTGTAGAAATATATTATTACGATACGTAAATACGGAATTCAATTTTAGGCCATGACGAAATTTAATACGAAACAACATTTACAGTAACTTCTGGGTGGATCAGAGTTGTCAGAAGTACTCTGAAAATTCCAAGTCTAAAGTAAAAGTCGCTGATAGAAAAACGAACTTGGTTTCAACCTATATATTGAGGAAGTAAAAAAAAGCGTCTCGTTTATTTTAAGCACAACACCGTTCGTGGGAAGGTTAGTCAATTTTTGAACGAGTTACATGTCTGTAAGCGCTAAAGGCCAGAATGGAAAGGGAACACGAGTTTGTTCCGAGAGAAAAATTTGCTGACAAATTCGGGAAACTCCTCCAACTCGGGAAAGTGCAAATAATGTGAGTTATTAAGTGTTGGCTGGACGCCACGCTGTCGTGTGAGAAGGAGAAAGAGATAGAGCGCGAGAGAGTGATGGGAGAATGAGTGGGAGAAGAGGAGAGAGAGAGAATTGTGGGTTTCAAAAGGCGTCAAATTACAAACATTATTTCAAACGCCCATAGGGACACCTGAGACCTTACAGTTCCGAAAACGTCCTCGACATTTTCTCTCGAACTGATTATATCTCGACAACTGATACACACCAAGAGGATCAGTATGTCATAACCGAATATTAAAAATAGATAAACCCGCTTTTGTCCAAAGGTAGAATTTTACGATTGTATTAATACTCTTGTACAGCATACCTTTCATCTAGCTGTTTACTGATCGATTGTTTCATAACAAAATGAGCTAGCGGTATTTTCCCGCTATGACAAGGCCGGGGAAAAAATCAAACGGCATTAATCCTTAATTAATACTTATAGTCGTGATGAACAATCGCCAGTGCAAAAAAAACCGAAGGTAACATGCGACACCTCATGCTTGCAGAGTGTAAGTTGCACTTGAACTTACTTCTCGAATATTTACTTGCTAGGATTCAAATTCTTATTATAACCGGTTCACTTGACTCGAGGCTTCCGAACGAACCGAGTTAAACTTTTCGGCGTTGCCGTTAAAACCGCTCTGACCAGTCTGAATGCCACCTACGAGAACACTTTAAACGGACGTTCGGATGTTCAAAAACAAGACGGCCCATCTGAGGGGCGATATAGTCGAAGCAGGTCTGCTCCCGGTCTGCTCAATCTCGTGTCATGTTAATGGAAATATTCCTTATTGCTCATCAGTCAGACAGTTTATGCGAAAGGGACGTCAGTTGTAAATTTCTGCCCGCTGCCTGTTGCAGCTTTCTTGCGGCTACCGGACTTTTTACTGCCGTTGTATAACCTGGGCGGAAAAGAGTAACATAAATGCAAATTTGTTAAGCGTACGATCAAAAAGTTGGCGCATCAACTAAGGTATATTGTTTTACTCAATCGGCATAAAAAATAAACGCAATTTATATTCTCAAACAAAAATTGCGTGTCTGCGAAGTATGAAATCCTGTCATTACCGAGTTAAATTATTTTTCATTAAAGCCTTAAATTATTACCACCATATAGAACTTATGTTAAGCACAAATTGGTTATGCATACCGGTTTTCACGTCGTGGGTTAGAGTATTGGTCAAATCAAAATCTTCAAAATTTTTTTAATGTGCGTATTAGTTGTTTGCCATACCAAATATCATATCGAACAAATAATCTTGTGCAGCGTCGGCTAAATTAAATGGGTTTAGCGATAATTTCGTAGTGAAAACCGGAAGTCAAATGCTTCTGCGTACAGTATAAAAATCTCTTATTGGGATTCTTTATTGTATTTGTACGATTCGATGTACGAACACTTATTATTACTGCCCAGCCGCCGGTTGGATTAACGTTTCTTTTTTTATCCTTTGACATGTTCGGAAATCGAAACGACTTCTTGCGACACATGAGAAAGAAATAGGACCATTTGTTCACAGAGGGAAGGGTTGGACAGGGGCCAAACAACCTGTGCCGGCGGCTCTTTTCTGCCTCCGCTGATAGATAACAATGAACCGGCGACCCATGACAACGGCAGTCACGTCCGCAGGCACTTCTTCAATTTCGGTCACATTGGCCGTCGAGTGGAATTTCAGGAAAATCAACTTTTTCGTCTATACAAATCACAAACCAAGTCATGTAATATACGATTATATGTTCTAATTCAATTAATAAAATAATACAAATTGAATTATTTAAATCAAACTTTGTAACACTATTTATCACATTAAAAGTAAGGTTTATTTTTCGTTAGCGATGATCCTCATTTCCGAGTAAAGCATCCTGCCCCTGTCACACTCTGAGCTTAATTGTCAACATTTGTTCATTGACAAATCTTCTTTCTCTCTGGGCTCTGGGATTGATTGGCCAGCTGAAGTTCCACGTCGGAATAACTCTCTGCGTAATAGCTAGTGGTGTCCTTACTGTTCTACTGTGTATTTCCCGTTTGTCCCTTGATTCATATTTATCCTCGGAGTTAGGATTAAAAAATATCCTCAAATGTTCATTTCAGTGGTTCCGAATGAGTGCACACATCTGAAAACAAAATAATAGTTACGCATAGTATAATAGTTATGAAACAGGTGAGGCATTCACTCATCATTCTTACTGGGTCAAATTTAATTTCGTCGGGACAATAATCAACGCGTTGACCCGGTTATATAATATATCCTGAAAATGGCGTTAATAATATTTACGGCACCGGCTATGAGAAGAAGTTGGCTGCCGTCTATATATGAATTCCAATAAACTTTCTGAAACAGAATTGTAATGCTAGCTTCTGTCCCCTGAGATCCAGCCCACTTTTAACCGACCAGTTATTACAAACTGGTTTTTGATTTATTGACAGTACGAAGAAACAGGCTGTCCTTCTCAGAAAAAGGAAAGAACTGCTAGCATTCACCAAAACTGGCGCTGTCCCTCTCAAAACGTATCTTGGTCATCTTAAGTATATTTTTTACACAAAAACTGCCGTCCCGCGGGTCGCTCTTGTCGATAGTCTGAAGAAATATTTTTGCTACTTTTTTTTATTATATATTTTAATATTATTTTGGATTCCGCTGTTATTGGTATTATTCTGGACTGTGTCATTGTCGTTCAATTGTCTGAAATCTATTAAAATAACGTAAAATAAAGAACAGTACTGAAACCAGTAAAACATAACTAAGATTAAGACAGTTAATATGGAGATTCTGTTGGATGTGTTGACGGAAGCGGCTCAACCAAACCACAGATACCGAAGCGTGTCGGGCAGACGGGGATACAAATTACAAACCTTTCGACTGTTTGTAATACCAGCTTATGACTGGTTAGAGAACAATTTTCTGCACCGTTCAAGACTTTAAACATCGGCTAGGCTGGCCGTTAGGCACCCGCATCGGTTCGAAATTACCATACAAAGGTAACAATAACGCGGCCCCTTACAGAATTTAAATTAGGCTACCGGTTTCTCTGACCCATTCCTATTCGTTGATTGAATGGAACATACAACCGGAAACCGGTTTCTTTTTCTTAAATGTTCGGATGACCAAATCTTTTCCCGCAGCCTGATTCAAGACCGAGGTGGCGACGAATCTGTTATACAAATACAAGCAGCTTTTTCACTGGCGTCTTAAATATTCAAGAGACCAGACCCCACCCAGAGGGTGATAAATTACATAAAATAGCTGTAAACGTAGAGTCCCACATTCATTTTTTCTTCTTTTTATGAACCCTTGTTCGGAAAATATATTGTACATGTTTTAAAAGAGACGTTCATTACTGGCAGGCTGTTGGGATTACATTCCAGATTGAGATAATATTTTCTTTTGATAACGCACAGGTCTAAAGAATATTTCAGTGCTACAAAAAATTTCACTGCCTATTTTTTGCGGTAAGCGAAGGCATTGCCCTCTGGGCCCACCTTAAGCGCTAGTAAGCAATTGACAAGTTCATTTTGGGATAAGTGTGAACATATTAACATTCCACAAAATGTCGCGGAAAATGTCTCAGTCGCTCCATAATTTAAAGTGAAAATGGGCACACTTGAACAATACCGTTTATATCTGGGTTAAATGTAAGTCAAGGATGGTAGTCGAAGCTAATGAACGGGGGCGCGCGGCCGATTTAAGTGAATTAGTAAAGGCGAGTAAAAGGTATCTAAAGTAGGAGAAGGAATGTATTTTGTAGCCTGGGGGCCCGATTCATATACGAAATGCTGCTCTGTTTAATTATAAAGGAAATTGGAAGAGGTTAGTGGGAATCAGGCCCGATCAGGCACGATGAATAGCCAAAATGTGGCTTGGAGCCAAATGCAAATTTCATGTGTTTATCAAGGAAGCACATCAGCCCAACTTCCTTATTTTTCAGTTTTCCCCACCGGTGGTTTCTCGAATACTAATAGAATAGTTCCAGTATCCATTACATACGTGCTACCAACATTTGTCATTGTTTGGAGCGAACACATTGTTCTCATATAGTAATAGGAATTGTCCAACAGAGGACAAACAGGCGTTTTAGTCGGTATGCAAAATGGGGAATCCGCCACTACCCAGTGATAAGGTGCATTTAAAATTTCCCCTGAACTAATAGCGATGAGTTAAGGATTATGGGTTGTTCCCAATAAAGTAGGCCTGTTCATAATAAATATATTAGCCTGGGGGACATAGAAAGGAAACCGATTCGTCTCCGCTCGGTCTCATAACCGGAGGGCAGGAAAGAGTCGTTTACTTTATTTATAAACGCATTTTTCAGGTTTCATTCTTTTTTAATAAGACATTTTACGAGGATGCCCGCTGGGGACTCGCCTCCACTTTCTCTCCCTCGTCCACACCGAGCTCGATAACAATCTTGTATCGCTTTGTCGATCGTCAGAGACCGCCAAACTGGGCTCGTTTAATTTTATCGATCTATTTGTCTAAAATCTGTGAATAGACTCATAAATAATGTATGGGCAGGCCTGGTGTTTGTCAGCTGTTACGAATCGTACGTATCGAAAAGGTTGTCGCAATTTAGGAATACCGAACGGCGATTGACTAATGTCATGAGATCGATTAGCGTAATATGACAGTAAAGAAGACAATGCTCGCCGTAATTTATACAAATTTATGGTATAAGGCTAAGGGAAGATTTAATATTTTATTTTCTGTTATTTAGTCCCTCCTCTCGCTTACAATAGATACACCGAGCACTAATCGTGAAATGTAGTCTCGATGAAAGTTCTATTATTTATCTTGTTCATGGTAGAAAATCCATCGGATATTAATGGTATTAATTATCAATTGAAACTCACGCATAAAGTAGTATCAGATGTGAAATCACAACATAAGGCCAATCGTATTGCGCGCGGCTTCAAAAGAAACAACCAAACCCTGAAAATTGGCCATCAGAAATCACTGTGATCGGTAGCAAGCAATCAATTCTTCAATAACTTAAATAACAATAAAAAAATACTTAAGAAGATAATTTGAAAGAATAAAACAACCACAATACTAAATATGTAAATCCGAGCCTGTAGGCGTTCAGATAAGAAGGTTCCCTATTTACAACTACTTCAGATTAAGGAGTAGTATCGAACAAGCGCCCATTCAGTCGATTAATTATTATACCAGACAGAAAAAATTGAAAAGATTAGTCGAATTAGTTGAACGAGTGTTTAACGGCTTTTTCAAACATACATTTAGGGCGATCTTCTAAGACGATATGCAATGTTAAACAAGCTGGAGATTGAAATCGAGCCCTGAGGACACCTTACTCTGCAGGAGCCAGTTTCAAATGGAACCAGTTAGGTTAATAACGAGTGAAAATGGGGAATTGTATTCATTTGTGGATGACCATGTGCATTAATGTCTATTACTCAAATTTCCCTTTTATCGGCAAATTAATGTATTTAATATCACCCCTATATCATTAAATCCTGCATTTGTCTGTTACGTGCAATTTATTTAACAGGCAATTAAGATGTGACCAAAATTACAAAGGAATCCGGACGAGTATTTCTGCCAAACGCTCAAGACAGGAACGTATTTAAAACCGCTTTCAGGGCGGCACTTTATCGCTCGGTTCCATCTTCATTCGCATCACGTTCCATGAAGCCTGGAAACAAGGAGCGATTACTATAATTATAATCAGGTTTCAAATTATATTCAGCTAAATGCTACCGCACTATAATACTCGGTGATATGACTTCTGAATAATTTAACGCCTTCATTTATCACCCTATTATAACGCAAGTTTCACAATCGTTTGGATTATTGTCCGTCTCCACCGGCTGTGGTACAATATTATGTTTTTATTTGTCTATGAAAGTTTTGCATTCTCTGTAAATAAAAATTATTAGATGGAAATTAACTAGCGCCCCCTGAGTGTGATGCGGACATGTACTTAACTAAAGTTCGTTGGGTGCACTTGCACCGATTAGTAAAAATAAACTTTTTTCAATAAATTTTGGGTCAACAGGATCACTTTTACGATCGTAAATACACAATACCAGATAGGTTTCCTGTCATAAATTTGGAAATCAGAACCTAATAGTTGTGAAAACAGAACTATTCAAATGTATATTTGATCAATAATCCAAAAAAGACTTAAGCCGATTAACAAAATCCCTCCCAACCCAAATAAGACGAACAGCATCCCCGAAAAACACAATAACAAGATACATATATATACACACGGCAGAATATACAAAGGACAGAACACACAAAATATACGATATTCCAACCCCTCGCAGACCACAAAACAGGTATTCTAAACTCGGTATTGGTAAATTAAACTGCGAGTTTACTTATACAGGTGTTACTATAATATTAAATAAAACTTAATAATATCCAAATTAATAAGAAACTGAATTGCTCCTACTCGCTTAATATGAATCTCCTAAGGTGGTAGAATGAACATTCTCAGCCTGAATATTCATGAAGTACCAAGAATAATGCGCTTCTACTGGCTAGAATTTTTTATTTATAAAAAAAAACGATCGGGTAAAAAAGCAATATTCTGCTGATTACGATCGGAGTTTTGATCTTAATTAGAGATAGGTTGTGCCTTTTGATTGTAACCTAGAAACTGATTGACGTAAGATAAGGAAGAAAATTGTATTAACCCAAAATTATATTATTAATTGTGAATCCTTTTCACAAAAGGGTTGTACACAATAAGGAATACCCCCTAGAGGTCGAGCTAGTTAGTACCGCTGAGGCCACATTCAGAATGTTAATTAAGTGTTAAAAGTAGGGCAAAACGTAATAGCCAATAATCAATAATATGCGGTGAACAATTCTATACAAATCCATCATTCTTATTTAACTGATAATAACTAGATGTCAAATTAACGACGTAATTAATGAATAAATGGTTTATTCTGTGTATTCAAATAACTCTGAAATAACTAGTTAATTCTAATAATGCGAAATATATTCATAATACGTAATTACAATACACAAGTTTACCAGTTAGTTGTTCACGTTCCAGATGTTAAATCTTAATTAAACTACCTAAAAGAACATCACATCAATTCATTAAAAAAATCGTTTCACAGTACAACTAGAATTTGCGTTTTCGTACAATAACTTGTATACTTTAAAAAAATACACCTGAACTCCTGGTTACACCCGGTCAATATTTATTCTAACATACATCCTTTTCTTGGGAAACTGTCCCCCACCAATCCATGTCCACGAAGAACTAATTAGGTTCAGGGACCCACCGCCTCAAAAAATAGAAAAGAGGCCGAGAGAGTGTCCGCCTGGTATTCGCTCAATTAAACGGAAACATTCGACAATGTCCCAAAATTGCCAAATCTTAATAGATTCCTAATGGACCGGCCAAGCTGGGACCAGCTTCCCTTGGCACATTTCAAAAGTGAACGACGTGATATCGACAGAGACGAATGTTTAAAATATTAATTTGGGCATTCGACTGTTTTGAGAACAACTAGATGCAGGCTTTCTTTAGTGAAAAATGGTCCCAACTGGACCAATTTCACTTTATCGAAAATGAAGAGTAGTAGTTTAATTTTAGTTTTAATTAGTTTTATTGCTGATGTAATTTACGCGTGGAACTAAACACGAAATGAAACGATATTACTCGAGGACACGTTCGACATTAGGCTAGTTGCCGCCAATAGTCGGCAACAGAGGTCAAGTTTAAACGTGTCATTTGGCAAGGTAACGTGGATCGTTGTTAATAGGGCTCTCAGTAATAATTTTCATTTGCAATCGGGCCACTCGTCGTTCAGACATCGCGTTGGTGCCTCGCCGATCTGCTGACACGGGACCAAGTCGAGACAGAAGGTCAAAAGGTAAATTAAAATCAATACGGTGGTCTGTAATTATAACGCGCATACACGTTGGCAGCCGACAGGCTCAAATTCGGGCAATGAAATACTAGGCGACTATTGACGGTAGCAAATCAACGAATGATAGTAAGAATAGTGTTCTTAGATAAAAGTAAATTTTATATGTAAAATACATTTCCTCGCTGATCTCAATTGAGAATTAAAACGGTCTTTATGGGATGAACGGAGAATGTAGAAGAACGAAACATCCACTTTTCTGAGTCGGAACTCTTTAAACAAATCCGCTATTTAGCCATATCCGTAGAGTGTTTAAGTAACGAGCTGCCGTATTTGATGAAGAGAACAGAAATTCCGGCCAAGCGTAAGGGAAACTGGTAACGAGGTGGGGTTTTTTTCATCCATCGGAAGGTAAAAGGAAGAAGAGGCGACGGTATATCCTTAGGAGGGCTTTAGTTAATTCACACCGCCTTAAAATAGTTGAAAGAACATGGGCGGGCAAAAGATGTGGTGGCGATAAAGTGGAGCGTGTCCCCTCGGGGCGGGCTCTCTCAGGTATAATCCCTCCCGTCCGCCGGCCCCATTAGGGACAGCCCTGAAAATTATCCCTGTCCGCGTTAACAAATTCTAGCCCGAGCCGCATGCATGACTGGCTCAATAAAGAATCAAAACCAGATCCGTGAGACCGATAAGAAATAGGGCCGATGCTTTCGGCGCTATTTAATTTTAAAAGCGTTATACCGTTATAGGCGTTGTTTCCACCCAAGTAGAGATATCCGCTACCTGTATTTCACCACGATCCTCCGACGAAGTCGATTATAATCGCGTCTGTCAAGATTTAAGTGCAAGATAATAGAAATTTGTCCAGATCCTAAAACACTCAGTCGAGAGCGTGATTAATATAACTTACGAGGAACTTTCTATGTAATTATTACAAATATTACGCATACTTTAAGAAGGTTTCCTTTGAAAAAATTCCTCGTCTACACCTTTGATATCCTGCAGATTTCCCTCTTTATCCGACACGATACCAATGGTAATTATACATTCAGTATTTACGGTTACACTGTTGCTGCCAAATATTATTCATGTAGAAGGATTATATGAACAAAAACTGCATTAATTTTCACAATAATCCATTCACAGTTTCGATTTCCATTGGTATTATTTTTTTAAATTAACAACTATGGACTGCATTAAAAATTACTTGCTTTTGAATTGTAGTTATTCACTTTAAACAAAGCAATTATATTACAATTGTCATTACGTTTATATATCGAATAGTTTTGAAATTACTGTGCTTTACTGTATGCTATATGTAAGGTATTAATGTAACACCCATTATTGATATCATCTGGAAATAAATAATATTTAGTGATATAGTTATTTTGAGAAATTTGCTTGTTCCATTGTACCATTCTCCGATTTAAAACATTTAAAACACTCTTAAATAACCATTTAATCTTAAGTATAGAATTCATCAATAGAAAGACAGACGGTGAAATTTATATAATACCTTATTTTTTTTCACTCGCAGAGTAATACCAATAAATTACTACTGGTCATAACAGCGTGATTTTTTTTATTAAGTCGAAAGGTAGATTGAATAACGGATGTGGGTAAAATAATGCGCCCCAGGCTGCAAACGCATTTAGAAGCGGCCCTGATCTTTATGCCGAGAATATAAGGAAGCAATAACAATAAAGTATGACTACTGATCTAGCCGATCAGTTTACAGTGAAATGCCGCTTTTTTTCAAACGGAAAAAACAACAGGCTAAATATAGCCACTATTTTAAAAGCTGCAAAAAGAGGTCCTGGCAAATAGCAATTGCGACATTTCCGCATTTAAATTCAATTAAGGAATTGCGTCGGCTACATCACGATGAATAGAAATTTAGATTTCCGTTCACGATAAAAATGTGCGTGGGTACCAAACGATTGTTTAGTCGTTTTAAACTTTTCAAATGAAATAAGGAATAAAAAAGAGGGTCGTCCAATGAACTCACAACCGCATTTTACATTCATCTCTAATTTAACACACTTCAAAAATTCGATTAAAAATAACGGACCCAAGTCATAAACTATAATATAGTTTATCTCGAAACCAGAAATATATGACTCAGACCACTTTCATAATTATGGGCACATATGATTGACCACAAGATGGCCGATGTTCGACTTTCTCAGAAAAGGAGGACATTTTATTCTGGTCCTATCTGAACGCTGAAATTATGGATGCAACGGGCCTAGATTCATGAGAAATTCACCTAAAGGCATAAATTGTTTTATATGAAATAATAAACGGACGATAATTTCCTTTTTTGTCGATTGTAATATTAAAATAATAAATTATATAAGTATGGTATATCTGCTATCGTTTGAATGACTTTCTTGGGTGTTTTTTATTAACGGATTCTTTAGGGCAAAGTTACAACGATAGAAATATTTGTGTCCACGGTAAATGCATCTAAATCAATATGCAATTGTTATGTGTTTTATAATGAAGTAGAATGTATCATGCGTCAGACATAAAAAGATGAAATAGAGATAATATTTGATACTGAACGCATAGTCAAATTATTCCTACTTTCTACTTTCTATGAATGGTATCCGAAATAGTATGGGTATTTGGAAAACTGAGAAAAACCGGGAGTTTAGAAATCTGACTTGGCCACAATTGGAAACCGAAACAATGGGAAATCTGGTTTTAATGAGTAAAATAGAAGTGAGAGCTATTGGAAGGGCAGTCTGAAGTGAACCGTTCATTATTTCGTTTCACAAATCGCCAGCGTCTCCGGTGAAAGGTACGCTTTAGTGTTCTTCTATCCTTGGTACAGTTATTAGCCGAGGCGACTGCACCGACGAGGGTACTTCGTCTGCTCACGGCCGATAGAAATCATTTTTCTTCTTTATTTTTTCGATCAATTAACCTTCGGCAATAAATCATTCAGCGACCGGGCCTGCCAGAGCGGAACAATCGTTACTCCCCACTGAGTTTACGATTGAATAATCGGGCAACGCGGAAGCAGCTAGAAAATGAAATAAAAGGTTATTAACACGGTATTTCCCAACCACATTCCTTTACAGCGTGTCGAAGACAGTGGTATTTTAGGTTGGCGTTAAAATCTGAATTTCCAAGTTACTAATAACACTTTTTATTGTACTAGTAGTTTTTCTTTTGTGGTAGGATGATTTTAAATTTTTCTTTAAAGAAACAATTAGGTTTACATAACTTTTTGACAATATTTCATAACATTGCTTGCTGATTGTCTGATTTTAGAATATTGACTTAATGTCCTATTAGGTAATTGATGAAACATAATCGGACAAGACACCATCGGATAATTTTTTCCCCTAGAAATTTTCTGCTTTAAGGAGATATCATATTTATTAAGACAATTGTAATTTTAAACGGTTTTTGTATCCAGTATCTGAAGTGAAATCACAAATGAATCAATGATTGGAAATAAAAACTACTTCAACCAATTAAAACATCTGCGCAGAAATGTACCCATAACGATACGCGTATAAAATCATCTAATTCTAAAAGAAAAAGCATTTCATAACCCTATAAGAACCCTGGAATAATTAATTATCGTACTGTAACAGCCGATTTCACCTCCGCCGGTAATTGTCGTAATTTCAAAATATGTTAACAAATGACTTAATTAGTTTTGTTATAGGGGCGCAAAAGGGAATTATTAAGAATTTTTCATCAACCGAGAATGAATAATAGGTTTTAACTCAGGTCACGTTATACATATTTTCTTGGGTGTGAAGCCACCGAGCAGAAACTGAACTGTGTTGAGCAATTAGGCCCGGGATCCTGATAATACCTTTTGTTGAGTCCCCAAACTACTTAGGTAAGACTCTAATTTCAGGTTTAGAGTGCTGGTGGAACAGAATTTTTACATTAGCTTTCGAGTTGTCTGTGTAGCCCAAAGTGCATTACCGGCCGATATACGTCTAAGGCTAAGGCGTCACGACGCCACAAATAGACCCGTCTGGGACAGGGGACCTAGGTCAGATCCTGATTGGGGATGGAAGCTCATAAGAGGATGGAAGAATGTAGAATCCCAATAGTTAGCCTCAATAGGTACATATAAATCCCTATTCTAATATTATTTATAGTAATAGACTATAAAATATTATTTAAACCTGCATGTGAATGGATCGTTTGTGTCTCTACAGCACAATGTGGGTCTTGGACCCCTCCATACATTCTGCGAATATAACACTCGACACAAGTTCTGTGGAAACATTTTGCAGAATTATAACCATAATATATATGTATTGATAAATATTAATGGGTATGTTTGTTTGTTGAGTATGAAAAATGTCTAACAGACCAAACCGAAAGAATCTAATATGAAATGTTCTAAACCTAGACCGAGGTCTTCGATTCAAGCGGAAACTCGCGAGTGGAAATTATTATTTTCAATTTTACAGCGAATAAAATCAGCAAATTTCGTGGCTGAAAAAATGGGACCCATTCGTTCGGGTAAAATGAAATAAGAAAAAATGTAAACTAACATAATGGTCGGCCATTTCAGAGCACTTGAGAAATGGTTCCAAGGGGAGCCCGACAGGTTTGGAGGACGACCACTTCGATAGAGTTAAAGCATTAAGCGTCCCTCCTCACCAAAGTAAAAAGTTTTCGACGCTTCGGATTCTTGATTTTTATCTTGATCTTAGATTACAGAAGAGCCGATCCTTATCTCCGAAATAAATTTCATTGGGTGGGACCCGTTTACTTTCTTCAACGTTCCTTTTGGGACTTCAGTTCACGGTAATTAGTACCTGCCGCGTCGCTGCAGGAGACAATTTTTAAATCGCGGTGAACGTTATTCTGTATATAACTTCTTACCGGGAAGAACGATTCATTCGATCGAAGTAGTAAAACAACTTCGATAACGTAATTAACTTTATCTAAACTGAGAAATTCAAAATATCCCGATACGGTGCTAAGTTGTGATTGAGCCACCCAGGAAACGGAATTGTGAGATTGAACTCCAGATAAAGTTAATTGCTCAAACTTTTCGTAATAGTTTTGTAATTTCCTTCGACTGTAAAGCGTGGACACGCTTCGACACTGCCAGTACTTGTATTTGAAGAAATTTATATGACCCCAGGTTCTATGTATAGATAAGTATAAAGTTAAACGCATATACATATAGATTATTAGATAAGCACTGATTTCATATTGCAAATTAATTTAGTTTTGTTTTAAAATCTTTAACTCCCTACTAGCAACACTTACAATTAGCTTATCTTCTACATATCGCATAAATAATTCATTAGGGGTCATAATATTAATAAAATATGAATAAATTTGTAACACAATGTTACTGTGAAAGACCGCTATCTGGTAAATATCAATATTCTCCGGTGAATTCGGCGGATTTCTAATGTCAACAAATATTTCTAAGGCGTATCATCATTTAAAAAAATACCAATAATAAGCTTACACATAAATTACGCGATTAACGTTATACAGACTAATTTATTACAACTTAAATTGTTATGACACCTTGAATTGAACATGAGTCCCTCGCTTTTACAACTGAATTTACTCTTGGAACACTTCTTTTTTCAATTACAGAGTGTATAACAATGCCTTCCACTTTTCGGATTAGCTGCAGCCGCTTTTCTCAGCAAAATTTCTTGAGAAGAAATCTCGCCTGTGCAAATTAACTTTTCCCTACAAATTGCGAACTGATTACGGATATACAGCTGGTTGAGAGTACCATTTTTGTTTGCTAATTTATAAAAGTCGGTGTCTTCTATTCCAACAACAACCGCCAACACATTTGTGTCTTACACCGGAGAATATTGACATTCTCTAATTTCGGTCTGTCACGATAACATATATATATATATATATATATATATATATATATATATATATATATATATATATATATACTATAATAAATAATAAATTATTTATATCACCTGACTATATTGACTTCATGCCACCTCACTGAAATTTGTTGCCATGAGTTCATTTACTGGCGGACTCGGTCATCGTTATCAACTTGTCATCTGCCATTATTCTCCACCTGGTGCTGTGTTCGGGCTCGTTCTGCTATCCCCGGCCAGCATTAGGATCGGCCTAGCCGCCGTCGTACAGCACGTACAGTACGCTATTCCGAAACCGCGCTCTCTCCCATTCTGCTGCTGTACATTAAGGAGGAGTGCACCTTCTCTCTTTCCAATGCCGCTTTCTCCTCATTGGCATGCCGCGCGGATGCCATTTGCAGCGCCTGGGATTAAATAGGGACGAATTAAAAATGGCTTATAAATATTTCAACGCACTCGCGTCTCTGTATCCAATTATACTGAAAAATCTATCTCGACTGTTATGCCTCCGGTTTCGGTTGTTCGCCATCTTCTGCGGCTTTACGTGATAAATTACGACGAGACAGGTATGACCGAATGATGGGAATTCATTTTATACATGTGAATAATAGGTCTCACACATATTTTTACAATAAGGCGAGAAAAAATAATACTTCCGTTAAATAAGGCTATTTGTAAATTAAACAGAATACATTACACTCAAAATAGAATGCGCAATAACATTCTATTATTCCTAGATAATGCGTTGATATTAATTGATGGAAAGTACAATTTTTTTCATCAGCTCACCGAGTTCTATTAAATTGATGATTTTATTTCATGGCCCGTGGGTTATTTTCAAACCGTGCCATAGTGCACATAATTTCTTGGGCGATGGAGACGTGAACACGAAGTCAATCGGTGGGAATTAGATAAATAGAAGGAGGCTCCTCGTCCGGTTAGAAAGTGGGCCTGATGGTGGTGTGGGGGGGGGCGCCTTTCACACTCTACCCATTGGGCGAGTTTAAATATATTATCGGCTCGGACTCGTTTAATCGGTCATGGTGGCCGGGTTGTCAAACCACAAACCCCCGACTCCCCCACCATCGCTTCATCATGGTGGACACTTCTGTCCCCCCAGTACCCGGCTTTAGGGGGCCCACCGTATCGCCCAAGTAATAATAAGAAACGCCTCGTCGAAACTGTTGAAGAAACGGTGTACCGCTAGTAGAGGATTCGGCATTAACGATGAGTGCGAACTAGCCACTGAAAAACAAAGAGAGCAGTGTCCATTCCCGAGGGCGGTACCATTCCTAGGTACGCGTAGAAGGTCCGTCAGATTCGCATTCAGTTGAGCACACCGTTTATTGGATGTACATTAATAAATTACCCTGCCGGATCCTAGAGAGAAACAATAGAGTAATTAGAGATGCCAGTTGCCATCAGCATGAAGTAGCAAAAATCCCTTATAAGTACGAACCTGCTACATACTTCGAGTACTGTCACTGACATTGTTTTGGTTGATGGAGACAAAAAATGGCGGCCTTCTCGGTTAATATTAGTCGGTCATATCCTGGAAAAATGAATATGTCACTTTGATTATTATATAAACGGTGATCTCTATAGATAGTGCTGAGGTAATTAAAGGAAATCACTGGCAGAGTTGAAAATCAAATGATACTAATAGAATAGTGGAGTAAACCACTATTACACTGTTGAGTCGCGTTATTTTTTATGCAAACAGTGAAGAGTATTTTTACTGTTATTATTACAGAAAATTATTTTTTCCAATTTCAGATATAGACGGAATCCATACAGATCATTATCTCTAAGAAATAATAATAATTGGATTCGGTCATTAACCTAAAAAAACCTAAATGGTTTACAGAATTAAAGACATAACGAAAGGCTGTGGTGAAACAAGTTAAATGAACTAATGTTGGTCAAGGATACTGAGTATAAATTAATCTATGAATATTAAATGAGATAAAATATGAAAGTAAAACGGTAATTTTAAGCAAGTAGGAAAATAAATGGTGCATCGCATTTTTGTGCTAATGAAATGAATCTAAGGCATTTATCGAACCTTTGAAATATCAATACTGTTGCAATTCTGTGACCAATCGCCTATTTCATCGTAAGTTGGACCAGTTTCGGCTACCCTCCATAGAAACAAGAATTTAAAAAATAACGCTTACGTCAAGAAGAAACCGCCCGGGATGTATAACCGCGATGTTTCCATAAATAACTAAGCATCTGAATAATTAGCCATTCTAGTCTCGTTATTGAATAATAACGAGACATCTGAATAATTAGATAAATACTCAAATATTCCAAAATGTGCACTGGTGTATTCTCACTAGAATGTGAAGAAGAAATGCATATTTATCAATTCGATAAGATCATAGTTTCATTCTCAACAAAAGAGACATTTATGAAAACTAAACAGAATGTTATTAATAATATACAATTCGTACCGAATTCAAATCAGATTTCTGACAAATTTAATTAATGAAGCTATTCAGAATTAATTAACTATAGCAAGCATTAATAGTTATCACGCGATATAATTATATTTCCATAACACTAATATTAATAAATTGTAATTTGTAACTAACACAATTCCTTTTTGTCCGAAACGCGTTGTCGGGTCCTTAACAAACAGCGCCATAAGAAATTTATTTCTATATTCAGATGTTTAATTTCCGAACGCCGAAACCCGCTCAGCCAAAAATGAACATATTTTATGGGGCACCCGTAACAATTCAAATAAAACTCTTCGCGCTCTCTTGGAGCAATAAAAAAACAGCCACCACGTCAGAGCCATAATATTTTTTCGTTACCTCCCTTCGGTACTTATTATTACATTTATAAACAAAGGAAAATGGATAATTCCAGAAGGCATAAAATTATTTTTCAATTCATGAATGAATTAGTTTTTTATGTTCGCAGAGAGGAACTTCAATTAATTTTGCAATAGAAGGAATTTGTGCAAGAATGTTGACCGACATTTAAATTCCATAAATAACTCAATTGGAAACTGCTTTAATTGACACGTCGTATACACTTTTAAAATGGCATTGAAGGCCTGGCGGTCAGTGTACATATATTTTATTTAATCCTTGATTCTGTCAACAAATCGACTTACAAAGGTGCTAAAAAGAAACTGTAAAACATGACCCAAAAAGATCTTGTGCAACCTTTGGCACAATTATTCAATACTTGGAGTTGTTAATATTTTTTTCGGATTTAGATTTTAATTTGTGCCAATAAGTTGTTTTTGTCTGGGAATTATGGTCACATCACACCAGTCACGCTTCTTTTTTGTCACTCTTCCCTTATATAGTCTTTATCTAGACCGCTGTAGGTGACAAAAAGCTTGCTGAAAGGATTGCAAAAAGTCAAAACTAGATTGAGAAGAAATAGGCGATTTGAGATCCTATCCGAAATAATCCTCTCCTTTCTTTTTAACGAGTCATTAAAATGATACATTAACAGCCTATTCAACACGTTCTAGATGTAACGTAAATCGGGTGCGGCATCCATTTTGGATACGACCTTTTCTACCTCCGATGCAGTAGAAAAGAAGAAATAAACGAGTATAAAATGCGCTGAGGATGGCGGACAGTTGAAAACCGGTCTTTCGATAGACTATTATAAGAGCAATGGTAGGAAGAGTTTGAATAATTATCCCTAGCTGAAAGTACTTAGGATTTTTAATTAACTACTTCTAACCGAGTCCTCTTGGACAAATTAGAGCCCTGATACAGTCCACACGGTCAATTTATATTATCACTTCTTTTCATGTACGTCGGTCGTTTACCTGTGGCCGGGACAACCAGCGGTTCAGATGGGAAATTCTGAATTTGGCATAAGGTCTCATTTATGTGGCCATTGTGAGCTAATGGCTTAAAACTGTTTTCCTTATTACTTTGTATATATAGTATATAAGATATGAATTTGCAACTGCTTCGGAGTTATTTGTGTCTTATTTGAAGGAAGACAGCTATTAATGAAGAAACTTTCAACAAGGGAATGCAAAGATCAAACTACCGGTATTTCTAAACCACCAATAATAAATCCATAATGTGTCCAATAATAAATTTATAGAGGAATTAGCAACTTGAAACTGCTCAATAGTTTAATCAAAGTGGTTTGGGTTGGACAAATGAAAACATAATGTGGAGGAATTGAAATCCAACCTGCGAATTAATTTCCAGCAAAGTACAGGGCCAGATTATGCGGAGCGTTAATGAAAAATGGTGACCGTATTACGTTATTTGTAAATAAATAAATGAAGATTTCAGAGAAAACAGGGGTGGCCGACAACTATAAATAACAAAATTGACCCGGAATTCGGAACTGTTTTCCCATCAACATGTTACACCGAAGGAAATTGTGTCTTGAGGGTAACAATTATATTATCATAATAGTTATACTCGTGGTTAACGCGACCAATTGCCCGGGGAATATAGAAAAGAAATATCTTTCATTAGCTTATCTGGAGGCTCATCTCAGGGATGAACCGCTTATTTGGCGGTGCCTGATGTACCCTACGTTAATCGCTTGTTCGGGCCGCCGCGGCCATCGTGGGCATACACTTATTTTCAATATATGCAAATTGTATGCGTTTCATTTTAGGGAGGGAGCTTATGTTATAATTTTATTTTAGTTTCTCAAAATCTAGTCTTCATCCATATTCAAGTATTAAAGAAAAGAAAACCCGGTTTTAATAGGTTTTTAAAGCTTGAGGGGAGGGGCAGGAGAAAGCAAGCTGATCCCATTGGCCGCTACAAATTACGCGGTAGAACAAGTTAACATAAAGATTATTCTTTCCAAAATGTATCCTGAGGCTTCTACATGATAAATCGCGTAAGAACACTGTTTGCATTATAATATACAAATATATCTGCCTTTATAACTTGATTAATATCCGCAGTTTAAACTAGGCATTAGTAGTTTAATCTTTAACCGATGTTTAGACATTTGAAAAAGAGTTTTCGTGAGAATAGTTTTGAAGTATTTATTTCTACATATTTAACTGATTTTAACGCACACAAAAATATGAGTACATTCTGGCATTTACACTTTAAATTTAATGTTACCTGTCTAATGATCTGTGAGCACCTCGAATACAACGATTCATGTGATTTGGCATATAAACCCACAGAATTTGTTATAATTAACAAAATAATTACGAAGGATTTACCTACATTATGATTCATATTATAGTATCACTTATCAGCTACTACTGAAAGCCTGATTGTATCTCTAGGAACTATTAATGACGTCAGTGTGATGTATGTGTTATAAATATTTCTGAGGATAACAGGGCAGAAGCTGGAAAACGTGCTCAGTCGTAACGATTATTTTACATTAATAATGTTGGTAAAAATCAACTGGTAAAAAGAACGAAAATTTCACTTTTCAATGTACAGACTGTACTTAAGGTCTCATAAAATAACATAACATAGATTAAACTGGCAAACAGTGTTCGTCCCTATTTCACAATGATTATGGCAAATTGCACTCAGATATTAAACAATGAGTTGAAAAAATAATAATCAAATTTCTAGTCCTCAGTCAGAATTGATACACCTGGTAATTCTTTTAATTACTATCAGTATATTCAATAATCGGCGTGCCAAATCGAGAAAGAAAACAACTAAATGGCATTACATTGTATCGATATGTATTACGAAAGGGTGTTAATATTAATCATACTATTAGCCTATTAAATCGGAGAAAAGCGGGCGGCATTGAACTCTTCGATGACTTTGATTGGTCGGTGACAAAATGACACTTTCAAAACTTTTCGAGAAAGAGTTTCATTTTAGCATTGAAATGCCGAGTTTACATATTTAGGTCAAGGCTTTTAAAATGAAGGCGTTTAACACAATAACGTAGAGTAGGTTTTGTTAATATAAACCTATTTAATAGGTTCACAGGTGTTTTTCCTTTGGTAACTATAAATATACTCCATACTGAACTAATCTACACAATAAATTTAAAATGATTAATTTTACTGAAATAATACTATAATTTTGTTAGAATTATGGCTGCAGGCAGAATGTTATGGATGTTGAACTCCCTCGGGGCATGTGAGATTAAAGAAGAGAAATTTGTTGTCATGAAAAATCGTTAATTCCCCGGTTTGAAAACACACAGTAATAAATCATTATAAATTCTCGCCTTCGGCTACCATGAGGCCACTTTTTCAAATTTAACGTGATGGTTACCTGCTACCGAATAACTAAAATGCTGTACGAAAGGAATCCTATCCATTCTTAACCCGCGTTTTACATTCATTTTCACTTCATTCTAATTGATTTGGTTAAGTACACCGGTCGGTCATGCTTAAGGAACGAGACATATTGACAGCTTTTTACATAAGTGTATTAATGGATACATCTTAATCTTCCCGACCTTCCGGAAGGTGCCTTCTGGCCCTATTGTAATTCCTACCGAAAAAGAGTCAAGCACTGAGCGAACATTATAAAAATGTACAAGCTAATTGGAAATGTAAGCGCTTAATAGCTTAATGATTTCATTTATGTAAAGCATGTGTATTCTACACATGTCGCATAGAAGCGAAAATTAATCTCTAATCCCTCAACCATTAATCATTACATAGTTTCATAGAGAGTAATTAAAATATAGCTTCTATTCAGTTTTACAATTACTTTACGATCACAGTTTCTTTCAAACCTTACGACCTGACCTGTTAAAAGTATAATATTTTCTGCACTCGATAGATGCAGTATTAAATTTTCTATAAGCAATGCGCCTTTCCTCCCTCTTCTTCTTGTTCATAATCATTATCTAAAACTATAAACAAATAAACTGTGAGCGAAAGTACGACTATTTGTTTTAAATAGATCGAATAACTTAGGGTAACTGCTAGACATTTAAAGACCAAGTTCTTATTTGATAATAACTAGTACCGTCGTAGACATCTCGAGATATTTGGTTCAATATAAAATAAGCGCACATTAGTTAGCGTACATGATTACTATTAGGTACATGATCATCTGATCAGGTATTAATTTAATAGTGACAAGATATTAATTTATTTATACCTTAAGAGCTAAATGGAACTTGCGCAAAAAGAAATCAGATCAATGCCTTCTTTATCTTTAGAGCTGAATTATTCATGTTTATACAGCAATCTGAACCTTAAGATAATTACTATATGAAATTATACGTTTCCTAGCGCCCGAACCGCAACTCTACTCGTTCGGACACATTGAAACTCGTTTACTGTTTGTTGACCATATATTTATATAATATTGGAATCGCGATGTACCTCGTTTCGACAACATTTACCCTTTAGATATGAACGTTCCCCCGAAAAACATTTAGAACACTAGTGGAACTGCAATATTCCCGCAATTTTCTAGAATCTGAACTCGAGGAATAAGAGTCCAATAAATGTACTGAAATGATTTTTTCCCATTCATCAGAAAAGGATTTAAACAGATACTGATTAGGGGTACGTTGACAGTACTAATGGAATAAGCCGAGGAATATATCAAAATTTGCAATTTATCTTATTGAAACTATGTAAATTACTCTAGCCCCTATGTGCAATACAATAATATAATGATATATAATCGTGGTAAAGAAAGGAAAGCGAAAAGATGGCCGGCGGGGCCCGTTTTCTGTCAATGCATTAAAGTCGGGCGGTCTTTTAGGTCGAAGGGGGCAGGTCTTTAAAGTGGGCCAACATGGCTGTCCATACAACAAGTGCTCTGTCGCCTGGGATTTGGGGACAATAGCAGAGGAAATAGTCGACTTGCCAGACTGAAACCACGTCAATTCAAATTCAGATTGGACTGCCGATTGTATCCACGCTTGTAAAATGGCCGCAAGCCAGAAAATGACCGGGCGATTCGCGGAGGAGGCTTAAAAGCGAAAGATTAGCGCGATATAATACTCAATTAGATTTATAAAGTAACGACTTACGACGACTATCCACCTGTCTAGTCTTCGAGTCTCACTCCCTCCGAGAACGGTACGTAAGCTCACGTTGCTTGTGAATAAGGGCATACTGTAATTCTAGGGCAACGGCTAACAAATGGATGCGTATATCTGTGCACACTTATCTAAGAAAAGTACAATAAATATCAGGATTACGCAACACAAGGTACAAAAGGTGGGATAAATTCGACGAATTGAAGGTGGTCAGTCCTAATATAATGTTATCAAATTCGAAATAATTGATTAATTTGATGACAAAATTTAAATGTCTAGGACAACTACAAGGTTTAATAGTCCTTCACTTCGGGTATAACCATACGAAGAGCTCTTGCGATGAGCTCAAAAATACGAGGGACATGGACTGAATACTTTAATGCCAGGGGCCCGAAAGATTCGTGGCATTATGGGACGAATGATAGGGAAACTGCTTTGCATGTAAATTTCTTCATATACTACTGTAAGTTACAGGGTTCATATACTACTGTCACCATTTCGATGCATAGGTACTATTGGCTAGAAAATGAGGGTGAAATCATTAGGGAACGGATGGTCCTTGATTTAGTTTAGTGTCACCCCTTCACTCGGTTGAAGGCCATGCTCCGATTCTCGCCGGCTTGAAAAACATGTAATGCCTTAGATAATACATCCCTTAATTAAAACATTTAACACCATTTGACTAAAAACAAATGAACTGCGTTCTGTTTTGTATGAAGGTTGAATATCTCGTAGATTTTACGTACAGGGAGCCAATAATCTATGCAGAGTTAAGTGATGATTAACGGCTACATCATATAAGGAATACTAAACTAGTAATTTCCAATATTCATACGTTTTCTCGTGATAAGCGTTAGGCTCAAATCCGTAATGCATTAAACGACTGATAAAAATGGTTTTATCGATGTGCCAGTAACTACAATCAATATTGACATTAACGTCCCTAAATATCCCTAATAACAGTCCCGCCCGGATTCTTAAAATCCCTCGTCAATGCTCCAGACAATTCCTCAGCTGTCCAATTAACCCCGGGGATATCCTGATGGAACGACGGTTTTCTGCCCAATTTATTCGGTGCCGCTCGAATAGAAATCATTCCGACGACCCTTCTCCTAACGAAGTAAGGCTCGGGCTCCTTTCGGGTCCTTTTGTCCCCGAGCCGAAAGTTGATTTATCGTATCAACAATTCACTTCTGGTCCAACGGACAATCAATTCCTGAAGAATACGGTGGGGGTCTCCTCTAAATTGATAGTTTCTTATAGGTTACTTTGTATAGGGATAATTGCAGCCGGCTATCGCGCCTTGTGAATAACCGGCAGGCATTCGTGTTCCGGGAGAGCCCCCGGAAAGTTATTTTTAACGGACTTCATCCGAACTTTTTACATATATTAGAATAATTACGAAGTAAGGAGACCTCATTATAACGATTACAATTAGTTAACATAATGATCATTAATCTTGTAACTGTAATTATTGAATACATTTTACAATTAAATATATTTTCTTGATACTCATATATTTGGGTTTGTTTGGAAAGCGATTTTAGAAAAGCTCAAGAGTTAGTTGTCAATATGTATTATACATTCCAATTAAATAATGATACATATACCGAATGAAAGCGGGGGTTAAAACATTTGGAGAAATGCCAAACCTGCCTAACAGTGGCCAGTTCATTCGGCGGGATGCAGTTTAAAAATTGTTTAAAATGAATCCGACGCTTTTCCACTCTGCTTGCCACATTTGCATAAAAAATAGTATATCTAATTTACAATTAATGCAGAAGCAATCTATTTAACGAACTGGTTCAACTCACCTCCGTTAAATATAGATTAAATGAGGCTAACATTTGGAAAGATGTGTTGACTTATTCAGGAAAGAAGAATAATTTAAGAAATATACAAAAAAACATACCTGAAGTTTGATGTGACTGACGCTGTTCGGCGCGCTCTTTATATATCGCAGTCTCTTGCGATTATTTTTGCGGTCACGTAAACCTCCACAGTCTGAAATTGAATTTAATTAAATATATACGTAATTTAAAAATTCATATTAATAAATACCTAGTGTTTTTAAGTTCGAGTAAACATATATGTATACGTCGACATCAGTAAAACATTAGATTAAGCTTTTTTTAATCTAATATTTATCATGCTACGGCATGATGAGTACTAGAAATTATACTCAGTAATATGAAACATTAAAATGATGGACTATTGCGAGCAGACTTTATATTGCAAATATAAAGGAAACATGGGCTGGAAACTGACAATAATTATGCTCTGTTATAAAACAATGTGCAAGTACCTTGAAGGAACCTAATACAAGACTAATACAAGGAACGACTAATACAAGACTGCGACGACTTCCCCAATATTATGTCACACCACCTGCAGACCGATGGATGGAATTCCTATTTTTAAAAAAAACTAAAATGAGCCAAAAAAATTGCTATAAGAAATTAGTGGGGGGAAAAGCGGCACCAGGAAGCTTTCATTAGGCCGACAATCAGCCCCAAACGGCCTCGCTCGGCCGGTATTGTACCGTTCGCATCAGCTCACGCCCTTGACAGGAATTCAAAATTCGTTATTAATTTGTTCCTCGTTTCGAAAAAAAATTTTTTTCTGTTCGGTTCGTAGTTTTTTCTTTACTCGTGCTGGTTAGGCCGGGCGTCTCTAACAGCCGGTTTGATTGTTTTAACTATCTCCCAAATCAAATAAATTAACTGCCGGGTAAGAAATTATAAGGTCTGAATGCAAGGGAAACTGGAGTAGTGGAAATATTGTTGGAGTGTTTTTGACGATGTAGAAATCTTGGCTTAGAAGTAAACATCCATAGAGATCCCACATTTGAGACGAGCAATTCTATACAAGCATCACCCAGTGTGCACAACTCCAGGATACGTTCTGGATGCCCGGTCCGGTCCCAGTAATTTATGTATTATGTTGAAAATGTCAATAGGCTGAAGGGCTGAATTGGGAAATCAGGTGTTCCTTTACCTGTGGGTCCTCGGTGTGCGTCTTCCAGGTATTGGTTTTGACCTCTGCCGGGGTTTTTATTTTTGTTTCTGATTTTTTGTTCCCCCTCGTTGTGTTTTCCTCTCCGTTGTTACCACCAGTTAGCAAATGTGTTCTTCGCCAAGGATGTCAGTCGATTTAGAAATTAGTGGACCCCATCTGTCCGCCGCTTCTTTATGAATTTTGGTGAATTATTGTAGCAAAGCTTCTGAGTTTTCTTTGTCGAAAGGGGAATCGGGACGCTTGCACCTGAATTTTGGCCAAGAACCATATTTTTTTCCATACTCAACAAAACTCGCTTTCTGGGCTTTGTCATCCCACATCCGCGTTTTTATTCCTAAATTTTGAATTTTATTTCTCGCTCCAGCGTGTTCTTGTCCCTAATTTTACCAATGACTTTTGCACTCGCCTTCCTATTCTTGGTAAAGATTAAGGTATAGGGTAGATGAGGTACTACCATTATTATTGACTGTAGAAAACGGATTATCGGCCAAATCCCAGGAAAAATATACGAGAAGACAAAACCTGTAAATAAATGATAGCGAAATGCAGGTTGTGTGATCTGGTTTGACAAACAAAATTGGGGCAGATAATATATGCCAGGATGTGAATGGAAGTGTCGTTTACCTTGTTGGTCGATCAGTAGAAGACTGATAACGCAGCCGTTGGATTGAAGGCCGATCACCTTTTTTCCGAGCGAATTTGGGTGATTAAGTTAGGATCTTATTTCACACATTGAGAAGTAGAGCGTCTCTAATCAAATCAATTATTGATGAGGTTCTTATATCGTATGTTATGAATAATGCATGTCGGTTAAAAGATGGAGGCGTAATCGGAACAATACACCTACGCGTTCATTTAGCATAGGTGCTAAATTTATCAAAAAAGCTAAAATATTTTTTAATACTGCTTTAAATTATGCGTAAATATGAGACGTTGTAGCGCATCTTAAAAATAAAGTTAATAAATTAAAAGTTAAAATAAGTTAAAATAAATTTAATTTGTCTATTTGTTGTTTTAATCTAATGTTTTACGTTTATGTTCTTATATTGTCTTTATGTGTTCTTTTTGATATTTTTTCTTCCCAATATTTTTAAAGATGCATTATCCTCCTCCGTGTCCCAAATCCGTTCCTCAGTGTCCCAATTCCAGTGCCCCAATAAAACTCTAGATAAGACAAAGTTTTATTACGAGCTATTATATATTTTATTACGAGCTATTTCTCCAATATTAGCTATTTCTTCCGAGCTATTTCTCCAATATTATATATATATATATATATATATATATATATATATATATATATATATATGATACAGAAGATTGGATATTTTTAAATGATGACCTCGGCTGGGAAAAGGCTCGTGTTCGATCATTACCGATGGGCCCACCCTAAGACGGGTCCATACCCTGGACAATCAATATCACCCCTTTTATCGGTGCTCCGATTAGTAATGGGTTCGCACCAGAAACATCGCGTACATGTTACATCAGGATTACGAGTGTTAGGTACAATGATCCTTTTAAATACCGAATGACATAATTAGCCCCACTGGGTGGGACGGATCGTTCCCGAGGCTTACAACCGCGGGACCGGTTTACAGTCTTCGTAAGATGAGCCGCGTGGATGAAGAAGGCGAAGAGGAATAGCACTCAAGAATATGTAATTTTTGCACAACAAATCCACTCCAATTTACAGTTCGGATTAAGTGTTTAACCAGAAACAGTTTGGAGCGCTCTAATTTCTGGGAAAATGTATAAGTGTAAGACTTAAGGTAAGGCAAGGAGGATTCTATTACATACGTCAAGCTACTCAGTCATTAAATAAACAATAGACAATTTTTGGGTAGACACCAGTCAACGCAAAATGTTTAAGTATAACTGAAAACGGTATGTTACCCGACCTCTACATTCTATAGATTCTGATTCAATATTTCCAACAGTGTAAACATTGTGAGTCGTTTAATAATTCATTGGTTGGCGTCCTTCGCGTCTTAACCTCTTGAATTCCCTGTAGTAATTTCGCATATTTTATGGTGCGTAGTATGGTGATGCAGCAGAATTTGTTGTTGTGAGAAGGATGTATAATAATTGAAATTATCCGACCGGCCGAGGGTCATATTCGCAACAGAGAAAATTGGCAAGTCACTTCTATTTATGGTTAACTGTTTCACAATCGATTCGTATACGCGCCCAAAGCTGAGATAATTAACTGGGGCCGCCACAGTTTAAACCCCGACCCCCCGCACCATCTGTTAATTGATACATGCGGCAAATGGCCGATGATTAATACGTACGCCCACCTTATTGAGCCGGGACCAATTTGGGAGCCTTGGCCGCCTCATTTTTTGCAATCAAAAGCCAAACGCCGATTCGCTGCCGACGGTTTCCGGCCCATTGTACCGATAGCCGACCGAAACGCACGATGCTTTGGGACCTCGCCGTGCCGGCTTATTGCATTGACACTGATAGCATAATTGAGGTCCTTCCAGGTATCATATAACAACGCCTTTGCTTCGGTTACCTGCGCTGTAAGCTTTGCAATTACAGAAATTGCGGCACTAATAAATCTCAGGCTTTGAACTATCCATTTCCGGATTTATAACTGCGGAATACATGTTTCTTGGTGCAGTGAGTTCATAGAAGCAAATGCTATTCAACAAGAATTATCGTTATTCAATTTGTCTTATGTAATTCACTGAAACCACAATCTATCCTCAGTTTTAAAATTATTAAAAAATGTTACATTGATCAGTCAACGATTTATTGACTTATACAGTTACACACTCTGTAACAGAATAATAAATTAAAACTCCGAACATATAGAATGCTAATAAAACCGATACTGTAGTTACTTCGTAAATAAAGAATTCCTGAAGTATTACTAAACATCCAAGCTATTCATGTTGCCTATGTTGCTGTTAGGGTGGAAAAGGTTTATCAAAATACTTACGTAAGGGGAGCGCATGCTAGAAGTGGGAATGGGCATGAGGACCCCGGCACACGGGCAAGGTTTAGAACACGAACTGAAGAACCTCCCCGTCTTACCAAAGTCAAGGCCCTGCACTCGCACGCACTCCCACCGCACGCCAATGCCCCTCCCGTACACGCCTATTGCTCTACCCAACGGTAACACAGCCTGCGGACAAAGCGTCAAAATCTAAATTCCTATTATTATTGTTTATATATGAACATAGATTAGATAGATTAGACCGGCAGTAATGCCAGAATAAAGGAGTACTCCCGATTCGACGATACACTATTGCCGACAACCAAAAACTACCTCTAGGTATAGCAATAAGGTATGACCTGGTACCAACTTGCCAAAGTACGTTTCATAACAGCCCGAACATTTAATATTTAGTCAACATGCAAAATGTTGTCTGTCCCGTTCCGCCGAAATGTGTCAAGGAGATATCAGATTAACTGTGAATACGAATGTTAATATTATGCATAACCACGTCCAGTACGAATATAAAAGGGGCTGATTTAAATTAACAATATTAAATTGACAAGAAATACCGATTTATCCAGATTTTTTATCGGACTCTGGGTTCCTGCCTGGGTTCGGTTGGTGGACAATATTTTACGCGTCGCATAATGTTGTGATGAGTGTTGATGTATGAATTATCAGAGTAGTAATATAATTAAAGGGAATACTCCGGATAGAGACATCTGCTCAATACAAGAAACGAAATATGAATACCGGGACACTTGGAGGAGTGTTTTCAGCAGGTACCATTGAGTGTAAATCATATAACACCGAGCAGGATGTCAGGCTATATGGTCAATTGTCTATATAGGGGCCGGTTGAAGGGCCCACTTCAACTGGTTTGGGGATGAGCCGGGATCAGTGTTGAAGTCAGAAGAAGGGCGTCCCGCTGTAAAATTAGTGGGCTGGCGCCCGGGGCGGTGGCCTCCCGGGCCCTACCTTCGGCCCATCATAACCGAGAATATTAAGCATTTTAATATTTCGGAGTTGATATATGTGAATCGACTTACCGGGCGGGGAAGGGGCGAAATTGATCGAACGGTTCGGTATTAAATTATCGGCTTTCGGAGCCCGAGTATTCTGGCCCCGGGGGTTGGGATCGGTCTAAATTATCGGACAATAATTCAAAGCGGTTTCTCGATCGGTGCCGGGCTGGATAAGGGCCCCCGAGGATATTTCTATTAATCCGGCCCCAGTGTTAAAGTCGTCTCAGCGGATCGCGTGCCCGCCCAAGGCGACTGAATTAATGAAAACGTCTAATCCGCCCGAACGGCCCATCATTTATTATGAAATATAATAATCATTTTCTGAAAGGAGCCTAAGTTGTCGGCAGAACGATAAATTTGAAAATCGGGGAGAAACGGCTCGCTCAAAATAAATCGACGTCCCCGACATTGATCCGGTAATTTGCCGCCGGTTCATCTGTAAACCGTAACGTGGACACGCGGGAAGCGAAGAAATTATTTTAACATCAGAAAACACCCACCCGTTTGTTACCCACGTCACGACGTCTATTATAGCTAGTAACTTAGGTCTTATTTAAAAATGATCTAATTATTTATTCCCTCTTATTTCAATATTTGTTTTGTACCTACAAGAAACCTTTTTCTGCTCAGCTTAACCGAACTTTTACAAATGTTTGTACTAAGTAAGGAAATATACGGGAATATTCCAGTATTGTCGAATATTCAGCTTAGTCGCATTTTAAATTTTGAAAGTGTTCTATCGAATGAATGTTAATCATTATATATTATATACATTTTATATTTATAGACACTTATATTTAATACTTGTAAATAGACATTGGGCCTACGATTTACATTAACTAGGCATTATGAAAAAACAATCTAGAAGATAAGATGATAGTAAGATCATCCCTATCATTCCTATTGAGGTTGTAAGGCGTGGAAATGGTAATAGTATATTAAACATAAGCAGAATCAGGATATGTTACTGAGCTGCGATACTGTTTTTTGGTGTAAATTAAATAATGATTTCGGTTTTACACTCATAAATATGTTAATAGTACTGACAATACATGAACTATCTCCGTCAAATTTTCCCAGTAATAATGGGTGCATAATCAGAAGCCATAAATAAGTCACGGGTTGACTGCAATAGGTCAAGTGTATTAAATAGTTCCAGTATGATTAAAATGCAATGAATTTAAACTCACTGATTGTGGTTCAGGTCATATTTTCTAGGCGTCACGAAATTATGGAAAACACGGCGTAATGTTTCTCTATTATTATGTTGGTCGTCTCTCACGGCGATTATCCACCGCTAGGCCAATCCCTTAAATTAGTAGGTTTCACTGCTCTTGTACGCTTCAATGTTGATTCAAAACTAGTTTGCCCGTCATATTTAGGTACCGCCAGCACGAATACGAATTAATCGAAATAAAAAAAATCTCTCGCATTTACATTTGAAATGTATAAATCGTACGCTTAGCGATACAGTTCGATCTCGGGTCAGAAGAACCGGTCTCTCATCTTTGAATCAATTAGGTAACGAAATTGCCAATGTCAATAAAATACTCATAAATCAATCAAAGCATCGCCGCGCGATTAACATAGGAATGTCAGCTTTCTTTGTAATGTTCAAACCGAACTTCGAGTCAAAAATTCTGAAGACGATCAATATTTATGAAGTGGAAATGCGTTTGGTTTATAATTCGATGATTGATTATTAATCAGGCCCCATGTTATGAAAGGGATGGTGGTCAGCTAATCGACTCAATTTGGCGGTTTTCAAACGAACCAATGGCCCGGGGTTATCTATAATTTGAAATCGGTGATCCACAGTCTTTGTGTCACATTATTGGATACATTATGAAAACGATTATTATCAAATCAAGGCTTGGGGTTAGATTCAAATCATCAGGGTCCAGATTATCAGGTTCCAGATCTTCAGGCTCTTTTCTTCAGGTTCTAGACCTTCAGGTTCTTGATCTTTAGGCTCTAGATCTTTATAGATCTAGTTTATAGATATTTATATCCTAGCTATTCAGATCCATAGATTCCGGGTTTGGAAGATCGTTTCTTGATTAAACAAGTTTAATCCGTACGAAGAGTGAAACGTGCGCATTCGACAATCAATGATCAATTTTCTGTGGAATTCGGCAATTTCCATATACGTTTCTATGTGCTAGTGTTTGGACGAAAGAGGAAATTGGAATGGCTTCGTTTGTAAGACCGTGTGGAGGCCGTTCCTGTAATTTATTCGTAACTAATCGCATTTCCTTGTTTGCTAAATGCGAATAAGCATTCTTGCAACGTTGTTGTAGTTACTTTTAGTAGCGTTGCTAACCGCGATCACTATTAATAACCCGGTGTTACAAAATATACTTTATTACGGTAACGACCTAACGCCCAATTTAAAGAGAATATGGGTAAGATTTTCGCATTCTATAATAGGCATTTTTATGATTTCGTTTTTGTTCTTTCTAATCTCCTCGGTGAAAAGGCTTGTAGTTGGTTATTACTAAAATAATGGCAATGGAAATCGGTTAGGCAAATCAAAGTTTATTAAACAAAGCCAGTTAACCATACGGTATGTCAGCATGATTATAATATGTAATATTAAGATATATCAATAACGCAGCCAAATTTTATATTCACATCTGTGCTGTAAAACGAATGTTATATGTTGGAGAGTATAGCCCATTATGTCGAATGCAATTTGAGATGGAAGCCCGAAGTGTTAATTTTTTTATAATTAACCTATTATTAAACTAATAAACTAATTACCACCTTTTATGGCAGACGATTCGATCTCAGTTTAAAGTTGCCGTTCGCTATTTATAAGGTGGAAATATAATCAGATAACACAGATTATCTGTTCACGTTTGTCACATTTGTCTTTTTATAAACGCCGTCAATAGTTGCCTTAATTCTTCGCATTTTATCTCAGATCGTTATTACATCGCGGCTACCTGTATTGTAATTAGGGCGATAATTTTTCCGGAATCGTTCCTGGCCCATCGTCGATTCGTGTCACGTACCTCGAGTTAACCAAATTTAATGGGCCATTTCCGTTAAACAGGAGGAACCGACCGAAAATGACAGTGCTTAGGATTAATCGAATTAATTGTTGGACGCGGACAGGGCCCAATCATACGCGGCCCAACTCATTAGTATGCCGCGAACGTCGGCGACAAAATTACCGGAAGAATCCCCGCCACCCTCAGCTTCTTCTATTTTTTTTTATTTTTTTCGAGCCAGCCCTGTTCTCCTCAGCCGGAGAAAAAAAGTTATATAAGGACACGGGCCTTAAACAGAAACATTTGGGGGGTGGGGTGGATAAGAATCTCGGCCGCGGTAAGGGACCTGGGCCCAGTGAACGGTCCATTCGGCTTATCTAGAATCTAGTTCGGACAGTCTTCGATAATGTTAGAAGTATTCATGACTCCCGTTACCATCATCCAACGTATCTCCGACCCATACTATGTCTGTGGAGTTTGATCGTCCTTTTAAAATGTTCTCTTTTTTCAAAACATGAAACACATGTTCAGAACGTTTCACTCCTAAAAGAGATGTCAAAACGTCCTTGTGGCTAACAATTACGCCGCTTTTCAATATAATAAGGGGGTCAAAATAAAATTTAATAAAATTTGTGGATCGCTTCGAGATAAGTTAAAAGCCGATTAAGTAGAACTAAGACTAAAGTAAAATTAAGGAAATTAAGGTCTAAAGAAGGCGTCATCCCCGGGATCCTTTAACAAGCTTGTTACAATAATCTGCCTTGGCGTTTTGAGATGAAATTCGAAATGAAAGATGACGGCCTGTCAATCAACAGACAATAATTGAGTGCCGCGAGCATTCGGTACAAAAGAAGGAAAAAAAAATTTAAATAATTCCCGGACGCTTAACGGAATCTTCACCGTTGTCGACATCCACAGCAATTTTATTCATTCGAAATTCCTGTTCGATCCAAACCATTTTGGGAAGCGTCATAATCCAATTCCTCGGGAGAAACCGGTCAATCGGTGAACAGCAACTTCGTAAAATGTAGAAGGAGAGAAAATTTCGAGAAATATTTTCCGAACAGTCATGGGCTTCGTCCGTGGGACCGGTCACAAGGATAACGTATTGTTAACTTCGAAATATCTCACTAAGCGTTCTGATGCCTGACAAAAAAATGTTTTACGCTCGATTCTTTTTTCGTCACTTCAAACCCTCCACAGAAAAACTAAAATGAAATTAAGTAATTACGTCGAGGACTGTCTTTTAATAACAGGTTCGTCGCATTCTCCCCCTCGGGCATTCCACGTAAGAACCAAGCGCGAACCGGTCATTGTACTTTGAATCCTTCGACACAGGAAATATAAAGTATTCATATAAATATCTAGTATAAATATATTTGTATAAATACCTAATAGGAATGAACACATGACTCACATTCATCCGCCCGCCTAAATGATTTCTGTACAACTGATACGAAAATGAGATTCGAATGCAAGTGAATCATCGGCGTCCACTGTCCGTTTTACGAGTTCATTCTCTACTGTCTTAAACCGGTTGGCGCATTTTCCCTTTCATGAGATGTTATTTACGCTGGATGGAGAAACCGTGGTTTACAAATCTCCTGGAACCGTTTGAATTGGAAGGGGATGTGGTCATTGAAAAGTTGTCCTACTGGGCAGTCAGGGCTGCGGGCAACGCTCCGCTATTGTTGAAGGTAGTCGGAAGCCTTTCCTGAGAGACGCTCCAAGGCCGATGCCAATTTACGACCGGGTTTTGCCGCCTGTTGCCACCGGCCGCTCTTATATGCCGCCAACACTCAATACCCCGGAAAACCTCTACACAATAACGTCTTGGGAGTTTCCAAGAGAAAAATAAATTAAACGCCGATCCATCGATTTGAACCGCGCTTAACGCTGGGTACGATCCGAGCGATCTCTTCATCACTGGGATTCTAATGCCCTAATCGTAAAAAATACAGCTTTCGATCCTGATCTAGCCAGCGCCGAGAGAGATGGCACTTCACAAACAACAAAATTCTGTTCTCCCTTCTGCAAAATTAAAATTAATACCAATTACCTCTAGAATCTCAAATATACAGCCGCCCGTCTAATTTTCAGTTTTCAGTCGTTCGTCTAGTCTGTGGTTGGGCTGGACACAACGAACACAGTTATCCATCCTCATTTCAGAACATTGGTGATGTAACCGTCTGTTTCTTAACTCTTACTCAGCTTCCCGTTGATCTTTCGGCTTCATAAAGATGCATTAATTTACAATTAAATGCGTCATACGCAAATTTCAGTTAAACGATTTGACGTCATGTGTTATACTTAGTTACGCACTTTGAAAGTGCTTTAACTTTTGTTTCAGAACCTAAAAAAGTATTGTACTATAACACCTGCTCCTACCTAATGTGGAATAAAAAACCAAATTCGAATTTTCGGGTACTAAAATACCATTATAGTTTAATGTACAGTTTAGTTAATTTTAAGAAGAATCTTAAATGTAATTTTTTGTATCCCAATTTCCTACCATTAAAGCGATTCATATCGTAATTGGGCAGCCTGTTATATATCTCTTTACAATATCATTTAAAGAATCATTTAACTCAAACTGAAACTTTATAATCAAACACTAGTGAAAATGGCGAGTTAAAGACGAATCGAGCTAGGGGGGTCAGAAATGATATGTCTATCCGTATTAGGGACCTCTCCGACTTCCAAAAATATCTTGAAAAAACATTTCAAATAACAGATAATTTTTTTTGTGAAATGCAAACAGAAAAATTGTGCTTTATGACGGTTTCGTTATCGAAATTTTCATCTCTCACAGGACACGAGTTCTACTACACCAATTTAAAATTGTTAATATTCGGTAAACGGCAACGACATAAAATAAATTTTGATATCCTTGGATGGAAGTCGAAATATAGTAAAAACGAAAAGTAATATTCGCCCAGTGGAGGTGGAATTGATTTTAGGAGACGATAACGAGACATCATTAGGAGGAGATTGCCACCCACACGTTGGTTCATTTCCACCTTAAGGGGAAATTTTCCCCTCTAAAATACGACGGAAAATATGATGGCTACGTGTTCAATCAGCGTCGAGCCATCATCATATTAGACATTATATATTTTCGTACCAAAATAAAAATTACGCCCGAGTATATGAAAAACATGAATATATTATTTAATAATTGAAACTTCACAGAATGACAGTTTATTTTGTCGGATTCTACACCCCGAAATAAATCAGGATCACAAGAATCTTCAACGTTGAAATCACGATTGAGAAAATCAAGACATTATCGAAGTTTCTACCCATCTCCAGCATTAAGAATGAGCCCACGATAATGAATTAATTAGGTTTAGTCGTTCAGTTTTAACAACCAGTCGCCAGGTAGCATTGAGAGTGAAACTTTCACTCGTGCCACCCAGAATGAATTAAAAAGAATGAACTGTCCACCTCGGTGTATCCCAATCCATTGGACGAATGTTTAATTTTACGGCCGCGTTCTTAATTACGGCCGTGTTCGTTTCTGAAGGAATGCCAGCGGAATTTTTACCTCCCACTAATTACGGCCGATCGAATAAAAGGAAACATAGAATGAGGATTAGAATAATCATTTATATTTGACTAACTTGTACTGAATACAAACTAGTATTCTTTTTAATAATTGAGCAATATCTGTTTATACTATCGTAACGATATCAGAATTTGACTTTCGTTGAAATGGCAAAATAATCAATTCGAAATTTCCATAAAGAAAGAGAGATCTGTATTACCTATACTGTATTATATCTATCTGTAGGCATTATTCATTGCCAAGGATATACAGTTTTAGAGGTGTAAGTAATTACCAAGTTCTAATTTTCAAAAACTAGGATTTCAAACCGAAGTGAGTATAAAAAATATGTGCAATCAATTATACATTATTGAACTAACCAATCAACCAATCTACGATTCCTCAATGACTAAGAAGAATACACGAGAATGAAATTCGGCCAGTGTAAATTAACAGTTTCTATCAAACCACCTTCTATAATTAACCTTTGGGGGGTTTTTAATGCATGAAAGGCTGTTGTTATTAATTTGCAAACAAGCCAGACGTCAAGAAACTTGACGGACAATTATGTTTTATGCATCTTGCACATCGGATGTTACGGATGGAAACGGATTATGCCAAAGGCTGGTCATTAATAATCGCGGGCTCTTATTATATGTCTACTTATTGTTTTACAAATTGTAAAACGGGTTCCTGAATCCGGTTCGCGATTACGCACTTATTTTACAACCCTTTAAATACTTACCTTCATGCTTGGAATACGATGGAGATACGATATTTTAAATGATCATTCAACACGCTGCGAGTTGGGAAACACGACTGCAATCAACACATCAACATTATATTTATCAATATTTTAATATTGACATTTATATTCTTTTAACGCAAGAGACCTACATATTATAAACTGCAAACGTAAATTACCAACGCTCCATTGTAATAGCACAAATCACTGTATTCGAAGAGCAACAATCTCTATGAAGTTTATTTTATGCAAAGTGATTCCCCTTATACCCTAGAGGTGCACTAACAAAGTGTTTAAAAAACCGCACCGGCGTTTAGGGGGCTAGGGGGATACGACCGGGGCCCGGAGACTAGGACAGGAGTGATCTGAATTCGGTCGAATTTTCCAATTTTCCGAGAGAACGGCAGAGGTCAGGTAGAGGTTACCGAGGGTAAATCGGGGGGAACAGATGAGATGCATCTGGTTCAATTAGAAGTCGGCCGTCTCGCTCACTGCTGCCCCGTGTAACTACATAGAACGACATTCCGTCGCGATGACCTCTAACTGACCTCTGTCGTTCTCCAGGAAAATTCGAAGAAACTCAAATTTCTCCTTTCCAATTCCCGTAGCGCCGGCCGTCTGCCCGCAGCCCACTGAACACCGGTGTAGCCTCTGTTATTACTCGGTGTTTTCGACCAAGTCCGGCTGTAGATATCTACCGGACCACAAATCGCTCGAGGACCACAACTGTGGATCCAAATGAAATCGACCATTCCCGGACATATCTGGACACCTTCACTGATGCCCTGGCGTAATCCTCACTTTGGCTCTATATCAGCATTTTTCATTGAAAATATACAAATTAAAGACATAACTGTGCGCTTGGGCTCGGATGTGGGACGGTTATTGGATTACCACAAATTTTAGTATCCTACACAGAATAGTAATATTACTATAACCGGCTAGTTTTAGCCGATTGAGACTGGGTCAAACTTTCGAAGTATTAAAACGGGAAAATGAATGCATATTTGTTTACATTGAATTTCGCATTGCGATAGACACTAATGGCAGGTATGTTATGGATGATATGTTCAAGGTAGAGAAATTACTTTCGGTTCATTATTGCCACTCGAACATTCATATACATTGAGATATAATTAGAGAAAAATACCAGCATGTAAGCAGTGATTGAATCACAGTAATCTACTGTATATACAAGATGATATACGGTGATTTTACTTGAGTGCAGCCATGAAAAGCAGAAACGCATAAAAAAAAATGGACTTGGAAAAAATAGTCTTTAACCTTCTACCACATCCTACTCGTTGTGTTACGTAACAAATTGTAAGTACTTTTATTATGGAGTCGTTTGAAGTGATCTTCACCAATGTTGTTCGAACAGTTTTAATACTGGTGACAGTATAAAAAAGTAACTTTATTTTTTGTAAATTAACTAGTTTTGTTTTGAAATTAATTATATATACATAGGTATAAAACTTCCGAGAGTTCCGACAAGCTTTCATTTCTCGACAAATATAAATATATTTATATATACATACATGCAATGGTTTGGACTATTACTGTTATCAGTAGTAGGCATTTTGCATAATCGGCCGTATCACAATGGTATGGAGGCCAATAAAATTTGTGGGATCGTGTTACCCGGTTGCCTAACTGTTGTTGTCGATCTACCTTTGAACAATAATTACATCTACCACTAGGCCAAGTGAAAGTAGTGCCGGCCTGAATGATACAGCCGCCTCACCATGCAATCCCCGGTACCAGAATTGCCAGGAAAATTGTCGGTGGAACAACCGTTTATGAGCAATATGGAATGGTCTTACTTAAATATCTCAAGGTTGAACGGAATGATTGGGCGAACAAAATAATTTTTACGATCACACTTATTTTGTTTTTAGTCTACAAGATGAAATCGGGTGCGCACTTCACGGAAGTCAAGTATGCATTACACCACCTGAGTGCTCAACTTATAGTTAGTTAGTGGTTAGGGATTTTAGTTTGCGTTCGTGTTCAGATTTTGTCTATACACGAAAGGATTATTTTAGTGCATAATAATAGAAATGAATATAGAGCCATTTAGAGCGCTCCAATTTTAGTTCAAAGGATATAATTCCAGTGAATGACGTAGATAAATTATAATATGCTATCTTCAATAGCAGGGATTAGTATCTGGTAACAATAGTGAAGTCACACTTATATAATTGTTCATTCAATTTAAATTAACTTCACGGGATCTGAGGGCTTGCAGAATTATGCCTCTTTATCGTGTTCTGCTCCTTCTTGTAGTACACCAATTTTGGTTTCACTTTATCTTGAGCATTACTCTGTTAATCATCAACTAATAATGATTAACATTACAAAAGCTTGCACTTAAAAGGAAACCTGAATTGTGCCAAAAAAACTGAGATTTGTGACTGAAGTTTTTTTTTATTGGCTTAGGATAGTTGAAGTACCTCCTCAAATCCAGTAGGCTGTTATTATTAGTTGGAATTAACAGCCGTCTTTATCGAATCGGAATTATAGCGCACTGATAAAGTCTGAGAGTTGGTATGAAAGCAGTTGTCCCCAACAGTAATAAATAAATCATCGGTAACGCCAAAAGTAACCGCCGCGTCGTTTCTATCGCAATGGCAGTAACTCACATTATTGATATCAACGTTGCACAGGCAGCGAACCAGGCCTATTAATTTCCGTCTGGGAATTGGCCAACTTCTTGCGACAAACATATTACATTGCGAGATAACAAGCTAACGACCGAGAGGGACACAGGCTCCATTGAGCCGATCCGATCTAGTTCACTAACCTGATTTACCTGCTTCACTGAACAAATCTTCACCTTCCAGTTACATTATTCCTAATTCAATAAAAAATTCACAAATAAATGAATATACCTTTCTACGGTAACTTATCTAACTTTCGGAGTTTATGTAAGATAAAGCGAAAGGTGAAATCAAACCTTTCGTTGTAGGCGTATTCGTTATAGACAAATGAATACGAAAATGCATTTGTGAAAAAGCTTAAAAAGCAAGTTAAAGCAACTTGACATATTCCGTATACTGATGGAGGGTGCTATTCCGGCGCAACATTCGCTGTGAAAGTCAAAAGTCACATTTGAAATTAGTCCTATATTGTGTAACGTCGGTTTATTTTCAAGGCGACTAGACAAGCGGAAGCTTTAAGACAGTGGCCGCATTATCCAGTTAAAAATTAGTTTCCGCTTGAGATATTATACAAATTTAAATGTCGGGATTTCACAATTACTTCCTGCATACAGGACAGGTTACTGAGTCCTTCAGCCGAATTAATCGAGAGAAGCTACTAATTTAATAAATCCTTGACCGAAAACCGAGAAAGGATTAGCTAGAGATTAGCGCAACAGATCCGCCTAAAAATATATTTATATATTTACTCGAGATTAAAAAATAAATAAATATTTTTATGGAGTTTTTTCACAGGTAGACATTAATTTTTTTCTTTTCTTATCAAAAATGTTCCTTCGTTTTTGTTAAAGATATTATGTAATAACATTTTTTATACCTCGTATAATTTTATCCACAGTATATTTATTGTAGATTATTGTGGTGGCATTAATGCAAGCCCAGAATAAAATCCAAGATGCAGCAGTTTTACGCCTACAATATACCTTGTTGGGATTTTGAAGCCACTAAGATAATTCACATTTCCTCTGAAATGACAGCGCGCTGGTACCAGTGCACTGGGTTGTAATAATCTGATTGAGAGGGTTGGAGAAGTCAAAAATAATACTCCGGTAACCCACACACAAGTGGATGATTCACGTTTTTAATAAGGAAAAAAACGTGTATATAGCAGCTTAAACGATCATAAGCAGGGTGGAATGTGTCGGACACTGTAAGTTGAGCGGGCGGTGGCCGTGTCTGCGGTTGGGGATCACCGCAGCCAAAGGACACCGACCGGCCACAGCCGCCACTCACCCCAACAACCGAGAAATAACGCCAACAGGTTGTTATTCATTGCAATTACCCACCGCCCGTACAATCGGTTTACACGAGGCCGAACACACGGACGGCATGGGAATATTAAACGGACCGAAGATATTTATTTCGGTTCCGTTTTCGTTCAGGCGATGTTGACAGTGAAATATAAATGGGCACAAATTTTTGATCTCAAACGTTTCTACTGGCCTGCAGGATAATTCGAGGCGATGACTCAGCACAGAGCGCTCGAATATCGTTTGTTTCCGTGGGAACTTTGAAAACTCAGTTTCATAGACTCGACAAAATGCGCAAAATTAGCGCAGACAAATGATTGATTTGTCAACGTCAAGAAATTTAATTGATAATGTAGTGCATAAATCATCTTTCTTCTGAAACTGAGAGAGAGAGAGAGAGAGAGAGAGAGAGAGAGAGAGAGAGAGAGAGAGAGAGAGAGAGAGAGAGAGTGCAGAATTATAGATGTGCCTATTTTGATTGCGTTATAAAATTCAAACGCCCAGACGTTACTATCCGTTTCATTCTGTTTCATTTGTACAAATAAATTCTCTATATATCCCACAGTTGTGAGGTATATGAAAAAGGAGTACCTCAAACTAAAAATGTTATTCCTCTATACTATAAATTTCAGTTCCTCTATACCTTATTTACAGTTAAATATGAATAGTCTGAATAACAAGAGCTTATGTTCTTAATTACTAGAAACCTAGCTCATTAACTGCCTCAAAAGACTTCCACTTTAGCGCTTCCAGATCTGACGAGAATAAATAATGTTCAATGTTCATTTCCTACAAATCAATAGTGTGTAACAAACGGCGGAAAAATGACTCATTGTTAATTTAAATGTGGGAAACATTGCTGATGGCAAGGCCGAATAAACAGTTCTCATTAGTTAATCAGTGATTAGTTAGGAGTAATTAGCATAATTCGAATATAACTATAACACTCTTCTAACACCGCAAGATACGACGGACAACAGAACACGTATTAACTTTTTTTATATGTACAAGACATAATATACACTGTAAACATTTAACGATAGCGTATTGCTTTTAAAGTGCCTACGATAAGACTATATCCTTCGTGAGATTCGTTTAGGTTATACAAATATACTCTTAATCAAATGAACTAACCAATATAGTAATATCTTCCAAAAAGTTAAGCACTCTTATTTATCGCTTATTTCGAAATTTATTTTAATATTGTGATAATCCAGTGTTTTTAATATACTACCCCAATATAATATGACGCAGGGGCGTAAATTGCCATTCCGAGTCTGCAAAAAACATTTAATAATATGTATGAACCGTAGAAACGGTTTATCGCGGCCTAATTTGAAGATCAATTACGTATGTAAAACATGAGTCTCAATTTTGAATAACGAATCAACCAAAATTTCATCCGGGAACTACGGAAAAAAGAAGAAAGAGTAAGAAGTTAAGAGAACAAGATATTCAGAGGGTCGTCATCACATGATCATTGGAGGTTTTAAACAGTCATTGAATATTTAAACAGTTCTATCATTGCGTTCTATAGTTTTATTTATTCTAACATTATATGTATATACATATATAATATTTATGTTTAGAGGCTGAGAGGGTAACATTTATCCTAATAATAGTCCTAATAATACTCATGCCCATAAATGTAGAAAGGCCCGTCGGTCGGAATATTAGTAGGAGTCAAAATCTGTGTATTGTCTAAGATGTACTATGTATATTCAAAGAAAAATAAACTATTTATATTTTTATTGGTAAGGGAAATTCCGGTCATCGGCGAATGGGGTCCGAAATGGTTTTCCTTGTAAAACGTTTATATTGTAAACTGGAATTGAATTTTTTGTATTTAGCAAGGAAAAATTTTCTACATTAAAATATAATGCTAGTTATAGAGGAACAACGAAACCGAGCTGGAACTCAACTCTTGATCGTGATTATTATGATCATGATTTCAATGAAAAACCGCGCAAAGGTCACAATTTCGAAACATACCGGAACTGCGCTATGACATTGAATGTAAATAAGAATAACATCAAATTTTAGACCTAATTATTTTCAAATTGAGTTTTCAATGGCAATTTCATTACATTAGGCTTTTCCAAAAAATTGAATATATAACTTCCCTCATGTGTCTTCTCGCCTTATAATTTGGTTAGTATCTGATAGACAAAACAAGTTACCATACCGTAGATTTCGCGATTTAGGGCGCTAGTTTATCGGTGCAAGTGACAGTGAAGTGAGGATGCCCAAAAAGCATCCAAAGTGCCAAAGTGACCAACACAGCTACTGAAGCAACACCGGTCTAGCAAAAGACCACGCCAACGAGAGGAGACAGAAACACACAAAATCTACGCTATTCCAACCCCTCGCAGACCACAGAACAGGCATACTAAACAAGTTGTCGTAGTCCCAATCCTCCATACCCATACATATCTATGAATCATTCAAGGCGTATTGTCAGAGTCATACTGTGCAGGGAAGTGTTTACTGTAGAAAGTAAAAAACAAGCCAAACGCCGCTACTCGGTTTAATTTAATCGAAACCAGCCAAGCTTTCAGGTAAACGTTTAATTGCTCCGCCCGTGTTCCCGGCACATTAATCGCCAGCTTCATCTATATAGCTCTCAGAAATTATTACCGCGTTTCCGTAATACTTTACAAAATGGTTCTGCGGGCAAGATAACTTTTTATGTTTATCCCAAGTCATAACGGCGACAGTAAATGAAAAACATTCTTCATAAATCCAGAATAATGACAATAATACAATAGTACAATAGTTCGAAATGGAATGGGGTCTGAGAATACTTTACGACAGAAGAAATCTTAATGACAATCCGGTAACTGACAATATAGAACAACAAGGTAAAAAATTCACGAAAATAAATCAATCGGTTCTCGGGGACTACTCGTACCTCATACCTACATCTAAATAGCATCTGTGCTGGCTTTTGTATCAATAAAATAAAATATGTTTACACATTTGTGATTGAGAATAACCATCCAACAGCACAAGATTTAAATTTGTTCAATGATTTTCATCCAACCGTAATCTTTGTTTCGTAATGAGGGGGATAGTGTTCCGAGTTCGCAGTACTCTGAAGGTCTACGAAGGTAACGGTCGGAGTAAAGTGGGATCGAAAATATTTCTTATTTATTCCGCACAAGTGAATTAAAATAACAGGAGGTGCAGTCAAAGGAAGGTCGCGTGACATCCTCCTGACAACATAACATCCGGGCTTCTCCCGCTCCTTAAGGTTACGCTTAAATAAATTGGTGCTCCCTTCAAATCGTACACACACACACGCACAGATATATCTTTATATATTTCACGTTGCAATGTACCATTTAATGTTTGGAACTGACTTAAAACACTGAAGGGAATTACACGCCGGGTGTTAGCACATTCGCAGACCTTGACTGGTCAAAATAACCAAGAATATGAGAAAAAAATCCGTTTGTGGTCTACTGGTGCGGAATATAAAGCGCATAATTTTCCTCAACCCAACCTTTCTAGTAAACGATGAGATCAAAAGTCAATTTTTTCTTTTGGCGCTTTGGTTTCACTATGGAAAAGAACGCCTGTTCTAGATGAACGGCTTTGTACCGGTGTTTTGCAAAATGTTGATAAATGAAAGAATTGAAGTGTAGCGAGGTTGATTCATTGCGCAAAATTCGCATTATAGGTTATAGGTTTACTATATACACACACGGAAAATAATTTTTTTTTGTTTCTAAATAATTTATGAATAAATACGATAATAAATATGTTTAAATATTTCTTTGTTTTGTGAACTCAAATATATATTAAGTCGAGGGATCATATTTCCAGAAATTTGAATACATATGTAATAAGAAATAAGCAATTAATTAATAAAGTGTATGGATAATAAAAACATTATACTTAACATAAGAGAAATAACATGTAAAATTCATCGGGTATGTAAATAAATAATTCTAACTTATGTAATATGGACTCTTAGTTTGTAATAGATCTCATTCCGCGTAGTGAGAAGGCTTTTAAGAACACAGATAAAATGTTGAAAAAATCAAAATATGTAGTCATTCCATTCTTGGTCTACAAAGAGAAAAACTAATTTGCTAAATTGTTCTTATAGATAAATAATAATAATAAAAAAATAATAAAAAAGAGTTATGATATTCTTGTTATGGATTAACCAGGGTAGGACAAAATACAGTATTTTCTGCCGTGGAGGGTAAGCACTAAATGGAGCGTCCTGTCAGTGAAATAGTGCTTCCATCTATCCGGGGACTAGGGAACTTCTCATAATTTTAATGAGCAAGTCTTTCTAATTCAATACTACACACAATTACATCATTTTTTGGCATTACTTTCAATTCAAAGTGTATTAAATTATTATTTTGTAATAAAATACAAACGCCGTTCTTCGCGGAAAGGAAAATGTCTAATATTGTAATGACGTCATAACCAAAATTTCATTTTTGAAATTAAACTGAAGATGTATGTGCTCTTTAAATAAGCTGTTGTAAACTAGTAAAATAACAAAGAACAAACTGTGAAAGATTATTAGTTAGAAATATCGCACTGGAGTTTTTCATTTTTCTTACTTTTCCTTATATTGGCAAAGCGTTGCAGGAATTTTAAATATGTCATAAGTCCGGAAGAAAAATCCGTGTGTCTGTATATAATTCCTTAATATAAATGTCTTAATATAATTAAATAAAGATTACCTCAAATTGTAAATTGCAATAATTAAAGAGCAGATTGCCACGAACTCACAGTAAATTTGGTACATCTACGTTATTTTCCGCTGAGAATTATCAGAACAGTATTGATTTGAGTGAGGCTCTACTCAAAACGATGAAATGGCGAACTCGGTGTTTAAAAATTTAAGATAATAACGTTAGACTATAAATATTCTGAATGTCAATACTACGGGAGCCATGTATTACTGATAATTGAGCGATGCACACATAAATTACATATATTTCATTATACGTTCCCATTTCAAAATTACTTGAACGGTCTAACATGGTCTGACAGCTAGGGGGCTTAGGTTGACAGCTTGACGTAATATTCTACTTTCCCTTCCTCCATACGATCTCCTATCTGGCAACAGCGAGCTATTATTCACCACGTTTTTAAGTGACGCGTTGAATTTTAAAAGGTCTAATCGAATTATCAGTTCAATCACATGCACTACAGTGACGATTCGGGACAACTTACAAGTTCGTAGAGCTAATGGACGGGTAATATAAGAGAAGGATTCGACAAGTAAATTATCGATATTTATTTGCTTCGCGAATATTCTAACAGAGTTGGGGGTTTTTATCGATGTCTCGGTAACAATTTATTACAATTGGCGCTATTATACGTGCCTATTAAATAGAAATGTCATCGTTGTTTAATAGGGCATCGAACCGGGCAATGTAGCTGGGGATAACCTTCGAGGAGGTTTTCTGAAATACGACGTCGAAATTGCGCCTCCGGCTTTAGGAATCAAGGCGGCACAAAGGATGCGCAATAAATACAGTGGTTAATCATCTCTTCTTAAGGGATAATCGGAGGTGGGAAAAATGCGTGCTGAGCGACCGTTACCAGCGGCAATTGGTGGTCTGATCCGAGCGGGTGCCACCCGCTTAATAGAGGAGTGGGAAGTGGTGACGCAGTGCGGCCCGACAGCCGCTCGCTGCCTCATGCCCTCAGCTCACTCTTCGCCCTCCATCTACGGTCCTATTTCGTCACACCCTCCACACCTCCACTGCTCGCCGCACCGCACAAATTCACATTTGGCTCCCACAACACCGCGATACCGCGCGGACGTTTCTTTGTCCTTCGTTCCACTCTGTTCGCCCTCGTCCAGGCCGGCGTTTTCTAACGGTGGTCCTCTCTCCATCGCGCATATTCCCTGTGTCCCCCCCCCCTGTATCGTTTATTTTTATTTTACGCAGCAAGAGCACACACCTACCACACAAAGAGTGCCCGGGTGTTTCAGAAATTGAAGGTGGGAGAATTTCTGTTCCGAGAGGCGAATCAGAATAAAGCCGGGGGCTTATAAGAAGAAGGAAGGACACGAGTAAGACCTTACGGTAAAATGTAAGCCCTTCCTAGGAGTACATCTTTTTACTGTCTTCTTACATCATTTTTCCTCGTATTCCTAGATCTGTGCGGCCCCCTCCACCTGCCAGGCCCCTCTCCACGAACTTAATTTTCGTTTGTGGTCCTCGCTTAAGAACCTCTAGGCAGTTCAATTAATATATTGAAACTAAATTAAAATTAACTTTTCAGTAAGTTATACTGAAAGCGCACAAATAAATTTGAATTTACTTTAATCTGAGCTATCCCTATTTGTTTGTATAGAAAACAAATTTCCTTACCATAAAATTCTATTGTATAAACATTCAACAAAGTGGTTAACAAAATAGCCTAAGTATGAGCAGTCAAAAAAATTTAACGAACGATTTTAATTTTTGAACATTGCGCAATAAGGGATGCAGATTGCATCAAACCCTTCCATTTTAGAGCCACATAACACTAACTGAAACTTTTTGATCCTATTATTTTATCCTGCGATAATTTTTTTTCATAAGATCTAGCTGTTGCAGTCGTCATGTAGGTTATTTCAATTGGAGATGATATGACGAATCACTGTTTGAGTCATCAAGTTGGCGTCGGATGAGGAAAAAAAGAGTTCCTTTCCTGATGAAATTAGTTGGACCTAATGTATATTCCATCAAAATAAGGTGCGGAAAATACCGCATTAGTTTTCCCTATACAGAAACTTATATGCTAGAATTAGATACTTAAAAGTATTTTCATGCATTTACGATCTCTATCACTCTTACATGGGCAAACAATTTTAAAGATACAGATATATTAGTACGGTTCTGTACAATAAAAAAATAATTATTTTTTTAATTATAAAGCTAACACGCTGCAGCGGGTTTAGTTATCTATACTAACTGAAATACTAATTTTCACACTTCATTTCCAAGCCTGTTATGATGGCCCGATATAATGTTTCTGTCGTTTGATAATCATTGGCTTTTTGTTAATGACGACGATGATATGAATCCGCGCAGACGATAATGAACTTGAATTTGGGAACATTCCAACTCGGATCGGCATTGACATTGGCTTTTCCCAATGAAAACTGGAGAGGGTAAGTGAAGCGAATCCCAGGAAAAGGTGGGACTGAAAGGACGGAGGTTAGTTGCTTTCAGACTGGTTATTGCCCTCTGTTATTCCCCCTGTGACCGCCCCATTGGCCTCTGAGCCCGAGCCAGATCCTTTCATGACCGGAATAAAGTAAAGCTTTTCCTGCTTCTCGCCATCCTACTTCGTTCCGGCCCAAGGGCTTCTCCGCATTTTCAAGAAATTCGCCCAGAGGAGTGGGAAATGTAGAAAAAGAGGACGATTCTTATCATAACCCGCATTTCATAACCAGCCATACGGAAATTGAGGAATTCGATATTTATTAAAAAACCTCTCCAATTAAATTAATTAAACTGTATTTGTATTTTTTCACGTTTTTTCTGGGATATTATCAACCGCGACTTTAACCTTCACGCTTTATTCAATGTTATTAAGATAATTATCAATTAAGTGAATTTAAGGCTGCGCAAGAAAAAAGTGGTATTGAAAAAATACTTGGGTATCATGCTCTTACTTAAAATAATGCGCTCTTATTCTTGTTCATAAGACCGCGTTGTTGAGCTATATCAAAATGAAAATAAAGTCTATGATTAGAACGGAACAATTAATCTATACAGTTTAATTCGCCAAATTATTATCCAACAATTTGTCTTAAGACCCGCTATCGCAAAGGATCGTGCAATGGTGGAAAAGAAAGTTAAATCATCTTCCTAAAAGGGTAATCCCCTTAAAGGGGTAGAAATTAAGGTGTTGAGAGTGGACCCAGATGGGAATTGGATGAAGTGGAAACAGCCGGGCACGATATACCTAGCATTCGGTAATTACTGCTACTGTAAAGTAGTGAGAAACACGCGCACCTTGGCATTGGCAATGAACGCCTCCACTTCACGAGAAAAGGGATTTCATCAGCTGGGGGATTCTGGTTTCGCAGTTTCGCCAAGCCTCAAATCGATGGGCATTGACGCTCTTATTAACTCGGCAGGAATGTACAACCGGTTCAGCGGAGTTTATTCTCCGAAATGTACCAGCGCGATTTCTATGAAGTACCTGTTGGAAATTCAAGATGAATGAATTAATCTACACGGGTTCCTCCTGTCACACGACTGTGATGATTCATTTTTATATGATCGGTTTGTTTCTTCTCCGAGCGTTTTATATAAATCAGATCAATATCGTGCTGTGACACGAATAAGTTAGTATAACTAATTTTACGGTAGCTCATTAGGGAATTGAGGTACTTGATAAAATTGAAATAATTGATCAATAGGTGAATTTCCACAATTACTCTTTAATTGCTATCCATTTAACAACTAAGTAGAATTGGATAGAGTTGATAATAAACGACAATGTCACGACAATGTTCTTCATACAATGTCACGGCCCGCTTCACAGGTTGAACAAACAAAATAATATTTGTCTATATTCTAATTAAATGTCACCAATATACCGGTTGGGATTAGCATTGCTAATGAGAATAAAGAAGTAGAAATCGCTATAACTATTTATATTTCATGTCAAGGCCAGGATATTAAAATGCATCCTAATTATATTTCCAGATATGATAATAGAGTTAAAACCTATTTAAAAAAAATTAAAATAATAACCTTGACTATAATAATAATGATAACTCCTATAATAATACGATTAGAATTTTATATTAGAAATAGGAAAATAGCAAACATAATTTCTAAGGAAAATGCGTCTTTCACCTAGGTGTTTCTATCGTGGGTCATAACGTTAATGAAGGTTATCTCGTTTTAAAAGGACAAACGCGCAAGGTTTGGTAACAATACTGATCTGACACGATATTAAATTTAGTCCATTCCCCTATTGAATTACGTTTTCACTAATTATTTCCTGTATATCGGTGGTTTATGCAAGAATTCGAGGACAATGAGAAGAATGCTATAAAAACCACTTTGTTTTTTGCACCTTATAGCATATAGTCAATGTTTCCTGAAAGTTTTCCAGTAGATCGTCTCGTAAGAAATAACGCTAATAATAACGAATTTTTATTACTTTTCTCATCTTTTTTCCACTGATTCATACTTTATTCAAGGATTGCTACTGACTGTAACGAGAAGCCTAAATCAGTCAGTATGCAGGACCAAATAAACAAGTGCATACAACGGAATATATCAGCGTAAACTATTTCAATACTAGCGATAAATACTGCATTATTTGACCGTTTCCTTCGGGTTTATAATTAAGTTTAACAAACGCACCCCTTATTACTGGTTAGTAATGTATGATGGTTTTATGCATCTCCAAAAGGTAAAAAATATTTATTAGATGCAAAAGAACCGGTATAAGGACCCACCAGTCGGTTTTCAACCATACAAAGAATAAATTCAAGTTACCAGAATAAATCAAGTAACTTCCCATTCTTTGTCACCCTACCTGAAGTGTATACCTCAACAAAGAACTTTGCTATGGCGTCATTTATTTTCACCGGGCGACTTTAGTTCCAGCATTCTGCCATGCGAAAAAACACGTCTCAATGCCGTTCGTGTGTATGTGCGTGTGTGTGAGAGAGAGAGTGTGTTTGGGTCGTTACCAAATTCGACCTCCAATTTTCCAGAGATTGACTGTTTTTACTTTCCTAGATGCCAGAAAAACGAAATTTGAATTTTGTTTGTGCGTGAATAGGACTCGAATTTGTTTACCCGTGTGAAACCAAAATACCAACAGCTAGGGATTTTTTAGGTACAAAAAACCTATACATTTTTAATTTATTTTATTAATATTTAGAATGTTAACAATGCATTTATAAAAATTAATTTGACATTCGTAGAAGTCGGTTCACGTAATTTTCGCTAAACTAAAACCGGCACCGGTTTTTTCCCGAAGGCCATGTTCCGATCAAATGTTTTCCAATAACAACATTAAGGGATGTTTCTAAGTATACATTATATCCTACAAAACCCACTATAGAAATAAATGTATGTTTTGTGATTTTCTTAGTTCGTATTGTGCCCACTTGTGTTTAGTAGGAAACATTTATAAATATACAAAAAACATAAATCAAAAATATATAAATACTGCATTCGTACTGCATTAATGTTATTCTTATTTAGCTATTATGTTATTTGTTTCGTATCAAAGATTGTTTATTATCAGTATCGAGTATCACGGGTATTACGAGTATCAAAACTGTATATTAATATTCTCTGACCACGATGGTAATAGAACCAATAAAAATAAAATTTATAGCAGGAGGAATGTATTTAAGTCGAAATTGTTAAGCACACTATTGACAATAACAAATGCAGACATACAAATATGGCAAAAATGCTGTTAAAAAAGAAGTTGACATTTAAATTTTTACGAGTACTAATTGGAAATATACCCGGGAGACGGCAGACATCAGAAAGTGGACCGAATTTGAAGATTCAACCAGAGACCAAGGTTACGAGCGAGGTCAAATTACTAAATCCAGGACATCGTTTCATCAACTTCCAGCATTCTCGGCATCCAGCCAATACGCATAATAACAATTCATATTATCCTCGTTAAAATCACCTGTGATAAGAAATGATTTTTGTATCCGTATAAAAAAAAATGAATATATTAGATAAGCGTCAGAAACCTAAAAAGGAAAGCAAATACAGACACTCAAAAAAGTCACTATATAATGGCTATAAAGTTTTCGGGAGCGTGAGGACACTTTTTTGGAGGACTATTAACTTGAAATGAATTCAGCGGGCGTCATTTTTCGAAATGTGAGGACAGCATATGGAGCGAATGTCACATTTCATCACTCGACATTTTCTCCCTCCACTCGTACTGTTCTAGTTCGGTTAGGTGAATTAGGCGGGTGGAGACGGAAGGTTATACCAGGTGAGGCTATTCCAAACCTTCGCGAACCCCTAAACAAATACCTTAAAGGCTTAACCACATTCTTACACTTATCACTTTGGACTGCAATTAAAGAAAGTGAGTATAACATTTTAATCCCATAGTCATCGCCATCCGTTCTTAGATTCCATTTTCAGTCCTGAGTTGACTCCGAAAATTCACCAAACCTGCCAACATTTTAATATGGTTTATTTTATATGTCATGTATAGATAAATAACTGCAAAATTTGAATTTATTGATAATTTTTTTTTCAAAGAATAAACGGGGAAATATTTAAGTAAGTTGGGTTAAGTTAATCTTCGAAAAACGTATAGGCGATAGCTGTGATTGACCTGCGTGTATTCATGGAAATCACTACTCTTGGGGTTTAATTATCTGGGCTAATGTAGTAGTTATGAAGTCTCTAGTCATTTCTGGATTTGATCTTCCCGTTCTCCAGCAACAGTATTTAAGAAATTTCAAATCGAATGTTCTGGAATATTTGGTCCGGAACGCAAAGGTCCGTTTTCCTGTGTTCACTTTATTCATTCATTTTATCAATCAATATCGCTCCAGCGATAACTAACGGTTTGAGCCCATTTTGACAACTCGCATCTTCTCGTCCAATTTTAACGTCTCCCGATACATAACTTCATTCAGGTTCATTTTCATTATTAATCCGCTGCCTTAACAGTTCAATTAATAATGGTTTACCAAACCTAATTATGCACCGGTTCAAAATGGAAACGAAAATATATTTATATAAATTTATTTACAATATGATCAATACACGCTATTCCACTTACTATTTTTCACAATCGGTCGACTGAACAACACTGCTGACAACACTCGTTTGTCGCTGATAAGATCGTTTATCAACCGACCACCAACGGCTTCTGTGACTTGTGATTCAACCGGTGGTTGAACGAGTCGTAATTAAACGGAGACACGTCAGGCTTGAGCGTGGACAAAATTTCAGATTGCTCGTGTACTAACTTCGTGCGAGGGGTAATTGATTGCGCTGAGGTAATGACCTCAGCCCGACCGGTCGGTCCTTCTCGCTTGGACATTTGTACCGGTAACTGAATCCGAGGATCGTGTACGAGTTGCGAACTGAAACATTTCCTGATTCCCCACTGCAGGTAGAGTACATGCCTCAGAGAATGTCCTCGGATAGGACAGACGTTCGGATTGAAATTTGTCACGGGCACTGATAAAAAAAAGAGGACGACAGACTAATTTTCGAGAAAAAAAAATGTTGGCCCCCGTTAAGGTTCCGGAAGCGGTCGGTTGGAAAAGTATACTAATCACGAGGACGAATTCACCGGTAGGAAATTCCAGTGCGTGCCCCCTCGTGTTTACGGGACAAAATCCCCGGTGAGGCGTAGAGTTAGCGTGAAAGGCGGAGAGGGGATGAGGAGCGAGTGATTGTGAGAATGAGCCGGATAGAGGGGACGGGTCAGAAGGGGATGCCCCCACCACTGGCCGCCCGAGAGGTATATGGCCTGTCGCCCCTAGGCCGGCATCAGTTCATACCCTCTAGTGATACCTTCAACAATACCCTCCCCCCCGACTGTATTCTCCTTCGGTTAATATCGTACGCTAAACTTACACCCCGTCTCCACTACGCAGCAGGCCCGCAGTGAGTACACTTTGCTAAATACGATTAAACGGCACTAAACCGGCCGACATCCTAGTTTGTTCGTTACAATATACAGTATTCGAGGTGACGGACAACAAAATATAATTCCTACGTTGGCAGGAAATTGGCTGTTTCCCCAATAATCCCCCCCAAAAATATTGTCGGATTCGCATTTAAGAACGCGCGATTACATTTTTTTCCCGGTTAATTCTCAGCCCATAAACACATATATTATCGGAAAGGAAAAATTTAAATTGCGTCACACAGGTAGTCATTTCGCGCGTATGAGTAACGGACACATTGATTAGACGCTTATATAATAATGCACATTGGTAACTGCGATTTAGTTCGAAAATTCAAATTTATTCGATAGACGGAAAAAACAGACAGTCGCTCATTTCATAATAACGATATGAATATATTTTTTAATATCTTCAGAAATTCAACTCTTTACGAGTACTTTTCTTCTACGAAAATAATCTAGTATGAAATGCATGCATTGTTTCATCTTTTTACCGACGAGAATTGTCGTTTGGAAAAAACTAAATTTGAATATTAGTCCTTTTCGTAATTCATTCTGAGGTCTTTTGAACCGATGCCATAAGCGTAGGACAATAATCGCTAATATATAGAACAAACACTAGAACAGTAGAAAACTTATTTCGGAAATCATTCGGCACAACTGAATGGAGTAGGTCGGATCTCTCATTAATGTCTTACTCGGCTAAACTGTCTGCCGACCATCGTTTTTTTTCCGACAGTGATGCCGCAGATTTAATTAGCCCCTATCAAAGCGAAGACAGTGCCGCAGGAAACAACAGGATAAACAAACAGAAGGCTATAAACGCCAGCTCTGGGCAAGACCAGAAGCCGTCTGTATTCATTCAGAGGTTGTTCGACGAATAGATTTGGGATATAAATGCTAGATAAATATGCAAATTGTCGACAGAATATTCTTATGACAAAATTTTAAATTGACGCGCGCCTACTGTGAGGCGAGAATACTACTCAAAATAAAATTGTGACGGTACTACACGAGCCTTTGGCACGGTCTCAGCATCGAAACGACGTTAGTTGTTTTTGAGACCCGAAAGCAGTGTTGAAACAGGTGTGGGATACACTGTTGTTGCGGCTTGGAAAGTAAACGTGGGACCGAATTATTCTGTCGACTTCGGACGTCATACTTCGCGGTAATTCTATTTAAAAAGGTCCGCAGTCTTAAACAAATTGAGACGAAGCTCGACGGGGGAGAAAGAACAATGCGCGGACAGTATTTTCCTCACTAAATTTCACTGTGGAAATACTCTACCGAGTATATTATTTCGTTGCCAAGATTTCCGCCTCTAAATTCCTAGATCAAATAAATTGCGCATATAAATTATGGAAAAATCATTTCGCGTAATAATAATAAAACCATAAGAAACAGCCCCCGACCATTCATTTAACAATGCGGGTAGAAATGAGAATTATTAAATGAAATCAAATATTTTATTAAAAAAAAAAGAAAATCATTATTATATAATAATTATATGTAAACTTAAACATTCTCCGATACTATCTATTTAACAGAAAAATACCATTTTGTTCCCTGTAATACCATAAACTAACCTTAATGTCTTCTTCCATAGGAACGACGGTAGACCTATGTTTAGATAAAGAAGAGGAAAAAATATAAGTGTAATAATATAAAAAAGCAAACAATAGTTCTGTAATTGATTCATTTAATGCCTGATCGTTCGCAAAAATCGCATTATCGAAACGATGCTATGGCATTTATATCACTTACCTGCCTCTACTATTTTATTTCTCCAGCTATTATCGGGTTGCGGTATACGGCACGAGGTAAAATTGGTCTCGCACGGCCGTCTCAAAACTAGATTTTAAACTTGATGAGAGAATCCTTTGAATCGAGGCAGTCTCCAGAAATCAATTAATCAGTAATCATTTTCTTTAGACCCCTTTGAGCGGCCATTAATCGGATTAAATGAATCTTTTTCCTTAGATATGAAATGAGAAATGGGCGAAAATTTAAAAATCATGGAACAGACAATTTTCAAATTATTAATACGTAATTCGCTAATAGTGAATAAGCGGTATATACATGAAATATTATAATTCTTAATTCTTATAAAATGTAAATACTTTCTTCTCGTCTGAAATCGTTTCATTTCCATCACTGGAAAGAAATATCTAGTTGACATTAAAAGTTGAGTCCATCTACAGGAAATGGGAATAAATTATGATTTCAAAATGCATTTTCTTTACGTCCTTATTTTACAGTTACCGCCATAGGAGGGATCCGATCCCAAAATTACCTTTTGAAATAAAGCTGGGTTTATATAATTTTCGTACGATTTTCAGATCTATCTCGCTTAATTTTGTTCCTACTCCAACGACTATTCCAACGAATATGCTGTCAGCGTGTGTATAGAGAAACTGATCGGTTTGACGCGTGTACCTCACTGTTTCTTGGACTACTCACATACTGTACAAACCTGTAATATTAAGGATTTTAAAATAAACTACATAGGTCACAATAATTTCGCAGGCATTATAAAATTATTAGGGTTTGACGTTATTGGAAGTACGGCTGAAATTTATAATTAGATATAATGATGGAATTAATCCCGAAAGACGCTTCCTAGTTCGGAAAAGTATAATAATCATTGATAAGGATCTGGGATCAGAGTCAAAACTGCTACCGACCTTCGACGCCGTAAAGGTAGGCATTCACTAGGCATTAGGCCTATCACCGATTTAGGTAGTCGGGACGAGGTAATTGCCGGTTGAAAACTGAACTGGGATTAACCGGTGTTGAAAATGTTGATCAACACCCGACTCAGTGAAAAGAGACCGATTTGGAAGTCAGGGTTCACGACATGACACCGGCCGTTTGGTCATAAATATTCAGCGGGCATTTCTAAAACAAACCTCGCTGTACAGACCGGCACTTCCTCCATTACGCAATACCAGCTAACCCCTACGATCGGCGCGCGATTTTCTGAATCCTCCGCATATGCTATCTCCTCCGGAAAACTGGAAAATATAGCGAGACAATATTTTAAACATTTATTCACTTTCTTCTGAAGGATTCGATCGATTTGGAATAATGAAACCAATCCGCAGTTTGCTAATGGAATTCAGTTTTCCAACTGTAGACGGCAAAGTCCCAAAATCCATCGTAAAATACCACGACAATATTTTCATTTATTTATATAAATATACGGCATTGACAAACACCTAAACGCAGAATGGAGTGATCATGCTGTCGACACTGCCTTGTGATCGATCGGAATAAATTTGAAGGGCAAGATATTAGTCAGTCCCGTCACCGTATTCGCAATTAACTCCAGAGAAAAAAAACTAATCAGTAGACCAGAATCCAGCGGGGCTAAATGATAAATTTAAATCAATTTTAATTTTTTTGTTCGCTTAATTGCTTGATTGAACTCGATGATAAAATTATATTTGCACACCATTCATTTTTCAGCTACTTTTTTGCCTACCGCCAGTTAAGGCTGCCACGCCTGATTTTACATAACGTAGAACTACCGTGTGTTAGTGATAGGGTAAAATAAAATAACACAATCAAATTACGATTCCTCCGTGTGAGAACCCAACTGGAACTTATGAGTGAGTGACGCAAAGTCATTTCTCCGATTTACTTTAGCCGTACTGACGTTCTGTTCACAAATTGTATCTTGGAAGGGAGCAAGTAGACGGGAACTGTAGACTGCTGTAGGCCACGATCAATTAACCCAGTTACGGAATCGTAAGTCGTTCCGCCGCCGGCAAGGAGACCTGTTCCCATAAAACGCCGATATTCTCCTCAGACCGGACACAACACGGTAGACGTAAAAGTAAGGCTTTTTCTAGCCCCCATCCCGAAACAGGGGTATCTATTTTTTTCTATTTTCGGAAAATAAAAGTTCTTAAACTAAATTTCAACCAGCAGGCACAAATCTAATTCGGAATCTGAGCCTACTATTCTTGAGGCTCCTAATCTCTGGACAGTGTCCGAATCAATCGGGCGATTTAAACTCAATTCGGTTTTGTTATTTTCAGTGTTACAAGTACGTAAGAGTGGCTTCTCGATTGTAAATGTTAAGTACCTGCGCAGCTGTTGGGTTTTACACCATGGCCGATGCATACACTTCCAGTGACGGCTGACTCCCTCCAAACAATTAACACCTCCTTTTATGAGATCCTCAACGCGTGACTCATCCAATTCGCCTCTTAAGTCACCCATCGTTTTAAAACTTGCATTTTTTTCCACGTTCGTAAATTCTAGGAGCGGAGTTTCTCTAATACGTTTAGATTGAAATACAACATTTAATCAAAAATGACATCCCGTATCGGCCAAATTTATTAGTATGAATTCTTTCCCCAAGAACACGAGTTTACACCTGTTTCCATTTTACTTTGAACTCACGAGAAACTAATTGACACACTTTCTTATTTCTCAATTTATCCTGTTACCATACTGGAAACTGAAAATTTAATTTGGGCTTAAATGAGTATAACATTACTTTTTAAGGTGTTAAGAAAGAAAGCTGTCATAAGTGTAACTATCACACGAAAAGAAATAATATATAACGTGTACATTTTCACAATATGCTCCAGCAATATAGTTTTCTTGCAAGCAAGTTGGCTTTCAGATGCTGGTTTTAACTTCGTCTTAATTAAATTGCACACTTTCCAAATAAAAGATGTTATTAGAACTGTAAATATGAATATGGAGACTTATTTTAGTGACAATTTTAGTAAAATGGTTTTCATTGATTTTATGGTGTAACTATTTTTATTATATATACGCTAGTTTTTTTTAATGTTTAAATGGGGAGAAATATTTATCACGTTTTTTCTCTAATTACAAATTACATTTATAACAACGTGACCGCGAATTCACACCAGGGCCCCGCTATAACTTAAACCGTTGAGAAGTATTTAACTTCATGAAATCGGAATGGTCGATTCCACCGAGAGTTGTGTAAGCGACGCACTGAGTTTCTTACTCAATATTACCGGATAGTAAAACCCGGTAACTGGAAGCTGACAAGCACCAATTGGTTTTGTAATAAAGGCCACAGTCGGGCGTTATTTGCATTGCGCAAATCAAATGGCTGAGAGGACAAATAAGGTTATGTTCGGCTGGGCCGTCTTATTTAACAACAAGCAGATGAAACTGACTTGGAAAAAATTATAATTCCTATAGTCAGAATGTGAGGACGAACTTGAAACGTTTCCGCATAATGTTTTTTGATGAGAATTTATAATTTCTCCCCGTTACTAACGCCTTTTCCTCTGCTGAAATCTAGTAAATCCGATGATCTCAATATAAATATTTTTTCTGTGCGTACACTCCTCCTATAATGAGAATAACGGGAAAAATGTCCATGTATCCCTACGTATATATCTACAGAAGGATGAAAACTAACTAAATGGGTGGTATGATATGAGCGGTTGGGGGTTGGTAGAAATGAGTCCGGCGGGATTGCCTAGCTGTGAATTTATGGGGCGCTCCCTGAGTCAACGACGCTGACCCCTCAGCCTCTTAGAGAGGAACTTTCACCTTCTGTCGTTTTTCACTCTCCCCATCTAGATCGATCGCTCACAGTTCCCCTTTCTCATATTTGCACTTTTCCCCTTTTCCATTTCCTCAATCTTCCCCGAGTCTCTTTTAACAACTGGATTTTCATACTTATCGCTTAAGTAAGGTGAAACCATCAACGAGCCAGTCATTCATGACCGGTCGATGCGACCAATATACGCGTTTTTGCAAAATAATTAGGCTGAAGACGGTTTCTAGACATCATTTTGTCAATTCTTTGTCCCTAAGGGGTCGCATCTATTGTGTTGAGGTCGTCGCCTCTTCCGTCACTCTCTCCATCCTACTAATAGGTCCTTCGCAACATCCCCTTTATATCCTCTGAGATAGCCTCGTTCTTTTCTTGCCTCAATTCTCCGATTGCTTCATAACCATCTACCCGAACCTACTTTTCCGTCGACGATCCTGCCAGTAGTTTTACGGCTTACAAAAACCACGTTACCGTTAGTCTTGACCGATCCTAGGAGGAACCTCCTTTAAAACTTTCCTATTAGGAACACGGTCTATTCTATATAACACGATAAAAAATATAGTTTACGCTTTCTAAAAATGCAATATAAAAAGTCAGCAAGATTAGGTATTCCCATGTAGCGGAAGAGATGAATTATCTTCGTGTGTGAGTCCACGTTGGATCTGTAATCGAAAGTCAATTAAAGTCCAATATTTCCAATAATAATTTTTTTATTACGTTAGAATTTTTATTTTGAAGGCTAGGAAGGGAATTATAAGAAATAACAAGGTCGACTAATAGAAAACAGGCAGCGACGCCCCACAGTCCATTGTTGGAATTCAGCATCGCATTAAAGAACGAAGTACAGCAATGACACATGCAATTAACAACTATGACTTTCATTCATGCTCGTTATCTAGACGAATAAAGTCATTAGTTATTATTGTATTGAATATTTATAAATTAATCCGAAGTGTTGCAACAAATGTGGATAAAGAATTAAAATTACGCATCAAGTACATTAATTGTATGAACACAAAATACTAGAAGGCTACTATCATTACATCGTCAATCAATTGAGAAGTAAAAGACAAGTTTTTGGTTTTACAATAGAATACGTAATATAAAATTAGAATCTATAACACGTTATGTACAATATTGTGCACTTCACTACAAAATATATTTAAACATAAGATTGGTCTTCAAGATGTTATCAAAACCATTCCTGTTCTACTAAACTATCCTGCAGGAGAAACAGGTTCCATATTTGGTTTGATAAAAAAATTGGTCAATTTAGTTTTTGGCGCACACGTTGAAAATTGCGCCACAATTACGTAATTCAGAAAATTTCATTAAGGCAATATACCGTCGGCTTGCGACACCTTAATGAACATTGCCCCAAGGGGAGCTTTAATGGACGCGTAGCGTAAAACATGGCGTTTCGGTATACGCACACTGGAAAGAATAAAAGAAATGCGTCGATAATTTATGGCATTTAAGGAAGCGTTGACCGAGTTTATAAGTGAGATTAATGACAAATACGTTCCGGGGGATAGACACTTTTTCGACACGATTATACAAGTCAAGGAGAAATTATTATAAATTAATATACTTTATTATATTGTATTACTTGAATTTTGAGCCATTATTAAATATTGAATTCATCATTAAAAGCTTCACAAATAGCTACATCCTTCAATTTCGCCAACAAAGGGAACAAGTATTTTACAGTTGTATCGTACAGAATTTTAAACATAACAATAATTATATCAACATTAATATTAGAATGTTGCTAAACAAATAATTTCTGGTATCCACTCGTCTTATAGAATTCGTGTACATTGAAGGTTAAAGAAATTCGAATTGAAAGGGAAGTGGGTTCTATTGTATTTCGTTTAAGAGCACCAGTCACAATAACTGTCTCGCGCCGGAATGACGCATTCACGGTTTGCAGTTCCATTCGTTCATTTGTGCGACGATGAGTTATTGTTACGCAAGAACACTCTAAGCGTGCAATTTACTTACGCTGTTTTTAGCCAAATAGCAATGGAAGGGGACAACGGGATTGTCAGTAAAGAGGACACATTAATTGTCAAGTAGCAAGGCTCCGATTGGCCGGTGGAGATCATTCATTAGCGGTCCCCTCGGCTTCAATCTCAACGCCGATCCCCAGTTCAGTCCAGCGTTCATCAGTCAACATTTAACTCTGACCTGGCTTAAGCTAATCACCTACCGCTCCGCACGAAGTAAATTTAGCAATGTCCTGAATTCAATTCTTACGCTATTGTGAAATAGTGAGCTCGTGGATACGTTAGAATCAGATTAACGTCGTGTGCTCGGAGTGCGTGTCTGTGTTTCGGGGAATATAAGAGGAGTAAAATCGCGTGGTAACCCCTCAATATATATTTTGAACTAATGGAGGTACGAAGTTCGCTAGAAAAAATAAGCCAAAATTAAAATTAACGGTTTTTGTAAAAAAACAGTTCGTTCGTATCTTTATTTTTGAATCAAAGTCCATCCGTAGCAAAATGTCGGTGGCAGTACAGCAGCTCAGAATGAGACCTGGTTTCAGTTATAGGCTGAAATAAATTCGGGACAACGCACCGAGAGCAACTGGAACGTGGTTAAATTCGCGGCGGCTTATCTGGGGCCGTTCAACCGGCGGCAAAATTATTTCACCACACACTTGACCCGATTCGAGCATTTGACTAACCGGTTCTCAATGGAGCGTTCCTCGGTTCATGAAATCGTACTTAACGACGTCACCCGGAATTGTGGATTCGGTGCGCTCTGTAGTAACCTTTCCGTCGTTTGAACAGTCTGAATGTAAGGCTTATTGCATTGGAATTAGATCATTTGTAGCGGACTGAATAAATATACATAAATTATAGTAAATATACACATACACATGACCCAGACTGCACAAGTATACTGTTATATTTGAAGTTAATTGAGGAATGTTATCGCCCATGTTATGTACTTCCATCCCTTGCTAATTTCTTTACGGCTCTCAGCCACTTAAGTGCGTAATTCACTTGAGATTATTCTAGCGATTATGCGGCGCGATTGGCAACGTTAAATACTGTAGTCACCGGAATCAATCTATGATACGTGCCAGTATAATACATATTATCAATCTAATAAATTGGATTTGATTTGTTTATCATCGCAGAAGAAAGTACTCACGAAAAAAATGGAGAGTGAACGAGAAGAATGCAGAAGGTCATTGCGTAATATCCATTTTATATAGGGAAATAAACACCAGACAAGTACGGCTTGCAGCATAATCGCCTGAATGCATATTTCAATTAATTTTTTTCACTATCCTTTAACAATCTCCATCCAAAATCGTATTGATACACTCTAAAAAATAAACAATTATGGACTTGTGGGCTCGAGTTCCTTATGTTTTTTGTTTGCTTTGGCAGTTCTGCGTTTAGCAAGATAAAAAACGTTGATTTCCATGTTCCTGTCATTAGATAAATTGGAATTACCAATTGGAGCTGTTTTGACCTAAAGGACTTAAGAAAAAATTCCTAATGAACTGGCAATTATCATTGTTAGTTAGTGTTGTCCCTGTAGATAAGTTAAAGCTATTCTTCATTTGCAATTTTTAATTTGAAAATAGGAAATTTATACGGGTTATTAAAATTTCGATTCTTCGGCCAAACTGAAGACATTACTAAGCAAATTACGTTGTCTGCTTATGCAAAGCATACAAGTAATTTTGATTATCACGTTATGAAGCTAATAATACAGTAGAGTGACGCTTACTCTCAATTGACACATTACGTGTAACACGTAATAAAAGGTAAAGCTTATTTATAAAGGCCAAGTTCATACAAAATTTAACCAACAGTCAAGTCAACAGTAATATTGTGTTAGCAGAAATATTTCTATTCTTTGTCTATTTAGCTGTGTAGGACATTGTTCTGTCATTGAAAGTGAACTGCATTAAATATTAGGTAAGAGGAGTTATTTATAATAAACGGCATTGACCTAAAATGTTGCGGTTTACCGAAATATTTCCCTGTTCATTGAGACGAGAGCAACTGTGTTGCGGTTTAGAATATAGCCTTTAACATTAGTCTTAAAATATAATATAAGACATAACATTATAATATAATATGATATATTATTCTTTTAACACTCACAGATCGCTATATAACCCTTTAAAAATGTTTTAGCAACGTTTTTCTAAGTAATTGAGTAATCGAAGCTTTTTCGCCGCGTACCCTTAAGAACTAATGTTTTCCGAAACCTAGACTCTTCAATATATATTCCATATTCCTTCAATTGCACATTTCAACTATATATCCGTGTGTGTGGCATAATATTATGCCACATATTCTGTCTAGCCTAGATGGTGTTTAGTCTGTTAGTACTACACATTTGTAAGGCCAAACTTATTATAGATAGACTCAAGTGTAGTGTATTGTGACAATGATGATTGCACAAAAAGGAAGTTGGAGAGAGGAATAAAATTCGCTTTGAAATTTCTCCCCGCCCCCTCCTTCCCTCTATCCGGGTCAATTAAATTTAGTTCCAGGACTTTTTCTCTTGCCATTCTTCTCGTCACACTCTTTGTATGAAATTCCAAGGACAGTTAAAAAGTGAAAGAAGGCAAATGCTGTGTGCTAGGCGTGACGTTATTCGGCCGGTTTTATTCGGTGGGGTGTCGCAAAAAGAAGAGCGGTTGGGGGGACCTCCCCCAACAATGAGGCCTAGTTGAGCCTTCAAGGCCCTGTCAACAATGAGTCGTCCTTCTGCAGGCTCAGGCTCAGGCTCACCACCGACTGCTCCTGATGCCACTACAAAAGCCTCAAGATAAGCCCCCTCCCAAGTCCCCCCTGTTCATTAAACATGTCGCAATAAAAGCGAAACCGAGCCCTCTGGAAACGATAGCGTCGAGATCGCAGATAACGCGCCAACGCCTTGCTGTAATTAATACTCGGAGCTAATTGCAAAATTTAGACAAGGGAAATCACTATCTCACATCTGCACACTGATTAACGGGTGGAAAAAAACTAAGCGTTAGCTTTACATGCCATATTACAGGGAAAGACACGCAGTAATTGAAGGTTAGCTATACAACAGACACAGACGCATTAGTTGACACTGCAAACAGATTCGAGACACATAAAATTAAATAACATTTACTTACTCGTCGTATATGGTATAGTTTTTATTATGTCAATTAATAACACCGTTCCAAATTGTCGATTTTCATTTATATAGAAAACATAATGCTTCGGGCATGAATATTCAATTGATGTTTCTGATAGATACTGGGACATCAGTTCCAGGGCCTTCAATGAAGTGTATTAAGATTATGGCTGATGAATACGATCCTTTTTACCCTTGAAACGTTAAAGTGTCTATTATATGTAACTAACAGTATTAACGGCCTATGACTGGTAAACCTTCCACGATCAATTATTTAAGCTCTCTTTTGCACCAGACTTCCCAACATAGTTTATTTGTGGTAACATAAATCAGACTCCCTCAGGAGTCCTTATTTCTATTAGCTTATTCAACTTCAAGTTCATACCAACTAATCGCAGAACTTGTTTCCTGAATATTCTATTAGTGACTAATATTTTTCGAACTGAAAAAATAAAATCATTTGCCGAATTGTATTTCAAGATGCGGTTGAAATCTACCGCGGCATTTGTTTGAAGATATAATTTTAATTACACGGGTTAGAAATAGATTATTTCACAATGTTGTACATATCTTTAATGTCGATTAATGTTTATAGGCTATGGGAAGTATACCCCAGGTGTCAGTGTTGAAGGGGCTGACGACGTACCCGTTTGGCCCCACCAAGCTCCACAGCCTCCTCGAGAGGAGTGCCAGCGATCCGAAAACGGCCAAACTTACAGCGCTAATATACAGAGGTCAGTTCCAATATTTTAAAATAATTACAAATATATCATTTATTGCAGAGCATACAGAACAAATAATACCCATATCGCCCCAATGACTCTTATCATTCACATACTAAGCCGGTATCGGCGTCTCACTAGTGTCAGTAGAATGTCGTTGCATGTCGTCTACCGTGGTATAATATGGCACCAATAACAATACGTCACTCGGTTCAATGTAGGTTTTGTTTTTACCTATTAGAGAAATATTCCCCAGGAAATATACCTCACCTATGGAGAGGAACATAAAATGATGTTGTACCCGATCAAACAAACGATTGAAAACAGAGACAGGGAACCTCGAAGGAAATGTGGTTCCAACATAAAGGCTTTGGGTATTATATATGTAAATTCAATTGTGTTCTTGTATTAAAGGTCTGTTGACGACAATTCGAAAATTATGAGGGCGATATTAACATACGGGTCAATGAAAAATCATTGGAAGGTGGGCGAAATTATAAGCTGAAAGCGGGAAGAGGTAACGAGGTTTTCGTGTCCTTTTCACTGTCGATCCTAACTCTTTTAGACCTCATCAAGATTCGAAACGCCGCTTCGAAATGGCACTTGAAAGAGGAAAGGCGCGCAAGCGAAAGCCTTGTGCACTCGGTCGATGCCTACGCGCGTCCGCCCCTCCTCCCCCACTGGTTCAATGCTATCACGTTCAATTCAGTTCCATTTATTCGAGCGCCACCTCCCCCTCTCTAAACTGGTTGAATGAATAGCAATTCCAGTCTTACGCGCGCACGTAAACCGGCTTACGTCAACCGAGAGAATTTCAAAGAATTTCATTTCGGTCCCTAAATTCGCACTTGAGGCAAATGCAAATTTATGAGAAGTCTGATTATTGCCGCGTACATCATCCTCTGTCCCGGCACGAAATGTGTGCCCCCGAACCTCCTTAAATTTAGACATGAAAAACTTTTTTTTCAAGTAATAAAGTTCGAAATACATCTATTCGAATATTTACAATTCAATTATTTAAATATTAAAAAATTTAATTTTATTAATTATTTTTTCAAAAATAAGACTGACGACCTCTGTCTTAAATTGAGTGTGCATCATCAGTGACAATATAAGATTGTCCTACGCCTTAATACATATTTCAAATGAGGTTTTACTTCAAGGGCGCTTGCAATCAGGTTGAACAATCGGCAAGAGACAGTCAACTTGTGTCAAACGGCAAATGAACGCCCAGTCGTAAATGGCATAAATTTCAGGGACTCTCAATTATATTCACAATGCGAAAGAGAGAGAGAGAGAGAGAGAGAGAGAGAGAGAGAGAGAGAGAGAGGGAGAGAGGGAGGGAAGAATTGAAAGTGTTACAAGGAGAGGAGGCTTCGACCCGAATCTATTATTATCGTTATTACATTGTTCGAAATTGCGGATGTCCCTCAGAGCACTTTGCCATTTTCAACCGCTCGAGCGAATCCAGAGCACGGTGGCTTGAGATTTTGCAGCGTACGCTGGTTTCGTCAATAACATCTAAGCCATAGTATTCCGCTTTCCCCACATTTAGATATCGATAAAAACACATATTCACATTATAGTTAATATTATACGTTAAATTAATACGAAAGGAATTAATTTAGTTAGTGCAGGGTATGTCTCTTCTTGCATATGTAATTATATAAATTATAAATGGAAACCAACTGTATTACAAATTATGATTTTGCAACTAAAATTTCTCGCTTTGACGAATCCGTGCCAGACATAAAACGGCCAAACTCCAATCGGGCGGGTTTACCTCGGCCAACGTGAGAGCCGGGGATTATATGAAAACCCTCAACACAGTTGTTGAGGCATCGGAAAGCAATTCCCACAACACTAGGCTCAGATTTATATAGTTTTTCTAATAGTCCCACCGAGTGCTCTTCTCGCCAATGCCAATGCTAGAATCATGCAGCGAGACAAAGTTCTGCACAAGACAAAAGTCAATGCTAAACGCTGAAATTAGAATGGAGTAGAAAATATCTAGAAAAGAGAAACAAAAAGGTACTTCTCACCAGAAGGCAAAGCCAAAAAAGTCAAAAATGTTGTCCGCGTTGATAGGCCCTGTTGTTTTCGGTTTTAGTTAGATTATAATTAAACGGACTTTTTTCCACCAATAAGCTAAACGAAGAGTAACGCATTTTTTATCTTTCTTTGCTTAGATTGCAACGGAGAGGACAACAATTGGAGCTACCGAGATCTGGACTCGTGCGCGAACCAGTTGGCTCGGGCCATTGTGAATTTGGCCCGGGGTTCTTCGGTGGCCAACGGAGATGGTGATCTGATAGTCGGTGTAGCTCTCACGCCTTCGGACCATCTGGTCCTCACCCTGCTGTCCCTGTGGAAGGCCGGCGCCGCTTACCTACCCCTGGACACCTGCTCGCCCCAGGACAGGATCAACCACATCATACAGGAGTCCAAGCCTATGCTCATCATCACCGAAGTTGGTACGTCTCCCTTTCCACCCCCTTCCCGCCACAGGCATTCGAGATTCTCTGTTCACTTGAAGAACTGGGGACGGTGTACGAGCGGTCGCGTACCGTCGTTAGACTATAACACTGTCGATGGCACGGTATGGCCCTTTAGTTTTAGTTAACCGATTTCTTTAAGGGCACATCGGTGTTCCGGATTGGGAGTATCGTCGGGTTATTTTTCATGATCCTTGGGTTGGTAATCAGGTAGTCTTTATTTTCCACTCTTGTGATTTTCTTTTAATGGTCTTTATCATGTTTTTAGTCTGTTGATGATCTTCTTACGCGATAGGCTTGAGAAATATAGGACTAGGTAATCTCTGAAAGGCGCTAATTTCGCTTCCGTTGACAGCTGCTGAGTCTGCTGTATATAGGTTGAATAGTTTGGGGGAAAGATCAGATCGTTGAGGAACGCCGGCCGGGATAGTAGAGATCGAGTTATTTAATAATTTAAGACACTTTAATTAGTACCTTTCTGTTGGTAAGGAAAGAATGCTAGAGAATGCACATTCGCTAGGTCCATTTCGTAGACAAGCCCGTCGCTATGCCCATTTTTTGTTTAACTTTTTCGTTTGTTAATTTTTTGTTTGTTGTTTTTGTTATATATTTATGTTTTTATTTTTTGCTTCAATTATTTATTTTATTATATATTGTACGAGCTTATTGGTAACTGATTAATCGATTAATCTTCATAAACTCCTCTAAAATCAAAATAGAATATTTCGATTGCATTTTTATAAGAATAATACGTTATTTTAACTGTATCGACCATAATTTACTTTACGTTATTAAGCTTAAGTAATCTCTTTCTAGGTGACACCAATGGTTTGTACAGAAGCGTGAACACTATTAGTTTTGCTAAACTTTACAAAGAAGCTTCGACATTATCATCGGCTGGTATCTCTTCTGAAGAGCTTCTTGCCGTGAACAGTCATCCTACTGCCATTGTTATGTATACTTCTGGCAGCACAGGAGTACCAAAAGGTAAGGGATATATTTTAGTACATTTAGCTATTTCAGGTCATTTGTAGGTCTACATACTTGTTAACACCAAATCTCTGAAAATCCCTCGATGTGAAAAGTTTTAATTAAGTTTCTGTTTTTCCTTTATTTTATTTGAACAATAATAATTTATCGTAGTTTTCCCGATCTTCTGACTCCTCCCGCTTTCAGACAGAAGATTGAGATAAGGGTATTCCATACCCTCGCAGACCACTTAACAGGTATTCCAAAATAATAATTTATTTAATAATGATAAAACAACTAAATATACCGTACAATATGTACACAATAATTTGCTACACATAAGTATAAAAGAAATTAAAACCTAAGAAATAGAATCTTGGGTTAAAACCTAAAGTTATATTTGGTTATATTCGGAGAGCCAAATATATCAAAAGGGAACTGAAAGCCCCGTGGCTATCCTGCTCATGAAATGAAACCGTTTAATCAAGTAAAACGATTAACTCATTGTTGAATAAATTCGAATAGTGTTTATTAATATTTTGTTTACAGGTGTTCGACTCTCTCATGCAGCAGTGCTGAACAGACTACAGTGGCAGTGGAGAGAATTCCCTTATGGTCCAGAAGAACATATATGTGCCTTTAAAACAGCATTAACTTTCGTGGATTCAGTCAGTGAAATTTGGGGACCACTCCTCTGCCCAGAACCTAAATCAGTTCTTGTTGTACCCAGAGAAATCACCAAGGATCCCCAGAGACTCATTGATGTTTTGGAACAGTACAAGGTGTTGTAAAAATATTTTCAAAACCTCCAACTAAACTACCTGCAACTATAATAACAAAAAGAATATTTCCAGTGAATCATATACTGATAACAATTTATACCATAATCATATATTATCAATACCATATTGTTATGATTTGTATATAATGTGAGTTAATATGATTTCACTATCTAAAACCTATTATCGATATAAACTCAGACTTTCATTCACTCTTAACAAATACTTAACTTTTTTAATTACAAATGTATTATATTTATTTTCCTGTTTCAGATTGAAAGATTAGTATTGGTTCCAACTCTTCTCAGAAACATTTTGATGTACCTGAACATGTCAAATGATCCCGTAAGTGTCTTGCATTTCATAGTGAAATTTTCCATTTTAAAATTATAAACCTGTACCAGTGTATTAAGTATAATAGAATATTTTTTTAAACAGAACAAACTGCAAAGGTTAAGATTATGGGTGTGCAGTGGTGAAACACTAACCGTTTCTCTTGCCAATGAGTTCATTGATTACTTCAATACAGGATATCATACACTCTGCAATTTCTATGGTAGCACAGAAATTATGGGTGATGTCAGCTATCACATTATCAGATCAAGTCAAGACATTAATTTTGATGGAAAAGTTCCAATTGGTAATATATATTAATAATAGTATTACTCAGACATTAATCAGGAATTTAAACCTTTACACATTACATGCTGAAACTTTGATAATAAAAGAAATATAATTTTTATAACAAAAAATTAAATATTTAAACAAAAATAACATTTTACTTTTTTAGGTGTACCTGTTGACAATACCATCCTATATTTACTGGACAAGGATTTGAGAATTGTACCGTCTGGTGAAACAGGAGAACTTTTTGTTGCTGGAAGGAATTTAGCATCAGGATATGTTAAAGGACGTGATGCTGATAGATTTATTGATAACCCACATGCAGTTGATCCTGGTAGCTATTAATATAAAATATAAAAATAAGTTTTATATTATTGATATTAGGTAGTAAATGTGGTTACCTTTCTAGGTTAATAAATCAGATAATATAAAAGATTCTATCAATATGTCAACATTTTATTTTATGTATAAACTTATATATTGACTAGAAATTATTTAATCACAATGGATCAATGTAAATTGTGATATAATTACAGAATACAACTACTTGTACAAAACTGGAGACTATGCAAAAATTGTGAAGAACACATTAATATATGAAGGTCGAACAGATTCTCAGGTAAAAATTCGTGGTCATAGAGTTGACCTTGCAGAAATTGAAACAGCTCTTGGTAAAATTAAAGGAATTGAAAAAGCTGTTGTACTTTGCTATAAACCAGGGGAAATTAATCAGGTAATAAATTATGATGTATTTATTAAAATAAATCACTGTAATAATACAACAATTCTAAGTAAGTATATACACATTAAATGTTAAGCTTTTTCTCCCTCAGTTCTAAGTAAAAGCAGCAAGATTGTAGTGAATTGTATATGTGGCAATATTTTCAGGCTATTCTAGCATTCATAATTGTTGAGGATAACATAGACATGTGCGATAGTGACATTGAACTGCGTTTGACAACTTCTTTGCCACCATATGCAATACCACAGGTATACCTTATCTCAACATATTCTATGGTTCTATGAACTTTATATCATAATTAACGATAATGGATGATTTTCAAAAATAGTTATCAAACATAGTTGAATAAGATAATAAAATCAATATATTAAATTAATACAGTGATAGTTAAATCAATTTGTTTTGTTGTAGGTAATCACAATTGAAAAAATTCCTCTCCTAATAAATGGCAAAGTTGATAGACAGTATTTACTAAGGTCATATGAAGAGTTGTACAGTAAGTTTTATTTCTTTTATTCTTTTCAAAATTTACATCAGCATTAAGAAAACCATTCAGAAATAATGGAACATAGTTTTATTATTTTTTTTATCAATGAATTGCATATTTTGCATGAATTGTATTATTTTAATAACATTTTTTTAGGTAATGAGAAGCAGATAGAATTTGATATAGATTATACAGGTATTCCATCTAATAAACTGATAGCAGCAGAATGTCTTTTCAATACGATTGCATCAGTCCTTGGTGCTTCAGTCAGAGGCAAAATATCTACCACTGCAAACTTTTATTCGCTAGGAGGAAATTCTTTAAATTCAGTTTTTACAGTCACAAAATTAAGAGATCAAGGATTTTTCATAAGTAAGAACAAATTTTAAAAAAGGCATTGAGAATGCATACTAAAAAATACTATAAACTCTTACATTTTCTTTTATAATGGGAAATAACATGTACAACTATATAACATAGTTATACAATATATGAATGGGGCAACACACTCAAAATTACATTGTCTCTGCTCTCACAGATATAACTGATTTCATTACTGCAAAATCACTGGGTGAAGTGTTGGGGAAAATGGTACATGAGAATGATGGCCACATGTCATCAAATGCAAATACTTCAAATTTAAAGGCAGAAATGGTGAGGGAGAAACATAAGGCAGACTTATATAGGTATTTGAATATAAGTTTTACTGTACAATTTCCAAGTGAAACATTCAGATCATTCAGTGATTTGACAATTATTGATTTGTAATGTGAAGTACTAGATGACAGAATTAAGAAGTATTAATTAATATTTCAGGATAATAACTGACAGTTTTTATGAAAAAGCCGATCTTGAGAGATGGATTGAGCCACCACTTGAAAGGAATGATTATACTGAGTTATTAGATAAAATGTGGGATGCTCTTGTTGCTAAAAATCTGAGGTATAAGACCGTTCATTAAATGTAATCAATTTTATTTTATTTACATTATGAACATATATAAAGTATATATCTTCCAGGTATAAGTATATATTTCCAATTAATTCCACAATTTGTGTTTTGTTCAATGGATCAGCCAGTGTGTATATAGAATAATTAGGCTACATGGAAAACTTATTGTAACTACTTTTATGTTCAGTTATTCCTATTATTTTGTGATATAATTTAAACAATTCTTGTTCTTCTTATTGAAGAATCATAGCAGCTTACAACAGTTATGCAAATTCATTATAATCGCCATGATCAATTTAAATAAAATTTATTAATTTAACTAAATAACTTCGTTTCAGTTTTGTTGTGAAATCAGAATCAGGTGAAATAATTGGGGTTTCTTTAAATTTTGATGCACATGATGAACCTGAAATTGAAATTGCAAGTAGACTGACAATTGTCTTCAATTTTCTGGAATACCTAGAAGGACCCATTAGGTACGTAAATAAAATTCAGAATAAAAGTTTATATTCACATATATAGCACTTTTTCCTGTAACCTGAAAAGTATTGTTGTATCTGATAATTTCCATTTTCACAAATTTATATATATATATATATATATATATATATATATATATATATATATATATAGATAGATAGATAGATAGATAGATAGATAAATAGATCGTAAAGTGAGGGAGGTAGAAAATAAAAAAAAAATAGAAGAAAATGGTAATAATTAAACATACAGTGCTATACATACTAATCCTTTTTATATTGGTAAAATGATTAACAAGGAAGGAGAATATTTCAAAAATTTATGTTTACATTTCTATGATCAGAGAGCGGAAGCTTCCACAAGGAAAAGGTAAGGTCCTGCATAGTTTCATGATGGGAACTGACAAGAAACTTACACCTGGAGAAAATGTTGAAGTTATTGAATTTATGGAAAAGGAGAACCTAAAACTGGCCAGGAGCAGGAGTTTTGCTGGTATCTTTACGACAAATACAAACCCACTTACTCAGGTTTGTCAATTGCACATGGCCAATTAGTTTGTTTTGTTTTAAAATGTGTATAGTTACAATACACAAAATCAGAAAGTTATCTCATGTCACATATTTAAAATTAAATGGAATATCTGGTGTTACAGCAACTTGGAACTGACATTTTTCACTACACAGTCATGCATAACTACCAAGTCAATCAGTATGTTGCTGCCAATGGGACAAGACCGTTTAAGAAGGCTCCAGATAATCAAAAAGCTGTTTGCTCTTGGAAATTGATCTGAACATTGTATTGTAACTATAACTTGTACATATTCTTATTTATGTGTTTAAATTATATTTGTTATTGTCATATACCAGATCTATAAATATTTGGATTTTGTTTAATATTTAATTTTTGTATATGAGGATATACAGTGTGCAGTATAAATCAGTTAAGTGCTGTATTGTTATTATCGAATCCCTAACAGAATGGTGATGATTTGTATACGACTAGGAGAGAAACCTGTGTTAATTTACTCACATCTCATCCGGTATTTTACGCTTGTTTTATGCCATTACTTTAGTTGCATGAATGTTTACTACTGATAAGGATATCCACTTAAATGAGTAACAGGGTAATGATTTTATTTTAATATAGATTACATGAAAATGTTTTGCATGCTGAAATAAGAAAATATTAGAAAGACATGATACCTGTTGTTAAGGGTGTCATAATTCCTTGAAAATTATCCTGGGCACTGTTGTATTATTTCTTAATACTTACTTTTTAGATAAGCAAAAGATGGACACAGATGTAAAAAAGTCTCTGATACCCCATCATGAAGTGATATTCAATTAGATTTAAAATCATAGACATAAGATTTTATAAAAATAAAAGCTGCATTTAATTGTTACCATGCATGTATATAGTATTTATAAGTTTTGGAAATATATAACACTTTGTTAGTTAATGATTTGCTTTAATCATTTCCCTTCCTCATTTTACATAAATCAAGATTTCTTACTACTACAAGAGTAAGAAATCTTAATTATTTAATGAATACTTGAACATAATTTGTGAATTGAAGGACTATATAATATTACACAGTGCAAACTTCAGCGTTACTAATTTATTTTGATTTATTCTCATACATTGTGTGCTTAATATCATCAATTTTACACAATAATAATTCTGTGATGTCTATGAAAAGAACGAAAAGAAAAGAAGAATTAATATTTGCAGTTTTAAACATAAAAAAATTTGTACAGAATCAATACACCACTAAATTAGAATTAGTTCAACAGTTCAGATTACTTGATAAAAATAGAAGAATAAATGCTTAAAATATATAATATGCAATTAAACAACACTGAAATACACAACTCTTAAGATAAAGATAAACAACATCCTAAATTTACAAACCAACTCAATTTTTGCAAAACTAGTCAACATTATAGTAATATTGTTGAGAGAACCTCAGGTTCCAGATGTTACACCCTGTTAGTCTGAGATTCTTCCTGTGTTAGGAAACCAGTAGATGGTTTGCCATTTTCCAATGGGGCCCTCCTGGGTGTTGTTTGCTTCCGACATTTTGGAATTAATACTCATGGATGGTGGCTCCATCATCAGGGTCCAACTGAAGGAGAGGACTTCTAACTGAAGAGTCTAGCAGAGGGTCAACCCCTAGTATCCGAGTTTCTCCCAACAGTATTACATGATCAATTAGTGATAATTCAAGTTCCGGTCACGCAAACATTTGCTCATTTCTTACAGTAACTTGTTAAAGGAAATTGAAAGGAATAATGATGTTTGACTAAAGTTAGGTACACAATTTGTCAGCCAACTTTAAAAAAAATCAAACAAGGATCATGAATCTATAGAATTTCTACGTGAACGAGATGAATTTTCAGAATAAGAATTTCCATGTGAAGATGAAGGTTTTACTCTAACAGTAATGTAAAGTACATATACAATTAGGACCATACCAACCACAGCACCGAAAGCAATTGCGGCTGTAATACCAATTGTTTCATAATATCCATATTCAAACCCGAATATGTTTTCTATTGCACTTTCTTTGATTGATACTGGTGCCTCTTCATGTTTTGTTGGTTCAGGTAGTTTCTTGCTGGAAGAACCACATTCTTCTGAAATCTCTGCACCTTTTACTGTTGGGAATTTATACCATGGAGCAACAAAGAAATTGCTACCATCAATCCAAGCAACCTAAGCACAATAAAAACAAACATATATACACACACACAAGGGGAAATTGATCTTTTTAAATCTAAATGATAATAGTATAAAAATTAATAACTTATAATTTAAATGAAATAAAAAAGTTTCACTATTTTAGACTAGCTTCTAATTTTAATAAACACACTTTTTCAAGTTTATCCATCATAAAATTGGTATACACATGAAACCTGGGTTGTACTTCCATTTGAAATGTAACTTTTTTATTAACTGCATGGTTTTCAGCTGGCTTTATAAAAACTGTTGCTTTTGATAAAATTGCATTCCACTCTTTTGGTGTAAGGTTAATCAAATCATGACAGAGCCCTTTATCAGTTTGTGATTTGCATTTTGTATAATGGGCTATACGCAGGCTGGAACTGAATAGCATTAGACCATACTGGATTAAATTTACAGTCCAATCTTGATCTTTTGCCAAGGAATTCTGAAAAGAAAACTGTTAATATATTTATTGGTCTTCAGAAATAAATTATTGTGACTTATTAAAAATCTAACTTTATAATGCTAATTACTCACAAAGATTAAATCACTGTTGCATTCACTGCTCCCATCCTGACTGCACATATTCCTGTATTCTTCAAAATCTTGCTCAGTTTTTATGCTCATCATATAAGTATTGTACATCTTGTTCAAATCAGTAACTGGAGTAGCACTAAAAAATAACAAATTGATTTACATATAAAAGCTTAATTAAATATAATGTCTAAAATGCAAACAACTGAGGATACATGTAATAAGTGTTAAATACCTAACTTGCTGTACAAGGTAAATTGAATGATTTCTACATGATAGTTCCCAAGAACGTAGACCAATTTTACTCAGAGAAACGATAACTTGACTTGCCAAGTCCTCCAAATCCTTTAAAAACATGTGTGACCATTTTACAGTATCCAATATTATAATAATTCCATCACTGTTAAACTCTGCAGCATATTATAGAAAAAAAGTTAATTCAGTACTAAAAGGAAAGTACAAATATCTGTTGCAAACTCAAATCCCCATTCATATATTTTTCTAAACGACCAATTTTGGACTATTATCAATATTGGATACAAACTACATTATAAAAACCCAAAATTGGTCAAGTAGGTGAGTGGAGACAACAGTTAAAAAGTAGTTATATCCTAAAGCCTCTCAGATCTTTAAACAATAACTTTAAATCAAAATATAAATAGGGTCACATTAAAGAACACCACATTAAGTTAAAGAGATAAAACTACAGATAATGTGTTCATTTACCTTTTAAAATTCCTTTTATAATTAAAGTGTGTAAAGGCAATAATTCATCCTTATCACATTTCAATGTCAATTCAAACGTTGATTTAGATTGATTTAGAAATGTAAGTATATTAACAAGGAACAGTGAGAAATGTTCTAAAATGATAAATTAAATAGCAAACAATATAATCTGAACTGATATCAGCATTTAACATCAATTTAAATATTTGAATTCTAGATTATGTAATAGATGCACCCACCCTAAGAAAGCTGTATTAGAGTTAATATGAACAAGTTTCCCTTGTTTTAAGACAGGTAAAATATAATTTGACTGCAGTTCATTAGAATGACAACATATGTCAATCAATTATTAAACAAATGATAAATGGGGCGTGAAGTTGATTGCATTAATACGTATAAATGCTATAGAGCAATATTTTGTATAAAAAAATAATATATAATTGTAATAAAATACTTGTAATCACATTAGTTTTTCCTAGTTAGAGAAATTTAAAAATAATACTTCCATTTTCAGAAAATTAAAAAGAATTTTGAGGTCAAATAAAACAGGTCAAATTCTTATGAACTAGTAAAAGTGCTTATGTATATAAAATTAATTAATTAATTAAAAAACCCTACTTTTCTGTACTGCAGTCTGTAAACTATATGTATCTTGAATCTGAATAATGTCTTCGTGCAAACACAACTTCTTATTATTATAAATGGCTAGTGTCAAATGTTCAGCTTTCAATCTTGCCTCATCCGATTCTTCAAATATCAGTGAAATAGTTTTCCAACCAAGTTTCTTCACTAACATCAGTATTGCCTTCAAGGTAATAATTTTGTTTAATATTTACTATGACGTACTCCTATTACAGAATAAATAAACATCAAAATTAAAAAAAATTATAATAGGTACCTTGGTATATTTTTCAAATGGGTACATAGTGATATATAAAGTTTTATTGTCTGAAATGTCTTGGCTGTGTATACTATACGGAAGCACATGAGGAATGTGAAAAATTTTAGTGAGATTTTGAACACCTTTCATTGATGATATATTTTCAGGTCCAATAAATCCTGTCAAAACAGATAATTTTTGCAAATAATTGACAACAATTTACATCACACATTGTTTATTTCCAAGAGTTTCAATAATACACAATTTTATTTTATGAACCACAAAAGTAATTATGTTGCTAATTACTGTAGGTTAAAACCAGAGTTCATGGCCAGTTTCCATTTAACAGGAGTTTAATATATAAGTGACATTGAAAAATATGGTACCTAAAAATAACGGCGGGTGAAGACAAGTTTGCTTGCTGGAAACCAAAGCTTTTAACAAAGAAGTTAACGCTACCTTTTTGGAAGAACATGTATCAAAGACCTGTAAAACTACATTTTTAAATGAAAAAGTTTAAATAGAAATAAGAATGTAAGAATAAAGTTATAATATTTAATTTTGAAATAGACTTACTAATTTCTATTCCCTCTTCCTTAAACTCACTATTTATCTGCTTCAGAGTTGTCTCCAGAGCAGCTAATTGTTGCATACCCTTAATGTTAATTGAGGTACATTTTTCATCCAAATGTAGATCTAATAATGCTGCAATTATTGGTCCCTTCATAATTTCTTTACAATTGCTGTTGAATTCGATGGCATTTGAAGCAATAGAAAATGTGAACAATTGAAAACTGTTAATAACTGAAAAAAACAAGCAAAATTTCCATTGTTCCTTCATTATGAAAAGTGATATTAATTCCGTAACATATCCCTATTTCATACTGTACAGTTTCATTGGCGCTAGTAGAACTAACTTCCTCAGGAAGTTATCATAAATAATGCAAAACATAAATGAAATTAACCTAATTGGATTATCTCATTTTCATGGCTTCACAAAACACTTCCAAGCACAAATTACAAAAGAATTACATAATGAGCTTCATTTTAATACAACCGATAGTTTTTTCATACATATTAATTTACCCGAAGGATTTCTAGCCATTTTATTTGAGTTACATGAACGGGATATTCCCACTCCACCTCAAAAGGGCAGTATTCATTTCAATTTTTTGATTATCATCTTGAAAATAATGTTATTAATATTTGTTAATCAGTTCGTTGATTATTAAAAAGTATTTCTGACGATGGTATTTCAAATTAAAATAAATAAATGAAAATCGAACGTTACCTGAAATGAAGTAAGAAGGAAAGGGCAATTTGACGATAGGTGGTTGGCAATCGGAGTGACGTTTCAAAAGAGTGGGAGGTTTTGAGGTTTGGCTGGGGGTTTATGAATATAGGCTGATCGAAGATTAGTATTTAATACTCGTTTTTGCCTCCGTGTATTACTGGCAGAATTATGGCGTATGTAACTTATGTATTTATTATTACTAAAAAATCAATTTATATTTTTGGCCAACTTTTATTTTGCTGGAGTAGTTAAACCAATCATGTTTTCTTTGAATACTTTCTTTCATGTCGGCTGTTGTATATGTAGTTTTAATTTTTGAAATATTGGAATGAACGCATCCTTTATTTATTTTGAGAGCGGATTGTAACTGTCAGGTTTATTTAAATAGCATGATTCCAGCTTTACCTTGAGTGGATATGTTGATTTCTTAAAATTCATTGTAAACTTACTTTATAATATGTTTAAAAATAATGATTATAATTAGGAAAACTGAGAAAAGATACATTGACAGTGAAGGATGTTATGTTGAATTTTGTATTAATGTAATTGTGTATGTAGTTTACCAAAGAAAACCTAATTTAAAATTCCTTTACATTAACAATTTTTTTACCTTTTAGATTAGAGTATCAAATTAAAGGGGAAGAGGGCCCCCTTTCATCTGTAGAAGGTTATGATGGGATTTTGTATGTCTCTAATGGCTTGACAAAGGACATTAACCACCCAGACCTGATTCAAGGCGTGCTGGAGAAAGTTGCTAAAGTAAGTTGAAAAAAGTGTCAATAAAACAGGTATAGCTTGACTTAAAGTGAAAGTCAGGAATCATTCATTTAAAAAATGTACTTATTTAATTATTTTTTTAAAAATTATTTTATTAAAAATCAGATAAATACAATTGTATTCCTTTCTAATTTTAGTGTATCTGCAAAATTATTTCATGATATATTCACGTAATATCACAATATTTTTGAGCCAGTTTAATCCACTCACATTATATAATTGATAACAACAGTGGGAGTTACACTGTTTGCATTTAATCAGTCTTCACTCATGGCTTTATCATGCTTCCAGGCTTTTATCAGGAAGATTAATGTTTAGAATAAAATTAATAATTGTCTCACTTGAATAAAATATGATATACATATTTAGAGATTTATAGTATTCAAAGGGACAAGTTTGAAATCAAACCACAGTTGGATAAGATTTGGGACATTGGCCAAAAATTAATACTCTCGGTCAACTTATAAACAACATCAAGAAAATTATTTTGATACTGTGTTTTTGTATTGTCCTGTATCCCAAAGGAAATAATTTTGTAATTTTTTTTATTTTTTGTAATCTTTCCAATGTCTTCACTTTAAAGCACAATGTTTAGATTAACATGAAATATCCATTTGACAATCTTAAATATAATTCTTCTGCTATTATTCACTCTTATAGACTTACTGAATGTTTAATTATTATTTGTTTTTCCACAGCTTGATAATGCTTTTGATTCAGACCTGTCCATTTATGAAATTAACATGCCAGCCAGGCGGTTAGTCTATTCACCAACTGGTACTTTAAATTCAGATTATGACGACGTCAGAAGTTTTTCTGAAGCTGCTGGTAAAGCTATCAATAGGTTTGTACATTGACCTTATTTAATTGCCAACCTAGTTTAATCTCTAATTTTTTCCCCTGACTATTTATATTCCTATTGCTTGACTGTCAGTAAGTAATCAAATCTCCACCTATCAACTTAAAAGTTCTTTTTGTAACCTACAAACTTACTCTACACTTACTACAGGCACTTTATTAGTAGACTAATCGAATAAATTAATGCTATTAGGATTTATATAATTTATTATTATTGCATATTACCATTTCCATTTAATATATTAAAATTAACTGTTTTTGTATTATATAATTTCTGGTCGTATTTCATATTGATAACATTTTTTTCTACAAAGCATTATTCATTCATTAAACTTATCCTATTAAAGAATAATAATTTATTAGTACATATCATTTATTAAATGATCTATTGATCATTTGTACCAAAGAATTTACAGTAGTTTTTTTTATCTAGAGCTCTGAAGGCTGGAGTGAAATCACCTTTGTTGGTGCTTGTCTCCCATAAGAAATTTGAACAATGCAAACTTGTCACTCTTCTTGGAGCTATGGAAGCACTTTATACTGTAAGTAATTCAATTTTTATATGTAGCAAAATATATTGAATTTTACATTTTATTTTGTGGTTAGATATTCTAATCTAGCTATTTTTTTTGTTTCAAAATAGAATTTGCAATTCCGTGAGGACTGTCCAAAGAAAAGCCCAAAAGTACATAAATTGGGAGTTTGGAGTGATGAACCTGCTAAATTGTCCAAACTTATTACTCTTGCAACAGCCTTAGAAAGTGGCAGGTAGAACTTAAAATATAATATCATTGTATGTTTTAAAGTGTAATCTCCTGTTATTATTTTATCCAGTTTATTATATTTACACCCACATTAAGATTTGAATTAATTCTGAATGTTCCATAATGATTATATATGATATGTGTGTATGTATGAAGTTATGAATAAAAAATATATCCATTTTAAAGTATTAATGTTGCTTGTTTAAAAAAAAAAAGAGTTGCAGCTCGAGACATAGGAGGATCTGATCCTGAAAGGATGGCACCACCCAGGGTAGAAGCCTACGTTAAAAATTTATTCCCGGCAGGATGTGGAATAAAGATTGAATGTATTCATGATGATTTTGACAAAGAATATCCTTTGTTCTCAGCCGTCAACAGGGCAGCCAGTGGTGAGCATCATTCCTTTTTATAACAGTTTAAATCGTCCAGTAGAAATATGAAATATACTTTTCCAAAAGAATACCGTGCGGACCATCCGCTGTAGTGTTGATTCTGTCTAATTGACTCTTTTGTGTGATTACAGTGATTGAAAGGCACAGGGGTCGTATCATGTATCTGACTTATGAAGGGTCCAGTCCAAAGAAAACTGTGATGCTCGTTGGAAAGGGAGTCACCTATGATACAGGTGGTGCTGATATTAAGGCCGGTGGGATAATGGCAGGGATGTCACGTGACAAATGTGGTGCAGCTGCCGTCGCTGGCTTTATGAAGGTCACTTGTACATTTTATCACCATTTAATACTCTGAGCTCCAGTTTTGAGGGAATTTGGTTTTTTGGGGAGGGTATTTTAATAAATAATTAATTATGAGCATTATTCTTGCCCTTTTAAAATGCCAAGCACTGGATACGTATATTACACGTGTCACAGTAATTGGTAGGTCTATGTTGAATATTTTGACACTTATTAATGGTTTGAGGCCAATTAGGGTGGAGCACTACTATTATCTGCCTCTAAACAATGACTTCCTTCTTTAAATTAGACGGAATGCAGTAAAATGTGTCCCAAACTATATGTCCCGACTTCCTTTGCAATACCGAAGTAAATTTTCTTCCATTTTACTCATTGGGCGTGATAATTATTTTTCAGATTGTTAGCATTCTGAAACCGCCCCACTTGAAAGTGATTGGTGCGATGAGCATGGTTCGCAACAGCGTAGGTGAAAACAGTTATGTCGCCGATGAGATGATCACTGCCAGGTCTGGCAAAAGAATCAGGGTTGGTAACACTGATGCAGAAGGCCGCATGATAATGGCTGATGTTCTATGCCGAGTGAGTGTACTGTTCAAATTAAATATAATTGAACTTCTGGCCAGTGTACATAAGTATTTTTGAAATATTTGGACAATTATTTCCACATTTATTCCTCATTATACATTATTATACGGAGTATTTAAGTTTATTATATTTTATAGTTAAATAAAAATTTAATTAATTGGTATACATTTTTTAGATGAAGGAACTGGCCATAAATGGTACTGGCATTGTTGATCCACATTTGTATACTATTGCCACTCTTACTGGTCATGCTGTTAAAACTGTTGGAGGATACACTGTAAGTTATTACTTACTATTAAATTAATAGATTCCTTCCTTCAAAATATCTTCAGGTGTTGTGCACTAGTGCATTCTGCACTACGGTGCAGTAATGTATTGTTTGTCTGACATTACTTTGTATTTCATTTAACAGATTGTAATGGATAATGGACCAGCACGGAATAAGAACAATGGGCAGGAACTGCAGAAAGCTGGCGACAAAATTGGTGATATGTTGGAAATCAGTACGATCAGACGAGAGGATTTCAGATTTCATCAGGGTACGATATTTTACTATTGATTTTTATTATCTTAAAACAGGATTGGACTGATTAAATCTGCATTTTGCAACTGTCGTTTATGAATAATAAATATATAAAATGATGTTACAGGTCAATGTGAAGGAGAAGATGTTGTACAAGCCAATAACAAGCCGTCTTCACAGACCAACAGAGGTCACCAGGGGCCTGCTGCATTTCTTATTATGGCTTCTGGCCTTGATACTGTAAGTTTTACATTTGTTTCTATTACTTTTGTTTTATTATATATTTACATAGAAAATGTAAGATTACTGAAATGTCAAGATAACAAATTTAGTAGTACATTACTTCTTTGTTACTGTTCATACATTTTAGAAATAAGATATATTTTCTTTATTTTAAATACATTAATGCATTGATTTTAAATTTGGAAAAAAGGGAATATACTAAGATTAATGTTGTTTTAATTAATTGTTAGGATAATACAGTGTTTGATTGCTTTATTACAAATCAGTCATTCATTAAAAGTGTATTTCGATGTTCAGTAAAATATTATATTCTGATTTTGGATTGACAGTGATTTATAATAAAATGTATTTTCAATGTGAATTGTATTTGCACTTTCAGCATGGGCTTGACTCAGATCATCCGTTGTGTTATTCTCATTTGGATATTGCCGGATCTGCTGGTGATGTCCCAGACGCAGCAACTGGGGCTCCAATTCTGGCACTAGCCTCCAAGTACATTGGTTTGGGAGTTTAACCAGCAGTGTTTTTCATTTCACAACTGCTGTCAAAATATAAGGTGCTACGAGGTTGTTTGCAGTAAATTCACCGAGTATTTTCATTTTACAATTGTTCTTAAATAATTCAAGACAGTGGTATTAATACGAAAACAATTATGAAGGCTGCAAAGTCTTGCTGCCATATTTGCAAATATATTTTGCAGAAAGAAATTACATTTACCTCCCAACTGTTACCTTTGTTATTGTTTTTATTTCAGTTATAATTCCAGCCAGTTCTAAGCATTGTTCAGAATTGCATTTATTTTTAGGTACCGTGTATTTTTCAGAAATGTTTTATGTATACAATAAAGCACAGCTAATGTGAAATATAATTCCTTGTTTGTTTTCTTCCCATTTTCCTGTCTTGTATTAAAATGTTGGGAATAGTGAGTTTAGATCAGTTTTATGTCATTGGTACATTGCTAATTGAAATCTTTGAATTGGGCCATTTTACTGTGTAAATATAATTATACCTCCATTATTGCAATCTGCAGTTACCACTCACTGTTTTGGGCCTCTGTTACACCGGTTTTTGGCTGCTTCGAAAAATCGCCACCAGAGGGCGGTACTGCACGGGAAGTGTCGATACTGGCGCTAGTAGTTCGAGAAATTTCCGCCAGAGGGCGGTACTGCACGGGAAGTGTCGATACTGGCGCTAGTAGTTCGAGAAATTTCCGCCAGAGGGCGGTACTGCACGGGAAGTGTCGATACTGGCGCTAGTAGTTCGAGAAATTTCCGCCAGGGGGCGGTACTGCACGGGAAGTGTCGATACTGGCGCTAGTAGTTCGAGAAATTTCCGCCAGGGGGCGGTACTGCACGGGAAGTGTCGACACTGGCGCTAGTAGTTCGAGAAATTTCCGCCAGAGGGCGGTACTGCACGGGAAGTGTCGACACTGGCGCTAGTAGTTCGAGAAATTTCCGCCAGGGGGCGGTACTGCACGGGAAGTGTCGACACTGGCGCTAGTAGTTCGAGAAATTTCCGCCAGGGGCGGTACTGCACGGGAAGTGTCGACACTGGCGCTAGTAGTTCGAGCTGGGGGCGGTGCGAGTGTCGATACTGGCGCTTAGTTCGAGAAATTTCCGCCAGAGGGCGGCACTGCACGGGAAGTGTCGATACTGGCGCTAGTAGTTCGAGAAATTTCCGCCAGGGGGCGGTACTGCACGGGAAGTGTCGATACTGGCGCTAGTAGTTCGAGAAATTTCCGCCAGGGCGGTACTTCCGCCAGGTAGTGCCAGGGGCGGTACTGCACGGGAAGTGTCGACACTGGCGCTAGTAGTTCGAGAAATTTCCGCCAGAGGGCGGTACTGCGCTAGAAGTGTCGATACTGGCGCTAGTAGTTCGAGAAATCACCACCAGGTCGCAGTATATGCTGATTTTTCGTTAATTTCATAATAAATGAATCTGTTAAGGCTTGGAATTAGAAGGGAAAATATATTTTTAAATTAATGATCAATTTATTTGACTACAAATTTTCCCATTATTTTGAAAAATATTTTATGTGATGTTCGTTGTCCTGTGATGATTTGCCTGTGGCCTGGTTTGATGTGTTAGTGCAGTCTCTCTCCCAATAGCCACTCTTGATGCCTGTGACTTTTTTGTGCTAAGACGAAATCTTTTACATGAGACGGATCCCATTTGACAAATATAGATGAGCGCATACAGTTTTAATAAGGGGCGTGGTGGCGTGCGGAAGGTAACAAGCGTGTTATAGAAAGTGTATCCGGTCTAACGCAAATTTGCAATGTTATTGCTTTCTGGATTCAACGGTTTCGGTCAATGTTCAAATATATCTGGTGAATCTAACTGTGGTGATTTCGTGATCAGAAGTTGGTTGAAAGTTGGAGAAGAAGGTCATTTATTGGATCTGAGCATATCATGGAACAGCATAATGATTATAACCAGTAGTATTCGCTTTTTAAATTTTAATTGGGTTCTTTTAATTATTATAGTTTTTAGTATTTCAAAAATAATTTGATCTAACTTATTTTCAAAATATTCTTTTTTAACATGTAAGTAATCATATTTTGTGCTTATAAAGTAACCAAAGATACTGATTTGTGTCTTACATTTATTATAAGTGTAACACATTATATCTCAATGAAATTGGAGTATTCTGTGTGTAATGAATCAGTGAAAAATTAGTATGTTTAATCAGGTGAAAAAGATATAGTCAAATTAAGAGATGATTTTCACAATGCTATTTATCTTAAAGTAGGCCATGAATAATGCATATAACAGTTAAGTACATTTCTTCCATCATCAAAAAATTAATGTGTGATGTACTAATTTTAAATTCTAGAAGATGGTGAAGTAAAGGTTTATGGTTTTACTAATGGAAGGGTAAAGATACTCAAAGTGGAGCATCCTGATAAATTACATTTCATTCAGGTATGAAAAGAGTTTATCTTAGATTAATGATTTATTGCAAACTGCTCAAAGAGGTATTTACAAGTATTATCTTGTTGAATTTTACTGGATCTGAACTGTTTTCTTAATTAATGTATCTAAGGACTTTTATGTCTGTATCTGTTGAAAGAATTGATATTAAAATTTCAGCCATTTCTACTAATACACCCCAACAATTAGTAGCAATAAATATAAATAGTCTGCTATGGCCTTAGATGGATCATGCCTCATTCTTCAAATAGGCAAAGGCATTTAATAATTTGAAAATAAATAGTATCCAACAAAATGAAAGTGTCATTTAACTTTTGTTTCTACAGTTTGTGAATATGCTGGATCCTATGTTCTAGGGTTCCTGTACACGGACTGGATGTACTCTTGTATCAGATAATGGTACATGTTGGCATTTTAATTTTGTTTCTGGAACATGGAAAAGTTTGACGTGCCTCTTACTTGCTGTAGCAGTTCTACCTAATCAGTGCCATGGAGACATTTCAATTATCAAAGTTTCTTCCAGTGAAATTATGACAACAGTATTATCAAACAAAGGTAATGTGGAATATTGGTTATAGTATCAGCACATTTGTATCACTGTATTAATACTGATATTTTTTTAAATTACAATTTCATTTTCATAGCTATTGATAAAACAAGTTTTGGACTGGTTTCTAACCAAAGTATGATATATGCCAATATATGATATATTGTCTTTGCACTGTTACCATGCAGTCACACAACTGTTGTATGATAAAAACTATTGCAATGCGCAATTAAACATTTTGTGGAGAATATAAAATATAAATGTTCCAAACCTTCACTGATCTCCAGTTATAATGATCCAAGTATTGCTTTAACATAGGGCCTACAGTATTAAATGGCTATTCTTTATTTCATAGGTGCAGTTTACAACTTCCCAAACCTATTAAGCCCACCAGAGATGGTTGTAAAAGACATAGCCTGTGGAAGAGAGCATGGTGTACTTTTGACTGAGGATGGAATTGTTTATACTTGGGGTGGTGGAAGGTATTGATGTTACAATTTAAGTGCCTTATTTAGAACCTTGTATAGGCAGTTATTAAAAGTGCAGCACAATGAAGCAAAGACTGAAATAATCAACAACTAATTTAGTCGAGGGCAGCTAGGAAATGGATCACTTGAAAGCTCTGAAGAACTTTGTGAAGTTGAATTACTGGCTGGATTGTGCGTTGAAAAAATTTCTGCTGGAGGTTGGCATTGCTGTGCAGTTACCAAAGATGGTGACCTTTATACATGGGGATGGAATAAACAGGGGCAACTCGGACATCCTATTTTGGGAGGTAATTTTATTATAATACAATTTCCTTGTTTTCATTTTACATGCAGAGCACTAATGGATTATATATATATATATATATATATATATATATATATATATATATATATATATATTTATATATATATAAATTTTTTGTTATTCAGTAAATGTTATATAAATAAAATACATCGTTTATTTTAAAAAATTGTATATTTATTGTACTTCTGTTATTTATAGTATAATGGAGATAATTAAAAATGTATTCACATTATAAAAAAGATTAGTATATTTTGTATTGTAGTACTATATGTTTCTTTTAAACTTTGCTTGTTTTATACATAGTTTAAGCAAAAAAATGAATATATTTTTCAGGTTCAGATAAAGTTCGAGGTATTTCAGTACAAGCTGAACCCATCATTGTAGACTGGCCTAGTAAAATTGATGTGGCTGTAGAAGAAGTTTCTTGTGGCACTAGCCATACATTAATTAAACTCAGTGGGTTTAGAAATTTTCTTGTATATCTTTGTTTTATATATCATAATATAAAGTTATTTTTGCTTTATTTATATAGCAAAATGCATATCAAAGGCTGTGTTTTGCAATATATATATATATATATATATATATATATATATATATATATATATATATATGTATAAACATTTGTTTCGGTATATTTAATAATGAATTTTTATTACATTTTTTATCATTTGTTTATCCTCTTGTGTCAGATGTGACCTCCTTTTAGGATAAAAAATTTTGTGGATTCTTGTACTTATTAAAATTTCGATGTTTTAGATGATGGGAGTGTTTGGGGCTGTGGTTGGAACAAATGGGGCCAGCTATCAAATAGTACATCAACACCAGTTTCTTGTATGACACAGCTTCTTGTCCCAGAAGGATTTAAGGTAGCAAAAGTTATTTGTGGAGCTTGGAATACACTATTAATTTCTGCAGACTAATCACCGACTGTTTGTTTATGTTATATACTTTACATATGTATGTAAAAATTATATTTCCTATTTTATAAATGTATTTTCATTAAAAAAGATTGTTTGATTATTAAATGACAGCTTGAAATAATTTATTCTGTTCTTTTACCTAAAGCCACCAAATTTACCCTAATCCAAATTTGTGTGTTGTGACAAGAGTGTGTTATGATTTAAGTCAAATAATTGGCCCATATTGCACTATTATTTAAAATAATGAATTTAGAGTTATTTATATTAATATTATATGATGTATTGATATAATAAATTTTATTATTTATTTAGATACAAATTTTATTTGATCTCTAATTAAGTTACAACTTTACTTCCACTTTGATTTTAAAATATATTGTTTCAAATCAAACAAATCTGCTATAATAAACTGCGAAATGTAATATGAATATTTGTTTACATGTTTGCTCATGTTCAGTCAATTAAAAGTATCCAGCCCAGGGATTACTGGATAGGCATATAACAGTTACTAACCATGAAGTCATGGAAATTTGATCTTTTAAGAAAGCTCATTACAAATTTAAGCAATTTGACACATTTCTGCAGATTTAAAGCGACTTATAATTTTGGGTGGTAATATGAATCAGGAAATAATATTTCTGAAAACAAATTTAGTAACAATATATATTTGATATTGAAAAGTAGACCTTAAAATAACAAATTTACAAAATGCTACTGTTAATTGTTATTGGGCAAAGGTGTAAAGTAAACAAATCATGAAAGATAAAGGCACATCAACCTTACTCAAATCATATTGGTAGTCACTTATTGAACCTCGTTCCTCTCATCTAAACATACGTCAACTTTGTTGATTCATCCACATGAGCTGCAGAACTCATTTAATTGTTAATCATGAACAGTACCAGGCAAATTATTTTTCACAGTAGTCAATTTTAGCTGTCTTATTGGGTTTTCAGTCCTTAAACCTAAATATAATTCTATTACCTGCACATATTTATTAATCATACACCACCAACCTCAAAAAATAAATATTATGAAATGATTTGGTTAAGCAGTACACCTTCAATAATGCTGAAAATGTAAATAAAACAATACAAAACTTAAACATCGAAACATACTTGAATAACTTAAATAAAAATTAGATCCATAAATGCTTCACTCAAAGTTAAAAAAAGAAGAAATTGTACAGTAAAATCACAATAACTCATAAGGGAAAAATATATAAAGGCAATTTGTAAAGCTTCTCTTTATAAAATAATTATTTCTGCCTTATTTACAGGATTTTGACACTATTTTCCAATACCTACTACAGCTTCATCCATCAGTTCATCATCAGTTATGCCAGGAGAGGAAGATGGAGAAGACTTCATGACAAGTGGGGAAGGTGCTGGAGATTTGACTATATGAACAGAAACAGAGGGGGAACCAGGAAAAGGAGGAGGAGGAAGGACTGGAGGAGGTGTATTCTTCCTAACTGGCACAGTAGCTGCTATGGCTCTTTCAGAAATACTTATAAGCTTGGTCGGTTCTGAACTTTTGATTGGGGCAGATGATGAAAAGTCCAGAAGTAATTCTGCTTCTTCCTGAGTAGATGTCATAGTTCTAATTTTGTCTTGTGTTTTTTTCAAATCGTCAATTTTGTCAGCTTGTGATTCACACGTAAAAGTCAAAGCGGATATGGGAAGTTCCATTTTGAGGCTACTGAGCACATCTTCCATGTCGTGAGATGAACCAATGCTGGGTACAAAACTTTTAGATTCTTTTTCATCTTTATCAGAAGCAGAACTGACTGGAATTATAGAAATGTTAGGTGAATCAGAGATGTCTAAACTGGATGATTTGGAGGAAATGTGTTTGGGGCTCATAGCTCCACTAATTGAAATAGTGGCAGATGATATGGATTTTGATTTTGATTCTATTGATGGGCCCCTTATATCTTCGGAGTTTTTTGAAGCGGAAACAAATTTCAAATCCTGCTTATTGGCCAAGTCTATTACTTTTGGAGAATCAGATGATCTTTCACTACTGGATTTCTCTGATTTCTTGCTTTCATCCGATTGGTTTGGATTAGAATTACGGGCAGAAAGTTTAGGAATTTGAAATTTGGTATCTAACTGTTTCATGAAGCCTTCAACCACCAATGGTTGAGTTGAAATTGAAGGGGCACTAGGTAAGTTCTTATAGTTTTCAGAATCTTCTCTCATAGGATTTGGACTTAATTTTTTTACATCGCTCTTAGAAGAACTAAATATGGATTTATCTGAGCTTTTAGGTGTCCGTGGCTTGTCCCTCACCCTATTTGGATCTGATAATGTTTTTGGAGACCCAGTAGGCTTCATAGGCTTCTGTGAACTGAAACTTTTCACAGCAGATTTTCCTGAAGAACTACTTTTCAGACTTGTTCCGCTAGATTTTAAACCTAAATGTTGAGGCTTTTTTGATGTTGGACCACTATTCACGCCAGGTTTAAGACCAGTGTGTGTTTTCGGCGAACCAGTCCCAGAAGCTTTAATTTTTGAAGAATCTTTAGTTCTCGTTTTATTTATTGTCAATTTCATACCATCAGAGCTGGGCTTGACCATATATTCTCCTGGTTTTATCTCTCCAGGTTTGCTAAGACTTTTGCTCTCAAGCTTAGCCGATGTGGACCGATCTTTACCCTCCTTCTTCTCCTTCCCATTCCCCTCTTCTCCGCAATGCTGGGCCGACTTGAGTTTATCAATTACTGCGGAGAGAGAACCTTTCTTATTTCTCACCTGGGTCACGGAGGACTTACCCCCATCTCCTGAACTAGGAGGTGTGGAGCCTCCACTTTGCAACAACTGAGGCACGTCACTACTCCCCAAATCCAACTGCTTCAATTTGACACTTGCAGATTTCATTTTTGGACTTGAGTGCCCCGAACTGGAACTAAAAGACTTTCTGTCTTTGTCCCGACCTTCTTTTGATTTTACCTTCGAGTCCGACTTACTGGGAGAACTAACAGCTGATTTTAGAGTTGACATGCTGGGTTTCCCAGTTGAAGATTGGTGCTTCGGGGACGACGTGCCATGTTTAGGACTCGAAGTAATGCTGTTTTTTGGACTGCTAGTAGGATAAGCAGGAGAATGTTTAGGACTTTGTTGCGGTTGAGATTTAACTGGCTTATTAACAGAGCTGCTAGGACTTGATTTACCAACTATTGTTAAAGGGCTGGTGTGAGTTGGAGAGCTTGTATACTTTCGCAATGGTGAAGATGATCTTGGAGATGAAGAATCTGCTGGTTTTATACTCACTGAAACCGGTTTAGAAAGGGGGTCTGATTTTGGTGGAACCTTATCTGGAGGCCCCATTGGGCTATCTTCTCTTTTCCTTTTTCTCTTCTTTTCCAACCTAGATTTGTCATCACTTTTCCCACTCTTACCACTTTTTCTATCAGATTTTCTGTCCTCTGGTATAGCCTTGGCAGAAATTGGTGTTATAGTGATAGAACTTGGAAGAGAAGTTGTAGGTGTAGAGACAATAGGAATTATTTCAATACCGGGCCTCCTTTCTAAACCCATTCCCGTTAAAACCGAATTCAAACTTTGGGAATTCATTTGAGATGAAGAAATAGGTGTAATAGACACAGATGGATGCACTAAATTTTTATTCTCAAGATCAAAAAGGATGTCGGTTGCAGACTTTTTTTCTTCTCTAACTTTCTTCAACTTTTTTGGCTTTAAAATTTCTTCTACTTCATCCATTTCTCGAACCGGCATAACTACATCAGTTTCTATATCTGATTGTGGTTTCTCAGCCAAACTATTGCCTTCTAATTCACTGAGATTTGGATACTCTAAACCTGAAGTAGAAGAAGGAGTTGGTACTCTATTTTCAGAGGTATCTCTTGATGTGGGTGTGCCCAGTGGTGAAGAATCACAGCTTGAGGTATCAATGTCGCATTCCTCTAAATGTTTCCTCTTAGGACTACGCCACATATCTGCAGATCTTCTTTTTCGTCGTTTTACAGGCTTTGTTTCCAATATTCCTACACTGGTACCTTTCATTTGACTGCTGATATTTGGGAATTGTATCATAGGTGCTGGACTAATACTGATATCTGAATCAATTTGACTTGAAAAATGTTCAAAGGCTGGGTCAGTGAGAGACTGCTCTGAAACAAAGTTGTTTTGACGACTTACCAGGCCACCCAAGCCAGGTTCCAGTTTAATCTTGATTTCTGGATCAAAGTCTACTCCAGGGTGTCCCTGATGATTGCCACCTCCACCACCACCTGAGCTCCCGAGTCCACTTCCATTATAAATACCAGACATACGCTGACTTTGGGCATGCCAAAGTTTTATCAAGGAACGCATTGTCACAGGTATTGAAAGGCATCTGATAAAAAAGGTAATTATTTATATTAATATTACAATATTAACAAGTAATTATAACTTATGAACATGTAATTATAAATATGGCCAACCTTTGAAAGACTTTGGTAGCATACTCAGATGTTGCAGACCCATTTTCACCAGTGGTGGAATATACTTTACATGTTACATTCATAACATCAGATAGATCCAACTCTACAGTAGCCATACTTTCTTCGAGAGGGTGTTCCAACGAAATAGACAAGTGTTGCCAAGTCAAAGGAGTAACTTCAAACATTATCATCTTCTCGATGTCTGAAAGTAATTGGAATATAAATAATGACCTTTGAAGAATTAAAATATGCAGTTAAATCACAATTTAGAAACAATCTGTATAATGCATATTAGTATGTAGAAATATACCTTGCTTTGTGCTAGGTCTGACACAGCTAGCAATGACAGTGTTAAAAAGAGCTTGTTGTCGAAGAAAACCCAAGATCTGAGGGACATGAGATGGATGAGTGAATGGGACACTCCTTACTAAGACTGCATCTAGGTTACGACTTTCTGTCATAAGATAACAGTGTTGTTGTTCAAGAACATTCTGGAAATATAATACTGTTTACTTATATGACATTAACCTCAGAATTCATAAAGTCATTATCATTAGAATTAAAAAATTAGGAAATATGAGTTTAAATACAGTGTTTAATCTTAACAATTTCATAAGAGTATTTTAAACAATGGAAAAAGCACAACATGCACAATAACAAAATAAGAGATTAATGAGGAGGAGAAAGGTTAAATGGGAATTGATTTAAAAGTGCATTGTAAATGTAAAAAAAAATTCCAAATGCTTTAAAAAAATTACCACAAAGAGTCCTCTATTATTAGCTGAGTCTGCTAGTCCAGCTGAGGCATGCTGTGTGATTAGGCTGAGGAGTGGATGAGGTGAAGTGACATCAGCACACTCGCATTGGGTTACACTCTGAATACTATTCACTAGTGAGAGGCACATTGGCATAGGCTTGTTTAAAACAAGCATGAAACAGCCTGCCACTGTTATACTGTTGTTGTTTCCAAGTGTGGTATATACAGGCCAACTACAAGAATGAACCGTCGTATGAAGATTATAAGAGTTACACAATACAAATGTATTACAATAGAATGCATTATGATTATATAAAATAATGGTAGTAATTATTACAGGTTTTGAATTCCTGGGGTATCAATAATACAAGCCAAAAATTTAAGTACTATAAGTGTTTGTGTATATAAGAGATTCAGAAACAGACACTAAAATAACACAACAAATTTTCTACAACCTATAGAATTTCTGATGTTATAGAAATAACAATATTTTACTTAATTATAATTCTTAATTTTTATATATACAAAAAAAGATGTTAAATTTCAGTTTATATTTTCTCAAACAATAGTCAATGGATTGATATTACAAGAATCAATATGCTAAATCAGATTAAATGTATTTTTAAAATAAGGACCATTAACTAAGTATTGTTTTATTAAAACAAGTTTTATGCATTTAATTTTTTACTGACTACAAACCCGATGCAAATAGGTAGTTTAATTTATGAGAACATATTCCATTTGAAGCCACTCACTTTTTACCATTTGGGCTTATATTGATGGTAATTAGAGGTGTAGTCTGAAGTTTGTGTGCTGATGAACTTTCCATACACACGGATACGGAATAACCAATATTCAACCCTTCAACTATTAGAGCTTTGGATACTCTGGTAACTGGATCCAATAGGTCATATGGTGACACAAAGTATGTCAACTTCATAGGATGGCCTAAAAGAAATTACATTATTATAAATTAGCATTTATATATAACATATAAATCGCAGATTCTCTACTTAAAGAAACCAAATTACATAAAAATATATAAAACAAAAAATACCTCCTCTCCTCTTTTCCAGAACACCAACCGATGATTTATGTACAAGACTGGAAGGGTCTTTGATATGACTCTGGAGAGATGCTAATGTAGACAAATCAGTTTCAAGTGATGTAAGAGCAGAATAGGCTTTGCATTTGACTTTTTTCTCCGCATTCAGTTGGTATATTGAAGCCAAGCCTTCCAGTTGAGCAGTGAAATCGGAAAAATCTCTCCGAGTTAAACATGCCACAAGTTCCTCGCAGCTCTGAACATTTAAAAATTACTCATAATCTACCATTAATCACCTACCACTTTCCCATTCAGCTTATTATTATTATAAGAAACAGTAAAACTTTGACTAGTCATTTGTTACCTTAAAATACAGTAAATAAATGCTCAATTTTACTTGTATCAAAGACAGTAAATCAATGCTCAATTTTACTTATATCAAATACAGTAAATCGGGTAATAGGGTATGAAGCCAATTTTTATCTGTTAATGCAATTAGTAAACTGTTGTAACTATTTAATTAATTAGTACTATTTATTTAAATTTATATGATACTGAAAAATTATATAATTCAAAATTAGGTTTGTGAATACAAAGGCACGGAATTTGTTTACCAATTTTTATCTCAATATGACCTACATTTAACATATTTTCATATTATATTAAAAGACTACTAACCTGTTGTTCACCCCTGCCTTCATGGTGTATTTTAACATCATTCACTCCTCCATTTCCATCCAGGACCACTTCCAGATAAAACATATCCGAAGAGATAAATAAATCTAAACCTGATGGACCAGTTACAAATTTCAATCTGTAAACATTATTTCATGATTGCAATGCCACATTATGAAAGATTGTTATCAAGAAGAAAATTAAAAATTAACAAATACCCAAGCTGACGTGACACACTTTCCAATCTTTCAACCATCGCTTGATGTGTTGTGACTTTGATATTTTGTTGCAGTGTATCCAGACATTTTTGCAGTTGGCTTCTTTCAACGCTATCCATAGGGTATCTCTTTTCCTGTACATGATAATGAAATAAATTTTGATAATTTGTAGCTATATTTTCAAGCAATATTTAGTCATTCCTCTTATAGCATTAAAATAATTGAATATCTGCTCATAGCAAATAAATAACATAATGTGAATCAAAATACTTAAAAGCATACTAACAAGTAATGTCATCTTTAGAGCTTTTGCACTTTCTGCAAAAGACTTGTACTGGCCGGCCTTCGATCGAATTTTTTCCATTAACATTTCCATTTGCCATTCTTTCGTTTTATCCATACTGCCCCTAGGACCTATTGAAACAGTTTGTTCAACGATAATTAAACACATCACTTTAGTTAATAAATTGTTCCAGAATATAATGTAGATTATTCAAATCAATCACAAATATCCAAAACGAAGGTTTAATTAATCTGTTGCGTTAATTCCGTAACACTGTGGCAATTAAATATTAGCGCACTTACAGCTGGGAGTGGAGTTAATTAGAACGTTATCCATAAATGTTAATTATGGTCTAGTAATTTACAATTACGAGTTCTATGGCACTTGCAGAAAATTCTGCAAGTTGTAGCCATGTCGGAACTTTTATGTTGATACTTCGTAGATCATCTATGAAGTCCAAAAACAAGAGGCACCCATGTTTACAAATGAATCACCATTACCAACATACCGTTTCCATAACCATTTTACCATTGGTACTGAATACTTCTGGAGCGTATATTTAATTTATATATTTAAAAAATCCAAAATTTAGTTTAGATAATATTGGGTTTTAAATATATATAATAATAGACACATTTTCAGTATAAAGTTCCTATGCACGCGGTACTAACACGCGATGTATATTACACAAACGTTGGATTCATAAGGCACTGATTCATTTCGAACCCGCCGTAAAATTTCTTTTGATTCCAAAGACGAATTTTTATTTAATTATATATGCAAGACAGACATCCATTAAAATTAGGTGCACGATAATTGAACATGCCAGCTCAAAATCAGGTACGTGAAATGAAATGTTAAAAACAAAGAAATACTCTTAACTTTAGTATCATTAATGCAATGGATCCACTAATTTGTCCTACATTTTACTTTAAGTATAGGTTCTTGTATTATGTTTAATACTATGTGTGTAGTTTCTTCTGATTAATGTAATTGATAATTTCTAACCAAAAAACAGGTATTTAATATTGCTTTGGAAAAATGTTTATTGGTTATTACACAGAGCATACATTGTTTTTGAAATAGTATTTATAAAGCTTGCACACTAATGTATTATTATTATATATGTGCACATTATTTGTGTATTAGTACATTAATAATTTTTCACTGGAAGAATATACAGTGTAGGAACATTGTTTTAGAGTTAAATGTGACAAGTAAATAATTACTTTGTCTTAACTAATGAATAATAGTGTGCTTGCTTCTATTTATGTAACCATATTGATTCATTTCTAACATACTGAATGTTTTATATGTCAATTAGGATAAATAATTAGACCAACAAATTACATTATTTATTTTATTAACTAAGTAATTTCTATGTACATGTTGAGTCATCGCAATGGTCATTTCACTTTTTTTGTTTTACATAGATCCAATTTTATATCTCAACAATTACTGCTAATTTCTAGAAGGTTTTTTTGTAGTTGTTAATCATTAAGCTCTTTCTCAAATAGATGTAATTGGTTAACAAAACCCACATTTGGATTAACAACAGGCCGAGCAGCCCTCAAATAATTCAATGCATCTTCGTATGTCATATTAACTTCTTTCATCAAGTAGGCAATAACTACAGTGGCAGAACGAGATATCCCTTGATTACAATGGACATAAATACTACCACCTTCTTCCCTAACTGAGTCAATTAAAGCAAAACACTGATCAAAAAGCCGTCGTATATTAAATCCAGGGAGATCAAATGCTTGAACGAAATGGTATGAAAACCCTTCAAGTTTATCAACTTCCATACCAACACTTAAAATATGTGTGACATTATTCTCCTTCAGAAGATCTACATTTTGAGTCACGTCTTGTGATCCCATAAAGAGACCCGGTAAAACCTTGGCAATTTGGAAATCCGGTTTTGTGTCCACAACAAAACCATATCTTGACAAGCCAGGCACAACTGTTGGCATTTTACTGCGTGCAACTTCCTCAATGTAAACATCACCACTCAAAGTTGTTACTGTTGTTATAGTGTGTGATAGCTGTTTTTTTTTTTCACGTATTTTCTCCAAAAAACTCATATCTCAGTGCTCTTCTTTATATGTTATAATTTGCCTCCTTGATGTATTCAACTGTCTCTTCACAATTTGTGACCTGTTTAACTGTCAAACCTTTCTCTTCAGTTTCTTTCAGTAAGAGATCTTCAGGACGATATTCTATGTTTTTGAGATACAATCCGCAACCTGGTACAACTACAACTCTTTCACTCCAACTTTCTTTAGTCGGGTTATCAAAGAGGTTTTCAACTTCTTTCAGGCTAATTTTTTTTTGGGCTACTGCAACCAAGACACCAACAGTTCTCCGGACCTGTAAAATAAATTATGTTATGAAATTAATCATTGCAGGGACACATATTTTTTAATAGTTGTCTACCTTTTATGTAGGTATTAGGGAAAAATGGCTTTCAGCTTAATTACATCAGCAGTTACCTATGATAAAAATGGATTTTTATTTTTGTATAACATTTTTAATGAGTACTTCAATAAAACTGGTATTCAGCACATGTTAGGTCAGTTTTAATGGAAGTCAAATGAGTCAATGAGAAAAAGGAATCAAATTAGTTAATTATGTCTGTAAGGATTTTAGAATACATAATATTTGGCTTTGAAGATAGTTAATTTCAAATCACTTCCCTCATCAGTACCTAAAGAAGACTATCAAAGAGAATGTTCCCTTATTTTTAAATCTGCTGGTACAAAGTCAAAAATATGAAATACATACATTCACACATACACACACACGCACACACACACATACTCTGAAGTTACAATTTATTTTGGCCAGTATTGCCAAAATATGTCCAAATAATGTAAACGGACCTGGCGAAAAAGAAAAGATTTTCCTGTACATGTAACATCCCAGAAGTCAAATCGGTCAGAATATTCATTTTCCATAAGAGGTTTCCCAGGTTTTATTTCCAATGATTCTATACTCCTTTCAGTTTCAATTTCTTTATGAGAATTTGGCCTTCCCATAAAGCAACGAAAATCTTTAGTACCCAGGAAAAGTGTTGTCGCTTCATTTGCTAAATTGCAATCAAATGTTGATGAATCACTGAAAAACAATATGCAAGCATTGCTTGACAAACCTGATGACATTCACTAATTTATTTGCAGTATAAACCATTCTACTTACAATATAAAATAGCACCTGTCCTTTTCTATTATTGGCAATGGAACAAAATATCTATGCTTTGTATAATTTGTATATAATTCAGATTTTAAAACTGCAAATCTGTAAAGATATGTCTTTCTAATTGCAGAGAAACGCGCACTGAAATCATTAGGAACAATTTTAACGTCCAATATCCTGTCAGAAATAAAAAATTTGGTTAGAACTCAAATTTAAAAATTATTAATAATATTATATAAGTTTTAAATAACTTGGAAATAAATTTGAGAAACAATATTTTAGGGAATATGATATTTATTCACTAGTAGCAGAATATAATTTGAAAGGTTAATTCATTAAATGCTAACTGAGGAAATGAAAACTATAAAATGAATGAATATTCTACATTAGATTTAGTAATATTTTATACTGGACTAAGCTTAAAAACTGATAAAATGTGCAATACAGTGTAATTGTACCTGATGTCAAAATTATTTCTGTCAAAAAAAGCATTAAGTGAATGAAATACATTCCTAACTGAGTCTACTCCATTAGGAAATTCCAGATCACAATGGGCAGTTGCACACAATGCATGAACACCTTGATCAGTCCTGAAAAGTCAGTACTCCTAGTATAATCATGTTATAACAACATTCTGTGTTAGTCATAAATGAAATAGGTTACCTGCTGCATGGATACACCTTAGGGACATTCAGGGATCTTTGATTTAGTTTTGACAAACCTATTTCCAATAGCCCTTGGATAGTACTAGTAGGGAATAGCGGTTCACCTTTACACATTTGTTTCTGCACACCTCTAATCGACAAATCACGGGATTAAACGTAATTAGCTCACAAATAAATGTACAAACTAAAATTGTGACAGCGTATTACCTAAAGTGTGTGCCGAGATAGGAAAAATAAATCAGATGTCTTCTCAAAGACATTTGTCCTCCGAGCAACCTAACCGGGTATCATAACCTCAGTAGAAACCTCCAATGTGTATCTAAAATAATTACGAATGGCGCGTATTTCAAGCTAGTAAATCCGAAAAGAATTAATTGGCACGGGTCAAATTTTATTTGAGGGGTAGCCAAATCCTTCTAATCATCCTCTAATTTTAGTTTTACTATTGCAACGTTTACAGTGAAAATAGAATCAATTTTATATAGACCAGCAACGGAAACTAAAATATGGCGCGACTGTTTTCTGATTTAATCCTTAAACGCTTGTTTATATCACCAAAAACGAATGTCAGGAAACACTCCACAAAAGGAACATTTAATACAATGTTATTTGTACTGACTTTAATCAGAAAGTACACATACATGAAAATTCATTTTTTCGACAATGCATTTTAAAATAAATTATTGTGAAGTCAACACTGCCACCTTGCAGTGTTGTAACAACTATATTAGCACACACGATTATAATTTCTTTTATTTTCCTGTGTTAATTCTAGGTAATCCTTCTTCTCTCAGATATACATAGGGGTGTCTGCGAGGGTCGGCATACTGTTTTATTCTCTGTCTTCTCTTGCTCTTCTCTTGCGTTCTCGTAAGGCTTCGACGGTTTCACACTGTTGTCAGTTGTATTCCACTTACAATTTATAGTGCAGGAAACCAAGTACAGGGTATAGGCATGCAACTTGCCTAAGTGTCCATGGTCACTGATCGGAAGCATCTGATATTGGGCAGTGATTCATTCACGAATGATTCAATCGAACGGAGTGTCGCACAACTGTTGAAATGTGTGCGTTACATAAAGCCAGACAATTAAAGTGAATACATTCAGGGTTAGAGGAAGAAAAAAGAAACTGTCGATAAAGGTTCGATGTTGAAACGAGACAAAATTTATTTTATACGATTTGTCAAGTACACAATCTCATTTCCGCTACAAATTGAAGTAACTGACTGGAGGATTACCGAGCTGTGACATGACGTTCGTGTTATGTCTGCCCAGAGTGTGGACCGTAGCGTTTCCTGATTTTTCGGGTTTTGCACTCGACCGTCTGAAGCTTTCTCTTATTCGAAAGAAAAAGAAGTAAATGAATTCGACCAAACTCAGTAGGCTGGCTCCGACAAACAGACCGGCAGTGCCTCCCATCGAAACTGAAAGGAAATATTTATTCTCCCAGTGGAATTCAATTTTTGCAAATAATTATCGGAAAAAATCGATTTATAGGTTGTAATATTGAATTCAGATTAGGTGTGATAATGTATTTTACTAATTCGTAATTTTACTAAATAAAATAACGGATTTAAGATATTTATGAAGTTGGGTTTGAGGGTTCATAGCGATTTATTTGTAAATAATAAATGAGCTCGAATATTTCATAAATGATATTTGAACATTTACCTACTAAATCCAGGCGGCCCCTTACGACAGTCCTCTTGAATCGCTCGCTGGACAACCGATCCAGGGCTATTTCTAAATTAGACTGATTATCGGGGATCCTGTGGAATAATAATAGGCCCTTTTGATAAAGGAACTATACATTTTGTAATTGAGAATTCGATAATATTAACAATCTACATCACATATAAATTATACAACTAGAATAAATTAATGTTTAATAATTTAACCTCAGGCAAGGATAATTATATTTCGGTAAAACGTCGACGATTGTATAAGATCGTTTGATTTGACAGTTTTTTATTTTATTTGTAATTGATATCGGCGTATTCAGGTTCATAGGTGACTCCCTGAAGTCGAAAAGATTATCTATCGGTCGTGCTTAATGTTATAATTTTAACCTGATATTTTGTATTACAACTTTTGTTCTTCTTATTTAATAATAGTAAAACATTTTTCCATCAAAGTCCATCACAGTATATTGTGGTACACGTCGAAAAATGCATATATATATATATAATTCTAGTATAGTTACTCGAAACCGGTGATTGTGATAATGTCGTATTCAGCTTCGTTGCAGCCCGGTAGACAATCGCAAATTAGACCCTCTTTTCTACTCCAACTAGTTTTCTGCACCGATAAATCGCCGTAGTGGTTGTTTAAACAGAATATGCCCGTCATATTGCACCTTCTCGCCGGATCTGTTAATGATTTCAAGTTAGAAAACAAAATATAGAGACACAAGGGAAAATCTTTTCTACAAGCCAGATACAAAATTATTAATCAGTGCATTTTCCTGAATAGAAACATTTTTGTTCGTAATCATAACACATTTTTATTTTGTGAAATCAATTCAAATGAACTAATCGCCACTATTTAAGTCAGTGCTTTAGACAAAGCGTGCACACATATTTATATCTATATATTTATTATAGAATGAAATGACGTAATATACACAATTTATTAAATGTAGAAAATATACTTCAACAGTAAATTTTAACCTTACCAGATTTAGGCATCAAATGTGATGTGCAATTGCAAACTCTGAGTTGCTCTTTATACCTGCAGTCGGTAACGCAGGCGCTATAGCTGTACTCGTCGGCCACCTATATAATAGTTTTTAATTGTTATGTATGTAATTAAAGAAAATTATTTGGCGGTATTTATAATACTACCTCCTTATTTATCTAATTTAAGGCATTGATGCCCGTATTAATCATTCGATGTTTTATTGGTGTTGAATCATCAAAATATCTTTCCAATAATACTAAATAAGTGTTCGCCATTTCAATAGAAAATTTATTTTATATCGTTTTTATCAACAAATTCGACTGAAACACCTTCAATTTGGAGTGATTTTGGGTTATTATGTCTCTATTATTAGGTCTCTCATTTGGGAGGATGACTGGAACTAATCTCGTTATAGTTTCGTTCAAACTCACCTCTAAATTGTTTTCGTCTGGGAAGCGACATTTTCTTTGATGGACGCTCAATGTTCGAACTTCTGGTTCATTTTCAATGTCTTTAACAGAAATCGTGAATTTTTTATAGGCGTTGGTGGTCGGTGCTAAAATGTCCGTCGTCATAGTGTTGTAGAAAGGAATGTCCGAATCGGGGTGCATGTATATCTGAAAGGTGTGAATTATAAACATGGCTAATAAACACAATAACTCTCCTTGACCATTTACGTTTTAGGAATATTAGAATTTGGAAATATTCGTATGGAACTTTTTGCTTATCGTATATCGCACACTAAATATTCTGAATGTATCGTACCTGAAAGAATGTAAATATTCATAGCTTTATCAATTTTACAGTTTGATTGACGTAAGATAACGTGTTGAAATACAAAGACTAGTTTTGTTTTGGCCGTGTACTTAGGCGTAAATAACAACTTTGATGATGTAGGTATTAGGAAACATCCATGGGATCTCGGTGTAAGTAATAGGCACAAGCAGGCGTGGTGAATGTGGTAGCCTTTCAAAATAAAAGACCTAATCCTGGACCTACTCACTTTAGTCGTTGCGTTGAGTTCCAAATAAAGACTCGAGATCCCAGTCCGCCGGTTGGAATCCAACGACAGATAATCAGGAGCGCTAGGACTGAAGCAATGGTTTTATTGTGGAACGAAACATATTTATAGGCTTATAATCAGGTTCAAATAATAACAGTATAAGTTTCAGTACAATTATATATTTGTGTAAATGCTTATTGGATTGGCAAAGATATACTTCTCATTTTTTGCGCTCAGTGTGAAGCAAGTTCCTAGTTCGGTAGGCGTTGGTTTAAAATGTTTGCAGCAGTCGAAGGGTTTGCCCCTCCACTTACAGTTGATAAACACGTGTTCGCAAGGACTCCTCACCTAGCAGGCCGTTCCCAATATACAAATGTATCAATGAAATTATTAATTACTATGGGAAATCGTCTTTACACAATGTAATATAAGTCCCCGCTTATTTAAATCACCCATTTTATTATCTTTTATACCGGTAACCCCCCTTATTATAGGACCAGGTTAATAAGGATTTCAAAGGATTATTTTCAGTAGAATATGTAGAATGTTAGAATCAACACAACACTGAAATCCTCACACTCACGTTTAGATGAGAAGCATATTGAAAATGAGTGAAAAATATTATTATTATCAATATTCTTAAGAGTTCCTAAACTTTAAACGCCCTTTCATTACAACGCTTAATTTCAATTTGAATTACCGTTTCTGCTATTTTCGTGTATCCATCTTTTGGACAGTCGATATCTTCCGAGAAGCAGAACTCTTTAATGTAGTAGGCGGTCCCCCTGAAGTACGTTATCTCTTTTATCACCTCGTCCAAATTACAGTCATGATTTTCACCGAACAAACTGTCACAGAGGAACGTAATCTGTATTATATTAAAATATGACATAAGATTCTTATACAATTTTTGTTGTAATCCTTTTTTACTTGCATAATAGAATATTGACGGAAACGTTAGTTTCATTTTATTTTAATTCCAAAGTTAAGAACTGTTACAACACTTTTACTGTAATTTCATGGTGTAGTAATAAGGTCGTAAACCTAGCGCACAAATATCTATACTGAATGATAGGTATTATAAAACATACATTAGTTTTTTTATACAGTAGGCCATATCATTTTTAATCTAATATCGATTATAGACGAATTCGATCGGGGGGTTTCTAATGTCGAGTTCCTATTAAAACAGCATGATGGTGAATTATTGAGTACAATGTTACATAGCGGGGGATACTCTTGATGACGGTTATATCCCGTCTTTTTTCAGTATGAATTCTGCTCCTACTGGTGCGTGTACACTGTGGACATTTTAAATAAAGTAAAAGTAAATATATTACGCTCTTACTTCTGGGAGAGCTCGTATACCCTAAACATGTTGTCCTCTTCGCAGACGGATATAGAAGGGAAACTAGTATTCGCTTCCAGGTAGGTGGTTTCCACCACGAAACTGATGGCGTTAGACTGGAACGCTTCCCACGAGGCTATGATCAGAAGGCCCGATCCGTACCACGACAGAGTGCACAGCGCCAACCACAAAAGCCTTGCCATAAAATATACACCGCGTTAAAGGCGTCCGTTAGGTCTTCCACGAAGTTTTAGATTAACGCTATTCTTGCGATTTTCTCTCACCGCCCGTCCATTTGTTCGTCTAATGCTACAACGGCTTCAGCTTCTCTCCGGGAACGAATACGCTTAAGAGCTTCACTCTCATTTACTGACTATTGCCGATGACGAGACGTTGAAACCGGTCTAGCAGTAGACCAACCAAAGAGTGGAGAAGTTCGCAAGAATAAACGTATACAACATGCCCTATTATATTTTAGCATTCATCAAGGCATCATATCAAAGCTAAAAACGATAATTCTAATCCTGGATTAATTAATTATACTGGAAGGATTCCTAAACTCTCTGTCCTACGAAAATAAAGGCCAGTATTTTTATGACATAATTTATGTATACATATGTATTATAAATACACGGACGAATTCATAATTTATGTATACAAACATAAATATATAGTGCACATATTATGCTAACGAATGATTAGAAATTGTTTTCTTACTTAACTCTACATTAGTTTTACTTTTATTGTTATTAATATTTGATTATTCAGTTAAAAAATACGGGAAATATGTCGTTCTTTTATAGCATCATTGCAGAAATAATAAAAACATTGCCAAACATAAATGACACGATTGTACGTAATACTTTGGATTGAATGAAGAGAATAAAACTGCGAAATGAACGTGTATTGATTTGTAAGGGCAAGTAAAATCACGCAGGAAACCCTATCATCGCGTGATTACCAGAATTGCTTTCAACTTTGAAGAATAGAATTATTGAATGATCGGAACAATAATAATTGTACCATCGAGACCTTTTTAATATTCCTGAATAGTAAGAACAAAGACTAAAAAATGGCATAGTTCTTTCCATGTCTCCTTCTGTCTCCTCTCCCAGACTGTCACACTACTTATACTGTCTATGCAGTTTAAATAGCCTGTATAGTTTAAGGAGAGATAATTTTAAAGATCGAGTTTATTTTTAATAAAACATGTTATTAAAGTCCAAAACTCAAAACTAATATTAACAGAACATGGAGGATGATGTTTTGGATATCATCTATGTTATCGTGATTGGGGACCATCACTTTTGTGATCTTCATTCAGTCTTCAATAGCCGATAGGAAAGAATGATGATAACATTTTTACCTTTCCGACCAATGTCTGTTGTCTTCAGCAATGAATTTGAGACCGTGAAGCGTTGTATTGGAAAAATAGTTTTTTATAGCCTCCACTAACCATATTTTTCTTCTCATCGTTGTTCAATCAAAATTCCAAAAGGCTTACGGTCTGGAACTGAAAAGACAATTTTCATAATTCTTTCTTAGGCGCTTATTACACGACAAATTTTCATAAATAAGCCTTCTTCTTAAAATAATTTGAACATAAAAAAGTATGTCTTGCTTCTGTCGTATTTGCATTGCCGCAAATATTTTCTGATCACTCGAGTAAATTTGTCTTCTCTCATTTTTTCGGTCCTATACTAGACAGGTTTACTGTATTCCATAATTGCAGTACAGAATGTTATAGGAAAGAATAAGCTATAGGAAATAAAATCACACATGCGATGATATTTCGAACCCTTGCAGACAGACACCCCTCGTAAATATCTTAAACTAATTATTGTCTTTTAATTTATAGTAGTCAAGTTATAAACAGAAATATTTATGCAAGCTTCAGATCCTAATATATTCTTTTAATGTTATAGGCACTGTCCGTCCATCGCAACTCGTACTCAGAGTTTTTACATCTTGCTGTAGAAGATATCGCAGCACAGGTGGAGCAGCTTTTTAACGAAAGCCATCGCTCCCAGCCAAACGGGTAAGTTTTAGTCTGTTCTTAAAAAAAAAAATTCTTTTTGCTCAAAACATTTCGTACATGGATATATTTATAAACATCTAACCCTGGACATTTAAAAAATGAAGGTTTATTCTTCAGTTTCAGTCTGGGGCCTTGAATTAAATTTTACACTATTTTTAACACATGTATCTCAAGATATAAAAATTGAAGAGTGTCACTTCTAACCCTGAGAATGTTCTAATTCCAAGTGTATAATAACAGCGCGAGTACTTACCTGCTGTTCGTTCAATCCATGTCTGATATAGGACAGATATTGTCTTCATTAAAGATTCAAGTTACGTGACGATGATTTTGTTCATAGTGGGGTTCATACAATGAAGTATGATTAAATGCGCAATCGCTGTACAGTTCACTTGTTTTGTGCTACTGTTAAACTTTTGTCGAGCCGCCGTCCTCCGCGGCTTCTTTGACCCACGCAGCCCCTTTTTATGACCCGTTATTCCTATGACCCTTTTCCCTTTTCAACGGTTCGAGCCACAGATGTTACAGAACTTTACCCTGAAAAAATTTAGTTTCTCACTTTTTCCGTCTGAGTTAAGACCTTTAGGAGTCCTTCTGCGACTTCCTTGGTTGCATCTTATGTTTTCGTGCTTGGTGTATACTAATTCCTTTGTAAATTCAAAGCGATGTTATTTTATATATATTTGGTATTTTTATATTCCTTATTTTAATATTTATGGAATATAGAGTGTTGAAATACCTAGATTTACGAAACATACATTCATAACATTTTGGATTCGGATTAAAAACTGTTGGGATGCAGTTTGAATTAGAAGGTAACTAAATTTGTCACTATAGCTCATATAGCTGGTATATACACCTTGTATTTCAACTAGGCAATAAAACACAACCTCTGTTTCAGAAATGAAATTTGTTCACACCACAATCAGAAGCGTACACGAGTAAGTAACTAATATTTAACAATGCATTTTATACCTCATAATAATTCAATATATAGATAATTATATAAACTATAAGTTAAAATCCATTCAGCTTAATGTATTAAATTTTTATTATGATTTAAAATGATAGTTTAGACATTTAGATTTATAATGTAAGGAAAGGGTTAATTTCACCTATGTACTTGAAAGTTAGAAAAGGAGCTCTTAGAATCTAGGTGGGTTCTTACTTCGCACTGTTCTTGGGCCTTCCACTCCGAGTGCATGTCTCGAATGTTACGTCGCTTAAATAAAATTAGGCTGTAAGGCGATTGGTGGTTTACTGACGACTGTTTCTAAAACGCGAACTTTCGATACCCAAGTTTAATATTATCCCGGTCCGTAGTTACTTAACTACATTATTCAATTTTTTTTCTTTTTTTTGTAATTGTGTATTATGTATTTGTAATGAGGGGCTATATTTTTTGGTTTTGAACCATATTATCGGTGGATTTTCCTAAAGGAGAGTAAAGAAAAGAAATTCTTTCCGTGGAGTGCGGTGGGGAAGAAAATGGCCGACCGCCCGCCTCTTTAGCTCAGTGGCAGAGCACTGGTCTTGTAAACCAGGGGTCGTGAGTTCAATCCTCACAGGAGGCAAGAGTTTTTCCATATGTAACACATGCTTAATGAATAAATAAAAATTGGCACCCAGACTGAAAACTTTATATTTAGTGTAATTTATCTAATTCAGTAGAAGAAGAATGCTGCAAAGATAATACACTGTACTTCTAAAACTATTGCCATTGAAGCATGATATTTTTTTTGATCTTGAGATAACAATGAGCACTCTATTTGTTATATATTATTTAAGACAACGAACTAAAATGAAACGTGAAATTGTGTTCAGATTACTTCGACGGTGAATAGACAACAGCATGAGAGCAAATGGCATAGAAGAAATGCACAGAAGGAGGAAGAACAGAGGATAGAGCAGGAAAAGGAGGCATTGGCTAAAAAAGAGGAGGAAAAGAGGCGCCAATTGGAGGCCATTAAAGTTGAAGAGTGGCTCCAAAAGAAAAAGGAAGAGGTAAGTTTAATTATATTTCAAGTAGGTTTTTCGTAGTTGAATTTTAAGTCTATTTGTGTTTATTAGAAATATTAATGAATAAATATCTGGGCTTAATATCTTTGGACTGGGATCTTCTTTGGTAGTCTTCACAGTCTTCTACAGTAAGTAACATGTATAGTGAGTCTTAAATGCTCATATCACCCCCTGATCAAGCAAACATTTCTTTATTAAATGATATTTTTGCACAAAATGTACCAACTGGAGATAAAACCACAAATGTGAAAACTGTGAATATTAAGCATGAATGGTATATAAAAAATGAAATATGTTCTGATTTATTGAATTATTTTATTATATATAAAATTTAACTTAAAATATATTTCAAACTAAAAATGTCTTTATTTATTTTTTATTTATTATTTTATTTTTATTTTTGATTTATTTCAAATATCTCCTTCCAGGAAAAACGTGCTAAAGAACTAAAGAAAGCACAAGAGGAAAGAAAAGTCATGTACTTAAAACAACAACAAGATCTCAAAAATGAACTTGGCAAATTGTCCTGTGAAGTTTGGTTAAGAAATAAACTTGCTGCACAGAAAAGTATGTAAATTTAATTACCAAAAATTTAATTGGCATGTTAGATGATTTATGCTTCTTTCTATTCATACTGAGTACATGTATGTTCAATGTACATGACATTTTAAAGCTTCGAAGGTAATAAACATACAAAATACAAATATCTCTGAATAGAGAGGAAGGTTTGATTTTTATTATAAGGATGATAGTATTAAAATGGAATATTCATTTCAGCACTCTGAACTTATTTAATAAACACACTATACTGCAGCAATTATTTCTAATTGGTTTTTATTTAGTGTAATAAGTTGATTTGTACTTCAGATGCAGTTTCCTAAGCATTTTTTCTTTAGGGTACAAGTAATCATGAGACAAAATATTAAACACAAATTGAATTTGCTGTGTGTGTGTGTGTGTGTGTGTGTGTGTGTATATATATATATATATATATATATATATATATATATATATATATATATACACACATATACATATATTTCTATATCCTTAACCAAATCATTATTAACATAGTCCATCCAAGGTACACAGTTACATTGGAAATCATTATTTTATCAGTAAAATTCTTTCAGAAAATTTTAATTAAACATAATGATTTTCATAAGATAGCCCCCAGATAGCCTACACACAAGCATGTGTAGCATACACCTTAAATACAGGTATTAGCATTTGTTTAGATATGCCCTTATAAATAATAAAAAACATTTTCTTAGTTGAAAAGGAACAGAAAGAGAAGGAGCAGAAGCTGGTGGAAATATTAAAAATGCAGAAAAGAAGTATTTCACAACAGAAAGTAGACGAGTGGATGAAAAAGACTAAGAATCGCCAACGTCCAGTTTCTCAAGACATGGGTAAGTAATTTCATTTTATAGTGTGTGTAATATTTATAAATTATGAAACTAAATTTTTGTAGAATTTTTTTAAAGTTAAAATAACTGAAATATGAGGTAAAATTTGCAGTGATACCTATCTTATGAATATTTTTTGTACAGGCTCTCGAGCGAAAATTACATTTGTTAACCCTGAACCTTGGAAAAATATATTGGATGGAAAATATAATAATGATGAATAAATTATATTAAAAAATGGCATTTCTGGTGATTTACATGTTATATCAGTTTTAGTAATTGATTTATTCCTTTTTATAATAAACAACAGAGTGGGCATATCTATGAGATTGTATTAAACAAAAAGTAAAAGGCAATATTTTTTTTTTATATTTTGCTTGATTATTATATGGAATTAAAGATAGATAATATTTTTTCATATTAGTACAGAAAGTATACTTTCAAGAGTATACTCTTGCATAAGGTATTTATGAACAGAATGAGTCTGGGTTATAAAGAGTTCCAGATAGTACTTGGCCATTTTATTGTGATGTGCATGTGCATGTAACTATATTGGAATAGATGATTTCAGTACAGCAAGATAAATATTCAATAAAGGTAGGTAAGTACACAATAAGGCTAGATAAGTATAAATATAAGCATTTTCCTGTGCAAGGCTTAAATTGTGCAATATAAATGTCCCTTCTATTTAATTAAAAACACTGTCATTATATTTCAATAATATTATTTGGTTTTAAATATTTAAGCGATAATTTGGTATTCATTTTTATATTTCTCCAATTTAATTTTTTTTTAATCTTTATGATATTTTCTCTTTAATATTATTGCTATGTTTCAAAAAAAAGGAATGCATATTTGTCTTGTTATTGGAACGTATATTTTGTTCCTAAGATATGTTCTTCTTTCTTGGGAATTTACGTAATGTACATCTCTCTCTATTATGTAAAAGGAATTAGCTTTTTGGATAGTGACAACTCTTAGGTAGGATTCTGGAATGACTATAAATGTTAAAGTATACATAAATGTAATAAGACGCGTAATGTTTTTGAAACCATAATAAAAAATAAAAATTCGTATTGAACAGTTAATACTGTCAGATAAGATAAGATTTTATATGAAACATCGTCCTCCGATAACGGTAATTTGAATAGGTACAGCCAGTTCACTTTTTACTGCTTCTATCGGACAGGGCAGAGAACCTAAATTGGAGGTCCTTGGTGTTACAGTGCGACCGGATGTGTGGCCCGTGGGGGCCCTTAAGGCCCCACTCGCACCCTACGGATTTACACTTTCCACCCCTTTATGACTGTTGGGGAGCCTGTCCCTGATTACGGGAATTTACAGCGCCTAATATTCCTCACCCTCCTCGAAAAACACAGAATCCTTGGTTTCTTCTTTTTTTGTGTTTGGGGCTCTGTCCTCGCAGGACCAATTCACCACCATCTTTCTTGACGATTCTCATGGCCCGATTTAAACTAACCCAGTCTTATTGTATTTTATCTTGCTGTATTGTAGTAGTCAATATTAATTTTTCATTTAAGTATGAGTGTTGACCACTATGGGTTCTTATTTTGTATCTTTCATACTAGTCTTACCGACAATAATAAGGGGTTTTATATTCTTCGAAATAGACCTATGAGAAGTTATGAAATTCCATAATTTCTCCAACCGGATTCATCTAAAATTATTTAACAACTACTAGATTTAAATAAAGTTGTTACAAAATTTTTAATTCTCAGGCCCGTCATGATTTTATTACCTGGAGAAATAATAAATTCGTCGTTTTGCGAGCTTCACATTTGGTAAATTAAGTCGTTGTTCAATTTTATTTTGTAATTGTGGTTTATGTCCGGATTTCATAATGGTTTCGATGTTAAAGGGAATACAATTAAAAATTATAATTTCTGTTCATTTTAGGGAATAATAAGGGATAACTCGGTGTTTCTATAAATACTAAAGGATAAAAATATTTCAAATCAAAATTTTCGTTCTTCAAAATAACTTAATTAATAAGATAAAGCTCACATTGAGGACCGATTATTCAAGGAAGTGTCTGAGTCATCTCATTAATCCCAGAGGTAAATTATTCAACCCTGATTGCAAAATTGATTGGATTTAGTAGGCGGCTAACCTCCCCTACTTGTATCGCTATGAATAAGTAAGAGGGATCCGCTATTAGTATGTACTGGACCAACTGAGAGATCGCCATAAATCATGTAAGAGGGGGTTGCATCAGAATGTATTAATGAATCTGACATTTAGCTCCATTTATGAAAGCCGATTAAAATCTCGGCTTTAGTATGATTAAGCTGAGGATTAAGCTATTAATGTGGGACAACAGGACGATCTGAACTTCCTGTACTTCTCCTTGAGAACTGTGATCTTAATATTATTTCTATCTTTCGGTTACCTAAAGGAATAAATTGAAAAGAAAGTCATCGATCATGTATCTCTCCATCAATCATGTATCAATGTGTGTCTCTCCCCACTCACTTATTTAGACACACTAATTAGGCTTATGATTTTTGCCATTTTCATTATAAAGGAAAGTACATTGAATGCTGTCAGTATTATCAGGTACCTTACTAAATTATTAATGGCATCAATGCATGAATGATCAAGCTAGTAATGACGTTTAAAATCCCCGCGGAACCCCAAGCATATACGTTAAATTTATGTACTTACGGTTCCGTTTTGTCATATTGTATTCATATTAGTCATTCTATATTAATTTATTTCATTGTTCGAGTTTTCAATTAGCAATTATTTAGTTTACTCCTATTCGTTCTGAATATATTGATATGGCACGTAATTATGTTATTAATGCCTATGACTGTCAATTAGAAGTTTTATGAACTCTGTGAACACACCCTTATAGTGATATTGTCTAGTTCACTGGATTGTACCCCTCGTTGTGGTACTCGGCGACATCCACGAACGGACGTGATATCCAGATTTAAATTATGGGCCACTGTAATTATTTTCTTTCAAAATAAAGGAAGTATGAATATGTAATGGACCTGCTTTGGTAGATTAAAGACGCACTTAGGAATAACTTTTCCTTGAAAATTTAAAGACGTGTTTCTCTCGTTACTGGGCAATCAATTATTCAAGAAGCTTTTCTCCGAAATTACGAAAACTTAAACTTAACTGTCAGAAATTTTTCTTAGGTGTTTTATCTGAAAAATATCCTTGGAATCGCATAAATCGAAATTAATGAGTTGGGGTTTAGATTTTTTTCTTTAGTTGACTTCCACAACGTCACATAATAATAACTTCCTCAATTCATGCATTCATTATATTGTATAACATATATGCATTCTTCAATAACTTGAAGAGTCAGATATAACACTACTAAATAAAATCAAGTTTTGAATGATTTTTGTGGTAATAACATGTTAGGCATTTTAAATGAAACATCTTTTAACACACATAGGTTTCTTAAGAAATGTAGTTAAGCAATTATATATCTCCAAACTACAGTTTTGTGTTTCGCTAAGACCAATTTAGTTGGATTTTTCTTGTATTCTCAGGTTAAGGCTCGTTGATTAAGTGGCTTCCTAACAGATTTATGGGAATTTGGACGTTAAACAAACTCGCGTGTAATTTATTTTGACATCGACAAGCACTGGAAACATACATTAATACAATCACAATAACAAGAAATAGTATGCGAAGTCGGCTAAGAGCGTGTAACAAAATTTGTGTGACATGAGAGGAGGTGTCGCGGTGGTCGGGTTCCGCGGGGTAACATTAGCCCTGAGTCGAGGGCCATAAATCCCGTGAGCGGAGAGCCCATGCGTTACCGACCCGTACTTTTCTAATCATAATGTCCCCTTCGAGTGCTCTGTGTCTCAATACGGGGCCGGCCGGACTCCTAATAAAAATCTATCGGGTGCGCTCAGAGGGGCGGGGCCTAGTGGGGCTCATAAATTAATGGTGCGGGGGCGGCACACGTACAGGGACCCCCTTCCGCCCCTCGCCCAAGGCCCGATAGCCTCCTCGGCGGCCCCGCCTAAATTTCAATGAGCCGACAAATTGAGACGGATTGTCTGCAGTGCTCCCGGCACCGGCTTCTCCCCTATCCCCCTTTCCAAACACCAATACACGCTTGAGGTTAGCCCCAGGATAACTTTTTTCTACACTCACATTTTATTGTCGCACCTGTTATAATTCTAACAATAACGTCAGTTTTTTTTAGTTCATTCTCTTTCGTGTGTGGCATTTGTTAAAAGTTTGCTTTCAACATTGCCTGGCGACTTTTTATTTCACCCTGAACTCTGAACTAATTCATATTAGGCTCATTTTTGCCGTTGGTTTTTCCCCACGAATCTTCATCAGGGACGCTTTTCCACTTTTCCGAGCAAAGCACGGAAAATGTCGATTCGATTCCACCTCCAGCAAAATATTTCTTGTCTAGTTTGTGATTTGTTGATGTTCATGACCGATCTCGGATGAATTGAGGAAAATTTCCGATAATTCGTATAATTTCTGGAATTAGTAATTTAATTATTATTTTACAATTTATCCTTCCTTATAATTTAAATGTTTATATAGTTACATAATTTCGCTGTTCAAATTCTGCTTAATGTTTTCCGAAATATTGATGTTAGTAATTAGACACATGGTTTATTGTTCGGTACGTCGGTCGGTACGTTGGTCGGATTAAGGATCGTATTATGACTCAACGCTAATCAATGATCGGTACCATAATGAAAAGAATACCAATAATGGCAAAGCCGAAGATCTGATTGATAAAGAATCCTTTCAAAGAGTAAGTTGGTGCGGCCTGGTGGGGGGGGAGGCTCGTAAATCCTGGCCTCTGGTAAATTGGCAAAGTGATTACTGGTAACCGAATAGCGTTGTCCCTCTGTCTGGCCCTTCTCGTCCTTCCAGAGTGTTATCTCGAATCTCCATTTCTATCTAATTGTCCATCCGTGGACTAATTAATTTATCACGCGATAACCCCTTACACACCCACAGTATTCCGAAATGTGTGCGTATATACATATGTATTTCCAACTGTACGTTTTTAAACCATATTAACATTGTATATCAATATATTAGTTAAACATATACAATACAATAAGGACTCGCCTTTTTATTTGATACCAACGAACCCTAAAAATTACAATTATTTTTGGAATGTTTATAATACAGTACGGAATTATGATGGTAAATATTTCTTCAAAACAATAGGTTTATTTTTCAATAATCCGCCGAGGCGGTGTTATACTCACATACTATTTAAATAGGGCGATAAAAGTTGAAATATATATTGATAATATACTCGGATTCGGAAATTTATTTATTTTATAAATTTAACGAGGATTCCTGTCGTCGGTAGAACACGTTGTGGTTGTGCCCATTCGCAGATACTGGAGATCGGACTAGACGGACAGTAACCGTGGAACGGTTTCGATCGCCGAACTGGCACCATTGTATCTACGGGTGGGAGAACGGAGCCGCCCCTCTGATTAATGCATATTGCACGCTTTATTTAAAAAAACGCGCGGCCAAAAGTCACATCAATTTCGCAGATCAAAGGCTTCCGATACTTAATGCTTCGCGCTTATTGATGCATTGCTCGAAAAGCGGGGTGCCCCTGGAAAAAAAATAAAAAAAAAGCGGGTACGCGAGTAAGGGCGGTGCGAGGGAGGGACGGGAGGGCATTTCGCATGATAAATTGTGATTGGTCCGAACGATCCGTTATACGGAAAAAACCTGCCAATAAGGTCCACCGACCCCCCTCGCACCACGCGTATTTTTTTAGGACTGGTAGGGGGCGCCGCTGTTTTTACGCCTCAAATGCGACCGGGAATTTTTTTTTCAACTTTGAGGGGGGGGGCCTCCATTTGTGCGAAGAGCTCCGGTGAGCCACGGACTCTATCGGCAGTCGGTAATAAACAGACTAATATCTTCCTCAGAGTTGTCCGAGCTTTTTTTTTCCAGTGCTCCCCCCCAAATAAAAATGAACGCGTATTTTTTCGGGGTCCGGCGGCGAGGGGCGGCTAATATGGCGAGAGGGCACCCGACATACCTTTTTACTCCTGGCTAATACGGGATCGTGACGTTTACGAGAGCTACCCCCCCCACTAAACGGACCCTCTCTCAAAGGTTACCGGCCACGGCTCATATTCATTATCATTCCGCGGTACGCTACCCCACCCATTCACTACCGCTTAGAACTCTCACTCTTCCTTAACCTCTTCACTTCGCATTAAAATCTCTTCGCCGCCGCTCGAAACAAACCGATAAAAAATAGTCGGTCTTCATTCTCGTTTAAATCCGCCGGGCCCCGCAAATAAAACGTAACCTGAGATAATGGGGAAGCCGACTTATTAATGAAGATTCATCTTCCAGTCATTTTTCATAAGGCTTATATCAGTCCCTGATTTAAGTTTTGACATTAGTCCTTACCTGTTGTATTGTTTTTAGATAGTATACTTTAATACACCATTCGAGGATTTTTGATACCTTTTGTAAGGTAAAGTATTTTTTATATGAAAGTAAAAAGTATGAAGATTTAATTGAGTTTTAATTGTTGAGTGATAACTATGGAAATAGTACCGAGTATCAACTTTTATTAAATGAATCAGGAAATTGGTTCTGTTAATCCGGGCTAGATTGATTACTCACTGTTGAGGACATGCTATTTTATGAGGTCGGTACGTCATTTGATCCTCCCCATCATTCGTTCAGAGAGAATGACAGATAATCTCCGTTATCAATTGGGAAGATCGCCACGTCCCCTTTACGAGTAAGTAAACGATTCATTATCTGCGTATATGTCCAACCAGTGGAGTTCATTTGGAGCATATGTCGAATAACATCTGCCGAAAGAAAATCTAATATTAGTCCTGAATACTGATCTTATAGTCGCCACTAGGTACAAATTGTCGTCGAACCCAATACCATAACAATTGAAATTGTCAATTCCCTTGGTTCCTTGGGGTTATAATAATACTAGGAGATTGAATTAGAAATATAGTAATTTTGCTTAAAATATTTTTCCAATGTACCGATGTGTATATTTATTGCTATTAATGAGTCCCCAGCTATTTATCTATGGAGCTTAGTTAACAGAGTAAGTGTAGCTCCTTAATACCTAGGTAAATAAAATGTCGAAAGAAGCTGCACTGCCAAAAAACGATATTTAATATCAAACGTGATTAAATGATAAATATTCGGTGATGACAAATGTTATTAAGAACATTACTGATAGTAAAAAAGACTTATTTCTTTATTTTTGTAATACATCATGGCGCCCCCTCCTCCACCTCACGTATTATCCGTAGGGGGACCCCAATGTTCGCTCTTATACCAATCAATTAGAAGTGGATATTAGGTTTCTTAGAGTGGTGGGGGTTGGTAATCGGCGTCGTCGGGCGAAAGAAGTGAATGGGGGTGGTGGGTAGCGCTACTTGATCTCCCTTTCAGAGATATAAGGGGAGGGTCGATAGGAGGAGAATCATTACTTGGTCGGTGGGCGGGTACGAACAAGAGATGGCCAGAGGTGGTGGCTAACGCGTCTATTATTGTTAGGGGGAGGGGATGTGAGCCCATTACTGCCGGCTTTCATGACACACGAGTAGAAAACGTCAGGGCGTGGTTGGTTCCCCCGGCAGTTAGCCCCCGGACTCTCCCTATATTCTCTCTCGCTCTTTCTCCCCCAGTTAATACCTTCTTTCCTGCTTCCACTCACAAAGTACACCAATCTGGGTAAAGTAAATACATGCCCCCTTCACCTCTACACCCTCTCCATTTTATCAAGCCTGCCCCTGTGGCGGCTTATCTGGTTTTCCGGCCAAATATCTCCCGAACACGTGTGCGCCAATTGTTCAGCTTTTTATAGTGCCTCTCCATTTAGAACCGTGGTTTTAACCCAATGAGGTTGACTTTAAAGTGGAATGCCTTGCTAGGCTCTCGGATACCTATAAATTAAATTCGTTAAATTAAACTTTTTATTTTTTAAATATACAACTATTGATATACAGAATGCTACTAAGCAAAGTGGAAATTATTAGTAGAATTCAACTTCAGACAGATGGGTCGATTTTTTTAGCATTTATGCTTAGGAAGCCAAGAATGGAGTAAGGACATGTTACTAATGAATTATTGATTCTTAAGATTCATAAAGAATTTTTAAAAACGTTTCTTAATTATGTTATTAATGTAAGTAAGTAAGTAACAACTGCCGCCTCCTGGGACTAGGTTACTTCAGCAGTAGGTCCACGAAAGATAACTGATTTGCGAAGAACTGAAATTTTGAGAAGGAACCGAAAACATATATTTTCAAGCATGTTACATGCTTATGTGTGACAGTACGCCGAGATGACAGGGCAGAAATTAGATCCAAATATATTATTCCGAGTTTTGTATTGGTGGGCGAAGAGCGTGACAGGTAATTAAGGACCGAAGTATCGACTAGTGAGTAGGGTTGAGTGTGTGTGAACAAACTTTGGGTTTGATCTACCCCTTGGGTGTCATATACACATGCGCATTCTCCCTCAATCGGCACTCCTCATCGGCTCAACATTCTATATTCTAACAAATCACCTACATTTCCGCGCTGTCCTGACACTGTAAACATATCATAATTTAATATATCGCCTTTTAAACTTGCCCCCCCCCCCGTGATCACATAAATAATGAATAAGAGCAAGTTGAAATATTATGTGGGAGACATTGGAAAGAACAAATAACTTGGATTTCTCAGGTCGGCGTTTGTTCAAATTCTCTAGTGGAATCTGATATATGACTTCTGCAAAAATATTGAAAAGGCCCATTACCGCATCAATTTGTAGGAAGAACATCTGGTCACATTTTGATATGAACCCAGTGAATGTAGGTTTTAGTATGCGAAACTTTCGGAGATCTAGCTCCGAGAATATGAAGGGGCATTTCACGTTTTTATAACCTTTAATCAAGACATTTTACTGTGCAGAGAGAGAGCTCACGAATTCCCGGGTTAAAGAGTCTTACTCTCTTGGAGGAGATTGCTTTTTGACTTAATAGAAGAGTGAGAAAAAGAGAGTAAAAGAAAGGCCCGTATGAGTTTCAGTTTCTTTGTTGGAGTCAAAAGAACGTTTTTGCTTCGCGATGACAACTGTTGATTGTTGGCCCGCGGGCCATCGGTTTAACACTACTGTTTTCAAGATCAAATACTTCTTTTGACTTGCTCCCGGGTAGTTCTATATTTTGTGCGCTCCTTCACTTTTTACTGTTAGAAAATATCTCGTCTTCATTTCGGCCTTTCAGTATTTATTATATTAAAAATATTACGTTTTTATCGATTTGTAACCGTGCTTCGGATTGCATTTCAAGAATCATTAAAAATATGCAATTGTCATAAAATGCAATATTACCTATAATTAAACTGTTAGTGTTGTTAATCGGGTATAATAATCATATTAATTTTTTAAATATTTAGAGAAATGCCATACATAAAAAACAGGAAATATTTGAAACCATCTGTACTCTCCACCATCTCTCCCTCTCTAGGTAGTACTCTAAACTGACAATAATAAACAATCAATGATATTCGTGTTATGCATTGCATAATGCCTTCCTACAGTTCCTTATTATGTATTTACCGTAGAGTCATGGCATAATAAATTAGGCCGAACGGAAGGAAATGCTATACTAAAATTTACTATACGTTTCTTTGGTGGTATAAACACAACTGTCGTAAATATTTATATGCAATACTTATGTATTTATTAAAATGCAATATACTAAAACGGACCAAATATGTTTCAATATTACTAAATGAGACTAGAATTATTTGTAATGAATGCTGAAATATTAAATTACTCTGAGTAATTATCGTTACTGTCGTTTGGGATATCTTCTTTTGCCGTTTTTATGTTGTGGAGAGTATCGTATAAAAAAACTGTGCTAGCACGAGACAAGAAAAATCAATATACAGGTGTCGTTGAATTATTTTAAAAGCGTAGCTCGCATTAACCGGTGGACCCCTAATGAAGATATTATGAAATTGGCACCCTTATAGGCGAGTCCCATTTGAAGAGCGATGGTATCTGATAAGTAGATGGGGCAGGCAGGTGATGCCAATTAACGGGGGGAAAGAAGCCTTCGGCTATCGGTTAGACATACAGGTCACGACCGACCATCAGTTAGTCGCTCTCCCTCAGAAGAAATGCCCCCAATCATAATTAGCTAATGACCGGACCGGACTGATCAATTTGTACTGGACGTTGCGCCCGCAGTACCTTTTCAGGTAGAGGTGCAAGGGGGTATTACCCTCCTAATTCCCACCATCTCCCCATACCCATCGACTGGAACCAGGTTCTAATTTGTGATCTCCCCTCGTTACCGACTTTCTTCATACTTTAAGTGCATCGATATCGTCCCGAAACGAATTAGCGGGCAGGTTTCACATTAATTCCGAATTGAATTTTTCTCACCGGACTCAGAATTTTAACGTTGAAATTAATTCTCGATTAGTGTAATGCCTTTGCTCGGCATTCGTACTAAAAATTTGGTAGTAGTTATAGTTCCAACTATATATAATTGGTGAAGCGGTAGAAGAAAACGTTTGTCCTAGACCCGAAAAATTAATTAGCTGTAAGTAGTTATTGAAGGATATAGTTTTTATTTCTACCTGTGAGAAGGAAAGGCAGAGTGTATGTGGGCGGAATAGAGAAGCGGGAGAATGCTAGTCGGAGAATAATTGAGCGGATTCAGTAGGCAGAGAGAGATAGACGAGAACAGAGGCGTACAGAGTCTGACTGCGGAAAAAAGGAGGGTACAATGGGCGGCAGTCTGTTGACCGTCCCTGTTCATGATTGCCTCTAATGGTGGATTAAATGCGCGGGTTAACTTTAAGTAATTGTCTCGGACTCTGCCTCGTGTAAAGGGGCGAAGGGTAGGCATAGTCCCTCCGTCTTTTATTCATTATCACCCTCCACCCTCCAGCCCCCGTCGCCCTCGCCATCTGCCGCCCCAAATGTTCCCTTCCATTTCCCTCTCTCTCTTCCCCACTCTCCATTTTCTGGGATTATCCTTTAGTAATTGTCCGACGATGTAATTGGGGATCTGTCACGGTGTGATTTAACTCAATTGACGCTGTTTTCTCAATAACCGGCACCCTCTCTCTTTGGTTGGAACCCTCTCAATAAATGCGATTGTCAATGAACCGATTGACAAACACCAACAGCAAACTAACTGCCGTCGGTTTTGAGTACTTGAAATACTAACCGCGTTTATCTACGGTTTATTGAGCTGTTAACAATGATGCCACCCAATATCTTATACTTCTCCAGATTGATTCCCACACTTCTCTTACATAAAGTATAAACATTGCTTCCTTATTGGGAAATAATAATATTTTAAATTTCGCTTCTCCAAATTGTTTTCTAGAAATGAGTTGTTCATAGTCGAAGGGCGTTATTAGTGGGGCACAGAAAATAGATTTCCAGACATAAGTTAAAGCAGAAATAACATATTAAATTAATTACGAAAGTTCTATTTTGTGACGCTTAATAACGACAATAATTTTTGGGATATTTTTTGACAATTATTTTACTGTCTTTGTAGCGACTCGGATTTAGGTGTTAAATAATAAAATGTTGTCGTCATACTTAGGGAGATGAAATGATTCATTAACAATTGTATGATATTACTATGTAACTGTAGGGGCGACAATAGCCAGATATTGTGAGTGGTTAATGATATTTTACCAATAAGCGTTTTGATTGTGATGATATAATTAGAACAGAACTACATTCGTAATAAATAAATAATTCGTTATAATTAATTTTACTTGTTATATATTCTTATCAGAATGAACTATTAATAGATAGTTGCTTTGCCGAATTATTTTTCTTTATTTTAATAAGGCTTTATGTAAGACGTCATTAACTATCTTTCCCACACGGTTGTGTGTAAAATACACCTAAAAATAATTTGAGTTGTGTATAATAATGTGCATGTATGGAGATCGTAGCAGAGGTTTTTTAGTAGTAATTAACTCTCCAATTCATTCTCAGAACAGAACATTTGGCGAGTGGGTCAGAGTGATCGGATACTCTGTGGGTAGGGACGATGGCCCCTCCAACGAGATATAGAGCACATTGAAGGAACATCCGCGCAAATGTTAACACGCTTGGCCATCATTCGGAGTGAAGTATGGCCATCATATGGTAGGCCGGCGGCCTCGTAAAGCCCGCACCTAGTATTAGTTTGATCCCATCTGATGTCTGCGGCCGACCTATCCTCTCCGGGGGCAGTTCTGCCTTTCGTTATGTCCCTATTAACGGGTGAGGATCGACACCCGAGATTTGGGAAAAAATATAGAGCGCGTAACTGGTTGATGGCCAGTAGTAAATGGGGGACGAAAAAATATATTTATGATGGGTTCAGCGTTGGGTAGCCCTCTGAACTACTTGGGTCGGAATAGTCAAGGGGTGGGCCAATTTTTCTTTCAATGTTTATTCAACTGCAAATTTGAACTGGTTGCGAGAGGAGCTCAAATAACTACAAAACATTCAGTGGAATTCAGTTTGGTAATTTTTTTCCGTTACAGCTGTTTCTTGATAAAGTGCAAATATGAAGCCTCGGATAATCGAATGAGGCGTTGGACGTCGCGTTACCCGGCGTTATATATTAGAGTTTTGCGGAAGTAAAAAAGCATGAAAAGCTGCTCATAGTAATCCATACACTATTTGAAATTATCACGGTTCTGTTGTCTTATTCTGTAGAAGTTTTCTTTTTATTGTAGGAAGTTCAAAGAGAAGCAATGTTTTTGGCATATCTCGCATTTTCTTCTTTTTTTATTGCATACGTGGAATCTTTTATGCCGTGGTCATTTCATTGGGCTCTAGAACAGAGAGATTACAGACCGCTGAAAAATATGGTGTACTCGGAGGGGCCAGTAAAAGGGGCGTAACGTTGTAAGGTGCCATTGTTTATTGACAGCTGGGTAGTTGGATTATTTAATAACTTGGATTACCGGTCCCAGGACGAACGAGCTTTAATAAAATTTCGTACGATCACTGCGTCCTTTAACTGGGTATACGGCCGGCCACAAAATCGAATGTACATATGTACTGTGTTATTTATGACCAATAACTATGCTTTATATTACCGAAGTCCGAAACACGCCTATCGAAACAGCTCAATAACCAATAATATTTCTATACTAATAATACTAATTTGATTATTGTCCAATGGAATTGGTATCATCATTTTAAATGGTATGTACATTTCAGACACGAAATTTTATTGTATGCCTATTTACCTCTAGATAATGTAGTGTTTGTGCAGGTGAAGTAAATTCGGAAATATGAAAAACATACTCATAGCACAGAAATTATTTCAGCCAAAAATTGTGATAGAACTAAAATTGATTTGACAGTATTAGCAGCTTACTGCAGCCTTACTTCGATTAATACTGATACGGTTGATTTTTTTTAATCGTCAGGCCTTAGAGAATTAATGAGTATAATTAACTACCAAAATTAATTAAATGTTTCCCCGTATCATTATTACTTGAAGAATTATATTACTGGGTGAATCGAATATCACAGACATTTAAAAAGATGTTTCACTTTGTTTATGTCACTATACCAGATGATATATATAAGAATAATAATCTAATATTGCAGGGATTGTATTAGTGATCAGACTGAAATTTCAGGAACCTGTTCACTGTGTAATCTATAATAATATCTGAATAAGAAAGGATTAATTACGTCTTCTGAAGACCGTTTTATTAATCAGAATATTTAGGTACCGTCCTTTCAGGTTCCAAAATTAATGGACAGCTTCTTACTTGCAATTCATTACAAATCTTTCGTAATATTGAATCAATAAGTAACAGTAGAATAAGTTGAAGGATGTTCCAGGATCGATATTAATCTGGTCACTTTGTATTAGATCTGGTTATTATTCGAAATTATATTTATCTCGATTAAAGAATCCTCATAACCGGGATTGGATAACACAATATAGTATCGAAAAACATATCAAATATAAATTGAGTAGTTGGATAGGCTGAAAATCGCTAATCGGCCGAGAGCGGGTGGCAATCAGATGGCACGGTGGTGGGTTGTCGATTAACGAGCGTGTCGCTATAGAGGGGTGTCGCATATGCCCCTCCGTACTCGTTGCCCCTACCCAACAAGCCAGCGTTTACCCTCCCACTTCTTTATCTTTACTTATGTCTCGCTTGATCAACTTCCATTTCACGCACCATTCTCCTCCACTGACAGTACACTATAACACTTTGCAATACACTGCATTGCACTATTTCTGTGGACTGCGCTATTATGAAGAGCTGGATGTGATAAGATATTCCGTTTTACAATATTAAAAGCTATTACTGAGAGTAAATGGGAGAACATTGTCGAAAATGTGTTCACATAAATGTATTTATTTCAGGAATTTTCCTGCACCCGCGTCTGCTTGGCAGACCGAGCTTTCTGTCAATTAAATACCTCGTATTAATTAATCGAGACGGTCAACATAAAATCCAGAAAAACAAATTTTTCTTGAATGCGACACATATACATGTTTTCACAATGATCAGTTACAAGAATCATTTCATTAAGAACATAACATTTTTACTCTTTATAGGCACTCGGTCCAGGTTGTAGTAGAATCTGCCTTCTGTTATATTACTTTTGGTTAGCCATAAAAAAATTAACTTTTAAACTATTTTCGTCACCATTTTTCTTGCAATGTTTCGCCTCCTAATTTTGGCTATACCTACGTTTTTCTATACCTAGTTAGTTTTTTCGTGTCTATAAAATATCTTTGCTTATTTCTTGTTCCAGTATGCATTTCATAATTTAATACTTGCACCGTAAATTATAATTTCGCTACTATATTCTCGTAAATAGCGTAATATTAATTATTATTACGAGTAAACAATTATCATTTATGACAAACCAATAATGAACACCACTAGGTTTTACTGCCCAACATCTTTCATAAGACTTAATTTACTGACAATTTAAACCAAAAATAGATTAGAGATTATACTTTTATTATAATAATTTAGCATGCATAATAATTTTAATTCTAGAAATAAGGATACGTCGTTACATAAACTGATTGTGACAGTTATTGGTATCATTAAGCCCCCTACTATATCATCTATCATTACAATGAAACAAATAATTTTTCATGGTAACTTATAGGTTAATTTGGAATTTTTTTTTAGAGGAAATTAATAGTGTAGTCAGGATGGCCGAGCGGTCTAAGGCGCTGCGTTCAGGTCGCAGTCCACTCTGTGGGCGTGGGTTCGAATCCCACTTCTGACATACCTTTTATATTCAGTGGATCAATATATATGTATGTATGTATGTATGTATATATATATATATATGTATATATATATATATATACACGTATTTAAGTGGTCTTGAAACACGTAGTCTAAAAAGAAAACTGGGAAATGAAGCATATTGAACTTGTATGATAAAGGAACTCAAATACTGAGAAAAAAACCAATATCAGAATTAAAGGCCTTTATGAGAGTGGAGGTTCTCTAGTGAACACTGATTGATACCGGAGGTTGTGTCTAATTATTACTATTATAAGTCCATGCGTTTCATACGATTGTATTTATGCAACTTGTACATGAATATCATTTCAATTGAGGCATCTGGACGAGTTGGAAGACGATCGTCGGGGGCTCTCGACGAGACAAATAGACTGGTGTTGTGTGGGTAGTTTATGATTGTGGGATTGATGTTGGGATGGTTTTGGAAGGGGTACGAGAGGAAGCGATAACACGGGTCAGTCAATCCGGCCGTGGTCCACAGAGCGGGGCGCCGTGGCGGGGGGTATGGCGGGGCGGCCAGTAATCAGAGCTCGCTCTGAAGCCCTACCGATTATCGCCTCCACTGCTTTCTGATTACTCCTCATCCCCTTGCTCCCTCCCTCTAGCGTTCATCTCTCTCTTTTCGGGATTACTTTCAGGAGTGTGGTGGTTGGGGGCCTCTATCAAAATTAATCATCGGCACAAGACTCGGCTCGCTCGTTTGAAGGTGGGAAGGGGAAGAGAGGGTCGCCGGGGACGGGGGTTCCGGGCTTTTTTATAAAGTCCTCTCGTCGCGTTTTTACGTGCGGCAATATTAATACCGCTGGTGGCTTCAAAGGACGCCGCTTTTTGCCGGCACCGAACCGCCCCGACCACCCTCACTTGTGCCGCCCCCTTAGTCCTCTCCCTCTGCGGCCTCCGGGATTAACTTCAGATGAACACCCCTCCTCGTCTAGGTCTCCTCTCCTACCATTGTACTCGGTTAATTTAATCATAAACCCGAGAGCCGCGGGCTGCCTGCGCGAATCGACTTTTGAGGTCTATATTCGGCGTAATTCTCTTTTAGACAGAAATATTTTTTTGTCGTACTCCCAGACACGATATTGTTCTAAATTACTGTACGTTGGGTTGCAAAGTCAACATTATCACCGATACGAAGACAAGATGATAACGGTCATTGTATTGTTTATTTATCCGACCTTGATGCTAAGCGCGGTATACTTTGTAGCACGTTGGTGTTGTAGAATTACATTCCTATATTTATTATCTATATTAGTGTACAAACGGTTAAATAGTGTTGGATCCCCAGTGTACTGCAGCCAGCCAGTTTTGAGAAAAAAGTAATGAATTTTGATACTTATGTGGCTCCTAAATGTGTACGGAATGAATGAAAAAAATGTCTGTCGATTCTAAAATGTTTTCATTAGGACAGTGTTTTGTCATTATCGTCCACATTAAGCTGGTTTGGTTATCAGTTCTATATTTTTTTATTAATTGCCCAGAAAATTGCTTTCTCAGGCAATTGAATAAACATAAAATATGGACATATTTGTCAAGCGTTTGAGCTGCTATCTTAAAAATAGCCCTTTAGAGCTGATGTATTCTTTATGAATATAAACAAACTGAATCATATTCGGGTTTACCGAATAGGTTATACCAGATTAGCGTCTGTTTAGTTTTCAGTAGGGTTTATAGCATAAACTTAAAATGTGTCGTAATTGTTGAAACGTACTTTTTTCCTGTTATGTTTAGTTCAATATCGCCGAGTGTAGTTAGTAGTGAACAGGTAAAGATGATTTAGCTAATATGTTAGGTGTGTCCTCACCTGCTCGTCGGCTGGCACAGGCGCTCTCCTCGGCGACAGACACCGTTTTTGTTGTTTGTTCTACAAATAACAGGTCTGGCGTGTTTCGGCCACAAATTGGAGTCCCCCTTCTCAGTCTGGTTTCCCAACGGGGACTCGATAACTTGATCAGATATGGATAACTACTAAACATTACAAGTCCGCTCCATCCGCTTCTAATTTGCTTCGGGGAGCCTACACAAAATTCATGGAGGGTTTAACGTACGATGAAATGGGACAATGACTAGTATTTAGAGGAAAGTGCACAACCTGATGAATTATCAGAGTCATTTTCTTATCTAAGAAATGAACTACGGCACTACCGATGTTTGCTAACGTAAACATTACGCATTAATTAGGTTATCGGCTTCGCTTAATAAAATATTTTGTGACTGCGTCCATATTAGGGGATAGGAAATAATATTAGTATTTATCTAACGTTAAAGTAATTTCATTTAAATAGAAATCGCTAGCTAATGATAGCAATGGTAGAGTAGATCACTGAATACATTTTGTTTACTTTGAGTGTTTTGGAATAATTAAATGTCGAACCATTCCGAGTAACCATTTCCGAACGTGCTAACTTGAACATTCCGGGTTTGAATCCCAGTGGTGAACCGAATTTTCCTCCAATTACAATTTTTACCATTTGTCTACCTTAAATGGACGACGGATGGAAATGACGACGCATGATGAATGTTTAAATAGGAGCCGTGAACACAAGTCGTACTTCTGGTCTATCGTCCATTTTCATCGAACAGGATGATCTCGGGTCTTAATGATGGATATTATAGTCGGAGTCGACGCAACTGTCGAGTCCCATAATTATTCTTTTCCGATTCGCTAAAAAAGTTGGAGGAAATTGTAGTGACAGCGCTGTTAACGACTTCTTTCCAAACAGTACCAGATGGCGAGCCATTGGGGATGAGAATATCAACTATATTAAAGCATATGCCATTTTAAGTTTTCGACCTTCTATGCTGATTTACATATAATATACTCGCATCGGCCTGTACTTAACATTATCAAAAGAAAACATTCCTGCGAGTTATTCTCTACCTAAAAATAATATATTCATAAGTATGTATAGTACTAAATTTGAAAATGATTATAATTTATAATTGTAAAATAGTCAGAAATACATTTTATTTCTACTATAAATTGAACATATTTGCTTAAACGGTGGCATTTCACAATTCATTATAATAATAATGATTAAATTAGTGTACGAAAACATAAGATTAGTACTTGATTTACCGCTAACAAGGGGTTAATTTTACTATACTATTATACTTATTATACTATTACGTAGAACCAGAGACAAAATATAGTTAGGTTTATAGTGAACACAATTCAAAGGAGGCAATAATTGGCAAAAAAAACAACGGATTCCAAGCCCTGCTAGTATATGGGTGAAATTTTAAATCTGAAAATTTCAAGATTGTGACTCTGTGCTCCTTTCCTATGCCCGTATTATCAATAACAACTCCAAGTTAGTCAGGATGGCCGAGCGGTCTAAGGCGCTGCGTTCAGGTCGCAGTCCACTCTGTGGGCGTGGGTTCGAATCCCACTTCTGACAGTTACTTTTATAGTGACCGCGAATATCGTGAATTAGGATGTGGTGTATGTCGACATGCACAGTTCGAAGCGTCGAAAATTCATCTTAGGCGTTGGCCTCAGTGACCGTCATCATTCTTACTTCTCTAGATTTTCTTTTAGGCTTTTCTAAAGGGAAAGGACGGATTCCAAGCACTGCCGATATGTGGATGAGAATTAAAGTATGAGAATTCCATGATTTTGACTCTCTGTATCTTATCTATCCCCGTATTATCACTGATAACTCCGAATTTGTCAGGATGGCCGAGCGGTCTAAGGCGCTGCGTTCAGGTCGCAGTCCACTCTGTGGGCGTGGGTTCGAATCCCACTTCTGACAGTTACTTTTATAGTGACCGCGAATATCGTGATTTAGGATGTGGTGCATGTCGACATGCACAGTTCGAAACGTCGAAAATTCATCTTAGGCGTTGGCCTCAGTGACCGTCATCATTCTTACTTCTCTAGATTTTCTTTAGGCTTTTCTAAATAAAAACGACGTATTCCAAGCAAGGCCGGTATGTGGATGAGAATTAAAGTATGAGAATTCCATGATTGTGACTCTCTGCATCTTATCTATCCCGTATTATCACTGATAGAATTTGTCAGGATGGCCGAGCGGTCTAAGGCGCTGCAGGTCGCAGTCCACTCTGTGGGCGTGGGTTCGAATCCACTTCTGACAGTTACTTTATAGTGACCGCGAATATCGTGATTTAGGATGTGGTGCATGTCGACATGCACAGTTCGAAGCGTCGAAAATGTTCAGGCGTTAGTGACCGTCATCATTCCTATTTCAGTATTAGGATTTTCTAAATAAAAACGACGTATTCCAAGCAAGGCCGGTATGTGGATGAGAATTAAAGTATGAGAATTCCATGATTGTGACTCTCTGCATCTTATCTATCCCCGTATTATCACTGATAACTTCGAATTTGTCAGGATGGCCGAGCGGTCTAAGGCGCTGCGTTCAGGTCGCAGTCCACTCTGTGGGCGTGGGTTCGAATCCCACTTCTGACAGTTACTTTTATAGTGACCGCGAATATCGTGAATTAGGATGTGGTATGTCGACATGCACAGTTCGAAGCGTCGAAAATTCATCTTAGGCGTTGGCCTCAGTGACCGTCATCATTCTTACTTCAGTAGGTTTTCTTTTAGGATTTTCTAAATAAAAACGACGTATTCCAAGCAAGGCCGGTATGTGGATGAGAATTAAAGTATGAGAATTCCATGATTGTGACTCTCTGTATCTTATCTATCCCCGTATTATCACTGATAACTTCGAATTTGTCAGGATGGCCGAGCGGTCTAAGGCGCTGCGTTCAGGTCGCAGTCCACTCTGTGGGCGTGGGTTCGAATCCCACTTCTGACAGTTACTTTTATAGTGACCGCGAATATCGTGAATTAGGATGTGGTGTATGTCGACATGCACAGTTCGAAGCGTCGAAAATTCATCTTAGGCGTTGGCCTCAGTGACCGTCATCATTCTTTTCAGATTTTCTTTAGGATTTTCTAAATAAAAACGACGTATTCCAAGCAAGGCCGGTATGTGGATGAGAATTAAAGTATGAGAATTCCATGATTGTGACTCTCTGCATCTTATCTATCCCCGTATTATCACTGATAACTTCGAATTTGTCAGGATGGCCGAGCGGTCTAAGGCGCTGCGTTCAGGTCGCAGTCCACTCTGTGGGCGTGGGTTCGAATCCCACTTCTGACAGTTACTTTTATAGTGACCGCGAATATCGTGATTTAGGATGTGGTGCATGTCGACATGCACAGTTCGAAGCGTCGAAAATTCATCTTAGGCGTTGGCCTCAGTGACCGTCATCATTCTTACTTCTCTAGATTTTCTTTTAGGATTTTCTAAATAAAAACGACGTATTCCAAGCAAGGCCGGTATGTGGATGAGAATTAAAGTATGAGAATTCCATGATTGTGACTCTCTGTATCTTATCTATCCCCGTATTATCACTGATAACTTCGAATTTGTCAGGATGGCCGAGCGGTCTAAGGCGCTGCGTTCAGGTCGCAGTCCACTCTGTGGGCGTGGGTTCGAATCCCACTTCTGACAGCTACTTTTATAGTGACCGCGAATATCGTGATTTAGGATGTGGTGCATGTCGACATGCACAGTTCGAAGCGTCGAAAAATGTTCAGGCGTTGGCTTCAGTGACCGTCATCATTCCTATTTCAGTAGGTTTTCTTTTAGGATTTTCTAAATAAAAACGACGTATTCCAAGCAAGGCCGGTATGTGGATGAGAATTAAAGTATGAGAATTCCATGATTGTGACTCTCTGTATCTTATCTATCCCCGTATTATCACTGATAACTTCGAATTTGTCAGGATGGCCGAGCGGTCTAAGGCGCTGCGTTCAGGTCGCAGTCCACTCTGTGGGCGTGGGTTCGAATCCCACTTCTGACAGTTACTTTTATAGTGACCTCGTATCTCGTGATTTAGGATGTGGTGCATGTCGACATGCACAGTTCGAAACGTCGAAAATTCATCTTAGGCGTTGGCCTCAGTGACCGTCATCATTCTTACTTCTCTAGATTTTCTTTTAGGCTTTTCTAAAGGGAAAGGACGGATTCCAAGCACTGCCGATATGTGGATGAGAATTAAAGTATGAGAATTCCATGATTTTGACTCTCTGTATCTTATCTATCCCCGTATTATCACTGTAAGCCCCTGAATTTGTCAGGATGGCCGAGCGGTCTAAGGCGCTGCGTTCAGGTCGCAGTCCACTCTGTGGGCGTGGGTTCGAATCCACTTCTGACAGTTACTTTTATAGTGACCGCGAATATCGTTATTTAGGATGGGTGCGTGTCGACATGCACAGTTCGAAGCTTCGAAAATTGATTCAGGCGTTGGCCTCAGTGACCGTCATCATTCCCTCAGTAGATTTTCTTTAGGCTTTTCTAAAGAAAGGACGTATTCCAAGCAAGGCCGGTATGTGGATGAGAATTAAAGTATGAGAATTCCATGATTGTGACTCTCTGCATCTTATCTATCCCGTATTATCACTGATAACTTGAATTTGTCAGGGATGGCTGCGCGGGTCTATAGGTGCTGCGTTCAGGGTCGCAGTCCACTCTGTGGGCGTGGGTTCGAATCCCACTTCTGACAGTTACTTTTACAGTGACCGCGAATATCGTGATTTAGGATGTGGTGCATGTCGACATGCACAGTTCGAAGCGTCGGAAATTGATCTTAGGCGTTGGCCTCAGTGACCGTCATAATTCCTACTTCTCTAGATTTTCTTTTAGGCTTTTCTAAAGAGAAAGGACGGATTCCAAGCACTTCCGGTATGTGGATGAGAATTAAAGTATGAGAATTCCATGATTGTGACTCTCTGTATCTTATCTATCCCCGTATTATCACTGATAACTCCGAATTTGTCAGGATGGCCGAGCGGTCTAAGGCGCTGCGTTCAGGTCGCAGTCCACTCTGTGGGCGTGGGTTCGAATCCCACTTCTGACAGTTACTTTTATAGTGACCGCGAATATCGTGATTTAGGATGTGGTGCATGTCGACATGCACAGTTCGAAGCGTCGAAAATTGTTCAGGCGTTGGCATCAGTGACCGTCATCATTCCTACTTCTCTAGATTTTCTTTTTGGCTTTTCTAAAGAGAAAGGACGGATTCCAAGCACTGCCGGTATGTGGATGAGAATTAAAGTATGAGAATTCCATGATTGTGACTCTCTGTATCTTATCTATCCCCGTATTATCACTGATAACTTCGAATTTGTCAGGATGGCCGAGCGGTCTAAGGCGCTGCGTTCAGGTCGCAGTCCACTCTGTGGGCGTGGGTTCGAATCCCACTTCTGACAGTTACTTTTATAGTGACCGCGAATATCGTGATTTAGGATGTGGTGCATGTCGACATGCACAGTTCGAAGCGTCGAAAATTGTTCAGGCGTTGGCTTCAGTGACCGTCATCATTCCTATTTCAGTAGGTTTTCTTTTAGGATTTTCTAAATAAAAACGACGTATTCCAAGCAAGGCCGGTATGTGGATGAGAATTAAAGTATGAGAATTCCATGATTGTGACTCTCTGTATCTTATCTATCCCCGTATTATCACTGATAACTGAATTTGTCAGGATGGCCGAGCGGTCTAAGGCGCTGCGTTCAGGTCGCAGTCCACTCTGTGGGCGTGGGTTCGAATCCACTTCTGACAGTTACTTTTATAGTGACCGCGAATATCGTGATTTAGGATGTGGTGCATGTCGACATGCACAGTTCGAAGCGTCGAAAATTGTTCAGGCGTTGGCTCAGTGACCGTCATCATTCCTATTTCAGTAGGTTTTCTTTTTTTCTAAATAAAACGACGTATTCCAAGCAACCGGTATGTGGATGAGAATTAAAGTATGAGAATTCCATGATTGTGACTCTCTGCATTTTATCTATCCCCGTATTATCACTGATAACTTGAATTTGTCAGGATGGCCGAGCGGTCTAAGGCGCTGCGTTCAGGTCGCAGTCCACTCTGTGGGCGTGGGTTCGAATCCCACTTCTGACAGTTACTTTTATAGTGACCGCGAATATCGTGAATTAGGATGTGGTGCATGTCGACATGCACAGTTCGAAGCGTCGAAAATTGTTCAGGCGTTGGCTTCAGTGACCGTCATCATTCCTATTTCAGTAGGTTTTCTTTTGGTTTTCTAAATAGAAACGACGGATTCCAAGCAAGGCTTCCGGTATGTGGATGAGAATTGAAGTATGAGAATTCCATGATTGTGACTCTCTGTATCTTATCTATCCCCGTATTATCACTGATAACTTCGAATTTGTCAGGATGGCCGAGCGGTCTAAGGCGCTGCGTTCAGGTCGCAGTCCACTCTGTGGGCGTGGGTTCGAATCCCACTTCTGACAGTTACTTTTACAGTGACCGCGAATATCGTTATTTAGGATGTGGTGTATGTCGACATGCACAGTTCGAAGCGTCGAAAATTGTTCAGGCGTTGGCATCAGTGACCGTCATCATTCCTACTTCTCTAGATTTTCTTTTTGGCTTTTCTAAATAAAAACGACGTATTCCAAGCAAGGCCGGTATGTGGATGAGAATTAAAGTATGAGAATTCCATGATTGTGACTCTCTGTATCTTATCTATCCCCGTATTATCACTGATAACTCCGAATTTGTCAGGATGGCCGAGCGGTCTAAGGCGCTGCGTTCAGGTCGCAGTCCACTCTGTGGGCGTGGGTTCGAATCCACTTCTGACAGTTACTTTTATAGTGACCGCGAATATCGTGATTTAGGATGTGGTGCATGTCGACATGCACAGTTCGAAGCGTCGAAAATTGTTCAGGCGTTGGCTTGAGTGACCGTCATCATTCCTATTTCAGTAGGTTTTCTTTTAGGATTTTCTAAATAAAAACGACGTATTCCAAGCAAGGCCGGTATGTGGATGAGAATTAAAGTATGAGAATTCCATGATTGTGACTCTCTGTATCTTATCTATCCCCGTATTATCACTGATAACTCCGAATTTGTCAGGATGGCCGAGCGGTCTAAGGCGCTGCGTTCAGGTCGCAGTCCACTCTGTGGGCGTGGGTTCGAATCCCACTTCTGACAGCTACTTTTATAGTGACGGCGAATATCGTGATTTAAGTTGTGGTGCATGTCGACATGCAAACTTCGAAGCGTCGAAAATTGTTCAGGCGTTGGCTTGAGTGACCGTCATCATTCCTATTTCAGTAGGTTTTCTTTTAGGTTTTTTAAAATAAAAACGACGTATTCCAAGCAAGGCCGGTATGTGGATGAGAATTAAAGTATGAGAATTCCATGATTGTGACTCTCTGTATCTTATCTATCCCCGTATTATCACTGATAACTCCGAATTTGTCAGGATGGCCGAGCGGTCTAAGGCGCTGCGTTCAGGTCGCAGTCCACTCTGTGGGCGTGGGTTCGAATCCCACTTCTGACAGTTACTTTTATAGTGACCGCGAATATCGTGAATTAGGATGTGGTGTATGTCGACATGCACAGTTCGAAGCGTCGAAAATTGTTCAGGCGTTGGCTTCAGTGACCGTCATCATTCCTATTTCAGTAGGTTTTCTTTTAGGTTTTTTTAAATAAAAACGACGTATTCCAAGCAAGGCCGGTATGTGGATGAGAATTAAAGTATGAGAATTCCATGATTGTGACTCTCTGTATCTTATCTATCCCCGTATTATCACTGATAACTTCGAATTTGTCAGGATGGCCGAGCGGTCTAAGGCGCTGCGTTAAGGTCGCAGTCCACTCTGTGGGCGTGGGTTCGAATCCCACTTCTGACAGCTACTTTTATAGTGACGGCGAATATCGTGATTTAAGTTGTGGTGCATGTCGACATGCAAACTTCGAAGCGTCGAAAATTGTTCAGGCGTTGGCTTGAGTGACCGTCATCATTCCTATTTCAGTAGGTTTTCTTTTAGGTTTTTTAAAATAAAAACGACGTATTCCAAGCAAGGCCGGTATGTGGATGAGAATTAAAGTATGAAAATTCCATGATTGTGACTCTCTGTCTCTTATCTATCCCCTTATAATCACTGATAACTTCGAATTTGTCAGGATGGCCGAGCGGTCTAAGGCGCTGCGTTCAGGTCGCAGTCCACTCTGTGGGCGTGGGTTCGAATCCCACTTCTGACAGTTACTTTTATAGTGACCGCGAATATCGTGAATTAGGATGTGGTGCATGTCGACATGCACAGTTCGAAGCGTCGAAAATTGTTCAGGCGTTGGCTTCAGTGACCGTCATCATTCCTATTTCAGTAGGTTTTCTTTTAGGATTTTCTAAATAGAAACGACGTATTCCAAGCAAGGCCGGTATGTGGATGAGAATTAAAGTATGAGAATTCCATGATTGTGACTCTCTGTATCTTATCTATCCCCGTATTATCACTGATAACTCCGAATTTGTCAGGATGGCCGAGCGGTCTAAGGCGCTGCGTTCAGGTCGCAGTCCACTCTGTGGGCGTGGGTTCGAATCCCACTTCTGACAGTTACTTTTATAGTGACCGCGAATATCGTGAATTAGGATGTGGTGCATGTCGACATGCACAGTTCGAAGCGTCGAAAAATGTTCAGGCGTTGGCTTCAGTGACCGTCATCATTCCTATTTCAGTAGGTTTTCTTTTAGGATTTTCTAAATAAAAACGACGTATTCCAAGCAAGGCCGGTATGTGGATGAGAATTAAAGTATGAGAATTCCATGATTGTGACTCTCTGCATCTTATCTATCCCCGTATTATCACTGATAACTTCGAATTTGTCAGGATGGCCGAGCGGTCTAAGGCGCTGCGTTCAGGTCGCAGTCCACTCTGTGGGCGTGGGTTCGAATCCACTTCTGACAGTTACTTTTATAGTGACCGCGAATATCGTGATTTAGGATGTGGTGCATGTCGACATGCACAGTTCGAAGCGTCGAAAATTGTTCAGGCGTTGGCTTGAGTGACCGTCATCATTCCTATTTCAGTAGGTTTTCTTTAGGCTTTTCTAAATAAAAACGACGTATTCCAAGCAAGGTCCGGTATGTGGATGAGAATTAAAGTATGAGAATTCCATGATTGTGACTCTCTGTATCTTATCTATCCCCGTATTATCACTGATAACTTCGAATTTGTCAGGATGGCCGAGCGGTCTAAGGCGCTGCGTTCAGGTCGCAGTCCACTCTGTGGGCGTGGGTTCGAATCCCACTTCTGACAGTTACTTTTATAGTGACCGCGAATATCGTGATTTAGGATGTGGTGCATGTCGACATGCACAGTTCGAAGCGTCAAAAATTGTTCAGGCGTTGGCTTGAGTGACCGTCATCATTCCTATTTCAGTAGGTTTTCTTTTAGGATTTTCTAAATAAAAACGACGTATTCCAAGCAAGGCCGGTATGTGGATGAGAATTAAAGTATGAGAATTCCATGATTGTGACTCTCTGTATCTTATCTATCCCCTTATTATCACTGATAACTTCGAATTTGTCAGGATGGCCGAGCGGTCTAAGGCGCTGCGTTAAGGTCGCAGTCCACTCTGTGGGCGTGGGTTCGAATCCCACTTCTGACAGTTACTTTTACAGTGACCGCGAATATCGTTATTTAGGATGTGGTGCATGTCGACATGCACAGTTCGAAGCGTCGAAAATTGTTCAGGAGTGACCGTCATCATTCCTATTTCAGTAGGTTTTCTTTTGGATTTTCTAAATAAAACGACGTATTCCAAGCAAGGCCGGTATGTGGATGAGAATTAAAGTATGAGAATTCCATGATTGTGACTCTCTGTATCTTATCTATCCCGTATTATCACTGATAACTTCGAATTTGTCAGGATGGCCGAGCGGTCTAAGGCGCTGCGTTCAGGTCGCAGTCCACTCTGTGGGCGTGGGTTCGAATCCCACTTCTGACAGTTACTTTTATAGTGACCGCGAATATCGTGATTTAGGATGTGGTGCATGTCGACATGCACAGTTCGAAGCGTCGAAAATTGTTCAGGCGTTGGCTTGAGTGACCGTCATCATTCCTATTTCAGTAGGTTTTCTTTTAGGATTTTCTAAATAAAAACGACGTATTCCAAGCACTTCCGTTATGTGGATGAGAATTAAAGTATGAGAATTCCATGATTGTGACTCTCTGTATCTTATCTATCCCCGTATTATCACTGATAACTTCGAATTTGTCAGGATGGCCGAGCGGTCTAAGGCGCTGCGTTCAGGTCGCAGTCCACTCTGTGGGCGTGGGTTCGAATCCCACTTCTGACAGTTACTTTTATAGTGACCGCGAATATCGTGATTTAGGATGTGGTGCATGTCGACATGCACAGTTCGAAGCGTCGAAAATTGTTCAGGCGTTGGCTTGAGTGACCGTCATCATTCCTATTTCAGTAGGTTTTCTTTTAGGATTTTCTAAATAAAACGACGTATTCCAAGCAATGTGGATGAGAATTAAAGTATGAGAATTCCATGATTGTGACTCTCTGTATCTTATCTATCCCCGTATTATCACTGATAACTTCGAATTTGTCAGGATGGCCGAGCGGTCTAAGGCGCTGCGTTCAGGTCGCAGTCCACTCTGTGGGCGTGGGTTCGAATCCCACTTCTGACAGCACTTTTATAGTGACCGCGAATATCGTGATTTAAGTTGTGGTGCATGTCGATATGCACAGTTCGAAGCTTCGAAAATTGTTCAGGCGTTGGCTTGAGTGACCGTCATCATTCCTATTTCAGTAGGTTTTCTTTTAGGATTTTTTAAATAAAAACGACGTATTCCAAGCAAGGCCGGTATGTGGATGAGAATTAAAGTATGAAAATTCCATGATTGTGACTCTCTGTCTCTTATCTATCCCCTTATTATCACTGATAACTTCGAATTTGTCAGGATGGCCGAGCGGTCTAAGGCGCTGCGTTCAGGTCGCAGTCCACTCTGTGGGCGTGGGTTCGAATCCCACTTCTGACAGTTACTTTTACAGTGACCGCGAATATCGTTATTTAGGATGTTGTGCATGTCGACATGCACAGTTCGAAGCGTCAAAAATTGTTCAGGCGTTGGCTTGAGTGACCGTCATCATTCCTATTTCAGTAGGTTTTCTTTTAGGATTTTTAAATAAAAACGACGTATTCCAAGCAAGGCCGGTATGTGGATGAGAATTAAAGTATGAAAATTCCATGATTGTGACTCTCTGTCTCTTATCTATCCCCTTATTATCACTGGAAACTTCGAATTTGTCAGGATGGCCGAGCGGTCTAAGGCGCTGCGTTAAGGTCGCAGTCCACTCTGTGGGCGTGGGTTCGAATCCCACTTCTGACAGTTACTTTTACAGTGACCGCGAATATCGTTATTTAGGATGTTGTGCATGTCGACATGCACAGTTCGAAGCGTCAAAAATTGTTCAGGCGTTGGCTTGAGTGACCGTCATCATTCCTATTTCAGTAGGTTTTCTTTTAGGATTTTCTAAATAAAAACGACGTATTCCAAGCACTTCCGGTATGTGGATGAGAATTGAAGTATGAGAATTCCATGATTGTGACTCTCTGTATCTTATCTATCCACGTATTATCACTGATAACTTCGAATTTGTCAGGATGGCCGAGCGGTCTAAGGCGCTGCGTTCAGGTCGCAGTCCACTCTGTGGGCGTGGGTTCGAATCCCACTTCTGACAGCTACTTTTATAGTGACTGCGAATATCGTGAATTAAGTTGTGGTGCATGTCGACATGCACAGTTCGAAGCGTCGAAAAATGTTCAGGCGTTGGCTTGAGTGACCGTCATCATTCCTATTTCAGTAGGTTTTCTTTTAAGATTTTCGAAATAAAAACGACGTATTCCAAGCACGGCCGGTATGTGAATGAGAATTAAAGTATGAGAATTCCATGATTGTGACTCTCTGTATCTTATCTATCCCCGTATTATCACTGATAACTTCGAATTTGTCAGGATGGCCGAGCGTCTTAGGCGCTGCTGTGTTTGTCCACATGAACAGATCTTTAAGAGTTGAAATTTGATCCTAATGCAATGAAACAAGTACTATAAAATGCAGAATTCCGTCTGCTATACCTACTTATTTCGCCTATGTGCGCATCTGGTGTTCCTTGATTAATTAAATTGGACGCATGGACATTTAATATTAAAAATGTAAATTGGAATTCTTGGTTCTAAACTAGAATATTTATTTCATAATATCGTAATACTATTCCTCCGATTGTTTGTGTACAGCAATTTGTAATTGCTCTGTCCTGTTATGTTACTTAGTATTTATGCTATAATGCGTACGATTGAATTGATATTATTTAAACCTTTTTCAAATAACGGAAATTACATATTTTCGCTTGGAAGACAGTTGCGGCACTCCTGGATGAATCTACTGATGACTGATTTTTGCCTAGAATGTGAAGAGGTTAAGAAATCTGAAGCGGGCAGAGCTCTTTGTTGGGTTTTCAGTATATTCCCAGTATGAAACACCCGAAATATTTGGCAATAAGCTGTTTTCCTGTAACAAAACCGCAATACAATAAATAATCAGCTCCCATTCGGTCGCGCCTCTATCCGGAACCGATGAGTGTAAATATTTTATTGGAGACGTGGGGCGGTAGAGTGCCCTACACGGAGGCCAGAGGCCCCCCTCCGCACCCCGAGGAGGAAGACACCCGATATCGCCTATAAAATGTGTAAAAGACGTGTGGCGGTGGATTACATAGCAGGCCCGGCGGGGCTCACAGCCGGGGTCGACTCCAATCGTGAGCTCTATCGCCCTCTCAACTCGCACCCGAGATTACCCCGCCCACACTCCTTCACCAATCTCCGGCCTTGTCAGATTTATGCTGCAATCAGACTCTGCGTGGAAGCTTCCAGGATTTCGATTTGTGCTCTTTCCTCCCTCTCCTTTGCATTTGCCCATCCCCCTTTACGCCAAATTCGATGCTCTCGGGTTGCCGATCGATAGCGGCTCTTCTGAGATAAGCCAAGTTGTGTTGGCGTACAAGACCAGCGTACCACCTAAATACCGATACTTCGATTCCTTCTGATTGATGCCGTTTAGTTCCTTCAGAGATTTGCGTCTACCTGCTGCGTCATGGTGGTCAAATTATTTTATGATGAATTTAGTGCTATGTCATGTCGTATATATTCTGCTCAGAGTTTTAAAATATTGACAGATTCAACAACGTTGTTCAACGGTGTACAAACACTGCTATCCATAATTATTAGCCACAATCAGATTAAACAGACAGATTTATATCGCCTAAATGATGTATGCTAATTTTATTATAATATACCCATTATTTGTTTTTTATCTTTATTGATGACATTATTACATTTAATTTTTTTATAACAAAGAAACAACCATCTTAATGTAATTTCATTATTATTAGCAGTTTCTGTAGGATTAGTAGTTACTTAAAGCAACAAGCTTAGGAACATCAACACCAGATTTAAAGGCGTACTGGATCGGGGACACAATGAAAGCTGGAAGCATAACTGAAAACTGGATAAAGCCAATACAAGCAGGACTGAAGAGTGAAGAAAAGATCTGCATCGAGGGGATGTTAGACCCAATATGTCGCGGCCACGACGCTCAGCATTGAATCATTGATTGATATGACTTTAACTCGATTACCTTCCGTCTCGGGTTCCCCATCTTCGCTGGAGAAATGAAGATTCTTCCGATAATGAAGGCACGCGTTCCAACATTGGATGATGTATCGCTCTCTGGTTCTACTTCTTACTCTTATCAAAACTAATTCGCTTTAGAAGATTCGTTTATAAACGTGTCTTCCCGTTATAATTTCTACTTCATAAAAACATAATTGCATCCAGGCAATCTCTATTGTAAAATTCTAAAAAGTTGGCAATAAATATTTCTTTTTGGAAATTCGGAGTCATGAATTATAAGCAGTAATGCAATTTTCGGCAAAAAAGATAGATTTACCATCGCTTGACTACTAACTTCCTCGGGCGTAGCTGTGTGTGATTATTATTTATGCACTAATGCATTCATGAATATACATATGGTTTACACAATCACAGATTATATCTAAAGAATCATGGAAACCTGATGCTGTGATAATAGCGCATCATTTGTTTCGTTTTAAATAAACGGAGGAACTGACGAAGAATATGGAATTATCTGGAAGAATGTGGAAGTAACCATAAATAAATAATCACAGTACTAATGCAATCGTGAAGAAAAAAATTAATTCGAATGATTACAAATGCATTAATTGCAGTACTAGTTTAAATATTTACAAACTATATGACAATTGAGACTTTGTATTTACGAATCGTTTGTATTATTATTTTATTTACATACTCGACTGTTAAAATACTTTAAATTGGCCTCAGAGTCACAGATGGTGTACTACTTAACTTCGACGATATCTTGAAAAATATCAAATGGAAACGGTTGTCGCTGGAAACGATCATTTATTTATAGCATGTAGCATTTAAATAGTGGCGATGTCAACACAGGATAAACGATGGATATTAAATAATTTATTACGAAACAATGCCACATTTGGGACAGTTGGCCTTGTCTTTTCCCCAATCGACATTACAGAGAGGTGTCATGTGCGTGAGACAGAGACACGTGCTAATTGGACAGTTACGGCCTATGATTTGATTGTTTCCGCCGGAAGCGATTAAAATAACGAATTCTCAACATTGGTCTTGTGACAATACCTTAGTTCCATTCAAAGAGTTCGGTTGGTCCCCTTGAATATTAATCGTTTCCGTATACACGGTAATTATGTCCCGAGATACCTATTATAAGGATTAGTAGGAATAGTAATTAATCGACACGTGTATTAATAATTATCGGAAATATTCAAAAATTTCCACAATTGCCACCGTTGGCGGGCGCTGTTTCGTATGCTCCAGGACATCACAAGCTTTATGTCGTGCCGGTTACTAACAAAATTATTTTAAGCAAATAAGAAGTAATAATTTGTGCAATATATGCATGGTTCGATGTACTGCGGCCTTGCCAATTTCTCAATCATCTTCTGATGATATATTATTAGGCAATTCTATTTTTTTGTTTAATTTAATATAATTATGTCCTCAATATTTAGGTTTCAATGTAATTATGAGCCGAGCCTCTGTACAGGCTACTTACTGTTTTACAGTGGAGCGGCTGGAACACCGAGAAAATAAGTTCAAAGACCTTCCAGTAGAAGCTAAAGCTGGTTTTCGCGTAAATGGTAATACGCCCTAGCAGATGATGGCGACGACTCGCAGCCAAGAAAATCTCGCAGTTATTTTATAGGTGAAACTTCGAAAGCATCGTTGGAACACAAGTTAGAATGACTCTTTCTATTCGCCATCTGAGGAGTTCGGAAGCTCTGCGAGTTTCTCTCGGATACTACATTCAAGATTTTCAAACCACACAGAAAGTAAGTCCTCTTGTATAGATGGGTAATTCGGAAATTAACTACCCAATATATAAAAAGATACAAACCTCTTTTCATACTGTTGCCTCTGCGGAGAATTTCGAAATCTGGATATATATGAGGATTATTAAAATATAACGAAGAATTTACTTTTATCTGCTCCGGTGCTTAGCGATAATGTTCTCGAAGCTTCTTTATTCCTGCTTGAGATGAAGTTTTATGCTGCATGTGAGTCTATCCCCTAGACCTAGAAGGCTTCGGGTCACAATACGCCGAACTGTGCACGATGCGAAGACCGGTCGTAATTTCAGAAGGCTCTGTTCAGAAGATTCGTTCGAAAGGCCGTTGCACGCAAATACTCCATGCATCCTCTAATGTTTTGATAGAAGTTAATCACTAATAGCGAATTTTCACTATACGCCCTAAATTTAAATTTACTCTCTTACGCCAACTAGCTTGTTGAAGAGGCTGTCATTACGAATACTGCATAATTTCTTCAAAATATATTTTGAATCGTATTCATTTATGTAGTGCGAATAAAATTGTAGTTGCGAACATACGGACAATAACAAACGGTTAAAATATTTTCTTAAAAAAGGAAAATTAATTTTTGCACTACGTTTTTATCGAAACTGTTACTACAACTGAGATGCATGTGAGCTGGAATCTATGGCGCGATAGTTTTTTTCCAATTCCAAGTAAATATGGCAAAGAGAATTGCTGCTGCGGGCGTTTGATGGTTCAATATGGATAACGGGGAGGCGTGAGGACGCAATGCGTAACTAAAGGGAACGGTGGAGGAGGGAGGGGTGGTGTAATAACTTAATTAGTAATAACAGGCCGGTATCGCATACACGAGGAATGCATTAGTGTTGGGTTGGGGGAGGTGGGACAGGGCGGCACAGATAAACCGGCCGGCGTCCTTCCCCGGCCATTATTAATGGTCTAATTTACCTGAGTGGCCGCCCTGATCACACCGACTAAATAAACGATCAGTTTAACCGTCCGCTCCTCGCGCGCAATCAACCGCTCGCCCACGCCCGCCGCACGCAACATTTATGTGTATCTCTATTGTCCCTAGCCGCCACCGCTACCTCCTACTACGGCATAACTTCATAACATCGCTAAACGGCCAATAGACAATTGAGTTAACAGTTTCTTTCCGACCTCCGCTTCCAGTGTAATAAAATTACTCGCTCTGCCGGTTTAGCTAAAATTTGTTAACTGGGACGGTGATATACTAGAAGTTTTAATTTTGCATTAAAACTGGAGGTTTTGAAATGTTGAAATATATTCTCTCTAGATATTTGTTTTCTACAATTCAGCAGGCTACATACTCAAAGGGTTGTAGTTAAACTCTATATTCCAAAAATTAATTACTGTTTCGGGATCGTTTATTTTCCATTATCTTGTTAATGCATTTATATATTAATGTGTAACGATATCAGACGTATCAGATTCTTTGACGATGTCACATTATGTATTTATGATGAACACATCTACTTCTATAATTAGTAAAACATAAATGACGACGTATGATTTTGCCCATTAGAAATTTTCTGAGAGTTGCCATGGACGCGTTGACCTTTAACTAATGGATCGCATCATTTGTACCGTGAAGAAGATTCCGAATTACAAAACAGCAATGAATCTTTTATAATGAATATGTTCAATTAGTTCATATGAAAACATACACATTATGAATGTACGTCATAATAATTTCGGTGATATATTAGTCAGTGTGCGAAAATATGGTGAAATCAACTAGTTCAAATATTGAATACATATTTAAGCGCATTATTTAACCCGTGCCCCATTTTATCGCACCGTAACTTGTATGATTTTTGTGTGCACACTCGTCTTTTTGATGGCAAGCTAGACAAGCAGACTGAAGTTCAATCACTAGTATCACTGAATGGCTCATCACTCACTCATCAGACTGATGTTGTCGATATTATTATAATTGTTATTTTAAGTTATTCTAATACACAATTTTATCCGAAAATATTTTCGGAGCCCTTCACAGTCCGGGCGTGAGACGCGAAAGTAATTTTGACGACTTAAAAGTCTTTCCAAACTTAATATCTAAGCTTGCGAAATACTGTAGAACCCGCCCGATGTGTCGGGGTAATACCAGGCGGCGGCTTGCGCTTCATTTATTTAATTACTCCCTGTATATTTAATTGAGATACGGATCGGAGTTAGCGCGAATTGAACTGCAAACGACTCACGCACACGATATAATTTAAGCCAGCACCTGGGAAACCAAATGGCCGCGAGGTAAATTAAACGTCGCCAGGATATTAGGAGGGTCACGACAATTTAGCGTTTTTATCTTTCGGGGTTAATATAATCAAATTACAGGCTCAGTTGGTTAAATGACAAGCGACAGTTGAATTAGAATTGTTATTTAGTCCTCTTATTCCTGGTCGCGTTTTTCACGTAGAATACCCTCATTAATGTAAGATAGTAGTAATAATCGAGCGATGTTATTTGTTATAATTGTGTTATAAGATTACTTTACCTCGCAATAATAGTAGAGTGCAGTGCAGACAGGATCCTTCACCGGAAACCATCATTGGGGAAACCGAAACCGGTTTAGCATAAGGATAAATCAACCTGTGCGTTTCATAATTTTAAATAAGTAAATAATAATAATGCAAAAGTATAACTACTTAATAACAACACAATTGTGGTTTCCCTCAATTCAAATTTGAATTTGTGCGTTCCATAATATTTTCTATTGTACTAATGAATAAATAATATAAACACTCATTACAAAGTGCAAGTTCCTGTTAGAAATGTAAGGAAGGATTTGGCGGATAAATTGAAACTTTCTCTCTAACTTAACTTCCAGTTCCTAGAAACCAATCTCATTTTTTAGTTTGCATGTTTTGACTACAGTACGTAGTATGCTGTGTATGCTCCTTCAGTAAATTATTCACTTAAATAAAACGCGTAACCGAAAAATACACTAAATCGTTTCTCAGTATTATATTTTATAATATTCCGAACACTGTAAATACTGGTCTCAGAGTAGCACAGTTAACGCATATATATATTTTTTAACGGATCAGAAATTTAACAAATTCCCTATTACACATTTATATACTATAAATATTGTAAAGCACGAAGTTTACTATTAAGTGTAATTTCATAAAATAGAAAGATTATTTTAGAAAGACGAAATTTTATGGTAATTCATCTGTAGCATTTCATTATGAAATACGATCCGGATGTTTAAAAGAGGAATTAAAATGAAGGTTCGTAATGTTCCCTGTTCATAGGGGGAAGGCCTGAATTTTGGAGGATGAATACTCATTGAATGTTCTCATTCGAATAAATTGCTTCTTTGATCGTTCATAAACGGTTCCGTTGTTTAGACATAAGAATACAATTGAGTTTAGAAGAGATGAAAAGCTTTAGAATTCACTGAAAGCTCTAGCCCACGAGTGCCAGATCCCATTGAATTCTTTGTATGGGAATGCGGAGTGTAAAAGAGAACTGTACGATATAAAATGCGTTTTATTCAGCTCAGTAGTCTAATACACGTATGTTTATTTATACATATGTGTATACGAGTTTGCTTGTTTTAAAGAGGTATATGAAGAATATGTAATGGGTCTATTCGTCGAATTCTTTTCTCTGGGGCCATACGTTCACATCGTTTGATTTTAAATGTATGTGTACGTATAATGAAATGTATTTCCAAATCAACGATAATCGTTATCAAATTTTAATCAATCCATGAGTCGTCCTACAAAGAGTGTTAATGAGATCGTATCGGATTGAAAACATGTTAAACTTGATTCAGGCCCACCTCCTGACAGCCCTTTAATCACCGCCTTGTGTGGGTGAGAGAGGGCGACTCCCTGAAAACCGCCGGCTTTGGCGGGGGCGGGGGTCGAAGAGCGCTCCCTTTAATGACGTAACGAGCCGCCGCCAGAGCGCTACACAAGCGCTCTCGCCCCGACCAATCAGATTCAATATCCAATCTGGGCTAGCGCTCGAATTGCAACCAATTGGCGCCAATTTGGGATACGCCGACCTCGTTAGGTTACGCGTAAAAGGCGACCCCCCCCCCACACTTGTAAGGCGACTCTTCACCTTGAATCGATCGATACTCATTACCGGCCTATTACGAGACCACCCTTACACACCCCTCTCTCCCTTCAATACTCCTTGCCCCCTACCACACATCATACGCCACCGGAGACCATTTTATTTTTACCCTTTGCCTCTACAGGATATTTTATTCTTACAAGCGAGATAGAAATAAACTTATCCTTGTTGTGGGAATTGCTGTTTTTAATTTCCTAGGGTAGTATAAAATGAGTCCATAATATTTAAATTAGTTACAAATAGGATTAGTTACAATTAGTCTTTACAAATAGGAAGTTTTAATCCCAGGGAGTGATTTCTCTTAGGCTATTTAGAGCTTGCTCTATATAAATGTGTTAGTAAATTGTATGAAATGAAACTACATAATTATTTTAATGTAAAGCATTCGAAACTGAAGACATTTTTTACTTCAATGTTTAGTATTTAATAACTATAGTACCGAGATTTTGCGCTATTCATACAACGAGAAAATATATCATAGTTGTGGAATAGTAGTCATTTATTCGTTGACTCACTTTTGGTTGCTACATATAGGCCGGTTTAAATTAGATTGAATTCGAACAAATGGAACAGCTTTAAGGGTGGGAAATGGCTTCGTGTCTATTTTATATGGCGGTACGCTTTTACTATGGTGTATCCTACAAGCATCCCATGGCGCCAGAGTGAACCACTCTCCACGAGTCACGTGGACCACTCTGTCACGATACTGACAGAAACAGCTATTGAAGATGGTGTACTAAAAGACCAAAGCAGCGGGAGTAGGCAGAAGCGACATCTACGGTGTTCAAAATCCTCGCAGACTATGAGGGTTCCTCCAAACTCTGAGGATTATAATGTGTTGCGATTGTAATGAGTTAAGAAGTTGGCATTTGTCGCTAAGAACATATAAATATTTCAATATATTTCTTCAAATTCATCTTGTTTATTCCACGCTCGTTATTCTAAAACAATATAGAAATAATCGAAGGAAAGGTGATTATCATTTCTGAGCAGAAATCATTTAACGACCTATGATGGTTTGCACGGGCAGTATCTTCTCATCGGCAAGAATTTATATTCGGTTTAACCCCGGTTGTTTTACGTTCAAGCGCCGACCACGGGTTCTGTGACGGGCTCTAATATACCTGTACGGGAAAGAAAAAAAAGGCTCTCTAGAAAAAGGATCCCTTAGGTGTTAGTGTACCGGAAAATTTTTGCGCGCATAAAGAAATCCCGGCTCTCCCCCGCCTCTCTTCACAGGGAGGCTCACAATAAAAAACTGAGTTCACTTTTAATACAAGAGACAGAAGGGGAGGCGGCGAAGGGGAGGAGGCCGGCCTTTCTGTGATTGTCACCCCGGCGAGCCGAACAATGGCTCTGACCCGTTTGTAATCTCTGAAATGAAAACAAGTAATCCATCAGTGCAAGTGAGGAGCCCACCTCAACGATTTGCCGGCACAACGAGCCAGTGTAAAAGAGCTCGCCCTCGAGCTCACCTCCACTCGCGCTCCTCCCTCTTTCTGTCGCATTGTTGGCGTTTGCTCTTAGCCGTATTGAGGGGTCGGGAAACACAAGTAGGAGCGGGGAGACAGAGCACTATAGATCTTTGATCCGGGGGTGTAACAATGGGCCGGGGTGGGCTGCGGCCTGCCCCGGCTCACCCATTAACTCGCGGACACTGTTTCGGCTAGATTACGCACTCTGACCCCCCGAGGCAGCATTAACCCTTCACAGAGTATTGTGATACCCGACACTGTCCTTCTCTCCCCTCTTCCTCTCTCGCATACACTGCCGCTCCTTCATTACTCCGCAGCCTGTCACCAACCTGCCATCCTTCCGGCCCCCAATCAATCTTAATCATTTACCACCTTCGACGCATCTTTCCCTTCAAACGAGAATTCGCAGCATGCATACTCTGACCGCCAGCCAAGTATGCGCACACGAACGCAATATGAACGCTTTATTACGTATACTAATATACGCGCTACTATTAAATAAACGAAATAATCGGTTTATAGTTACGGCCGATATTATAAATACGCCCACAATATACGAGGTGTCCGATTGTCCTCTACATTGTTATTCGGCTTTATTTACCATCCTAATCAGTTAAACAACCATAAGGACGTGATAGCAGTAACGAAGTTTCTGAGGGGAGTAAAGCTATTATCTTTTTTTCGGTAGGAGGGAGCAATGTAAATAGAACGAGTGGCTGCTTGGGGGTTGGGGGCGTCATCTGTTCGACAACTCCGAGCCAGATGCGCCCATTACACTCCGGTCATTGATTTACAGTCAATTAAGTAATACTTAGCCGGGGTTATAACATCACTTCACGTGGCAGACCGAAGTTATCATTCCTATCGGACGTCGGTCGTTGAAAAATATACGTTACGAATTTCATCATCACCGGCGGGTCTGCCAGTGAAACGGTATAATATTTTGTGGTTATATGACTGATATCACCGAACGAGGTGATTTGTTAAAAGGTCACAAAGCGTCTGTAGAGTGCGTTATACATATGGAAACATAAGTAGACACCGACCGAGTAGCAGTGTTGCCCCAGTACTAACAGGGCACTTAATCTGTAAATAATTTTCTGGGACACTATTCGAATACTTCTAACAATGCAGAATTATTTAACTGACCTGGGCTGCAACATATCTTATAATTATATGTTTGATATTTATCATCTCTTTATCTCTATTATCCCTTTCCTATTTTATTCATAAACAATACCTTGTTTAAATTCAGAGCAGCATTGAGGATTGTTGTACATACATTTGAATGCCTACTACAATCTTGTTTTATATATATATATATATATATATATATATATATATATATATATCATAGTAAATATAATAGAAATAGGAGAATGACCTCATATGATTTGATTTCACCCATTCATTTCTCGAGTATAAATTAATTTCATTAAAAATGTTTTCACTCCTAGAAGGAGGTCTAACCAACAGATCCATCCACTTACAATTGTATCGGCTTTAAAAACAATACAATTTAGCCGGTATCTATCTCCGGTTCACTTATGTGAACGTAATTTTGGCCCCGTTGGGGCAATAAATCAACCCCGAGGAGTAATCACGCAACAGCTCGCCCGAGAGGGCACTTCGCATGACCGCGGACACCTTATCACCGGTGGGCGCAACGCGCACTCTTTTCATTAACGCTATTGTGTTTCAGGAAATATAAACCAACAACAGTTAGTTATTTCGTCGAAACCGGCACTGTAACGTGCATTGCTTCATTTTCACCGGTCAAAATGAGTCGTTAATTTTTGGAGCTCTCACCCATTGAAAGTATAAATGGTTTAATCCTTAATCAAAACTATTACATAGAAAGGACTCCAAAAGGAATTAAGTGTTATATATTTATGTAAAGCTGAACAATAATTTAGGCCTTTTATAGCTAATTACACACGCGCATAATCCGAACTGTTTCTACTTCCACTGCGCATATTGGGACTTGTTGCTTACTGATAGTTCTCTTATTCACTTAAAAATATTTCCAAAACAATTACATAGTGGGTTTTATAGCCAAGAGTATACATTACCAAATACACAGTTTAATATATTTTTATGTATCAATAAGGGTTAAACATATATTTTGATTTCCGGTGTCCTTTTATTTGTTTTTGTTTAATTTTGTGTCCTTTAATTTTGTTTAATTATCATTAGAAGAATGAAACGAAAAACAATGCCATCATGTAAAGTATATTCATACTGTATACACGTCTGGTCGTTATCCTATTATTCACAAGCAAAGCGTTCACGTGAAATAAAGAGTGAAGATCGAAACACCGGATATGTTTAAACCGAAAGCGATTTACACAGACAGATACAGACAGATTTAGTCCGTTTTTCTTACAGACAGATTTTTCTCTTGCCGTTTTGTAAATATGACCGCCGTCTCCTTACCCGGAGTCCGATTTGGAAACGACAGCGAATTAGCGGCGGTGACGCTCGCCGCTCGTAAATAAAATGGTTTGATTTATTGTTAATTAGTGATCGGAATTTGTCAAGAGGGGAAGGTTGGCCCCACCTGCCTCAAAAGATAGAGGGAAGGACCCATCCCCCCAATTAGGGGGCAACATCGCCACCGCGTACAGATAAAACTCCAGACGTCCTCCACTTTTTTAAGTGGATCAAAATTGTATTTTTTCCTTTTTTTTATTATATTGCCAAAGCTATTATAATAAGGCGAGAAAACACCTGGAAACCATGGGCGGTTTTTTTTTAATTTCGGATCGTCTAATTTTTTTTGCTCGGGGATCAGTGTTATTAAAACGACTGAATAGAATGCAAATATCGTCCTCGAATATTTTGAGACGACCAAGGAATCTCCGAGGTTAGCGGACTGCGGAGTTTCATTTGAAGATAGTGTTTCTTTGGTGTCAGACAATACAGACTTCGCAATACTAGGCATGTCTTATAGAAATACGTTTGAAACAGGTCGATATAGTTCCTATTTGCAGTTGGTACTCCGGCCTTTTTTCTATATTAATTTTATTCAAGAAGACATAAGTGTTCACCGTTATATTGTATTTATTTAATCAATACACAAATATCGAAAGTGATTCCAAAGGAATCTTTCCACCTGCAAGTATTATTTTCTATGACCTAAGGATTAGCCGGGGCTAGTCGGTTCAGTTTCGCGACCGAGTTTTTAAAATACGGGCACTACGGATTTTACTATACGAGCGTACAACGAAGCTAAAGGGAGTGAAAGAGCAGGTGTGTCAATGATTTAGTGCCGGCCAGGGATCTCTACATTACAGAGTTCCAGTTCACGCCTTGACCGCCCCCATTTATTTTAACGGGCGGGACCGCAGCTGAAAGAGTACAACCTCTCTGTATTGTTTCATGCCTATCCGGTTTATCTTTTTCTCTCTTTCTCTCTCTCTCTCTCTCTCTCTCTCTCTCTCTCTCTCTCTCTCTCTCTCTCTCTCTCTCTCTCTCTCTCTCTCTCTCTCTCTCTCTCTCTCTCTCTACCCTGTAGTCACAGTCCCGTGTCCGACATAATATTGAAAGAGACCCCCGCGGCTGTGTACATTTCTTTATCGGGATCAGATAATCTCCTTATTCATTTTTCTCATTACCCGCATTATAGAACGTTATTTATTTTTAAACTTTTTTTTTGTTCTTGTCGCACCGAAAGGCCTCTTCCTCCTATTATCTGAATTACCTCCGCGTATCTTAATTGACGGTCCAAGTAGATTTTACAAACGTCGGGCGGCTATCCGTTACACGCTGACCCTTGTTTCTTAAATTAAAATTAATCGCCGGTCGTTTGTATAATTTATGAAACTTAAACCGTTTAGTACAAGCATGTTTGAATTATTTTATTTCCGTGTTTTTTATTTTTAAATTCGTTACGATAAATACGTTTTAGAGAACGTAATATAACTCCCCTGACGAAACCTATCTGGAATGGTTAAAAAATGTTTCCAATAGTTTATAATATAATCCACTGTATTTCGTCGTAAGCTAATCATAATTACACTTAGGATCATTAGATTTGATTAACTTGATTTTTGATTTTTGAGTACTTGATACTTGAGGTATAAGAATATATTTTTTAATTAATTGATGCCATAAAACTATACCATCAACAAATATTCCTGACAGGAACATTCGTACATAACAACATACCCGTTTATTAAAACACTGTTCATGAAGTAAGCACTCAAGAAATAGATAAACGGATATTAGAAACATACATTTAATATTTTGAACGTGTAAATAATTGAAACGCATAATTATTTTGTATTGATTTTGCATTTCGATGACGTTATTTTATTTCAAAACAAAACATTCACAAAAACAAGTATTTGTCACATATGAGTAAAAAAAATAAACTGCTCTGGAATACTCCATTACACCGTATTCTGTTACGCTATATATTTCTGACTATCTTATAATTTTAAATGGCAAACGCTATTTAAGTCGTATGTTGAGTCCAGTAGTAAGAGCGGTTAAACAGTGCTATCGGTTAAAAGCCTTCTACTTTTCGTGACGAACTTGAATAAATGCGTCGGAAACCCACCTTAAAATTCCTATTCCTAATTGAGCACTGTGTAATACAAACGAATAATGTCGATATATTCGTTTTCTCATTACGAGTCAGTGCTCACTCCTCGTGGAACGCGGTTTTCTGTCTCATTAACCCGGTGAACAGAAGGAAATGAATGTTTCACATGATAACTTCTAATTGGAGGAACGGAGGGGTTAGTTGTGTATTTGTCGGAAGACACCTGGTTCCCTTTCCCGGCAATCTCTTCCCACCCCACTCCCCATTAAGGGCTGCTAACTTGGGCATGATGAATGTTAACTACTGACTAATGGCGCCCATTTCAATTTAACCAACAGCCCTTAGCCTATCCCCAAGGCGTAAAGCCGTTCCCGTCCATCTATCTTAAGCGAGACGCTCCAGTATACGGTTCCGGTTACTCCGGACGACAATTAGAAAATCTCTTACCCGCCTCTCGAGCCCTTCGTGAATTGTACAGCGCAGCTGAAATTTATAAACTGTTTTTTTATTTGACCCCGTATGGGTGAAAAGTAATAAAATAACGGTCAGTGGAAATGTGCGAATTAAACTCCAATATAATTTACATTCATTACAATTATTTCCTGCACAACAATGTATGATTAATAGTTCAGAAATGACACTTTGAATTGAAATATAATTAAAAATTTTAAGTTTTTTAATAAGTACTTATTGCATAAACCCTACTGCACTCGTCGTTTACCAGTTGTTCTCTAGTTCTTAACCTCTTCCCAAGTGAGTCTCGTGGTAAGACCGAGTCTTATGAAACGCTAATGGCCCTATCCGTGCATGCACTTAGGGGCCTTGGTCAGAGATCGGCTATCTACACAATTAATAACTGGCCCGCCGATGTTTACCGCCATATGCGCTTTTTTATAAATATTGTTAGCGATAAGGGGTAGATAGCTAGGGCCGACCGCTAATTTATAGAGTCAACAATATTTAGGATAATTAAGAAACAATTTAGCCCCGGTTTTTGTTTTCAATTAGAGCGGGCACCCACCCCCTTGGCGGGGCATATAATTATCCGTAGGGGGGCTAATGGGGGCACTATCTGGGGGTTGGCATCTTCCCAACCACCCCTGTCCACCCCTTAGGGCCGCAACCTTCCTCCCACCCTCTCTCTCTCTCACTCTCTCACCCTCTCTCTCACCCTCTCTCTCTCCCTTTCCCTCTTTCTGTCTCGCCCACTTCCCACCGCCCCCCCCACACGCCGCTCACCCTCTACAGGTTTTTGTCCAACTGCGAGGGTGGAGTCATTAGGGTAATGTGCTAGTGAGTGGCACGCGCGCTCTCGAATTGTCTGCTAGTTTTCTCCAGACCTGAGCGCCGGGGACACGCTCTCGGCCTTCCTCATTCCGCATTGTGGGCCCGGGGATTAGCGTACTCCCAATCAAAGATTACCCTGAACCGGCGACCATTAACCCAGATCCGGTTTTACCTAGTCCACAACCGGTTTTTTTCAGTTCCTACTAAGAACGAGCTTATTTTACCCCCATGAAATACATTTTATTAACCCCACTACCATTAATAATCCATTCATATTATCTAACTAACTGGCGTTAGCGTAATAATGTGGGAAGAACCTCGGTCAGCCGGGTTCGGACCTTGATGATGGAGCCAGTAACAGAGGACGCATTCAACATCCTTGGTGCTCTATGAAAGGAGGATATTATTATTGCAGAATATATTTGCGTAATTAATATTTAATAAAGTCGATTTACAATATAAAGTGTAACTGACTGGCATAAGTTTATGAAAATTTGATGAAACAGAAAGGATAATATTAATGTTTAATATTTTACTTGTTGTGTAAGTTTTTAGGCATAACAGTTACCGTGTTAATATTCTATGATTTGTAATACTGACGCTAATTTAAGTACTATGATACTGGGCCACAAAAATCACGATTGCGCCCGTGATATGGATTATAATGTAATTAAATCAAACACCACCTTTCAATCACCACCAGTTATCACTCCTGCAGTGTATAGGTAGGCGACATTAATCAAATATTATTATAATTAGGACGGGGAGTAGACGAAACTTCCACCATACTAGCTAGTGGGAGGTATGATTGAATCGATATCACAGGTAAATATTTTCCCAGAGAAACTCCCTCCCCATTTCACAAACCCGCATGATCTGTCTGACCAGCTATCATAATGATAGCTATCATAATTTCACTTGTTGTTTGTATAATCTACATACAACACCGATTAAACTGAGCGACTTCCAGTTTCGAAACGTTTTAACTTTTATCAACTTGGTAAGTGAAGGGTATGACAAAGGAACAGGAGTCAAGGGGGTTCTATTGGGCTATCAAAGGAATTGCTTTCGCTCTGTGTCCACACTTCTTCTTGACAAAAAATACAATAGATCAAATGTCTATATTTTTTCTTTGTATTAGATATCACTTTTGGAGAGAAAAAATATTATCATTAAGAAAATGATTATTAATCGTCATTGTAGTTATATTTCATTGCCATTTAGTATAGTCTTTTCACCTGCGGTAGAATTGTATGAACTTCTGAATCTGGGCTCAATTTTTCACAATTAAACAAAATGTTAACCATTATAATATTCAAGGTTTTATGCCATATTAATTATTACTTTTCATTGTCGTAGGCACGTGAACCATCCGAGTTATGTTTAGGCCCCGCGGTAACCTCCTCTTAAACTACTTAGTAGTAAGAATCATAAGAAAAATCTAGATCGGGGAAACGAAGTTATAGAAAATATATTTAGACGCACAGTTTAGAATGTATCCGAGCGAACGGAAAGTGAACACGTTCGGAGTTGCGCCCCTGTGAAATATAAACTGAGAGACCCGTCAATAGGCAATAGCCGGGGTGGGAAGCCCGGAAAAAAGGTTCGCCACGCCCAGAAAAATATTTGTCCCCGTCGACCGTATTGTAGCCTTCCAGACTGCGAATGTTATAAGTATCAAATAATAACAGACCCCCGGGGCCTCAACGCCACGCACGTTCTTTTGTGCCGGGCCTCGGTCTCTCAGGTAGCCCTAATTAGGGCCGCGAGGTGTTAGGAGGGGACCGACATCAAAGACCCAAACGGTAACCCGATACGTCCCTTCGACAAGCGCTCGCATTATAATAATTGAAACGCAATTTCCTTAACTGTTTTTGTAGTGGGGAGATAGGGGGGGGGGTGGTGGAAAAAAGCTCCGTCCTCATTCTTCCGGAGACAATTTGGAACCGTCTGTCTGCCGAGTTGAATGGGTGTGTTGGATTTCGCCGCTCGCCCTCGCAGCCGGCAATACAATATCCTAATAGGGACGGTCGCTCCACTCTTCCCTCCTATTATATAACCGGCTAAACCGAATCCAGCCTCGGACGCGCTTTTTAATGTCCGCCTCATATCGGCCCATTATCGCACCTAATTGGCTCTTCATTAACGGTCGTAAGGGGATTCCAGCGACTTTGCACGGATTAGCCCCTTCGTTGTGAGCGCCATCATAATTTCTCAACCAGCATCGAGTAAAATATAACCGTCAACATATGTTTCGGCTCAAACGGAGAGAAACAAACACAATACTAGCAGCATTTGATATGTCGAATGCGGATTCATAACTCTATTAAAATAAAACGCGAGCGAAATTGTCACTCAAAGTTTACCAATGATAAGCTAGCTATCATAGAAGATATATAGAATATAAATATTTTAATTGCTTGCATAATGTTTCCAATCGGCCGGAATAGAGTGTCCCATGTTAAATCTCGTTGTCGGGCGGAAAGGTGTTAAACGTGTTTGCGTTCCTTGGTGGCGCGCTTTAAACTCAAACAAGCTAATGGGAAATCACACGCTGAAATAAGCCCCCACGAATGTCACATGAACGGCTTCTCGTCGTTCACTTCTCAAAAGTTCCCTCTCTTGTTTCACGACCAAAACCCTCGCGAAGCGTCATAGTGTTCGACATTTTCTCAAAACCCATAATAGCGAAGTTTAATTGCTCATAAATAGCCACTTGAGCAATCAAAAACTGGTACACAGTACATTGTACATTTCCAGTGGTGAAATTGAGGTAAGTCAATTTGACATAATAAATTCCCAAGTTTGTTGCTATACATTGTCTATACATATGTATAGATTATATTAACGCACTGAATTTAGAAAATATGTTTTCCCTGACATTCTGCAGTATATAAATTCACCCAGGTCGTAAGATTAAGTGTATTGTAACTCATCAGCTGGGTCCTGGAATCATATTCTGTAATATGGCTGCTATAAATTTTCTGTTGCATTGTTGAACGTTTTATACATTTTATTAGATTAAGACGACAGTTCATCGGGAGGCTTGGATTTTATCATCAATTGATGAATATTATGTAATTGGGCTGCATTTTTCTGCTTCTAAGAATTAAGTGCGGAATAGCCGACATGCAAATTAAGTCCGGGGTCGAGTGCATTAAAATGAGACGCCGAGGGGGGCGCGCGGAGAAATGTAGGATGGGTAGGCGACCATAACGTCTGAAAGAAGAAAGGGGCCATTGTTCCGGAACCCGAATTTATTAATATGATCGAGGCGTCCATCGAGCCTGATAACATCTTCCTGAATATAAAACATACACTGGAGAAAATAATACTAATGAAACTTCCTGGTGTCGTTCGGGTTGTGGGGTCCCAACGAAATACCTGGACCCCGCCATTTGTTAGACTCGGGGAGCATTCATTTAACGCCGGACCCTCCTCGCCTCGTTTTGAGTTATGGGCTCAGCTACTTGTACCTATAATTGTCCGGGCCCCGAATCCATTACGAAATCGCCCCTGTTAATAAAAGTTTGGTAATTGAATGTTGGTGTGCGACTCCGGGAGGAGTGCTGCGATATACCGTGGACTATGTGAAATAACTTGCACGAAGCCTCTGGCTTAGTAAGTGAATAATCATGATCATAATCGCGTTGTTGTGTTTTGTTTCAACAGTCTACAACAGTCGTGTGAGATCGTTGTTCTCTTCACCCGCTCATTTGTCTGCCGCTTGTTCAGTCCTATATTCAAAAAATCTGACTGTAGTCAGCGACCTACCTTTAGTAATACAGCATACTGTATGGAAGTGCTTATAGACGTTACTGTGTCCATTTTATCTCGGGACTAGATCACAAATCTACTGTATTCTACTTGTTTTGGTGATAAAACATTTATCTTCCATTTACATCGTCCATTCGTGAATAAAATTGAACAACAATATTATTACCCGGCAAAAAGCAGTACTATTGTACAGCTAGTAGTCTGGCACTATGTTACTTATTCGAGTGTTGTTCTGTTGACACTCTGATGTCGACGAAGTTAAACTTGTATGGTTGCTATTGAAACTCAGTTTACCAGGATCCTAGATAGAGACATACATACTACGACAACTCTCATTTAGATACCTTACGCGTATGCAAATTTCAGCTAAATTTTTTACTGGAATTATTAAAATTAGAATATCACGGAGGTGTATGATCGATGATGATATATAACCTCTATTAATTTTATCGTTTCTTGAACCTTACACCGCAAAAATTGTAGCACCTTATTTATCGGAAATTTTTCCCTCTTAAGACGTTTTTATTTTCGCCTTCCTTTGTGCCGCCGCACTTTCGAGTTACCCGACACTTCTCTCGGCGGAATTTTTCCGGAATAATGATGTTTGCCGAAGGCAGCACATTTTAAATTTAACGCCTCCGCCAACAATGGGAGGGCAAACAGTGGCAAACATTTTCAGAACGGGGCCTTGAATAGGGGGGTGGATAATGGGAAGGTCCTCCTGAATAGGGGAAAAAGTCCATTTTTTAAACCGAGTTAAAACCCTCCTCCCCGGCCGCTGGAAAAGTGGAGAAATTTGGCCCAACAACGGAAACCAATTCAACTATTGATGGGGTGGTGGGAGGGGTGTTAAACCACCTGGAGAAATTCTGCTCCTATCCCCCAACAGGACACCGGAACCCATCTTTTTTAATCGATACCCAGGAAGGAGGTCACAATAGTGTGAATTATATTTTAAAGCAGCGGAAATTGTCTGTTCCGAAGCTCTTGGCGCCATGTTAGACGACCTATCTCGACCTATAATCGATCCTTATTACTGAACACTGCAGATTGATGGAACTATTTTAAAAGATTTGTTTTTTAAAATATATCACTTTCTTAAAACGTCTCCATTAGCGCATTCTACTACTTTTTCGGTGCCTAAGTTTTGTAAAATACTCTTGATGATAGTTCAAAATAGCTATAAGGTGTTCCCAGAAAATATTATTAACGCTGTAGTTTCTTATGCTTCCTCCCTTTATAACTTAAAAAAAGCATTTTTTTACACTTCCTCGAGAAATACATGTCACACGCACACTACAGGAATTTAGACCCTACGTTTTTTCAACTGGAAATGTAAATAACTTGAATCAGACAGAAACTTTCACCCTGTCCGCTAAGTCGTTAGCTTCCAACCTTGAAACACTGTTTATAACAGTGTGTTATATTATTTATTCGTTACTCTATTAAAAATATTATACTACTCGTATCCTTCAAATTTTCAACGGAATGAAAATTCATCTTTCCACTGGGATGTAAAACGTGCCGCTCTAACCTGAAAATCTAAAAGGAGTAATTGAAGAGGAATTAATTCTACCTGCATTTGTGGTCCAATTCAAGAGGGTACACACAAGCAGCGCGAAACAAGGCGCGATATCGGGGACATTATTAAATAGCAAAATAGCTACTACTAGCAGTTCCTAGCGACGAACAGCAGAGCGCTAACAGGAGGCATCATCCACAGCCCACATAATGACTAGTCATTACGTTACTGAATGAATTGACTATTGTGCAAAGGTGAAACCTGTCTAGTTTAATATCAAATAGGGGATTATGGAAAATGAAATACTATCCCAAAGTAAATAGCTTAAATTTTTCCTTGTCGAAGAAGATGTGTTCCTCTTGTGGAAAATTGCCATAGTAAAACTAATCCTTTGTAATCCTAAAATCAATTTCAGCTGGAAAGTGTTTTATTACTTGTTTGGGAAACCCAATTTTATGATTAAATTCAAGCGCACCTAACTACTTTGAGATAAATCGCCTTAGGGTGAGCGCCCTCGGATAAAAAAAGTCTATTCGAGGTCGTGGACGTTTATCCCCAGCGGAGGACAAATCATTTACGGACTGATTTGATCGCTATTGAAAAGGAAGTATATTAATCATTAAGGGGTGCCTCTATATTCTAATCGTCCCGTTTAGAGGGAGTAAAGCCGACGAAAGCGCGGGACGGTGTTGAGGGCGGCCAGAGTCTCGTGTTACTAAGCCTCAAATTAGTCGACGCAAGGAGGGCCCTCCCTCCCCCCCCTTCAATTTGGAAGCGCACAAAGCCCACAGTCCCCCTGTTTATATTGTGCCCCCGTCAAAAAACTTCAGGGGCCCCGCTCACAATATAAAGCCCACATCTGGCCCCGGCGGCGGACCATCTTCGACCAGTTTATCGTCTCGGCTGTTCTTATTGTCGATAAAAACAAAGGCGGAAAAAAATTATTCGAGCGACTTCCTCCCCCCCCTGTTGAACGCCGGGTAGGGTCAGGTCTCCTCCTGTCGGCCGGCTAATTGGGGTCTGGCATTACACGAGGGACAATGCGCCCCCGCTCTCCCGCACCATTTAATACCCGTCCAGTCTTTCCATTCATTTAGGGCGACCGAATCGTGTTTTGATTCGAGCGGCCCTTTCTACCGTTTGCTACCTGCCGCTCGGGCCATTAGGTCTCCTCCCCGGCATTGTTTTAGAATCGCCTCCCACCATCTAGTCCCGGTTATCCCGAGTTCAATTAGACTGGTCCTTGTTCCCCGGTAAGTAAAAAAATAAGAATTCTCGATACTTCTGAATATTTCCCATAATTAACACCTTCTATATTTAATTCGTTAGGATAAATTTTCATTCTCCAGTAAATCGATATTTTTAAATATATTCGCCCTAATATCGTACACTGAACATACTCGGTATCAGTGTTCTTTCTGTTTCAGGCTTCATAATTCATACGCGACCCGGGACAAACTGTTCAAAGCTGATCTGAAAACACATTGCCTAAAGCTGCAAAAAGTAAATCCTATTGTAAGCTCGAAATGGATGGACACATACCTTTAGAAATGTCCGAGAACAAATTGCACCTACACCAATTTATTAACCAGTCCCACCATGACCCCAGGTATAGGACAATGAATTTTAGATATTAATTCCCACCTCAATTTAAAATACTTTCACCCTCCGCTAAATTATAACCCGAGCTAGTACGTGGTGAATCGCCTACCTACCTGTAAAACGTGTTACATTTTCAATTCCGGACTTGAAACAATGGTTTTCGCGCGAGAAGCAGTATCAAGATTAATAATGAATATATTTATCTCCTTTTTCCAACTGTTAGTTGGAATAAATATATTTATCTGCTTTTTCCAGTTGAATAAAGTATGTTGCATTGTTCAAGTTCTCTGATCCAGTGTCACAAGCACAACTTCCTAATGTAGAAGTATTAATAGGGCGCTATATTCTATATTAGTTACTTTTTATGTTTTTAACAGTTATTTTACTATTCATACAATAATCATCGAATGGATATATTGAGTAAGTTACAAACAAAACACAAGTAAATACAGCTTTGAAATATCATAATCCATTAATTAATCGAGCCATATATTTCTCCTTGAGTACACGCCAATCACATGATGATAAAATATAAAACTAAGTAGTTTTATTACAAAACGGATCTCAAACTTAAAACAATCACTGTAAAAAATATCTTTAATATGGTTTCTGAGAACATTTTCGTCGATAATCAGATGAGCTACAGAACTGGTGAAAAGTCAGAAGCTGTTCCTGGAACTGATCCCTTAATAACTAACTTTTGGTTTTGTTCGTGTTTTAGATCCCCCGCTTAATTGGGTCGAATTTCCACCTTCATTTTCCCCTGGGATCTTGTATTACATTAACTCTCGGCAGATTTCCTTATAACTTTCCTAACTATTCCTAATCATCTGCTTATAAATGACTAGATCCAAGACTCGAGAGTAATGCACGCTCTTAATGTTTTCTAGAGACGTTTCGACCGAATAGATAGAGATTTCGATATCTCCCTCACGCTAATTTCAGCGTGTAAATTTGACTGTTGCCTTCTTAATACTCCAAATCCCATATAACTCTTATATTTTGTGCTCGGTATTATATTAAACGACCTTAACTTATAGAATGTATAGAATGATATAATTTTTATTTTATATTCTATCAGTTTATGTGCTGAGTTAAATATTCCTGGCTGGAAATGGATCCTTCCGGTCCGTTTACAGTATTTATGAGAATATTTGTTGTAAGGAAAAAATCGTAAATTCGTGAAACTGTGCTTTAAATATTAACTTATATTAGATTTCTATTAGATTTTTTTATTATTCAGTGATCAAGGACAGCGGTTATAGCAGAGGGAAGGTGAAAGTTTCCAGAGATCGTGATATGAAAAGGGCGGTGGACGTTGAGCCAGAGCGAGATAAGTCTGGTCGGAGTACGGGGAACGGTGTTGTGGCCGATTGTTATTTATACCGGAGGAAGGCTGGGACAGAGCCATCTGCTGGCGCTGTCGATTATTAGCAGGTGGGGGAGAGCCGAGAAAACGTGAGCCGGTATCCCTCTTGTTAATTCTGACCGAGGAATAATCTGAATGGGGGCCCAATATCTTGGCTCCCCCTCGGGCTAACGCAAGATCAAGTCGAATTATAAGCGCTTTCACTTCACGAGTCCCTGAAGACGATTCAAAATATATTTTGTTTATGCGTACAATTAATAATTTCATCCTTGTAATCAAATTACAATATCAATCTTTGTTTCCCGACCTTTATCTAATGACTTTGACTTCCAGTTACAAAACAATACTCAGGTTTTGCGATATTTTATGAAATAGCGATATTCACATATTAACTAGAGTAGAAAACGATTAGCATCCTGTTTTCTTTTTACTTTAGGACGAACACATTTCATTTTTCACATGGCGAAAGGAATTACTTCCCGGAAAATTATTAATTAAAGTGAAATGAATATTGGAAATTCAAAAGAGGTGTTTGTATGTAGTTAACCTGTAGGTCAGGCCCACCACCCGGCGGAACTCGATGCGTCCCACATACTAGTATCCCATCCATATTTTACCCCACTGTCAGTAACGCCGTTATTACTTGTCTCTGGATTCGCGTCACGTATACCATCGAGGCGTCGCTAATGGGCAGGCGTTACCACACGTCGTTCTACCAAAAGCCGAATTAGCTTTAGGTCAAACACTAACGGCCTGTCCCGTCGTCCATTTATAAATTCGAGGTAGCCATTTAAAGTATTACGGGATACCCTGTCCGTTTGGAATCTGTAGTTGTTCTAGGACAGACTGTCAGTTACCCCCCTCCCATTCCCCATCCCTTTTCATTGCCATTGCTATCTAAAAGCTGTCAAATTACAGTTTAAAAAAAATTGGTTTCAGTAAACATACCACAACATGACATAATTCACCACGAGGATCTGGATTATGTCTATATATATATATATATATATATATATATATATATATATATATATATATATATATAGTTCTGAGTATAAACGTATAAATACCTGCGTGTCTTATTTTACTAATATAAACTTTGTACATTTTTATTGGGATAAACTGCTATAATTTTTTCCGGCACACGTACTGTAATGGCAAATGTTCGATTATTTTTATTTTATTTCTTTTATATTCCAACATAGTGAAATACTATTTTTGCGAGGAAATTTATTCAATCAAATGGAGATGGCATTTGAATGAGGAATAATTCTGTATTTTTACTGATTAATACTAGTTAGTCATACATTCGTTCTCGTTTTGAAATTATGTTAATATTGCGTATTATTTATTTAGTTTCGTAATAATGAGCACTGCGAGTTATGGTGTTCCCCCGATAAAACACTTTTCCAGTTTAATTACAATGTATGTGTTAATGCCCAGCCGTTTTCTAAAATCCAGATGCGAGTTAATGTATTCACAGTATTATCGAGCAGCACAAAATGTAATTATTCTGAGGGAAATTTATTAGATATTCCCTCAAAGTGGTAAGATAAAAACTGAGTTGATAACTTTGAAAATAAGGTATACTTCTAAAGAGTCTCACCATATTATCAGGAGTAAGTACGCTCCAATTAGCTCCAAAAGCTCAAATAAAACATTTTACTTTTAAGCATATCTGATTTCATCCCGCTAAAAGGCCCTTTCATAAGGATCCCCCCAACCGTAACGTTTACATCTTTTAACATCAAATTTTTATAGCCAGCGGTCGAGGGTAATAAAGAGGGTGAAATAAAATCAGAGGTCTTCCAGTATTTAAATTATATTACGTACACTAATAAATACACATATCACATATAACGAATATATTATACGAAGATCGGAAATGACTACACAATGTGGTAACTTCTTATGTTTAACTCTACTAACCCTTAGTGCTTACAGAATTATAATACAACAAGGGTAGGGCTTCCTTTCTTTTCGAAGAGAGGACTACACATATTTATCGAATATACACAATAAGTTCTGATATGTACCAAGTCTCCAAAAATATTTTTAACGACGAACTCGTAATACTTTTCTCTGGACTATATCATAAAAGTCTAACGCCCGATTAGAAATTTCGATTCCGACATTTCAGCGAAGCGTTTTTTCGGCAATGTAGAACTAATGGAGATCTAGTCTTTACCGTCGACTGTATGAACAACATTTTCCTAATCTAACTAGAACTTACACTTACGCTACGATCTCGGGCAAATATTGCGCGCTTTAAAAAATAACATGCCCACAGAGTTAGAGGTTATACGTTACATCCTGAATTACGACGCTAATGTCCATTTTGTACACGGCCTCGGAAAGGTTTCAGGCTCCCTTTCCGAAGTCTAGATTCGGTCAGCCCGTTTTAGTCACAGACTAGTCGACCGGAGGTACGAGGCGCCAGTATTAAGGAATAAACTTTCGCTTCTCGTAAGGGAATGTATTCGATAAAAATCCAATCATTCGATCGGGTTTGTTTTTACAACGCTCGGTTAATTTTGTGATAAAACGTCCTTTAAAACTCGATTTACGATACGCAAAACTGACCGATATCTAAACGTTTTAGTATTCGCAACAAAAGGGTATCGATAGATGTATTACCTTTCAGATATTAAATTAAAAATGTAAGGAAAATACATTTATTAAAATAAAAATAATCGCGTACGATATAAAAACAGACCCGACAAAATGAAAATCGGGACGGATGAAAAAATAGACATCCGTCACGTTAGCTAGATAATAAGTTAGGTCTTTGGTTTGGTCTTTGGCGGCGGGAGAGGGGCCAGCGGGTAAAACGTCGATTGACGGAAGGGAGTTCTCGATGGATGGTTTCCGAAAATCTAGCGGTCGATAGTTCAGACGAGGCCGGAGAGAGGCGCTCTGGAAGGGACCGGACTGGCGGGGAGGTTGACTTGCTGAGTGGCGTTGGGGTGGTGATGGGGGAAGTAGAGGGGGTAGGGGGGGCTGGAGGCGGGCTGCTGAGGGGCGGCCGCCGACGAGCCCGACCCGCCCCCTACAGCCGCGGCCGCCGCCGCCGCCGCCGAGGACAACACGTGGTGGTGGAGGTTGGCCGCATTCTCGTGGTAGAGTATCGGCACCCTCACCAGTCGCTGGGCGGCGTGGGCCATGTTCGCCGCTTCCAGTTCGGCCGCCAGCTGCCGTTTCCATTTGTTCCTCCTGTTTTGGAACCAGATCTTCACCTGGGTCTCGGTCAGGTGGAGTGAGGCCGCGAGGCCGGCTCTCTCCGAACTCGACAAGTACCGTTTCATGTCGAACGTCGACTCGAGCTGGAACACTTGACTCCTGGAAAACACCGTCCTGGTTTTCTTCTTCCTTTTATTCATGAGGCCGTCCTTCTTTTCCTCCTTGTTGTCGAAATCCTCGTCTCCGTCTTCCGCCACTTCTTCTTCGACGACAGTTTCCTCTTCCTGTCTCTGGTAGGGTTTCTGGCTCAGGCTGTTGAGGTAGTCTCTGTGCATGAAGGTGGGCAGTATGGGGCCGATGTGCGAGGACGATCTCTGCGGCGAAGCCTTGTTGTATTCTTCGTGCGGTCCGGCTCCCGGGGAACAGGGGCTCCTCCTGTCTCCGAGCTGTTGTCCGGACGTACCCGGACCTCCTCCTCCGCTTCCGCCGCCTCCTCCACCGCCACCGCCTCCTCCACCGCCACCACCTCCTCCGGAATGACCTCCGCTCGTAGAGTGAGGTGTGCTAGCCCTGCTCGTCTCGTCGTTTGTCGTTGTCGATCCTGCTATAACAAATCGTGACTTATAACAACCAATATTTATCCACGGATATATAATTTGACATTACTTAAAATATATAAATAAAACCGTATCAGTGTTAATAGAAGCCGAAAATTGTATGGTTACAAAATGTGCGACGTAATATATGAAATAGGGGCTTTGATGAGTGAACTGTTGTATTAGAATGTCGGTGTACACCAGCGTTATCTTTTTCATTATTGATAAATGAGAAGAGCTTCCTCTCCTAGTAATATCGGTTTTAGCGATAGGGATTTCTTTCCCCTCGGCGATTGTTTGTCCCGGATTCATCCGACCTTTTTAAAGATAATGCTTTCGTCGATGTAAATAGGGATGTTGGGGTTGGTAGGGGTATAATCAGCCCATTAGAGAGCCTCGGCCCCTTAGACGACTGAGGGGCCTAAGCTCGGATGATTACACTGTAATTAGTCGAAGCCCTATTAAAGTTCAGTGGCGCTGCAGAGAGTAGGAGCGGGAGCTGCGAGAGATAGTGGGAGCCTGGGAGGGAGATAGAGAGGGAGAGATAAGTGGTTAGGGCGGGCAATCTCTCTCTATCTCTCTCTCCCTCTCTCTCCGGGCGCCCACTCTGCCCGCCAGTGTGGCCCGCATTGTCTTGCTTTGTACTACCCGCACTTGGGAGGCTTGCCCGAACATCGGCGGTGTCAAATACCGGCCGCCCCCTCCTGGCCACTCCTCGAGCCTCTCTCTATATATATATCGATTGTTGAACCGAATGCTGACTACAACACTGAAGCCCTCCAGGAGCAACCCCACACAAATCCTCCCTCTATTATCCATTTAAACTAAAAACCTGTTAATTTGTTTGCCGCCTTGCTCTAAATTCGGGTTAAATGTAACACGAAACCTTTAGGATATTGACAACGCTCGTTCAATGAAATTGGCCTTCCGTGTTTATTTGGGCGTAATTGATGAAATTTGTTTAAAAATAGATTACTTCTAAAGAGTTAAAACTATCGCTTTTATGATTTATTTATAGCGTAATAAACAATACGTTAGTTTCACTTTTAAATATATCAATTGGACCAATTATACAGTAACCAATAAATCGCCTTACATTATGTACATTCTAGATTTTCTCTTTAAAAAAATAATAAATGTATTCCGGACTTATAAAAATTTAACATTTAATCAATCAGGTGCTGAAGTGGGTTTTAATTGTAATTCTTCATTTTTAATGAAAATTATTTTTATTAACCTATTTAATACCTTTGACAGAAGTGATTGAGTTCCACGGGATCCCGAATTTCAAGAAACATAATGACTGGTGGGACTGGTGGTCGTTCCGGGTTTTTGGAGGAGGGAGTAGTATAAAAACGCCTATTTGTTAAAAGCGACGTTTAGGTCGGACCATTTCGCTTTATTTAGAGTGGGGCGGTCGGGTTTTTGATTTTAAAACGACACTTCCTCCGGGATACCCCGGTTTATTTTATCGGTGGAGTGTTCGGGAAAATGCCACCGGTCAGGTCTAAACCGGGATTATGCCTGCAGCGCCCCCACCCACCCATACCCCGACCGACACAGGTTGCATAACCGCTTGCGGCCTCCCCGGCATTAACTTCCACACGGTGTTCGGTCAATACCTTGTTAAAATCCTGTTGAAATCATTTCGCCGGGCTGTAATCGCTTAAAGGCTGCACGAACGGTTTCCGGACGGGTTTCGGGTTCAACCGGCTGCCGTTTCATTTTGGTGACACTACAACCTACAGTTTATTGCAGAACTGCGGGGACATGTCACTTTATAATAATAGTGGAATGGTTGGCTCGATTAGATATTAATCATCGTCCCTTTTATTATTTCGTCGCTAGAGAACATTTGAGGTTATTACCGCCTTATCGTCATAGGGACTATTCCACTTGTGTTGGTGGTCCTATAGCCTTTGGTGTTCCGTGCTCCACGCAGCTAAACTCGGAACATTCAGCCTGAATCAACAGGCAAAAACGGGGACGAATCAACTTTCAGTTTCGCGAAACAAGGCAAGGAAATATTTAATTCAAACTCGCGCTCCCTATTATTGCTTAATGTTTTCCCAACCTTCTTAATAAGGGCGTTTCAACCGTCATTTCATAACGACTATTTTTGATGAAACTTTGAATATTAGGCTTTCACCTATCTGAAAACACTCCCGGCGCCCGTTCGAGGTCAAACACCCCGCATTATTGTTAATAATTCGCGGGGAGGGGCTCGGAGCAAATTGCCAGCCTTTTATTACAAAATTGGCGTTTCCTGTGGTCCGCGCAATCGGACCGATGGCGACGGTGTCTAGGGCCGATTTTACGAGGCCGTTCCTTCCCTTTCCAAGAGTCGTAAACACTTTGGAGAGGTAATAAATTTTTTTGTCGCTCCGCTCCCGGCCGGCGACAGATGCCCCTGGCATACAACCGGCCCGACTCTCCCAATTAAGTTGAAAGTCCGTTTAGAGATATCGGCCGCTTTATTTATTTTCCTCGCGATCGAGATCGCCCAGTAATTTACCGTCTCCGAGTTCCTTCTGTCTCCGATTCCGCATTTTGCCTTACTCCCAATACCCGAAACCGAGGCAATTTACTGAAATTATAAACTGCTTTTAAAATACCAAAATGATTTCCTGCATAATACAACGCTTATTTTGCTCATAACACAGTGACACGGGAAACATAAACTCGCCCGGGGGCACCCAGTTTATGTGACTCGACATGAGATTGTAAAACATATATATATTTGCGAGGGATCTACAGGGGAATATTATTTTTAACTTCTGCGATAAACAAGTCTGCTGAATGTGACTATTATTGTTAATATCTCATTAATAATGTTATCTGCAATCTTCGTTTATGGACGAATCCAAATGTTGCAGCAGGTGTTCAAACCCACTATCATTCAAACAGGGCAATATCATTTAGCTTAGAGATCATAAAGGTCAAATTGAACGGACTGGTCTCATATAGCACTGTTATTAATTACTTGTTGAGTGAAGTATAAATTGCGATGGAAAAAGCTGCGCATATGGAAACGTGACTAGATCTTTGAAAATATGTAAATATAATGTTTTGCCTGCACTTCCCGTTTCCGAACAGGAAACTGGATTTTACAGAATATAATTAAAAACAAAACGGTGTGACTTAAAAAAACAATGCTATTGACGCGATTAGATAGTAAATATATTCCTTAATTTACTGGACGGGAAGTTCATTTTACAGTTACAAGTACTGAAGAAAAAACACACAATAAACGAAACTACTTCTTTTAAACAGTTAGTCTCAACCGTAATATCGAATTTATTCCCTCGGAAATAGAAAGACGGCGTCAGTTTGTAATATGTTTCGTTGGAGCACCTGCCAAGGCCCCGCTTTTAGATTGCTCAGATTGTTACAAATTGTTCGTAAATTTGTTTTCCGGAGCGCGACGGCAGATGTCCCCCGAACGGTAGTCGTTCAACCGTCCGAAACTGATTTGTCCCTCCTAAATTATTTTATAACTCGAGCCGTTTCAAAATAATTTATTACACCCTTAAAATGGTGACTCGTCCTCCGGAAATAATTAGTAGACTCCGTCGTGAGTGTAGAATTTTCTAATTTTAACGATAGAGACCGTTTGTACCCCCGTGTTATTTCTTAATTCTCGTTTAATATTCAATCCTCGTTGCGACATCTGGTCTCGTTCGTCGCCAGTATTTGTCGCCCTGTCTGGCGATAAATTTATTTATATTCCTTTCGAAGCCGCTAAATCGAGTTTTGATGTTCCGACTAGAAATATACGCGTTCATTTATTTAGCTGTTTAAAGATAAGTTCGATATATAAAATCTTTTGGAAATTTCCATTTCATTTCAGCTTTCTCCTTTCGTCCCCACTCCTCGTTTCCCTACTTTCGCCCGTGGACACAACGGTTTACGAATGGAAAATATTTTCAATACGACCGTTGTTATGAAAGCTTTAAAAAAATTATATACTCCTTTTGCCCCCTTTTTGTTGTTAGCATGTTGGTGCCGGTTTGGTGAAGACGGAAGTCTCTAATATTGGGTTAGCGGCAATTAGCGCGTCGATTCGTTGAAAACGTTAAACACAGGGCGGTCACGTATTCCGTTAATGACGATCCAGAACCGAAAGGTCGCCCGATCGCCGTGAATGGGCCTTCACAGATTACGGTGGAAGCGGCGGGGAGAAAAAAGTAAAAGCGGACGAAGAGAGGAACGAAAAGGGAGTGAGAGGGAAAAGAAAAAGAGACTGAGGCGGTTGGTCACCTGCCCATTGCCTGGATGAACAGAACGGGGAGATAAGAAAGGGGAGATAGCCCGCCGCCTAATCAGGAAACGTTTAACTAATCCATGAATTATATACGCTGTCTATGTTTTATTGCTAATAGATATACTTATCTGATCTATAGCATGCGAGCCACTCACTCCCTCCCCCAAGAGTCGGAGTTAATTGAGTGCTTTCCTTGGCGAAGGTCCGACACAGTACCTGGTCAAAACCACTAAGTAAATAGCCGTTAATAACAAACGGGTGGCCGAACGAAAATTACAACTTTCAAGTGACAAAAAGAATAAAACCGCAGGATGAACTTTTGTAAACTCAATTTGTTTCATAGGTGGATGAATTTCGACCATTCCTAATAAATTTCATTAATTAGTGTACAAATTCATAAGAAATACGAATTCAGTTAATACGAATCGAATGCACCAAAATTAGCTAAAAATTGTTTTTGAACGTGTTTAAATGGAATAGTCCTTATATTGAATTGTATTGACTTACATAAGTAGGGAAGTAAGTGGCACCGCCATTTATGTGTGTGAATCGCATCAGTCGTACCGGTAATTTAGATATCTCGCATAGATATAAATGGGAGAGTAGGATGAGAAGCTAAACGTAATGAAACAAAAGATTGTATAGGTATCCTAGCAGCGTTTAAGTAAATATCGGGACAACTAATAACAAGGTCTGTTCTTCGGTAACAAGCACGAGCGAAGGAGCAGGTGCTGTTTCCGGATTGAATCTTAACGACGCGCGATAGTGTTCCGCCGAAAACTCCCGACGTTCGGTCGTTATTGAATATTTAGATGACGCCTATTCCATCTTAATTAATCGAAAAAAAATTAATTTACATAATTAATGTTCATAAATTCCTCGGGACCTAAACGTTTTCTACATTTCCTTTATCGGTAATTTATACTGAAATTTGATGTGTTCGGAATAGATATTATTTTGACACATGCCGTTAGCTAGAATCAACTTCGAAGAATCGAGTCGTTTGAGTTTAACCTAAATCCAAATCGGAAATAAATCCTCGATTATTCGATCCCCCAAAATTACTCCGCGCCTTCTGAAGTTTTGACCGCGATCAAAAAAACCTTCATCGTTGCTTCGAATTACTTTGCCTCTCTTAATTTGCGCTCATTTGTTGGGGATACAAAAAACATAGCGTTTCGGGCTCCCGAAATTTCTGAAAGGGCTTCGTTAAGTTTTACTTAATTACAATTACTCCGATAAATCCAGACACGAGCGTGCGTGAGTGTGTAATCAATGGACCCTCCCAGTAATTAATCTCGTGTTTTCCCTCCAGCCCTTTAGTCTCGAGTTTACTGCTTATAATTACTGTAAAAAGAATACCGGAATTTTTTTTTCGACCGAAGTCGTTTAATCAACACATTTTGTTGTTATATAATAATAAATAATACGACCGCAGATTTTTCTTCGTAGTTCCTACGTTATTATATTATATAATGGAAACAAATTTCATATTGAAAATAGTAAGTCTTTAAACGTAATAGACAGTAATATGGAAACAATAAATCTACAGATGAAACAGTAAACGCAGGCATATCCACAAAAAGAATGTTATCCACTGGAGCGAACAAGAAGATTCGAAATGCCTTGTTCGAAGAACGATGGATCATTGCTCCCCAATACGAAATTCTAACCCATTGATTAACATCCCTGCGACTAAAGAAATATCTAGCTACCAATTTAGGAAATATAGAAGAATAACGTCGGATAATGCATGCGAGTTCAGGAGGTGGAAACCCGGTTGTGAACAAACGAATGGCAGTCATTTGTCACTGGGGAAAAGGTTGACGCCTATTAGGAGATAACGAAATGGGAAATAAGAACTACCGGAGAGATACAATTATTAAAATAGGGGTAGGATTGATGGGTGGGCAAATGAATTGGACGAGGGGTGCAAGGGGATGCGATGGGCGGGGCCAACACCGTCCAACCCCCTTCCTCTAATCTCCTCTCCTTTAGGCGACAAACCCAGTTACACTCCACAGACAAATCTGATTCCAACCATATTCTCTCTCCGTATTCTACCCCTAGAAACTACTAAGTGACGCCGTTTATTTTTTGAGTAGACTATAATTTTGTTTAATTTCGGATTAATATTATTTTGATTATTCATTAAAGAAAACGAGTCATGAACTTCTCACATGGCAGTACACATTTCATTTTTGCGCCTTATCGGGAAGAACGTCGATGACATGGTATTATAATTAGTATTATATAAAGTAGTATTATAATCTGGAATATAAACGCGTGCTATATATTTAAAATTGTTGCTATATTGCTCAAATTTAAAATTCCTTATTCAGCTAGAAGTGATGACACCAAACTTACAAAAAAGCGCCAATCTTAATTTATACTCTAAACCTCAACTGAAGAATTCACAATTCATCATCCCAAGGCCCTGACTTTCATATTTGCGGTAATATGATATAATTATGTCCCAAATCATGTGACTCTGAGATCAATTACCATTACGAAGAGAATTGTGTCCGTATCAATATTGTGGAACACTCACAAAACGTACTTTCGAATGTATTTATTTCAAATTTATTTGTTCGTAATTTATTTACGAAAATATTAGGTAAACCATAAAAGTGCCGATTCTCTCACGGGGGGCTTTGTCTGGGTCTGGGCTCTGATTGTCGGCCCCTCCTCAGCGTAACTTCCCAGAGCCGGCCCAACTATGAGGACATGCGCTATGTCCCCTTCAATCGGTAGTCCGATAGCGCACAATCACAGCGGGCTATATCGGAAAAGTTCATTCGAACCGTATTGCAGCCATGAAAATTTCTCTTTTTAAAATTATTCTCGTTAACTTTCATCAGTAGCTCTTCTTAGCATTACTCATTATGTTTCATAATGGAAATATTCATAAATGTACCCTATAATTCTCTTGCCGACGGGTAAAAGTTACGATTAGTTGCTTAACTATTTAAAAGAATCGAAATTATTAGTTGTAGATCCCGTAATGTATTATTTAAAGTAGCACCAGGTATCTGCAATTGTGTACGATATATTTGGTGAATTCAGTTTCTACTTAAAAACTAATGAACTATATAAGGGATTGCAATGCTTACTGAAAGATACAGTTAGGAATCACTGGCTTGTTAATAAAAGACATTTATTGCTAGCAAGTAAGTCGGTGTGCCGATGGTGGTATTGCTTTAAACAGCGCTGAGGGACCGGGGTCCTATATCGGATGGGCGGGTCTAATTTAAATTCAAAGTGGAAAAGTGTGTGAGAATAATGTGTTAGCCTCTTTCACGGGGGGCATAATGTACGGCTTAGTGGAGAAAAGAAAAATAACATCGGCCATTGCGGGAGGCTGCTAGGAAGCGGAGCGTACTGGGCTGTCCGGTTGTGCGGCGGTCGGATTAGAGCCAAGGAGGAGGCATTGTCCACACCTCGGTGACCGGTGGCAATCGGCTTAGCGTTACTGGGCTAAGTGCCCGCTCGAGAGCACTCTTTGTGCCTCGGCCGAAGAGGTGAAAAACCGGCGATTTGAATCTCCGCCGATGTCTTTTCAACGGATTTCATCACCCCTCGTTAGACCTGACCACCATCAATGGAGCCCGTGGAGGGCCGTTGGGAATTTTGGAACTCTCAGTAGATAAGGGTTTCAATTTGCGTTTTGTCGTTCTTAGGTATTATTTTTGCGAATAAGTTATTAATTGACGTGTGTATATGAAAACGTTTTTCTACTAGCGGTACGTTAAACCATTTTCAAGTCGCAACATTCTATAATTAGATTTCGTTTAATGATATAAGGCTGGATACCGTTTGGTATATAACAACAAATACCTATAAAATAACTAATAAATAGTTGGCGACGTCTACGAGAAGATTGATAAAAATAAATAAATGTGTGTTGACTGCGTTTTTATGACACTGAAAAAATATAAATAAAAAATGAGAGGGATATTTTAATCAAAGAGAAAATGTTAACTCGGAATAAGCAGGTAATAATGAAGGTTTCCCATATAGCGAGCTGGGAGTGATTGCTCGCCTAGAGGCGCCTATTATCTAAAACGTCCCGGAGTGTTTAACCCGGCCCTTTTAACGGTGGCCTTTAAAAAAGACGAGTTATTTCCTTGGGTTCCATTACTGGGAGGATCTCCCCTCAGAGGGAGGTATTCCCGGGAGAAGAAGGGCGGGCCCACTCCCCCGTGTCGCGGCTCCTCTCTGCCCGCTCACCTTTGTCCCGACAATATTTACTTCCATGTTCAATCTCCGGGTTCAGAATCACCGTCGCGCAGTAGGGATAGCTATTGTCCAACCTCCCGACCTCTGGGCAAGGCTGACGATTCCTCCTGTCCCCTTAGAGACTAGTTGTGTCGCCCCGGGGAACCGAATCGCTTAAACTTAAGTACGCCTTTCCGGTGTCGGACTATTTCGGAGGAAGTCTCTTCGGGCATTCCTTATTGAACGATATGACAATGTGTCTTTATCGAATGAACCTTTTCTTTATACCTCGTTTAGAGATCAGACTGGAAAAGTCGATTGTGTAAGGAATATCGGAAATAATTTTCAGTGTATACGTAATATAGGAGTATTTAGGACGAAATCGCCAACGAGTATACTAAAGCCACACGAGAAAATATTTCTGTTATAACTTTATGAATGACTATATTATTTGCTATAGTGGTGTGCCAAGTTATTGGGTATATTATAAAATTTAATTTTATTGAATAATTGTACTATTGGATTAAGTTTGCTTACCGTTAGGACTGGGAGGCTGGGTCCTGGCCCACGAGTACCAAGGTTTGTCCAGTGTCGGAGGGTAGACCCCGAGCAACGGACCCGCTAACGCTCCCAGCTGACCCATCAGACCTAGTCTGAAAAATAATTCACCATTTGAATTCGGGTGTTTTAAAAACATAAGTATAGATAATGTTTTATATATATATATATATATATATATATATATATATATATATATATGTAATGATCCATAGTTTGGAATGAAATATATCATGGAAGTAATAATACGTTGCGTAGAACACTAAACGCCAATCTACTAAATACTGCGGCCAATCTATCTAAAATTTGTGATTCATTCAGTGCTGAATTGGAGTAATTTGTATGTGATATTTTTTGATTACGGTAATCTTTCTACGGTAATTTTTCTGGAATAACACAATGTTTTTCCACGCTTCAATTTCAAAAGCTACGATACAATAAATGAATGCATTCTGAAAACTCCTTCGGGTTTGGTACTGGCGAAAATATCATCTCAGTGAGGTAACTAAGTATTATTGGCGGTCGAACGGTCGGGTTCGGCGGAACGATGGTTTTCTTAGAGTGTGTTGGAGAAGCGTCGCGAAAAGAGGAAAGAAAGAAAGAAAAAAGAAAGAGAGAACTGGGTTGAGAAAGAAGTAAGAAGGAGCGAGAGAGATGAGGCGGCACGGTTGGCGGGGGCGGGGGCAAGTGTTGGTAAACTGAGCATTGATTTGAGTAAAGTGCAGGTGAAGTGCCAGTCGGTTGAGAGAGCGCTTCAACCAGCACAGGAAACCACTTCAGGCTAAGTGCCTCCTCCCCCCAGGAGATCCCATCCCTCTCACTCTTATTCCCTCTCTCTCCCTCATCTCTCCTTCTCGCTCTTTCTCCTGTGGTTACTTGATCGAGCACTCCGCCTCTTGATTTACCCCCCTCCTTTCACCAGCCTTTAAAGTTGTAGTCCCAATACTCCCTCTCACGTCCTTCTTACACATATATACTTATATAACTCCTTCTTCCCCCATACCCCTCTCTTTCTCTTTGACTCGTCTTACTTTCTTTTTCAACTTCCTCGGGAGCTTAGTTTTTCATGATAGAACTGACAAATCTGTATTGCTCGGAGATCGTAAATAAGAACAAATACGAGTGAAATTCACTCCTTAATCCGGCGTTTAAATTACTTCGAGGTTCGTGATCCTGAATCGAAATCGCCATCTTTGAACCATTTTTTGACAATATCATTTTTTTAAAATTCGTTTTACCACAAATCCAATAATTGATCATAAATAACGCTAATATATAATGGTCAAATAGGATTAATAATGCGTGGGAAATATATTTCCGGAGTAGATGATAATAATTATAATATGTAATAATAAATCCACCCTAATACATTAGGGTAGGTATAAAACTGAGAGTTGGTGGGTATATATAGTAACTTCGGGTTCCGACAAAGAAGACATTATTGACTGGACTGGGGGTTAACGTCGAGGGGAATAAGTCGAGTGATGCTCTTTCGAACGGAAAAAAGGGCGTTAAATGGCCCTCCCGGCTTAGAGGCGGCCCTATTAGGAGAGAGCCCTCCGAGGAAAGGGCGGGACTCCCGTTCAATTTCGAACGAGTTCGATGCTATCTGTGCAGCCACCCCTCCGGTGTTTTGACAACCGAAGGGCAGATGGGACGCCCTACCATTACGGGAGTCCGGTCATTTGCATACAATTAATCAACAGAAAACTACCCGGTGCTGGGGGTTAGTTTGTCCAATGAATTGGGGATGAAAGGCGGGGAGAAAGAATCATCATAGCGTCATAGAGCGTGCCCTTCATCGTGACCTCTCGCTCGTTGTCAATAACGTTTGAAGCCAGAGATAGACTAACACATTATTCTACATCCACGAAAAGCCGTATACATTTGATACGACCAAACTGTTTCGGTTTTATTATTATGGAACTCCGTGCCCAATTTTTTCTCCGTTCATATCGGTCGCAGGGATTCGACGGAAGATTGGCAATATGCGGCCGATTCTAGTCGTTAGACGCGTACCGGCAAAAGAAGGACTGCCGTTCAATAATAAATTATGTTCGTCTGGATAGCGAAAACCCTGTTCGAAACTAGCGTTTCCCAGGGCGGGTATACCGCCGGTTAGAAGGGAGGCGGAGATAAAGGGATAGTGGGGGCAGACGGTAGTTGACTGTACTCAAGTGATGTCTTGTATATTTAATACAAGAGCCGAACTGGCTGCTCGGGAACGGAGAGAACGCTAAAAGCGCCCTTCAAATCAACTGCCACCAGCCTACTCTCCAATTCTCTCTCCCTACCTCTCTCTCTCTATCTCTCTCTCTCACTCCCTCCCAATCTCTCTTTCACAACCGATTGGGCTCTATTATTCATAGCCAAGCGGCTCTGCTCCGTTCCACTTTATCGACGTACACATCCAGAGGATCTTCCCTCTAATACCTTATCGTTAAATGCGACACTGTATTCTCCATCAATTTGTCTTTTTATTGTGATGCTTTAGCACTAGAGAACATTTAGGTACGGGATTAACATTATATCTAAAAAAAAATTGGTATTAACTCATTAAAAAATTGAATCCTCGTACCATTTATATTAATTCTAAAGTATCTGTAACAAATAAACCTGTAACTATCAATACTGCTCATAACGACAACAGCATAATTTCACGTAACATGTAAACAAAAAATCTGTAGAATTAGAGTCTGCAATTTTCATTTTCCCCCAAGCAATTTTTTGGGCTTAGGCTTTTGGCTTCCCGTCAATAGTATGAAACTTACGCATCTGGGTGCATGTCAGCACTGTCACCGCTGTTACTATAGCTTTCGCATACACAATCGCACACACACTGAATGACTGACGGAAATGCTACTGATGGTGGCGAAATATTGAAAACAGTCTACCTTAGAAATTGGCGAAGGGAACGGAGAAAGAATATTAAGTAAGAGTGACGAAATTGTACATCTTCCTCATCTGAAAACATATCGATAAAACGGACGTAAAATTTAATGATGAGTGAAGTGAATTAAGTATTCAGAATTACGTAGGTCAAAAGAGACACGCGTTCTAGTGGTAGGACGCTAGAAAGATATTAAAGTGAAAACGTCTTATATTCCCTCCATTATTACATTGAATAATAATCGTTTACAGGTAATTTGGTATATTCATTAGTACATCAATATACGAAGATGATTAGATTCGGATTTTAGATATACCAGGGTGAATATAATTAAGGTTCTAATTTGCATGTAATTTAACTAGCGTCCCACTTTTTGGCGACCCAAATTGCTAATTCTGGGATAACAAATATTATGCAGATAGCAGAAAATCAGTAATAGGTGAGGCTTTTGTCCTCCTATTTGTCCGAATTTATTCGATGGTACTATTAATCTAGTAATTTTAAAACTAGTACTCGTTGGGCAATTGTAATTCTGCAATCTACCATGAGGTCTATAAAATATGGAATTAGATGCGATGATAATTTTATTAGATTTGAGATGTTGTTTAGTCTTTAAACGCCATAAATTCTCCCTTTCTATTAAATCAAAAAAAATTAAACATATAGTTTCTACTTTTTTCATTCGTTCAAATATAGGATGTGATGACATAATGGATCGTACATCATCGTCTTATCTTATTTATCGTAATTTTCATCGCGCCCCACTCTTGATATTTTTCAACGCAGCTTTATTTGCATTATCGCTTTCTTAATTATTTCAATAGCACTAAACCCCATATATAGGTTTAAATAACTGTGAACTAAGTTGTTTTATATACTTCGTGTGTGTGTATATGTACAACATATATATATATATATATATATATATATATATATATATATATATAGAACCAGACGCCCACTTATTCATCCATGCTGTAGGTTTCCTATTCAGTGGTGGTGGAGCGACGGAGTGCGGGACGGGTCATTATGCTCTCGACTGCAGGTGTTTGAAATACGATAGTTGGTATAAAAAAAAGGGACAAGAGGAAAAAGGAGGAGTTCAACAATGGGCCGATCGCTCCCTCATTTATTCATAATGTTGAGGGGGTCGAATATTAATACGGTTAAATGTTCGTTTAAAGTCATGACAGGGCGGGTAAATATATGCCGGGAGGACCGGGCAGATAACATCTCGGGAGACGATAGTAAGCCGATATTAATTAACAGATTTTTATCGCAGTTAACAAAATATTAGGACTGTTCCGTACGAGGGACACGAACACGGTTCTTGAGCACAGTACATCCAGTGTTTAATATATTCACATCCGCACGAATTTTATTTAAGTATCTGTTTTCCTTAACAATTCACAATGTTCTTCAGAAGGTATTCCATTTGAGGATTTGGAATCTTTCTATTACCTGAATTAATTATTATCTAATTGTTTTGTTTGTAAAACTTTCAAACATAAAATGTATTACTAGTTAGTAGCGATTGCTGTCAGTTGGATTTTCCCACCAGAGACCCGTTCTTAATCGGTCGGGAGTTAAATTCCTGGTTGTTAGGAAAGCACCGCGGCTTCAATATTACTCTTTGGCTGTCTCACCGATATAGATATAGAAAGCGGGAGGGAAAAAAACGATAAAGCCCTCTCCCCGTACTCTTCTCGGCGGACCTTTCGGGAGAAACTTTTAGCGGGGAAAGCGTGGGGAGTCCGCGGCTCCCCCCCCACGAAAAAGGCGGCTTCGGCTTTTTGGGGGCTTCGAAATTCGAAGGAATTAACTCTCGGAATAAACAGTGCCCTATGCTCCCTTCCTATCCCCAGCCGATGATGTAGCTCCGAAGGGAGGAATTTTTTTTTCACTCAAAGGGAGATTCATCGAAAAACATTTCAACACATTAGCCGAGCGTTTCGGGCGATTTTAAAACGGCCTGCCTCTGAACATTTTTTTCAATCCCAAACAGAATCGGTGAGGTAAAAGAAGAATCCACAGGGTAATCAGTAATTTGCGATTCTAATAAATGTCGGGAATGTTATAAACTACTAAGAATATGTTTCAAATACGCAACAGCGTTAATTATTCGAGGACAGATAGAAATCGGAATGAAACCTCTATTGGGATTGACGGCCTGACAAAAGCCGTTATATTTAATTTTTTATATTGGAATACAATGTTTTGTAATCTTTTGTTTGGACTAATCAACTGACGCTGTCGTGTCAGACATTGCGGGGATTTTGTCCTATTACAGTAAGTTGAATTTCGCGAGTATGTTTAAAGACTTTATATGGAACCGAATTTATTTTTTAATATTCCGTATATTGGGAATGGTACACCACTTAACTTAAGAAAAATACGAATAAACGAGTATTTATTATTGACAGTAGCTGAGAAACGAGAGCCCTGTTTTGATAAAGAAGTGGAAATATGAGCGCTGACCTTGGGCGGTTTCTGATCTGCCGGCGCTGGATGTTAAACCGTCGCTGGAAGGAAGAAAGTTAGTATTTGGGTAAGTAGATCCCATTGTTGGGCCGGTGGGGTGGAGGTGGGGGATGAGCAACACCGGGGGTGGAACAAAGCGGGGCCGTTCTGCCTTTGTCCCCGGCAGCGGCTCATCCCGAGGCCGGCCGCATTAAACACTTTGCCAAAGTTTAATTAGCAACTCCAGACCCTGGCGGTGTTTTATTCGCTGAACAAAAGGGGGCGGCAGACCGGAGGCCGGGAGACGGTTAAAATTTAAACGTCTCTGCCCGTTTAGAAACCCAATCGGATAATTTGAATAATTATCCCAATAGCCTGTTATTGTTAAGAGCTTGCACTCTGCACCCGGCTAGTCGTGATGTCCGGGGTATAGTAGCAAATAAATGAGAGATGTTCGCGACAATTATTTTAGATAGATCAGTATCACTATTTTGATGATATTCTAACGTTTCTTGCCTTTCATCGCCCCTTACACTCGTTTTATATGCACGAAATTTAACATTTGCGATACTTAAGGTATACGGCATTTTGTCGTTTGTGGACTGTTGTCTCACTTATATTTTGAAGCAGTTATTAATTAATTTGTTCCTAACAATCTTAAAGATAAGTCATTTTTGAGACCGTATAAAAAAAGTTTCGTGGAAGTAATGTACTCGTTCACTTGAAATTTTTAACTCGGTTCAGCCAATAGTGATCCGGCGTAAGCGTATTGTATCCGTAGTTTCATTCTCCGGTGACGGACCGAATTAAAAAAATCAATATTACCGCCTATTTTGGCCTGCGATCGCGAAAGTGGATCTACCGGCGAATACATCGGGCCTGTATTATTTATTTTATCGGTTGCTGAGGCGGTGCCTGTGCGCTAAGTTACTGTACGGTGAAATGAAAGGATATGTTATAACATCAGGGAGAAAATATTGCGGAGGAGGCGCGGAAGCAGAAAATGACTCTCGTAAGCCGGTAATCTTCGGCGGAGTTGTGTTGTTGAAGGAGGGTGGCGGCCCTTGAGGGGGAGGGAAACTGAGAGGAGTTTGCGCGTTGACAGGGGAGCAGAGCCCCCATCTTCCCCCTCGGCTGTACCACCATCGCTACACCCTTATATATCCTCTCTCCGTGCTCCTTTCACCATTTCCAACGCCCTATTCTAATCCACCTCGGCCGTTACTTGCCCTGAATTTCCTGTCCGGCCTTGAATGTCCACCATCAGATCAGAACTTGTATCTTTTAACGGTAGTAAGAAACTCGTAATTTTACGTCGTAAATAATAAATTTATCGTACGAAATATGAGGCACAATATTTTACAGGCCTAAAGCTGTTTAGGTCCATTTAGGTTTTGCATGTATTGAAACTGACGTAAATCAAATTCTTTCGTCAGTATTTAGATAATTATGGGCAGTGGAATAATCGCTCAATACCAAGACCTTACGTCTGTGAAGTAAAATGTATAAAATGCTCGCATTGGGTATAGGCCGCCACGAAGCTCTAAGAGCAGATGTTACTGCGCACCGCGCCACTGTCCGAGCCTATATCTGAGTTATAACTACAATAGGTAGGAATAACATCTTCGGTGGGAAAAATACGACCGATTTCCTGTCCAGAGACCGCGGCCGGCTCTCACCTGCCGTCTTTGTTTTTTTTTTGCGAGTGTTGTCCTTTCCCTGTAAGAGTAAGAGAGGAGGAAGCCGGGCTTCCAAATTTATACTTGTTGGCACGCGTTTCACGACAAGTCTAATCTGACTAACGAACCCGCTCATTTACACCTTGTACCAATAGTAATTACAGGCGGAACGTTCCTCCAGATGGTAGCGCTGAAGGGTAATATACCAAAATGTTTAATTTGAATAGGACTATCGTTATTTTTCATCCTATTTTGAAGGATGTAATTTGTTAAAAAGCAATAACTACATTCAGAACAAAATATAAGAATAAGTGTGGAAGAATTGTTCGTATTTTCGCAATTTTCCTTCTTCTTCTTTCAATTATTATTGCTATATTTAATAGCAAAAATATATTCGATTTATTTTTAAAAAAGTAAATTGTTCAATATAAAATTACGTTTAATTGGAATTGATATCTCCCCGATGAACTCGCATCGAGTTTTCCCATTGGTATTTAGGTATGGGAACAGGCATTTATTACATTAATATCTAGAGTGGTATTACTAGTGGTAACTGTATGGTTCGTAGTGGGGGCAGGGGTTATAGTATATCCTAATTAACACGCGCCAGCTCTCAGAACCTCCAAACCGGATTTAGCAAGTTGTTCAATGAAGACAATTTCAAACACATCACTTCCTCATTTATAGATAGGTTCATTAACGCGCACGCCACTGTTTCTGATAAATTACGCCGGTCTCAATTACGCAATCATTTACAACGCCTTACGCTAACGTTAATTATTTCTGTCTATCAATATTCTCCATATACTGATTGTATGAAAATAAGCAATGAGTATTAACTTTAAAAATAATTACATTTCATTTTAATTCCCGAAAATCATTAAATTTAAGAAATTGAAAAAAATAGGCTTTACATAAACGGATCGAAAGATTTGCATTAAACAATGTATTCGGAAACTTATCTTTCATAACCACATTGGTTAAGCTCGGAAACATTTTTATTTCGGTTCCGAATTTATACGAGGCCGGATTGGAAATAGACGACGACCTCGCTCGATATCGTTGGCTGCACGTTTTCAGAAACAGAATATCTCTGTCTTCCCCCCGCCGTTTCTACGCCCCGAATAATCAAACAAAATCTAAATCACTCAGCGCAAACTAGGCTCGTTATTCCTTTGTAACGTTAATGGCCTAATTTGTGAGCGGGGGTGGAGGGAGTTGTAGAGCGGCCGCCCTCCTTGTCAAATCAAAGGGGGCGTTTTTCTTTTTTCAATTTTGCGGGGCCTCGATAACTGGCCCCGGGGCTATGCTGTAATTAAAACAAACGACGTCTAATTGACAGTAATTACTTGTGTCGCGCCGGAGGGAGTGAGGGAGGGAGGTAGTAGGGGGCAAATTAAAGAGGCCCGGCTGTCAAGGAATTAAGAGGCAGTTCAAAAGGAGTCCGCGCGGGAGCAATTAGCAGGTTGCACTCCAGGTAGACCGCTCCCGTCCGACCAGTAAAACTACCCAGAAATATTTAAAGATTATCTACCTGCGTTTATTTTTAACGCTTCCTCATTGTACTCAGTTATAATCCATAAAGGGCATATGCCCTAAATAGTAGATGAGGCTGCAGATACACGCTTGCCTATGAACAAGATCAATCAGTTAATTGGGCATTAAACTACTTATACGAAATATTCTGTAATTTGTAATGTAATAATTTTCTCCGAAGATTATGGAAAGTTATATTACTCTCACCACGTTGAAAAAAACTATGATGTATGTCACTATAGTACCGATATTGAGACGTATGGCCGCAGTGTTTGGTTTTAATTTCGGTTTTTCTACTTCGATTACTTGATGCGAAAATGCTTCTGATTCTGAAATTCTTAATCTGAATGTCGATTGTTAAGTGAAATATACCCTAAGTGGTTATATATATTCTCTTTTGTCTCATGCTCTGAAACATATTTTCAGAGAAATAGGTCATCGGGGTAATCCTTGTCGTGGCGGTACATAGGTCAATAAGTTTTTCAGAATTCACAATGTTCATGTTATCGATTGACTGAATTATATGAATCGAAAGATACTGTCTTGACAAAACCCCAGATATGTTACTACGTTTTAAGCGGTAAATGAAGAAAGGAAGTTTCATTTGTGGAAGGAGGCATTCATAAAATGAAGGTCGATTAGTTGGCCATCAGTTGGCCATCTGCCAATGAAACTTTAAAAATATTTAGAAAGTTGTATTTGCTAATAAAATTAATTTTTAATTTTTTAAAAAAGAGTACATTTTTCCTTTTGCCTTAGTCTAAATGACTCGAACTTACATTCGTTGAATGTAATTTGTGATAAAACGTGAGCCAATAATTGTACGGTTGAAAGTCGATGAAAGGATGATTATAAGAATCTGTATAGACTGGGCGAAAAGTAGTAAGTGATGTGGGGGCCTGGGGGGAAATAAAAAATAATACTGGTAGCGGAAGAGAGTGATTGAGAGCGAGTGTTTAAGAAGGCGGGAAGGAGTGGGAGTGAGAGGGAGTTAGTGGAAGTAAAGCGGGTAGAGAGGTAAAGGGTTTGCTGTAATTCGCGGTAAGTTACTCCCATCTTACCCTCTCGCTCTGCCCCGCTCTCCTTCCCGCTCGTCCCCTCTTTCTCTCCCCTTCTCTCTCCTCCTATCCTCGTTAAACATTTACCAAGCCATTAACAAAGTTTCTTCCAAGACTTCTCGCTTCAAATATGCATTACCTCTAAGTCTGGAGGGGTCGGAGCGGCGGTGGGTGGATGGGGCAGAAGGATGTTTATTTGGTTCCTTCGCCGCTACTAAGCTCTAATGAGCCCCCGACAAAACCTCCCCCCACGTATAGACTCCACTAAATTTCATTACCCGTCTTTCATCAATTAGAGCTCCGGTTAAATTGGACATTTTATATTATCGCCTTTTTCTTTTCGAGTTTGACTTCCGGTACAGTTCGGTACCACTCGTGAATTTGAAAGCGTGAAGTCACCGTTCAATTTACCACGCGCGTAATTCACATTTTAATAAAGTTAGAATACATTCGATATTCAGACTGAGAAATTTCACCGCAGTCGTATTTAGTTGAGGTTATTCTGAAATCTAAAGTTCGGAATGTTATAGTTCAAGCAGCCCCTTCATAAATGCGGAAGGAGTAAGGGTCTTAACTTACTTTGTCTGACTTAATGTGGAAGTTGACCATATTTTGCTTTGACTGCGTGTATCGAGACTTGAGTCAAAAGTGCGAAGTCATACAGTGGACACTGGGAATCACACTAAACGCTCAATTTGAAAGGTTAGAGAGGGATGCCTTATTAGGTGGGGACAACTGAAACCCCGCCACTATCGGAGGGGGTGGGGGACGGGTCAAAAGCTACGTCAATATCAATGACACAAGTACCTAAGGTAATTCCTAAATAGCATTTAAACATTCGTTTTCCTCCGACACTCGTTCAGCCCTCTATTCCAGTCCACACTCCCAACTATCTACAACCAACTACACAGTATTGAAAACACCTACTGTGATTTCAATGTTTAAAATGAATATTAATAAAATCGTAACTCTCCCCTGTCCCCAATTTTATTGCGTCGTATATTTCATACTTTTCCACAGAATTATATAACTAGAAAGAAGTTGATTAACAACGAACTTTAAAAAGTGCAACGTTGTTAAAGAGGTTTGTATAGCATTTGCGTTTATTGCAGTTAAAGGGAAGACCTCCGGGTTTCTTGAACGTCGATAAAAGCGGAATTGAAATGGCTTCTTGGCGTTTTAGAATATCGTTCCTACGAACCGTGTCTGGGGATAAGATGTGTTCAGTTTCGATGTTTAAAATATCAGAGTAACTGGCTACGACGGTAGGTAGTACCGCGGCGCAAGTACCACGGGGACGGCCGAACAGATGTCGATTCCCGAAATTCGGAGGCAATTTATTCGACGGATTCGGCCTTTTGCGCCCGGGGCGTGTTTACGATTTTTAGAGAATACCGCCGAAGACCCGGTGTTTTGCAATTCAAAACAGCCGTTAGTTGTTGTTTGTAATTTTAATTTCCTAGGTGCGAGGAGGAAACGGGTGTCCATTTTGACTCATTTAAAATTCAGCGCGACGTCCGAACATCTGCCATCGCCGGTTGAACACGATGGCGTCGTTGAGCGTCTGACCCGGCCTCGGGCTTTAATCGGCTATCTCTTGAAAAGCGGTCAATACTCGGGCACAATCGGGTGATTCTTGAGCCGCCAAATAATACCAACCGTCTTCTCAGTGTCCTAACACCGCGAAACGGGACCAAATATAGTTGGACCAAAGTTCATAGATAGACTGAGCTTATAACAATTGCAAGTTAATTTGGAACCACAATTTCACAGGAAAGCGTGCCGACCTTTATTTCGTTGTGCTGAATTGTATATGGAACTATGCACTGCTTACTATTGACATTTTATCTTAATCTCGTTAACAGACTAGTATTTGACAAAACGACCGATATCCCCTATAAATTGTGTAGTGATATGATAAAATTTTAAACGTCGCTCATCATAACCCTAACTATATACATTAAATACTGATTTAATGGATATAATAAATATATTAAACACCATAATTCTTTATCAAATCTGAACATCTGAAAATATCCCAATGGGGTCGGTCTGATAAAGAACCGAAGTTAAAAAGGTAGTTTATACCGAAACATAATTAATATAATAAATAGATTAATGACAAAATCGTTTACTCGTTTACCGTAACTGTAAATCAATTTTCTCCTGGGGTCCACAAATAATTCCGCGTTATTTTTATGTAATATTATACGGTATTATAAAGTAGAAGCTGAGTACGCAAAATTATTGAAGGGCCTATTTTTATGTTGGTTTTTTACGTGTAACAGCAAGATTCAAGTCTTGTTAATCAGCAGTTATCGAGCATTACCGATTTCTTCCGGTAACTCCGAAGTGAAGAAATAAGTACTTTACACGAGGGATGAATAAAAGACGCTTGTTTGCTAAGTCATGTTATAAGTAAGAATTTTAGACTTAAACCAGTTTCGAGCCGCCGAGCATTATTTTTTCTTTTACGATCAAATGATTTTATTATTGTACGATCGTGGACGATCGTCCACAAAGTCTGAGGAATTATTCGGCGGGGAGTCGTTCCGCGACTAAAAATCCGTTTTTGGTTTTATCGGAGGCGTTTACATTTGTACGGGCTGGGAGAGGAACACAGCTCGAATATATATATATATATATATATATATATATATATATATATATATATATATATATAGAGAGAGAGAGAGAGAGAGAGAGAGAGAGAGAGAGAGAGCGGGCGGACGGGTGGAATGGAGGGAGACTTGTTCAGGGAAACGTGACATCGCCTCGGTGGGGACTCGGTAGGCGGAAAACAGACGCTTTGTGGGGTGGCCAGGGCTCTCCCCCAACACACCCAGCCTCTAATTGGGCAGATGATTATCGCCGCTCTTCTAATAATATCGCGTGCCACTCCTCCTTCATGCGACCGGCCCCTCCCGGTATTTGTTTTATTCCCGCTAAGTTTACCGGACCCCTATTATTCCTGCACTCACCCCACTCGGCTCCCGTTTTTCTTTCCTGTTGCCGACCGGGGCACTAATTCAACATACTGTATTTATACAGGTAGTGCATTATGAAACCGTGGATACATTGAAAACGGATTCTCCGAGCCACGTTGTCGGGTGATATTTGATCGGTATTTTAGTTAGCTCGAAACATAGTAATACGCCCGAGTTTTATATTGAGGGTGATTGTAAATTTCTGTGATGTGTTTACACATCGGCTTTAGTCCATTTTCATCGATGACCTTTTTATAATTGACCCGAAGCGTGTGTCCTGATAATTTAGTTAAGAAAAACTCTAACATGGAGAGTGAGAGAGGGAGGGAGAGAGGGAGGGAGAGAGGTGGAGAGAGGGAGGGAGGGAGGGAGGGAGAGAGGGAGGGAGATTAAGATTAGTAAGACTGGTAGCTGTTAGAGGAGCCGGTCACGTGGCGACAATTTGTCCTGCGGTGGCGGTGGTCTCCTCCTCACGCACTCGCCCACCATTTGCCTAATTAATTACCCCGGGCCCATCGCTTCCTTTATCCACCTCAACAACCCCTCCTCCCTAATGAATTGTTCCTAGTTTTTATTTGTCTGTAAACCCGCCCTACGTCCATCCCCCCATCTGACTTCCAAGACTGGATAAAAATTTCTTCCATCACTCCTCAGTTATAGGAAGAAAACAACAGCGAATCCTGACATATTGTTTGGTTAGGAAATAGTCAAACAACGAGAAAAATAAACGAATTTACTAATGTAGCTACCTATTTTAATTATTACAGTTCAGATAATAATGATTTGTAGCTTATAGTTCCAATGATAGTCAGAATGAGAACACTAGACTAGAAATTAATAAAAAGATTGGATTATAATCCGTATTCACAGAAATTAGAACTAATCTTGCGGAATTATCTATCTTAAAAGTGTGAAGCAAAGATAAAACGTCCAAATATAAGTGTTATTAAAAGTTACAGTAAAATGACTAAAATAATTCCTATTTTGAATATTTAATAATATAATTTATTATACAAGATATAATAGAAAAATTAACTTATTTTTGGATACTAAAAAGAACAAATATATGTATTGTATAATAGAGTGAAAAACAATCCTGTTTTTATTTTATAACTCAACAAATGTACTAAATATTCGATAATTGTTTCGACATTGCAAAATATTTAAAAGAAAACAGAACCGATGTTACAAGTTCACTTGCATCCGGTAAATTAGTATGTAGAATGATGGAAAAAATATTTAATAATTCCTCGATTCTCGTATTATATGTACAGTTTGAAGGAACCGTTAGTCGGGAATGAGTTTTGAGTTGAAAGACAACGAAGTACTGGCGAGCTGTTGATGAGTAAGAAAGTGGCCGACATCATAAATTGGTTTCCAATCGCCGGCCTTATTAGACGCGCGGAGAGCGCGGTATCAAACTCCCCGGAATGATTGAATTAAGATAGACCCAGTACCCGGGTTGTGTTAATGTGATGAGGGAAAGGCGGGACAGGTGGCGTATACCTAGGTACTCTCCACCTCCTCCTCATCCTCCTCCTCTAATTGCCGGCCGATCCTTAGATCTCGGCCGGGGATTAGAAAATAAATCAGACCCTCTCCTCGAAGCCCCATTAGGCCTCCTAATGGCTGTTTTTCATCGCCTCTTTACATAAATGAGATGTTCCCCCACCTCCGGCAGTAAATAGAAAAGGGACTCGTATCTCGTCATCTGATATAGCTATATTAGGCGGCCGGTGGACCTGCGTCCCCGCTGAGGATATTTAAGTCCTGTTTATCTCTACGAAATGCGACGAATTTCATCGTATATATTTGTTACTACCACGTTTGCTATAAACAAATTTTCAATAACTTATTATTATAGTTCTAGTGGCCAACAATAGGCGCGTATAAGGGGCTGAAATTGAATGGAGGATTAGAAAGCGAAAAATTAATTACGATTATGTTTTATTAACAGCGTGTTTATCATATTAACAGCGAATTATTATTAAGTTCCTATCTATTTCTTCGTATATTAACATAAAACTTAAGTCGTAATCTAATTTATTATTTGACAATATGTTCAGCTCTATATTTTTGGTATGAAAAATACCGTGACTAATTCCTATTTCGAATATGAATGTTAATGTCAGTAATTATTCTTCGAACGACGCTTCGCATTCTGCTATTAAACTTGAAACACAATTCGTATTACACAATAGCTACGCTGTTTTTATAGGCGAGATAAAGATATACGTGAGGGGGAGGTGTTATCTCCAGTTCCGTAACATCAAAATATAATTAAAACACGAATTAACTCGTCATTTTCAATTCAGTTCTCGTAGTTATGTTAATTAAATAGGAAACGCGACCTTATGTCGGGTTCCCGGCGTCTATCGCGTTCGCGTACGAGGCTTAATGGAACACTTTATCTGGGACAATTATTGTTATTATTGCGGCCGGACTGCGGAAAATTATAGGCACGCCCAGTTTTAGAAATTCGAACGCAATATCCTGCATATTTACAACGCCGCTATTTAATTTATCCAGATGTTATGGCGAACAGGTTTTTATATATTTCCTTTCGGAAAAGTTTCACTCTATTCACAAATCCAAGCGTGCGTCTCTAATTTCTTTCTATTCGCCTTCTGAATAATACACACGTATAAATAAATATAAACATCGGAAGGAATAAGGGTCAAATATGGCGTCGCTTAATGTATTTATGTACAGGTTTGAGAGTCCAGAATGTCACTGGTGTACTTGGTCATGCAGTAGGTAGTTGCCGTAACTCCCGGATAGGCAAATTCAGAAGAAACTTTCGTTACTAATGGCGCCGGATAGTATGGGGCGGAAAATTCCCCTACTTGTGATGGAAATAACAACTATTTTTCTTATAAAATTTAGTTGGTTTGAATTGATATTTTTCTACCTACACTGTGGAGCACGAAAGTATGCGTCAGTGGAACTATCGCTGCAAAGTTGGGAATCTCATATGTTTACATTAGTATTCCATTGTATACGGCTCTGAATCTGCTGAATTTTTGGAAAGGAGTTTCGCATAATACGGCGGCAATTACCTGAGTTGAGTCCGAACTGTAGTGGGAAAGCCCACAGGAGGATATCGGGGGCATTTAACGCCGTCGGTTAAATGCTCCGGCATTCTGCTTTATTCTACCATATAGAGCCACTATTGACAGAACGATTTATATTTATATCGCTTAAAATAGTTGCCGGACTTTATTCTATTAATTTTATAACAGGTTTTTCTCGAGTATGTTTAAGGGCTGAGGGGAATTTTGTTGGGGTGCTAATGAATGGAGTGTAACATGTAGCCAAGCATACATTGTAAGAGGCGTTTGGTCCAACCCCCAACAGATATGGCGGCTATTTAATTGCACCAGATGTCGGACGAGGCGGCCTAAAAAATGGGTTGATTATAATTGCCGGCGGAGGCCAGTGGGACGGTTTCTCCATTATTCCCGCCTCCTGGGTCCGGCTACGGTTAATTAATTTCTGTTTCTCTTATGTAACACCATATTCCCCGCCATTACTCATCCTGGTTAATATTAGGCACCGGTTTTTCGACGTTGGCCACGGCATTCGGTGACTTCGCACTACGTGTCCACCCTTAACTCGCGCCATGTGCTCCTTTCATTCGTACCCAATTTGATACCATCGTTTCCAGCCTAATAAAATTTCATCTGGACTATTCTGCAAATTTGGAATAAACCATTTACGCACAGTTCGTTTCCAATTATACTTTGATGTCTACCTTGTCGCCTTCTTTGCCTTAATTCGCAATTTTTTTCATTTATTTTCAGACTAGATAAGGAACACAGTTCAAGCAGATCTGTAGGTTAAAACTTCGATCATTCTATGCGAAATACTGTATAAGAAATTATTTCGAGCTATCGTACTTGACGCTTAGTTCTTCGTTTACATATTCTGCACACTACGTGACGATAACGTAAAACATATCTCCCACTTAATTTTGCTTATATAATTTAAATGGTGTAATTAAATTCTGATTTGCACGTTTCAGTTAATGGAATATGGTTATTTAATAGTACCACTTTATGTGGTTTTGTTGTACTTATACAAGGTAAAATAAGTAAAAGGTACTTCGTAAAATGTCAACATGGTGTCCATTTTTTCTGATCTCCATTTAGAATTCGTTCTCAACTTGCGGCCTGCAATTTTCTAAATATAACACTAAATTTCCAATTCCACAAACTCAGCGTACGAGCTTTCTACTGGCCGATAATCCCCAGTTATTTGCAATCATCATTTTTTTTTCCAACGCGTCACGCTACCAATCCTCACCGATTAATTCGGCCTTTGAAATGGGGCTTTAATCGCACGCTTCGTTTCCCATTCGGGAAATTTGTTTTTGGACGCTACAGGGCCGGCGACAACGCCATTAATTGAGTTCACGCGGGAAATTGATACTGCAATTATGTTCCAACGATATAATTAAACGGATTGGGGCCAGAACGGACGCCTCGGCCCGCCGACCCCGAAATTAGCCCAAATATCATTATCCGATGATTTACTTGTCACTTTATTAGCAATAACCGTCGAGCCTCACCCGCCGGAAAATAAATAATGCGTAATCCCATTACAAAAGTGCTTTATTCGGCTCGGTATTGATGCAGTTTAATAGCGGATTAAGATTATTTTTTATTTAAAATTTACAATTGAACACCAGAAGCGCCTTGCATCATACATTTAATCCAAGTCCAATGTCTAAATCCGTCAGTAGAAATATTCAATTTGGTCCTTTATTTCGGGGTTCATTTCTAGAATAAATGAATGCACACTATTATATATGGAATATGGATAAATGCGATACATATATCCTTGTTGTTCCGCCGTGCATGGATGTCCAACTATTTTTATATTAATAGTATAGTCGTTTAATATTTCTTATAATTTATACCAGGATTTTCGGGAAGTAATTTAAATAAGGCTTATAATTCTCTTGGGACATTAAATCAATTGTAATTGGATGGCAATGATTGATATTTTCAATTCGAATGTGGGCGATAAAGTATCTGTCTATTAGTAAACAAGTTGTATGGGCGAACATGTACTACCGCCTCCGAGTGTTCCAATAACGATCCCCGTTACAAATTTTTCATATGTCGACCACTTTGATCCGCCCGTTTATACCGGGTGGTAATTGTCCATGAGATAACCGACGACTGGCCGCGGACAATTGTTTTTGTTTTTTAATTGTAGAAAAATGGATCAATATCCCCTATCCAGGGATATCGGGCGTTTGACCGACACGCGAGGAAACAATCCATGTTTAATCGGCTTGTTTTGATCGGAACCGACTCCCGAATATTGGTCGATTGTGCTCCTCTACTTGAAATGTGACAGTCAGTCGAACCCACTAAAAGGTTGACGTGCTGGGCCGCCGTCCTGTTCTTAAAATTCCCCCCAGCGTAATGTAGCCTGAGCGTGAGCGTTTCTCAATCTTAACCACCTCTCAAATACTCAAATATTTCGAGAGGTAAATCCCACGTTACATTCTCGTGTAAGGTGAGTTTCAATTTCATATATAAATGAATTACATAAGTTGTAAACTCGAACAGCAAATGATTACTTACATAATACAGGTCTGTTCTTAACTCGATTACATATTAACAACACGGGCTTACAAGAACGGAAACAAAATAAATTTCATTTCGATGAAAATCATTTTCGGTTTGACGAAACAAACGAACGTATGATCACGAAAGACGATCTCATTTTATCTTAAATGATTAGATATGCACACTGTTTGATTAATAATATATCTTGAAGGAAGGGCATTCAGTAATAAATAACGAATTCCGAAATCTGCCTTGAATCGAGCGACAAAAAACCTCCAATGACTTTACATCACATTATACATATAGTTATATAATAAACTGAGAACGACGAATTAAAAAAATATGGAGATAACAATTTTAACACGGTAAATCTAAAGGGGTCAGTTCGAGATGGTTAAAGAATCACAAACATGTTAGATTTATAGTTGTTTAAATCATAAAGGAAAAAAGAACCACTTGAACAAATGAATCGCCCGAAAAACCACCGAATTATAATACAATTACAGATTATACGATTAAATTTTATCCATTTTAGACTGGGCTTTGAAATTAATCAGCTTTTCCTTCAGTTATAAACTATGTTGATTCGTTGGGTGCAGTATACAATCAAAATGAGAGGTGTAGCAAGCGAGTACGGGATTTTTCAGCTACAGTCGAATCGCTGTTTCACACGAGATTTATGGAAAATTATTTTGTCTATAATAAAGCGCGGCAAACAGTTGAAGGTCTGTCGAATTTATTTCTTTTTTCGTAAATTGGACCTAACTCGTAATATGTAGATCTGAACTGTAGCGCTTGTCATTTTTAGAACGTAAGGCAAAAATCGGTTTTATCACAATTAGGAACGGGATTAATTACAGAATATTGATATGGGCATACCTGGACAGCATGGCTGGATCTGGGCACGGTTGGAGGTGCGGATGGGGCTGAGGATGGTCCGGGGCGGCCGGGTGCTGAGAGGCGGCATCCTTGAAAGTCTCCTTGCTCAGTATCGAAGATATAGAGAAACTAGTGAAAGCTCGATTCCTGTTGGCCTGAGGCGACGGGGACACCCTCTTCTCGGTCTCCTCCTCGCTGACGACGTCGATGTTCGGCGACTCACTCATCTCGTCGCATATCACTCGGACGGCAAGAAACGCTAAATAGTCCCAGAGTTAACGCGCCTACACCTTACCCGAAATGGGGAGGGGGGGGGAGCGATCTGAGAACGAACACGCGTACGAAGCGGTGTCACGTGCGCTGCTGGTGAGAGGTAACGGTGGTAGAGGCGGTACGGAGGGTGGTCGGTGTGACACTGGAGGGTTCGGTGGAGCCGGGGCGTGATGGCCCGGCGGTGGGGGGGGCCTCACAATGGCTCGTAGAACGCGTGTTTGTGGGGGGGAGGATAACATAATTCTGCCGGCGTAACCTCCCCTCGGTCCCCGTCCGGCCGTCGCCGGCCTCGTCGGTGCACGCGAAAACCGCCCTTACGTCGACCGGCGGTAAGGTCGGTTACGGCGAAAAATCCCCACCCTTCCGCCGCGGTCCCAGTCCGCCTAACACTTTTATCGGGGCGATAAAACGTTGGCGGCTATGGGGAGGGGGGAGTGGTGGCGAAGAATTTTCGACCGTAAGGGAAGTGGGCGGAAGGTTCAAAGGGGTTTGGTAGGTCGGTAGTGGGGAAGAATGACTGGGGATTGGTGGGGCCGGAGGCGGTGGGGCCCGCCCCCAGCTCTGATCGATAGCCCCCCCCCCACCGCACACCGCCCAGACACTTCCCGCCACTTGGCCCGTTCGCCTCGCCACACCACGCCGCCTTTCTCATCACCCCTCACTTTCAAACTTCGCGTCGCTTATTTAACTTTCCGTTATTTTTTTAATCTTTTCATAGTTAACAAATCTAATAAACTGAAACAAGCCGGTCAATATGACCTATTGCATTCATTAATCGTATTTATGTATCTTATTTGAATCAATACGAAACTAATTATGTAGCAATTGATGAAAAATTGAAAGACAAAATGTTGTACGAACGTTAAACCTGCATTTGCTACAAAAAAAACTGTGAGTAATCAGTTAGATAATCTGTAAGACTTCACCTAGTTGACCAATGTGTGATGTGAGATCAGATTGCATTAAAAAAGTAACAACTCTAGCTCTAAATTGTTTTGTTTTAACGTTAGATTTTACGAGAGCAGTAACCACTCAGGATGGTCGACGTCAAGAAATTTTAAAGAAACATTCGCCGGCCAAGTGTCAGGTTTTATGCTGAAAATTACTCATCGTGAAAATTAAATACGCCACGAATACAGATTATAGTGATATACCTGAAATTTCGCACATGTAAGCAAATAACAAATTTTTTTTAAATGCGATAGTAAACAATTTATTTATTACTGCTTCTTTGAAACCAATAATTTACCGACATCTACAGCACGTTTTGTTATTGCTTGTTTCCTTCTCTAGTTTCTTTATTTATTGAACCTTTTAACACGTACTTTACAAATATACGCTACATAAATTAAGGTGAAATTCTTTAACTGTATAATACTGTCGACCATTTTTACTGCTGTAAGTTATTCACATGTCACACATTTCATTCGTTCCTCACAAATATTCCACTACCTCTGAGTACGGACTAGATATCATTTTCCAGAATGGTTTTTTTAGTAACATAATTGTTATTGCCATCAGGTCTGACATCACACAACGGACAATTAGTTGAGCAGATATTTACGCAAGATTGACTTGGTTACGTTTGTGTATAATATTAATTATATTACTACTTTATTATATTACTCACACCGTTTATAATTTTCAATTATTGCATAGGGCATGGCCAGTATGATACTAGTTATTTATAACATAATTAAATTCTTTAAATGAAGTCGTTAAAAATGTAGTCGTGACTAGAATAAAAAGTGAAGCCCCTTCAGGGGACCACGCTAATTAAACTTTCGTAACGAATTAAACGACAAATGATCAATATCCTCCATTTTAGTCTGTATTTTATTGTGAATCATTGTTATTTTATCCCTTATTTACTTATTTTATTGCACATGTTAACCAATTAACCAATTAAAAAAAACTTGAGTTTAAATGTCCTCAGAATATCTATGGCAGTGTGTAACAATCTTGTAAGAAATGGATTTGCAGTTGCATAAAAGGAATATGGAAAGACTAAACGGGCGGGATAATAAAAGTTAGAATGAATTCAATATCTTAACCGGGACCGATAGGGGCCTGCAGTGAGGGCGCTGCCTGTTAAACCGGGGCTACTTAGCTTCGATAAAAGTTTCCCTAGAGAAAGGTGATTCGGCGGGCCCTTTAGAGAGAGAGAGAGAGAGAGAGAGAGAGAGAGAGAGAGAGAGAGAGAGAGAGAGAGAGAGAGAGAGCGAGAGAGAGAGAGAGAGAGAGAGAGAGAGAGGGAGAGAGAGAGAGAGAGAGAGAGAGAGAGAGAGAGAGAGAGAGAGAGAGAGAGAGAGAGAGAGAGAGAGAGAGAGAGAGAGAGAGAGAGATACGCATGCGACCGAAATACCCGCAATATAAGGCGCTGGTGTCCCCGCCATGAAAAGAAGTTAATTCCGCGGGCTAAGCCAAAGCCCACCCCCCGGCTCAGTAAGAGGTTTCACTTCAGAAAGCTGAATTTTATCAAAGAGTGGCCCGAACCAGATTATCATCCCCCGCTCCATTATAAAGAGGGATAAAATTGAATGCCCTCCCGCCAAACGGCCCGCCTCTTTACTCTCTTCCCCTTTTTCTATTCTCCCTCCTCCAACTTCCGCTGTCACTTTTCTCGCCGTCGTCCGCTGGGTATCGTAGAACGAGAAAAAATCCTCTCATACTCCATCCTCCCATTTATTTGCCCGTTCTGTTTTCTCCATTACGACGTACCTTATCTTTTTTTATTGATTCTGGAATACTGTAAATTATAAAATATAATTGGCCTTAACTTATAATCCGGTTGGAAGGTCATAATTAATTATTGAAAAATAACCTTCTAAACGCTGTAAATCACTCGCCCTTTGCTTGCGTCCCATTCCATACATTTATTTCTACAAATTGGATCCGTCAGATTCCGTCCGATCTTCCCTATTCCCCGAATGAACCCTCTCCTTCTATCACCAATATCATTTACGGATCTAACATTCCTTCTTGTCAGACTCTGCTTCAATACTTCCTATACACCGTACATATTTTAGTGATACCATTTTTAATATTCGTCTTTAGTTACACAGCTTTCAGTTTTCATTTCTATCCTGAAGTCCATAATGGTAAAATTTGTTAGTACGATCACCAAAATAACAGAAAATAGTTTACAGGCAACTTGATGCCGACGCAATCCATTTTTATTTATACTGGGGATTCGGATACATTTTTTTAGTCGTGTACTTAACGTGTTACATTAAGTAATTCCTTGTTTCTAGAATGCTCTAATGCAAAGTGAAAAACCGACATAGTCTGTGTCCGTTGTGTACTCTGCAATCGAATTCGTCGGGACCGTCGCCCGGGAGAGGAAGTACCGTTATAAATTAGCCTCTCCAGGTGGAAAACCCGTATGCAAAGTCCCATTTTTACGACAGATAGTATCTCGAAGAGCTCGGGAGGTCAGCAAAAAAAAAATTAAAGAGGGACACGGAAAAGAATGAGCAGAATCAATTTGCGGATTCGGTCAGATCTTATCGTCCCGGAAAAAGGAGCGGTTTTTAAATGTCGACTACTTACAAATTTAAAAAAGAGCAAAGCTCGGTCGTTAACTAAATTATGGCCCTGGGAGTGGGCTAGCTGAGACGAGGAACTGCGGCTAGAGACGCCTCCAAGAGCCGCCATTAAAAGCGATTCCCTTTATTTGTCGGACCTCCTCAATTTCGGCCGGGGAAAATTGATGAAGTAATTTTCCTATTATAGCAGTTTATATGGAGGAGGACATCTGCCGATGTTCCAATTTGAGTTCGGACACTGGGACCGGGCGGTCTAATAATTACGCTTCAAGAAACTCTCCCTGCTGAAAAACAAAAAACCTCACGGCGAATCCGCGACATCTGTTTCCTGATTGTTATCGGCATTTATGAGTAAATTCGATAGTGACGGTATTTCGGTAGCTTTAGAATTTAACAATTGGATATAGTCCAATGACCGAGATAATCATATTCATAATGTATGTTATTAGGCGTACGATAATTATGTCGAATTTTTTAAATCCATTTATGCCACATTATTTCTAAAAATCAAGAAATCGCGCAAAAATAGATCAAAAGATAGACTTAACTGACAATTTTAAAACACTCTCAGCGCTTTTTAATTGGGAAGCGGTTCCCCTTGGAAATCTGAACGAGGTTCGCGTTACATAATATCCGAAGGGGAGGTGCACACTTCACGTAAACCGATAGATAGGCAAAGGGTCGGCGAGCAGTTTCCTGCTGCGGACTTCTAATCAACCGTCGGGATAAAACTTAATGGCCAGTCGGTCGGGGCCCAAACTGTAAGCAATACTCGAAGGGCTGAGAGCTCTTTCATCGGGAGCCTCCCTTTATAAACTGGGGCTTCGTTACCAAAAAAATATGTGTGTGTGTGTGTGTGTGTATCCGCATTTAGGCGGGCGGAAAAAACACCCGGGGGGTTGCTCTTTCCCGACTCATTAGCGGCCGTCAACGCGGAGTGACGTGTCCGTCTAAATGGGACTTCGAAAAACAATTTTCGAATAACGTCGGCCCGGCCTCCGAATTATTCGATCGCCGGACGTTTCAAAAACGATAGCCCGAACCAGGGCCTATCTCAGTGATGATAAGTTGTCAGTCCTGGACCGGCAGACTAATCAGGACCCGTTATTTTTTGGACGGGTTAACGACTGTCGGATGTGCCGCTAATGGACTGCTCAAATTTTAATTATGCCTGGAGGTTAGTTTCTATTCAGTAGACACTTATGGAACGTTCTCTCGTTTTTCCTGTTGATTGATAATACTGAAATAGATCTGTATTTAAGTACCTCGTAAAAAAGTGTCGCGGTTTAATATTAATACGTAGTAATATTAAACAAATTTTATTAACGTTTATTAAATAAAATTATTTAAAATATCAGTTTTGTGATCTGCGAGGACTACTAATGAAATGGAAACGGTTTCACTTCACAGATACTTCCAAATAACTGTTCTTACATTACTTACTGGCTAAAAGAGTTGCCTAAATGTTCGGTCCCCCTTTCGCAGATTTGTGAGGGAACAATGTTGTAACTTCTCCTACTTTACAAAGTTTCCCATTAGCTTCTACCTACGCGATATACACTCCGTTGCTGACTAATTGAAAAATTGAATAAGATAACGGTTGGAAAAACTAGCAGCTAGGCGTGGAGTAATCTGAATTATGAAGTATGTACATATTTTCATATTATTATATACCCCGTGAAATATTTACACCGTAACACATTGATTGTCAGTTAAACGTAAAAGCGCATTAATATTAAATTTCAATTTCTTATTCATCAAATATGGTAACATGGAAAATGAAATTGTGGGTGATCGGTAGCGCCCCGAATAAATTCGCTAATTTTGTTGGACAACTCCGACCACATTCAATATATAGGAGAAGAGAGAAATATTCCGGCCTGTCCGTGTAAAATAGCCATTTTCTGTACCGGAACTCGTCCGGGCTCTCGGATCATACGGCGACACGTTCAAGCAAAACATGTTTTCTTTCAAAGACATTTTTCAATTCCGAAAAGCCGTTCCGCTTCCACGATCGGGAAAATTTTTTCTGGCTTTGATGTCTCGGGGGGTAGAAGGGCGGGCCGGGCTAAGCGCCCCGACAATTGTTTTTGGACAAAAGGGGATTTTTCACGGGTCGACTGGTTTCACAAAGCGGCGTTTCACCGTTCCGTTGGAGGCCGCACTCGCTCCCCGAGGTGCCCCGCTCCGAAACGGCGAATGTATTTTTCAATAAAGACGAGCCGTTTTTCAAGTGGCCCTCCGCCCCGGCAACAGAATGATCTCTTTTATCCCGACCGTCTCTTCGCGGACGGCTATCGATTTTCATTCAACCTATCGAAACGTGCTCCGTGCTACCTTGTTTGAAATTATTCCTATTCCTCGTTCTCTCAGGTGCCCAGCATACTGAGCCATAAAACAACCACGGAAGTGAATCTTAATTTAATATGTGGAATGAACAGAATTGTGGGGCGCTAAACCAAAAATAAATTATGCCACTTCATACCTTGTTATACCATATAAAAACATCTACTGCATTATACAAGTTCCGAATTATCTAACGGCAAAATCAGTATTTTGAATGTTTTCATTCGATGGTAATGTGTTAATATCTCTTGAAAATCATTGGGCGCTCATCCAATACATGGCTAATGGCCTTCGATAATTGAAATAGACAGTAGTAAATTTCTAATTGTAAATATTTCACCGACTTTGCAGTAAACGCTATAAGCTACTTACATCGACTCATTAAACTCAGTTTAGTTCAGTTCATGTAACATGCTGCTTAAATAAGTTAATTTCCAGAAATCAATCGGGTAAGCTTTACTTTGTAAATGCGCACTAAAGCACATAAATTTGTAGATGGATGTATAAGAATACACAAAGAAAGTCTAGAACAATGAAGACACCAGAGTGCATATAACTAATCGAAATAACTAATTGAATAATAGTACTAAGGCGTACAATCGGATAAGTAGTAGAACAGCCTACACACAGACAGCAAATTTCAAATATAAATTAATACCGTATTAGAAATCAATGTTCCCGTTCAACTTCTTCCCGTAAAGGAATCGAGAATTAAAATATCTAATATATGAAAATGGAAAGAAAAAGAATATTATAATGACTTATATGAGCCGAAAAATAGTGCCCATTTTTAAAAATAAGGGAACTTTCTAAATGATGGAATTACAACTGGATGGAATATTTATTGAGATTTCTACTCTCATCACTCGTGAAATTTCATAGCCAGTCCTATAGAATGGGTAAGCGACAGAGGGAAACGGAGAAACACAAATTAATTTTCAAAGAAAAATAAATTAATTAAGTGCGGAAAATTGGCATGCTCTCGAATGGCGGGATTGACAAGCTTGCGTACATTGGCGGGGCACCCTTTGTAACATTTTCGAACCGACCCTGGGAATTAGTTGGGATCTGCGGGGATCGAACTAATTCTTCATTGTTTAACCGACTCGCTATTTAATAACATTAAAGTGCTCGAATTGAGCCGAGTGCGTATTGTCCGCTTCTGGGAAGGGGGTGGGGAAGGAAGGGTGCCTGCCGGGGACAATGGTCGGTGGGGGGTCGGGTGGAGCGGGGGCGGTTCGCCTTCACACGTGAACTGGCGGAGACTGTAATTTTAGCTGTTGGAAAGGGAGCCCCCAGCACTGGGCGTAGGAACAGTCGCCTATTTATCGGGGGGCAGCTGCCCTGTTTGTGGGCGTGCCGCGTGCTCTGCGGCTCCCGTCCACTCTAAACCTCTTTTTTCGCCCCTTTCCTACCAAACAATCCCGACAACACCGGCACACTCGTAATAATAATCATCAGAGTGCTGGGGCCGCGCTATAATGTCTTCTGTGGGCGACCGTCGTCCGGCGGCGGCGCGTTAATCGGAGCCCCCGCCGGCTATTATGCGCAGCTTTGAATAAATCACGACCATAACGACGGTGTTTGTCCACCAATTATTTAACTGCGAACGTTAAATGGCGAAGAATTCATTCCTAAAATTCTACGGTTGAGATCAGTCCTACATTAGGTGTACGACATCCACATTACTTACATTTTGTTTACCATATTTATTTTCCGCGCAATCCTTCCAATTCCCACCGTTCCTCTCTAGCTGTATAACGTTGTTCAGAGATGACAACAATTTTATACAGGTACGTAACTGATCTCATTGCAATGTCTAATAAGACAAATGAGAATTTATACGGCTATGAAAGCCTAAAGGTCGTGTATATAAGACACAAACATTGTAAGACCTGCCCCGTGAAGAGCGGTCGTTCATTCCTTTAACGCCCTATTTAATGGCCCCTTTTTCCAACTTAATTGAAGGATAAAATGTTCTGTCCCGCAATTGGAAAATTACAAGCCGAGAGTTGCAATGCCAGTACCGGGAACTGAACATTGTTACAATAATAGGGGGGTATTGTAGTATAAGGTAAACCAATGTTGATAATGTCTTATTATCGGGAAGAACGTATCGCCAAAGGCGAAATTAAGAAAGTGCCTTAGCATTAAAAAATGGGAAAATAGACCAATTGCGAATTAACGTGCTATATCTACTAATAATTACTACATATTCGCTCCAACAGAGTAGATATAACGTGGAAATATTAACTTCAATAGTGGTACATGTATTGTAGAAACGTCGTAAATGCTTGTTGTCTCTTTACAATTCTAATCTATTCCAAAGAAGGACAAAAAATATTTCCCCAGATATTTCGCAGTATTGTTAATATTGTTATAATGGTTAATAATATTGATTTTTGTCTCCTGTCACAATTATAGACAACAGTGGAGCTATATTGTGATGACAAGCATTCGTTAATCGAATCTCCCGTTGTTGTGATATATTTTCGTTTTATTGAGTAAATATAGTCATACAGGAATATCGTATTACAGCTTATAAATTTGATTCGTTGCGTTCAAATCAATATCCATAATGGATTCCCCCCACTCTGTAAACAATATTAAAATATAGTAGCAGTATTTATCCTATACAAAACATTGTGTCAAATAAACACACGCCAAGAGTAACAATGCTACTGGTCCAATGGGCTATTGTTCTTTTCCCTGCGGGTGGAATCTGAGAAAAATGGATCGGAAAACAAGTTGTTCTCAGTGCAACCTGAATCGATCAATCGTACAAACGGTAGACCGAAGTGGCTTTCAATTACCGTTGGTCCCTTGAAGGGTTCTCTATTTCTGTGATCCCCCCCTCCGGGCTCCAGTGCTGAAAAACAACCCCTAGAGGCGTTAATAACATAATATTACGGCTAAGGGTTGTCGAGTCGGGGGTCCACGCCCCACCCCTGGTTAGTACCCCCTTGTTCACTGTGTACTTTATTCTGAGGATCTTTCACGCCCAGTTGTGGAATAATCGCCCAAGTCCCCTTCGCCAATACCCCGTACATTGTGCTCTAGTGTAAAGCATATTGAATATTTTCGAAATCGTTACGCTTATTTCGTTTCAGCAGTGTTAATATAATATAATATTTTAAGTGATTAAATTAAATTTGTTTAATACTAATACACTTATTTGTATTCTATGTTCATATCTAATTTCTTTTAGTAAATCTTATGCGAACAAGATATATAAGATTCTTAGACTTCAAAGTAATAACATACAATATATATATATATATATATATATATATATATATATATATATCTTTTAAAAATGTTTACCTTTCCAAAATCGTTCGGAAAAGGCGGCGTAGTTTGCATACAGCCTCTAACACTTCCGTCGAAAAGTCATGTTCGAATAAATTCCAGACCGCGTCTCATTTTGTCAAATCGGGAATTTCCCTCTATTAACTCGTTGCTTGAATGTGAGTAAACGAGAGGTAGAGGTAGAGAGAGAGAGGCGCAGCACTGAGAGGGAGTGATGTGGAGTGGCTCTCTTAATTAATTAATAGCCTTTGCCAGGGGAGCCGCACTGGATAATCGGCTCGCGACTTCCGGCCCGGTATGGAAATAAACTACTGCAAGAGTCTCTGGGCCTCAATCCCGTCTCCGGAGCTAATTAAGACCGACTAATTAAGACGGGAGCGTTAATCAAGAGCGGGAGGGAGGCTGAGCCGGCCGGGTGCCAACCCGATGTCCGAGGAGATTAAAGGGCCAGTTATAATAACCTCCGCTTTTGCAGCTCTTCTTTAGCCCACCCACTGAAACTGCCCCAGGCGTCTCTATACACTCTTGTCACTAAATTCACCTCCTGATAAAACACGCCGGCCGAATGATTTCAACATTTTTTAATTCGCACATACTATTACATTATTTTTATAATCGATATACATTTTTGAGCGATTATACGTTTGTAGCCCCAGAAGATCTATACGGTCTCTTTGCCAGTCTAATTGTCTACAAAATACGTCTGACCGCAGTCTAATAATCTCTTACTCCATGATAGTGCAAATATAGTTCTTCAGCAATCCTCACTTTCATTAAGACTTATGGGGGATGAACCGGTCTGTTCAAAACCACCAACTATTTAAATTGTCTCATTTAAATAAATTATAAATTTAATTCAAATAATAGTCTCCGCAACTGTCAATAATTTGAGAATTATTTTCGTATTTTTAGCAGGTACGTACCTGGACGAAGTATTTCAGGGAGACGATCGGACCCAATCAATCGGGCCATATTCAATTACTATTGTTCGTTTTAATAAAAGTGTTTATATGTAGGATACAATAGGGAAAGAGTTTTGTCAGGCCGCACTTAACATATCGGGCGGAGTTTTCGACGGGTTAATATTTCCGACCTTTACTGCGAGGCCTGAATTTATTGGGTTGGCAAAGTGGTTTGTGGAGGTGTGAGGCAGGACGCCGTTAATAACCCGGTTGATTGATGAAACGCTCGGCCGCAACAAATTGTATAAGTCCGCTCCGAGTTAACAATAGCCAACTTTTCAGGGGGATTAAAAGCAATTAGCGGCACACGGGAACTGGACCCGTTTTCCAGGGCTTACCCTGCCAGTTGGTAATTGAACGCGCGTCACCGGCAACGGGCTAAACGCGCATCGTTGCCGATTTTAAAGCTTCCATTTTTTATCTCCAAATTATTCTCACCTATCGATTTTTTCTCGGGCGGTTTATTTTTTCCTTTTCGCAAATATTACATCGATTGCGATTATGAAACAAATTTCCAGGAGGGAATGGATGACCCCCCCCCGCCAAAAGAGGGTATAATGTGAATACTCGTTCCGTTTGATCGGGTTGAAAAAGGTGCGCTATCCGCGAGATCTGTCATTTCATCCGGTACTGGACACCCTTTGAAAACACAACGCGTTGAACTCCCCCTCCCAGCCACCGCCGGAGTAGGGGGAGGGGTTTTCAATCCATTTTAATTACGGGGGCGGAGGGTAGTTTATTTGGTAAACGGGGCGTTGAGCTCCCGGCATCAGAGGAGACGACGAATCTCGACTTTAATCTGTGTCTTAAGAAACAGCGGCTAAAAGTCGTCGGTGGGGTGGGGCGGGGGAGTAAGAGGGAACAAGGGTTGCGGAATTAACTTCCGCTACCCCTCAAAGATGTTTGCGTCACATCAAACACTGGCGAAGGGCTGGTCCTGATTAATCGTGTAATGCGAAGGAACCGTTGCGTCTCTCAGTTCCCTTCCCTCAGGTTAGACAGCCCGACCGTTAAATAGGCTTATTGACTGTCCGAATAAATAGCCGAAAGAGTTGCTATATTAATGCTACCATCGGCCGAGATCAGAACAACTGATATTCACTTTATTGACACATAACCACACAAATTTGTTTATTATATGCATTTGATTGTATATTGTTCGGTTTGATTGCATTAGCCTGATATCACTGTTTGTTTTCCATATTTCACGTTTTTCAAACTGCTGGTTTTTAGGTATTTGACTTGTTGTGAATGGTTAGTAGACTGTTGAAAAAATTTCAGTCTTTTATTCTTGTGTAGGATTGTTTTGAAAATTATCTCTTCCTTTAGTCTAACATTTAGTTGCAGCGACGAGAAATAGTCGGGAAATTAAAACATATGTCAATGGAAACGTATTATTAAAAAACGATGATCTGGATACTCTATAACAAATCGTTTATAATTTTTATCGCCAGGACCGTATTGTACACACGGAACTCTTTTATAAACGATGTACTTTCTAGTAGTCCTGTGAGAAGAATCTCGTTAACGGGTATCACCTTTTTGTTCACTGTTTCTTCGTGAACAACACCGGTGTGTATCTGTGCGTTGGCTAATGGGCGGTAGATGAGCGGTGGATACGGTGAGGTCGGGGTGCGGGAGACGCGATAGCCGATCTGGCCACTGTCGAGGGCCACTGTGCCCGGCCCCCAAAGAGGATTAACTCGCCCTCAAAACTGTTCTCCGGCCCCGCCCAGAACAACCCTCCTCTAATGGCTCTCAGAGGACATTAGCGCTGGCCAGATTATGCATATTTTTAGCGGGATTTTGTAAACGGGTGTATTTACGATATCGCTGTGCCCATCTGTCCTCCTATCCATCCGGAGATCACAGTATTTACCTGTCACATTTCTACTGCTTTAGATATACACGAGTGAATATGATTCCTTTATAGTATTTGTAGGAATGTTTGCTTCCTTCAGTTTGTATGGTTTTGTTTAATTTTGATTTTGATTTTTGTTTGGGTCGTTAAGTGGTGGAGTTGGCGCGTCGAGGAGGCTTACACTCGAGGCCCCACCAATTCCTTTTTGTGTCGGGCAGTACCCTTCCCAGGGGGCGGTAAACCTGAGGTGTATAATGTGTACCTTGTGTACCAGTGCGGGGTGTTGTTTGAACGGTGCCGGCGGGGCGGCCAGCCACTGGTTTACGTTAGTACGGTTACGAGTACGTGGGACCGCTAGCCCCAATTATATCAGCACCCATCTGATCTCAAGAGCGCACTCCCTTCCGATCTTCGTCCACAGGTTTGTCAACTCTGAAATTAGACCTGTTTTGTCTAATATTTAATACATGGGTGTATATAATAGAGAGACACGTTATGAGAAAATATTCCTGCCTTATATTTTCATTACGGAACACTTCCTCTGTTCATAAAAAGTCTATGACTATTAGTACTTCCGTCCTTTTTGCCGTCTTGATTCTACTCGATGATTTACTCGAATGTTAGGGTGTACGTTTCTCGCCATCTTCAGCAGTCAGTAAATTAGTGAGGTAGCTAAGGATGTTGGTCACCGATGGGGCAATAATTCGTAGGCTGCCCACCGATTAACGTAATGCTAGTCGAGACGAAGAAAAAACGAGAACAGGTCTAAGATGGTATTTCAGAATCTCCGCTGTTCTCATAAGAAACATTTGATATTGTCACTCCATTTGTAAATGCAGTGTAAGTGATATTAGGGGAAAGTCCCGAGTAAAATTAAACCGATATACAGAAGTGAAGCAGTAGGTGTCGTATCGTTCCCATCGAGCAGTTATTAAATTGAGGACATACGATACTCTAATTGTTTGTTACAATACAATAACTCTGTTTCAAATTCAATTGTATAGCTTGCTACTTTCAGTTCGCCGGCCTTTACAGAGTGTTCGGATGGCCATATATCGTTAAAGGGATTTAATTGAGCGCTTGAAAGGAATTAATGGTCGAAAACCGCCGATGTATTGGTAGATCAAACGCGCATCTCCCCGCAACCTCCCTAATGGCAGTCATTGAATAACATCCATTGTTTACTGAATCAAATTGCAACAGTTAAAGTTTCCCTGTCGTCAACATTGAATGCTTGCTATACATTTGTTATATTTATAATTATTAAATACATTTATTAGGTTGATTAACAAAAATTCGTTAATATGAGTAATATTTATCATTTGCTGATTTGTGAAATTGCGGTTATTTCAACATCGCCACGTCCTTGAAATTAGCCGAATTCTACACGGTGTCCTGAAGTTATTTGAGATGACTCCATTCGTTATCATTTCCAGAAATACGGCTGTCGCCCACTGTGTACAAGTGGCGAGATGTGCAAATAATATGAGAGTAGACTCAGATTAATGAGCGACTCGTTGATGAGTGGAACTTGCTGTTAATAGAGTCCCGCATAACACAGACGTTTAAGAGCCAGTGTTATACTGTAGGTTCGTGATATTCCTGGCGTTGTATTTACGTTTCAGTCAATTGAAAATTACCTAATAACGATTCTTAAACTTCCGAAGTATGTCGATTTTAAACGAGGTTCCGATAAGTATTACAGAAAGGCAAGGCAGGGTGTATTGGCGGCAAATACGGCGTAGAGCCGGTGCATTGTGCTACGGGGGCACCGGGATAGGGTTGAGTCCCAAATATCGGAGATTTAAGAAGCAAATTGGGCGAGAAAGGATGCGACTCTCGGTCCGACAAAAGGTAAAAGGACACGTGTCTTTTCGTACATGCAGATGGACTCGTCCGATGTACCAAACCATCCTTGCATACTTCTGGACTGGTCAACCGCACGACCGTTACCAAGAAGAATGTTCCGTAATGAACATGAATTTTGTCAATTTTCCTTCCAAGAAAAGGAGGCATTTTCATTCGTTGTAACTTTTCTTTTCCTTTTCATTTAGATCTACATTTAGTATTGGGCCGTATATGGCAAAGTAAATTAAAATAGTTTACCCGTTGAATCTGTTTATGAGCGTGTAGGAAGGAGAGCGGGTTATTATTCAAAATTGCCGGCTCCACAACGCCGCTTATGATATAACCCTCATATCTAATGCTGTCCATATACGGAACCGTGCTCGGGTTGTGTATAAGCTGGGCGTGGAATACACTAATAGACGTCATCATGATAAATTCAGTCATGATGGTACAAAGGGTGCGACATGGGTAAGGGTGAATTAGTGTCGGTTAGAGGGGTCTGTGAGAAGGAAGAGGGTTGATACGACGTATTGCTAATGTCCTACACCGAGTGAAAACCGAGTAGGGCTTTGTCCCTTGACAAAAAGACATCAAAGTGATTGAAACTTACCTCTACCGTTTGGAACGGAAATATGTCCTTTGGATATTGGTTTTGTTCACATTGGCTCGGGTTCAACCCTTCTTCCTGGGACCAACTATGAGGGATAGAATAACTTAGATATTTTTAACCTAGGCGTATCTTTCTCATAACTAATTTAGTAATACATAGCACTAATCTGACGAAACACCGGAGTGAAAGTACTTCAACGTGAGGGTACAGATATGCCATTCTATATTTAACTTACTTTAATTTAATTAAATTTCATTCTGGAAGCTTGTAATAGTGATTTGTTGTTCTTGTTTTATTCCCTACTACTTCAAACCCTACCCAGGCTGGACTCAAGATGTCAAATTATGAAAGTATTGGTAATACGAAGTTAGCATTTTAATCGATAATATGAATTATAATAAATTCGTAATGCTGAGTTAGCAATGTAGGGAACCAGTAACTATACTCGTATACTGTTCAGTAATACAGTGTAGAAATCTGAGGATGAATATATATTTATATATTATACGCGTTTTATTTACTTATTTGTTCTAAGCGCGTGACCTGCTACCGTGAAGCAAAATCCAGGGATATTTCCGCGGTAGCAAAACAGGCTAAACAGGAGTTTTAGTCGGTATGCCAAATGAGAATCCGACACTACCAGTCACGTGACAAAGTACTTTTAAGAGTTTCCCCTGTATTAAAAAAACGTTTTTAATGGAACAACTATAGATGGAGTCTGGTTAAATGGGACCGTGATTTCAGTAACGAGGTGCAGTTGCTTCACTTATTGCCCATGCTAATCGCTGTCGCTATTTTTCATGTTATCGCAGCGTTGATGGAAACGAGCCAATTGAAATTGGTGACGAAGGTAAAACTGTACGGATAGGTGGATGAGGGTAACCGGATTGGTGAGAGAGAGGAGCGAGTGGCCCCGTTCAAAGGGGCCCCGCCGACCGGGCTCCGAAAAATCCGATTTGCGGGATTCTACGAGAAGACCGGTACAGTGCAACACGGCCGGCTAAGCTCCGGGCCTCCCCTTTCTCCTGTATCGCCCCTCCTTCAACGCTCGCTCCCATTCCCTATTCCTGTGGGGAGATCGCCAAAATACATAACGTGGACTCTGCGGACGAAACTCAATTTAGGTGAAAGCCACTTTTGTTCGGGGCCCAAAGCCGTTTTAGACGGATGGCCCTTCCGGTCCGGCTCCCCTCTCGTATACTATCTAATATGTAAGTAGCGAACACCGCTAAGTCAAAAAAGTAATGTTATTACTATTCCTTCTATGCCGTATGGTATTTCGGCTCGGACTTTTGCTCAATAGGATATTCCTCCGGGCTGGGAAATAAGTCCGACCCCACACTCTCCAGTATATGTTATCCGAAAAGGGGGAGTTTTTTCGGCCAATTATCTTTAAACTACAATAGAACTACGTTCAAGTACATTTCTATGATACGAAAGACTTGGAACATAAGATGCAGACTGTTACGATATATCTAAAGCAGTAAGTGCAGTTTTATCATTTATATATTTTATTATATTATCATTAATATATTATTATGGAAATTCTTCAGTTATTATTAAAACGAAAATTATTATGGTAGTAGTTGAAGCCAATTATGAATTTTAACTGTATATTCTTGAGAAAAATAAATAAAAGTTTATGCGACTCGATGCAGGATGCATTAGATTACATGAATACATCTTGTAAAAAATACCTGTTTTATAAATATTTTTCCAAAAGTAAATTATAGTTATAAATTGGTTTGGTAGGACTCGACAGGCTAGTGGGACGATATGTAGAATGACTGCGTCAGGAGACGTTGATAAATAAAGAGGAAAACATAATTCGGCTCCTGAAACCCAAATGTACCCACCTTGCTTTGGCTCGATAAGCCTTAATGTTCCAAAAAATAAAAACCGCAGTAAAAACTCTAAACAAAGGACTCCAATCCCTAAAGGCTCAACTCTATGAAAATCATAAAAAGTTAATATCTTTCTGGCTTAAGTGTTAAAAGTTAATTCTGCGATTTTATACTATTTACTATTTTCCGCTTGGCTCCACTTCTCGGTATCATCAGTACTCATGAACTCACTGAGTATTTTGACTGCTTAGGCAGTGTTTTGTCAAAGTGTAAATGTAGAATAATGGATTAAATAGAAAAATAATTGAAATAAATAGAATTCGAAAGAATGAGTATTAATCAAGGCAAACAGTTGTATGTAAATGATGACATAGGAAGGATTGCCAGTTATGGTTCAAACAATACTTGATCCCGTTGTTGTAAGCCCTCGGTGATTGCACGATGGCGATGGGTTTTGATGATAGTTCAATCGAGCAAAATGAACGGGGAAATTGTTGGTGCAATGACAGGAGCAACTAATGTAAGTGGTGCCTATCCAATTATGTGTATTTGTTCTTGATAGTTGGCGGTTTAACGGCGATAATGCACAACTGATTGAATGAAGAGGAGTGTAGGCTTAATTACATTGATTAGTGGTCAGCTATGCACCGAATAAACCCCGCCTCTGCGCATCGCTCCAGGTTAAACAGCAGATCATCAACCGAGAGCACTCTATCGCCACTCACAATGTAACCTGCCTAGCTCCTACTCAATTCAACCTACACACATCGTCTATTTCACTCTCGTTCCGATAAATTGGTTAAAATACACCCGACGATATTCATATATTCAAACTTTCGGTAAATCATATCCAAACATTTTTCCACTCCTGAAATGGAATACCAATTACCGTCACATTTTTTGGTCAGGCATACTCGCTTAAAATTTTTAATAATAATAAAATATCAATTATTAATTCGTTGACTTCCCGATAATATTCAAAAATTATTTACAGCTTATATTATAAATGTTGATTATTGGTTCAGTTAAGAATTGTAGATACAATTTTTTTCCCTTGCATAAACGGAGACATTTCCTTAATCACGATTATACAATATGAACCCAATAAGCCAAATATGTATATACCTATAGAACAAAAATTGATGGTTATGAACACATCAATTTTGTTCAGATGTCGAAGTAAACAAACGTATGCAATTGACTGAATGTGTGTTGCGACGAATATTTCGAATTGAAATTTTGTAATTGCGAACAATTCGGTCAGCCGCGACATTACCGCACTCACCAACGTCGGGCGTTCCCTGAGCCACGTTGGACCTTTTATGCCGGCGACTTGGCAATTTTCCTGCTGTTATCCCTTACCGCTAAACTTCTCTCATTATGTACAGTAACATCAGAACCCTCGGCCCCAGTTAACATTAACTGCACCCCAGATAGAGAACAATTAAGCGCCAACAAAGAACAAACAACGCCGCCCCTCTTGCGCACAATCTGCCTGCCAGCCGCACTGGGAATCTTCAATCTGTGGCCTTGCGGAGACGTTGAGTGCCAAGATTAATATGTGGGCATAGGCGAAAGCCTTGGAGAAGGCAAACGAAATGGAATGGATAAAGAAATCATTATTTCTAGCCAGCTCGCCACAAGGTGTGAGCGGCGGTCTTATGTAATAGGAACAGGCGAGCTGCCCATTAATAAAAATATAGGAGTTAGAAATACGGAGTAATTTAAGGAAAATTGAAATCACCGGCCATGTGGGTCCGATAGCTTAGTGGAAGGAGTGATACAATTTTCAGTTTATCAAATCCATTACATTTATATATTTAAACCAGTACATTCGTTCATCTACTGTGGTATGTAAACTACATAATGTAAATATATAAAAAAAATATTTTTATCCTAATCTGGACGGCAAATGATTGCAGCGGTTCCTTTATTACAGAAAGACATTAATCTAATCCACACTAATTCACTCCTTTTATAAGTTACCTGCCTGCGTTAATAATGCACCCGAGAATATCGCTAACCTTTTATATTGAGTTTATTCTCATCATTTAACGCTTTCAACAGGTGTTTAGCCTGTGTGTATATATATATATATATATATATATATATATATATATATATATATTGATTTAAATACCTTCATCATAGAAGATATTACAGATACTCGCCCTATACAATAATTGAATTCCATAATGAGAACTAAGAATAATGCTATAACCTTAGTATCCCTCTCAGAAGATGGTGAAAATATTTTTCTATATATTAAACTGTATTAAGACATATGTGTTTATATATATATATATATATATATATATATATATATATATATATATATAGATAGATAGATAGATAGATAGATAGGTAGATAGATACATATCATCATACATGTTTGAGGATAATACTTTAAATTGTGATAATTGTATGATATTAGTAGCTAAGCGGTTAAACTATAACGTTTTAATGTCGCGATTCTCCATGTACCTTTGACTTTTTCTCTGGACTTTTCGTCCCTATTTTTGTTGCCCGAGGCAGGCCATAAATGATGCGTTTGGCTCTTCCCTAAATTAACTTTTGTAATATTAACATGTTGCCACTTAGGCAACAAGGTGGTTGCATTTATTCTCCAAGCAGTTGATAAAAAGAAACACTAAATTAGATTTATAATTAGAGCTCTAGCGTTTAACAGAACACTTCCGTTAATTAAATTGACCCCCGTTCACGATTACGATGTATATCAGTGAAAACCGCGTTATACTATAAATACGCACTGAAGAAGAAAAACATTAAGGCTTAATAAATAAAAAAAACAGTGAATGGCTGGTAAGGGGAGGGTTTCGATTCTTATCTGGAACAAGACGTCAAAATACACGGCAGGGGTTGGAGTAATCTAGCCATTAGAAGGGCCCCCGAGGGCCCGGTGAATATGGGGGGCATTTAAAGGACAGCGTTGTCCCCGGGGAACCACTTAGCATCGGACGCCATCCCTGCTGCTACTTGGCAAACTGTTCCCTCAGAGACGTTTCCACCGGTGCTAATGCTCTCTAAACTTGGCTTATATAACGTACGCCGCCGCACGCTTTTGGCCCTTCGATTAACGCGAATACACCCCGCCTCGACGGCCGCTTCTCCGCCGGCCTCCTTTCAACTGGTATCCGCACTACGTTCCCCGAATGTACAACCTGCATTTAACTCTAGTGTATCATCGTCTTAACTCTGTCTATTTCGTTTTTCTCAAATGCAGTCTCTCCCGGCACCTTTCCAGAGCGCACGTTCAATTTTTTAATTTCGATATTATTTCGATAATTTTCCCCCATTTTGTCATCTCAATATCACGAAGCGCTATTCGGTCCCGTTCCTCTTGCGGTAGCCCGAGGATGGATAGGGATGGTTACAAAACACCTTCCTGACAATGGATCACGCTCCACGTGTCACTTTTTAAAAGTCGGTATTTATTTAAATATTTTTCAAGGAAAAATTCTAATTTCGATTCCGATTATGAATTGATATTTTGAAGCAATTCTGAAAATGAGAGATTACTTCATTGATATTCCTTAATATCCGTGTCTACACTTTCACGCGGATCAGTAAAGGAGTAGATTAATTATTATTTATTCTTCAGTGTTGAAAAAGGTGAACCCCTCACTAAGAGGTATGACTCACGGCTGGTGGTTAATCCCCCCTTGAAAAGCCTTCGGGGAAATCCCCGCTCCCGTGAAACGTCATAAATTCTCGTTAAAAATCAACCCTGCTCCATTCTTTTTTTAACCAGAGGAATAACTCCTGCTAAGTACTTTAGACTTAATCTAGGGCTATCAGGGCGGCCGGTGTGGAAGGTGCGGTTAAGAGCGGTACGCAATCAACGCCCTCGCAGAAAGAGAGGGAGAGGGAGGGAGAGTGAGCGGGTTTTAGATAGCTTTGCGGCGAGAGGGAGGTAGGAGGTAGGGCGAGAGGGGTGGCACGGAGCAAAATGGCGGTACTTAGGGGTTGGAATGGTTTAATTGCGAAAACATGTAGCCCGGCGAGGGAGAAAGAGAGGGTGACTCGGTTTATAATGTAATTACGAGGGTGGCTTCACTCTCTCTCTCTCTCTCTCTCTCTCTCTCTCTCTCTCTCTCTCTCTCTCTCTCTCTCTCTCTCTCTCTCCCCCGCGCTCTTTGTAAGGGAGTGGTTTTAGTGCAAGGGGGGCTGATTAATACGACAAGCCCTGTAGTGGGCCGCAGTTGGGGCAATTAGCCTACCGGCAGTTCCCGCCCCCAATCTCAGACAGAAAAGCCAGGTCCTAAATCCCAATTGTTTATTTAAACATTTTAATATGATTCTTCCGATAAAACGCGACAAATTCAATATTCCATTACTATTCTTGCAGGCAAATAAGTTCAACTAGAACATCAAGGGCTCTATAGCATTGTAATCTCAAACGGAAGTGCAATTGTGGTATCTTAAACCATAAGTAGCCATTAAGGTGTAAAATTATAATCCGCCTATTTATATCATCAAAAAGTAAATGTTTGTTGCTTGGTTAATCTAGATGTATTTCCTACGAGTATGCGCATTATCATTTTTTAATTTAACTCCCTTTCTGTAACTTTTTATCTTCTATATCCGGGTGTTGTTCCCTCGGCCACATACGTGCGAGTGAGTGAGTGCACAAATCTCGGGAGCCGGTGACCTGTTTGAATTACGAATTTTCGCACAGGAATGGAAGACGGGAGAATAGAAGGTGTGGACACTGTTGTTCGATTTGAGTACAGCTGTCAGGGTAGTGAGAGAATTTAGATTTGCCGAGAATGTAAACGGAGCGTGTAGGTACCCCACCGGGTTCGGTTACCTAATTGGCGGTGGGGAGTACTCCACTTGAAAGGAATATCTCTAATTACCGTTGGGGTCTGGTAAGAGTCCCTCCCTCCTTCCCTCTCACTCCCGGGTTTCCCTCGGCCAGATCTACCGACCAGAAAAAAATCTCCCCAGTGTCCTCTTTGTTGGCCGGGTTCCAAATCCAGATTTAAGCGCCTTGCGAAAGGGGTGCTAACGACGCCTAAGCCTTTCCTTTGCCGAGAGCCGATTGCTCGCCTGCTCTGTGGGAAACTAGAAATCGGCGTGAAATTTATTACCTGGAACGAGCGCTCTAATTAACCGGTGAATACCCGTCAAGTTGAATTTCAGAAATTCCCCGTAACGGAGAACGCTATACCTGGGCATCCCGCATGAACTTATAAATAGAATGCGAAAGTAATTTAAACCGTTAAGCTTTATGTTTTCATTTCTTAATGTATAAATCTTTTTTTAAAAAAGGGGAAAAGAAAAAATCTTACGAACACACCAAACACATATCGAAACCCTTTTACACTTTATGTTTCCTTATCTGGTAATATGGTTGCAATGCCTTATTTGTACAGTTATTATTGAAAAAGTTGATACAGTCACTTGGAATGAATGTAGTACGATGCGTTTAAAATCTGAACAGCCCAATTTAACGAACAGCGAGTAACTGCTTTATATCACTTGCTCCCTTCCATCCGGCCTAGTCCCGATTTCGTTCAGAGAATATGTGCGTGCAGTGGAAACCGAAATGCGATAGTTTGCCATCTGATGCTACGGTCAAATGTTAGGATCGAACGGCTTGTTGAGTTCGCAGAGCACCATGTCGGCCAGGACCTTGGCTATTGCGAAACTGTTGGTGGCCCCAGGGTCCGGTATTGTCCTACAGTGGAGTATCCTCTGGCGAGCCGCCCCGGTACCGTTGTCCATTATCACTTCCTGGACGACGTCCCCGTGGCAGTCTATCGGCAGGGCCAATACCCCGGCTTCTACCCTGTTTATCGGAAATACAGTATTATACATCCGCTTCTCCCTTCAAAATATACAAATGCATCTCCCCGCCCTTGTTATTTCGAGATATATTGGACACCTAAATGTTCTTTATAAAAATCGAACTATAGTTGTATCGTGAGCGACGCACACTCTCCTAGGGTACATAAAGGAAAAAACTGAAGAAGATAAATGAGCGAGAGAATTAACTGAAAATTTCAACTTGTCTAAACTAATATGTTACATAATAGTTTCAAACTCTCCTGTCGCTTCATTGTTCATTGGACATTTGAAAAGATACTCTAATAAAAAAGTTGTTTTGGCCACTCTACAATTATTTTTAATTTGCGAGTTTCCGATGTCTCCTATTAGCACATATAATATTTTATACATATATAAATAATATAAGAATGAAAGTAATTTTTAGCCCAAAGAATTGTTGCCCTCTCACATGGTTAATTAGTTTTGTGATAATTTTCAATTTATCCCAACTTTAATAATGGGTTTTATTAACGCTCCAATATATCCGAGTCCGTCTGGTGGTAAATTGATATGTTTATAACTTGCTCACCTCCTGAGGTCCGTGGGGCAGAAGAGCGGGAAATAGTCCATGAGATGTTCCACTAGCTTTTGTGGGTTGGTGTACTGTATCCATTCGTCCGCCAGGTATTTCGCGTGCTTTGTTACGAACTTCCTCGCACCGCTGTACGACACCGACTCGTGGACGTCCCCAAATGACCAGTCGGAGAGTCTGAGAACACAGTTTAATTCAGAATGTCTAAGATATGTTAAGAATGTTTTTCAATAAATAATCAAACGTAAAAATCAAATGCAAGAACACCCTATAGTATTTTCGATTTATTATTAGGTAGCGTAACGATCATTATGCACGCTAATTAAGGAATATCGTACTTATAGCCTTCTCTCTTTAGTGCGATACCATAAACAGGTCCAACCCATACGGAACCGTCCAGTCTTTTCATTATTCTCGGCCGTGGAAAAGGATATTTCAAATCCGGTACCTGAAGACAATCCGCGGATACGTCATGGAATTAAAAATTAATTTATAGCAATTCGATAGAACTGGTAAAATTTCCGAAAATACAATCTGGTAACCTACCGGATGCACAATTGAATTGATCAAATGCCACTTGTTCGGATTCAGCTCGAGGAACTGACCTCTGACCGGCAATATGTAGGGGTCGAACTGGCCACCGGTGAGCCTGGAAACGCGGTCCGCGTGGAGCCCAGTGCAACAGAGAACGAAAGCCGCCGATATCACCTGCAATAATACAACAGTCCGCCTCCATTCCAAAACTACTTTTTTCCCCTCTTTTTACACGTGAGCAACTGGGCATAAATACGCTCAAACGGTGACAATTTGACGGCCGTAAATGAAAAACGTTCCATTATTTTACTTCGCAGCTGCCCTCCAACAAGTGCGACCCAAATATATGACACGGTAAGTCATACACGTTTTCTTTACATTAATGCGTTTATACTTCATCGTGTCAGTCTGGACGGTACACTCTGTAGCAATGGGTTTTAAGTTTGGGCCGTTATACTCCTTAGTTGTACTTAAAGGTAGCATACTCGGGAGAGAGTCGAAGGTCGATTAAAAATTTCACGGTTTTTACATTTTAACAAGCTTTCGAATGGAATACCTTTCCGTTATATCAAATTTTTCGACGGAGTCGTCTTCGAAAAAGAAAACGGGTTGAGGAAGTTTAATCGCAATAATAAAACGTTGAATTATCGATGGGGATGGCTTTATCGCACAAAACGAACAATTGAAATGAATTACTGCACAAACAGAGGGAATTTTCGAAAATTCAACATTTTTACACTCCAATTGGAGTCGGTGAGGTAACATTTAGAAGGCGTGAGACTGCATATTTTTCTGAGCTACAAATCAGTTGAACATGCGGCCGTCTATTATCGTATGAACAAACCCTGTTGTCGTCTGAATAGACGTTGGCCGGGAACATGTTGACTTCGGGTGAGTCGTGCCTGTTGTCCGGGCTGACGTCGAAACACTTGACGTTGAAATTGGGCTGCACTTTGCCGCCCCGTAGCTGAAAGTCCTTGCACAGGCTTTCGGTCACTTCGGCCCAGTTCACCAGGCCGGTCTCCGGCGAGTGGAGACCGCAAACCCCCTTCAAGGACCGAGATTACATTCAACAATCGCATCTAATACTTTTCCCGATCTAATACTAAACTGTGCGACCGCCTAAGATTCCACCTAATAGCGTGGTAGAATTTCCGAGAATGCGGTGACAGTAGGTCGGAAGTATAATCCATTACATTTATGCGAAATTATGTCATGGTTGTAGACTTATAACGCATTTAGGGGTCCAAGGCTATTTAAAAGGTTTTAAAAATAAGGTTTTGGGGATTAGAAAGGAGATATTATTATTACATTGAAGTATTTGCAGGTGATGGAATAAAAGCAACATCGTACAATTTCCATTTCATAAATATATTAATGGAGGATGCAATAATTTAATGAGTGAAATGAAAAGGGTGTTTTTTGTTCTTTCTCTCCTCTGATCGGCAGTAGATTAATATATACCCACCTTGCAATGAGGTTCTATAGTCTTCAGACTAACGCAATCGAGCAACTCTAATCCTCTCACCCCGTTCGTTAACCCCATCCTGTACAGGCCGTTAAGGAGCTCCGCTTCCCTGTCATCCTTCGCTATGACTAGTTCACCTGCAGGCACGTGAATGACCCACCATGGTAACTGAATGAATCGAAATTCCGTAGAAAATTGTTTATGGCTAATTCCTGGTGGGGAGTACTTATACCAGGATCTAATAATAGTCGGTTAAGACACGTACAATGGAACTAAAACTTAACTACAATAGTTGCATTATTTTACCGAAGTTCTGGAATTGAATCATTAAATAATAATGCTCGGATTAATTTTCCCTCGGAAATTTTTTTGTCAACCGAGACAAATTCCAACCGTCCGGGTGTAAATTGGAATTTTCGGATTTAAATTAAAATAGAAACCGAAATCCGCTGAAGTAGGTTGCAGGGCTGGTAGCGGTTGGCCGTTGGCCGGTACCTATTCTGCAGTGCCTGATTCCCTTGGACTTGATGTACTGGTAGGCGAGGTGAAGCCCCTGGGAGTTGAGCTTGGCCTGTATGGTGCCCGGTTGGGTGGCGATTGGGCTCTGTATGATGCCCGCGTTGTAGCCCGACTGGTGGGTGGCCGGGCACTGTTCCTTCTCTATAAGAACGCACCGTATCTCGGGACAGGTCTCGACCAACTCTTTCGCCGTGGCCGTACCCACCAGCCCGCCGCCAACCACCGCCACGTCGTACTGTCCCAATGAACATCTGAACAACAAAATGCAAGTTTAACATACCTGTTTTGTGCTCTGCGAGTGGTTGGAATACCGTAGATTTCGTGTCTGTCTGCCTCCTCTCGCTGGTTTGGTCTTTTGCTAGACGAAACCGGTCAGTAGCGGTGTAAGTCACTTTTGGCACTTTGGATATTTGTTGGGCACCCTCACTGCACTGTCACTGTCACTTGTACTGCCTAGTACATTACAGTGACTTACAGTACAAGTGACAGTGACAGAGCAGTGAGGACGCCCAAAAAACATCCAAAGTGACTAACACCGCTACTGAAGATGGCGAGCAGCCGAAACCGGTCTAGCAAAAGATCAAACCAGCTAGAGGAGACAGAAACACACGAAATCTACAGTAACAAAATGCAACTTCGCAATGCTGTTGTGTGGTCTGCCAGGGATTGGAATGCGGTAGTTCTCTCCATCTTTTTTTTCTATCCTCTCACTAGTTTGGTCTATTGCTAGGCTCCTCGTCTGTCAATATCTTCAGTAGTTGTGTCTGTCAGTATGGTGGTGAGCCACTCTGGCATATAGAATGCTTGTGCTGTATAAGCGAGAGGAGACTGGAGACCGCTAAAACTGCCGTGTAACAAAACGCAAGTTCCAACTACTTTATCTACTCGACGGAATATTATTGAATCGACGATACTAATTTGCGGTACTTGTTTGGAGATACCGCGAAAGTCACTACATGTTCCATGTAGTCAGTGACCCATCAACACTTCAAAGCCTAACTTAGTCAAATGACAATTGGAATAATTATTCACCTTGGCATAACTTTTTGAGAGAACGTCTATGACACGAGGTAAGTAGAAATGGATTCGTCAGGTTTTAATTCGGAGGGAATCCAACGAGCGATTGGCTTATATTCCTGCAATGTTCTGTCCCCTCGCCTGTTTGTTCATAAGCTAGACCGGTTTCGGTTAAAAGGTAAAACTGCGGCGGCAGTACCGGCTAACATACGCATGTACCTTAATATATCACTAATGTAATGTCAGCTTTTATGAAGTATGTGTAGGTATTAATATCAACACGGAAAAACAGCGATTAATCTGACATTTCCTTTCGTAAATTATGACTGCATAATGTATCATATTTACATCGAGATTTGAAATATTATCTGTCAACTTACAATTCGGAACACCTTTTATCAGCGCCTAAAGAAGCGAAACATCTTCTCGATTCATATGCGGTCAATGTTTTCAGGCATCTCGCAAGGGACATCATCAGATTAGTTTAAAGGGTGTTCGACTCATTTTCGGCCGATTTAAGAAAACATTTGTGCATTGTAGTGTTTTTGAAAATATGACAGAAATTTTTCATTCATCGGCCGAAACATTAATGATTCAATTGGTCATTAATACTCCATATATTTTCATGTTGTCTCCGAAAACACACAAAATCCTTTGACACGTTTGTCATTTGTCTTTTGATCACATGTGCGTTGCAATATGTTCAACTGCATATAGTGAAACCCTAGGGCTTGTGCACTAGCTTTAGGAAAAATTATTTCATTACAATATTTTAATAATAGAACGTTCAATACCCACCTAGTACGTGCGGTAATCTCTTCTTCATATACAACAGTTGGTAATATTAATCGGAAATAATCGGTTTGTAATCTAATATATATATCTGTCGTTAATATATTATAATTTGGGTTATATTCAATGAATGTGCATAAGGTTCAAACAAATATCCCAGTTTTACCACTAACTGAATGTTATAAAACAGTTTAAATTTAGGGGCATCATTAACATGATTAAACATCGGAAGACGGAAAGAAATATTCCGAAATTAAAGAAAAATATATCACCTCTGATAATTCGGTTCAAAGCCTACGCGTTTTTAAAAAATATCGAGTAATTTAATTAAAATGAAAAACATGGGCTGGTTTGGGACCGGCTCACTGCATCCTCCTAAACCTCTGATTACCAAATGTAATTTTCACGGGCCGCGTTTCACGACACTCCGAGGAGAGCGACTTTTTTTTAATATTCCGAGTTTTACGTTTTATCATTTTTATTTCTTTTTGTAATTTAATTTCGTAATAGTCAGTCGTGATTTCTAAATCCGTCGAAATTAAATTCCTTGGGCGCTTTGCGTTTTGAGCTTTCCATAAAGAAAGAGGAAGCGAGCGTAATTCTCCATTTACTACTGTTTATAATTCTGAGCCGGAGTGAACCCCGGAGCCATTTTAACGAACCGTGCTTTCAATTAATTTAATTAATCGTTTTCAACAATGAGTTGTGGCATTAACAATTGTTACTGTTATGATGGAAACAGGAGTTCCACTTCGGCAATAGTTCGGCAATTAGTTCTATTAAATACATTACCGATACGCAGTCCTTTGCCTTCATTCTGTAAAACAATTAGCAGTTGTAATCACCATTACATACATTCTTAGGACACAGATACACAGTTAACGCTGTAATGGACAGACCAGTTGGTTAATCAATAGAAACCGAATAGTACTGTCGAAAAAGTCGCAGCACAAACGTTTTCGAGGAGAATGAATACGTTACAGATAATTATAAGATCAACTAAATTGGTTGGGTTTTATTAATGGGCAATACTGACGTATAGCATCGGATTATTATTGTACTTGAAAAAATAGATTTTCCTTTAGATCAGTAAGGGAAAGTGTACATTAAAATTAACCTGTCTTGTGTATCAACTGGGGAAGCATTGCCATCCGTTGTGAAGTAAGGGTACTGGGGTACAAATTGCTGCCGTATAAGGATCCATCATCCGATATTCTTTAACCGTGCTAGGGCATAATATCGATATTAAGCAAATTATGATAATACCCGACGGCCACGATAATGTAATTGATTGAAATGCTATGCACGGGATACATAAGGACATAATGGAACTAGTACATGTGAGATGTGGAGCGTGGGGGACCAAGTTGCCGGGTGGAAGGAGGTCACTCTACCTCTAATACTTCACCAGCTAAACACCTAGGTATAAATCCCGATCTTCCCCGAAGATTGTTTACTTAAGGGAGAAAAAAGCGACAGTTTTGTTTGTCGCCCGCTCTGTACGTCCATTAAAGGGCTCTACTAGGGGTGCTAGGCGTTAGCGAGGGGTGTGATCACACTTGCAGGTAAAAGTGGTCCGCTCCCAGGGATCATCCTCCTATCTTCAACTTCTCCTCCCCATTGTCCAGACTGAATGTGTCCGACGAGACGTCACTTGAAGCGACCCGATTGTTACCACCATTGCCACTATCTTCGGGGGAATCTCTCCTTGCGGTCACGGATTCCTAGGGTCTCTTCACCGCTGGCTAATGGTCTCTCCAATGCGGTATATTTTTTATACCTTCTAGTTTTTTCTTAAGCGTCGGAACAACGGTCTTGCCATTGCATTACTGACTTGGAGAAATAAATAATGTTAGTTCTCTTTCTATATTTAATATGTCGAAATATTAAAGTAGAAGATTTTGAGAAGAAGACAAGATGAAGAGGAAATAAATTTGTTCAAATACTAATTGTAATGAACGGAAAACTTTCACTGATGACAGCCTAGAGAATGAACTAAAAATATAACTGTTCGTTATAAGAGGGTGGCCAATAATGGGAATGGTTTTGGCTACTAATGCCTAATCCATTCCTATTCAGTTTTAATGGTTTTAAGCTACTGCCCGCCATTTAATGTTTAATAATAGGGTGGTAAATAATTAATAATATGTGACGTTACTGCAAATAATTTATTATTTGATAATCATCGAGGTGTAAATGTATAAAAAGAAAGGTTGACAAATTTAAGTTTGGACGTTAGTTTAAGCTCCAGTTAACCTTGAGGCCGACCGCATGAGAGGGGCTCTCTAATCTGTTGCGGACTAAGTGGGTAAGGTCGGTCGGGTGACAAAACGGGGTGGGACAAAACCCGCGTTAAAACTGAGTGGGAAGCGGGGCCACTCTCGGGGCACAATGGAGGGTCCTCAGCCCAGTGTAAACACACTCCTCGCCGCTAATGGCCCCTCCTCTCACCTACCTACCGTCTGTCCGCCTTCCGCAACCTAAACATGTCCTAGCCACATAGCTATTAGACAACCCTCAGCACATACCCCCGACAACGGTTACCTTAACTAGCCTCCTGCAAACCGCTTTTAGGCTTCTTTTAGGCTTTACCATCTTCTATAGTTATTTAAATTTACAATTACAGATTTTCGGCACATATTCCATATAACGGCACGCACATTTTTCATGAAATAAAGTGTTATCCATTAGTGAAAAATATCTTTTACCAATCAATGTATAAATATTTTAGTAGCAAATATGAAAAACAATGAGTCTTACTTGTGCTTACAATTATAGGAAGGAATGAATATTTCCAAATGAAAATAATTTGATTTTATGACTCAATTGGTTTTTATCCTAAAATTAATAAACAGTCCATCTAGTATGGTCCCCCATCTTGTTACATCAATGATTCTATCTATCAAGATTTCAATATTTTACGGTCATTACATCAAAATTATTAGAGATTTCATTACTTACTTCCCAGGCCATACGTTGGCATAAGGGTTGGCATTACTATAGCAACATTGATGAATAACGAAACAAAAGTTGAGCAACTCAAATTAAAATTGACATTCTGAAAATCGATCGGAAGTATACACTTTTAACGGTATAATGAGACCCACAGGGCTGCGGTGTTGAATTGTAATCGTGCGGGTGTCGAAAACTCCAGTGTAGTACTGGCTATGACTGTCTAGCATAAATCGTGAAAAATTAGTTACATTATTTGGTCCCCATAATTCTGAGGGATTTGAAAAAAAAATTGGCGCTGTATTTTGCTCCACGCCGAATCGTACGTACGGTGAGGACACCTGTCGATACAAATCGGACTCCTTACATGTAGGAAAGGACTTGGAGCTTAATGGGGGTCACTGTCGGTTTTCCAGCGGATTTCTCGGCTTACCGGATTTGCATTGAGGACGGTTGGATTTGCGCCTTCGGTGATGGGGGGTGGGGCGCAACACGTGAGAGGGCCGGTGTAATGGATACATCTGCCCCGAGCCGGCGATACTCAGGCTGGTGGACAATGCGGACACTCTATCGCCCCTGTCGACTAATCCACAACACACATCGCCCGTGCTTCCCTTTCCGGCTCCTTTTGTGTAATGGAAGACACAAATACCCCGCCCCCGCCCAATACACAAAAGTCGACAAATCGGGCATACGCGGACCGCCACAATTGCAATATCGGATATAAGAAACCGGTACGAGGCCGGGGCCGCCGTACCGCGCGTTCCGGAATTGTGGCATATACAGGAAAGTGTGGTTCCAAAGCGGGTATTACATTCCTAATCCGAAACTTCGACAATGCGAAACGAACGCCTCGGCGCCCCTATATTTCACAATACCCACTTCACTTCAGGCGGTATTCATTCCATAGTGGCCCGGGCTCCCCGGATATTTAAGTACCCTCAGAATCTACCGTTACACGTATTCACCCGTGTCTATATTTGTGTGTACCGATACATCGTGAATGTGATTCAGCCGAATTGCAATGAGTCCGATCTGCTTATATTTTCAAAAACGCTCACTCAACAAACTACTGTCCCACTTCGAGGCAATCCCTTGCATATTGAATTTAATAGTTTTTCATTAAATAAATGAATACATTTTTCCACCGGTGTGACGTAACCGAAGCGTAATTGATATTATTTTTTAAAACTACTTGTATATCGCTTTGTGCGAATGAGTATGAATTAGGTGAAAGTGGGTATTAGGAAGGGTATTATAAATTGATTTGCAAATTTAAAATAACCTGAAAACCAGAAGATGTATAGGTGTTGTGTGAGTCATTTTATATCGGCGTGACCCTAATCGAATACATCAAAACGGAAAAAATTCGGGCGAATACCACAGAAATGATTTCTACTACTGAAATATTTAAAAAACGATAATACATTCATTATTGGGGGTTAGGTGGTAAGTAACCAGGGCTACTATATTAAATTTGCATTATAATATTTCAAGTACACAGTAAATTGTGAAATTGTTTTCATCGGTAACCGATGTGATCTGAAGTGACAGATAACGGAAAGAACCTAGTCTAAAAATCGAATTGTGTTGGTAAAGTCCAATTTCGTTTTCACAATTGAAAATGCGCCAGGGAAGTATTCTATTGAGTAGGTTTTCCGGTAAAATGGTGACCGGACGTGGAACGGGGAATAAAGGCGGTAATTGAATGAGGGGGGCGCCTCATGACGCCGGTCGAATCCGCCGTCCGCCGAATCTATAAAACCGGATTAAAATTGTCACGCCCCGTTTTGAAAGGCCGTTAACGCGTATAATGAAGTAAAATGATGAATGAAGCCCTAATGAACAAACGCAAATATGCATTAGTGCGGCTAATGTGCTAAAATTTCCCCCCCCTCGCCCCCTGATTATATATCCGTGGGAGGGGCCACCCGCTAAACATTACAAGCTTTTAACAACACCGGGCTCGCATTTCCGTCCGGTTTATTAAGTAATTCGGTAATAAATTGTAATAAAAAGGGGGGGGCTGTTGTTTAAATTCCATTGGGCGGTCGGCCTCCCGGCTAATGGTTTGTCCGACCCCATGGACCCGGCGGCGGTTTTAACTCGTACGCAATTGTCCGAAATTTTAACGGGCTCCACCGCCCCCACTAAGCTGTTTTAATATCAACGTTTTATCAACACCGTTCACGTTTTCGGCAAATGAATATTAAACGCCCGTTATTTTTTATTCTTTCTTCACGAAATAATTTCTGCGATTCCGCTCTACCGCGCTCATCGGTCTTTTTTTTTAAACGGTACGCCTGATTAAATGGCCGTAACATTTTTCCACTGTTACCCATTTAATCCCAACGGTTAACAACATGTAATCGTTCGAATTATATTAACCCGATAAAATAATTAGCGGTCTGATATAGAAGCAACACGAGAATGGGAATATAATTTCCCTGCTAGCTTCGAATTGCTGAATTATGTAATAATATTTAAATCGACGATGCATCATTTGTATTCTTGGCGATATAAAATTCGGTTATAATAATTTAGTTGTAGGTATAAACCACATTAAAAATGGAGTACTCGTTCAGACTATTCTTTAACGAGCTTGAAAACTATGTTTTATCAATGAATAATAGCTGAATTGTTCTTATCACTGATATTCTCGAAATTTTTAAACAATTATGTTGATTGATATCTATATATATTATACTGGCACCGGATTAAAATATGTTGATATTGAAAGTGGGACATTAAAAGAAGTACCAAAAATAACGGCCGGAATTTTGCCTGTTGGTGGGAAATTATTACCCAACCTACATAAATAAATATTGGTTACTACCACTCACATATGAGGGCAACTGTTTTTCCTGAAATGAATACATGCAAATTCGTAATCTCGCAAGAAAAGCGACATAGACAAGTTAATATGAGGCTTAAGAGGTTAGCGTATTAGGGTAACATGTGTTCATTTTTCGCGGCGCGGGGTTTGGTGAATGAAGCGTGACGCCCTCTCGGTTGGGCCTATTGGTGTCCGGCCCTCCCCTATGGTTAAGCCACATTAACCCTTGACTCTTACCCGACTTGATCATCATCCTCAGTAACATCGTCCTCAGTCCACAACAGATGGTGCCCCCCACATGTGTTTATCTACCGTATTATTAACTGACCTTTTGAATAAACCCAAGCATGATTTTGAATATGCAATCCGCATTTTGATCGGTATAACATTTTGTATTTATATATAAATATATAATCATATTTTATTGCGTGCTTGTATTTTATCGTGTTCCAGATATTTTTCCTGAACAATTAAAAGTCGATAACTGCCAAATTTCAATGAGTTACGCATTTCGGAGCTAATACATCTGTCTGTGGGGGTGTACATGTTTGCTGTGTGCGAACGGATTCGTTTTCACATTCTGTGGATTTTATATATTAATATTTTTCCGTTCTCCGTCATTTAAATGAATCTTATTTATTGGAGTAATTATTTCGCGAATAAATATTGTTCCACGCCGATATATTTTCAGAATGTATCAACTTTGATTAATAAATAGGTTACAGAATAACGAAAATCAAGTTATTATCCTTATACGATAACAAGTTTACATTCGTCAATGTGGAAGCTAATATTACTGCAATATTAGTTAAAGAAAGTTCCCAATCTCACTTTATAAACGTCTATAAAATTCTTTCAAGGAAATTCTTTCGAGCTGTTAATCAGGGCAAGTAATGTCTTGTCACGTGAATTTCAGATATATTTTATATATACATTAAAATTAAATACATTTTTTCTGTGATAATGCCAAATTTTTTGATAGCAGTTATAAATTCCAGTACAGAAGATGACTGACCACCACCAGATCAACAATACATTGCATTTCTAATAACTGAATGATGATATTATATTCCGGTTTGATATCAGAACAGGTAATAACAATTATTATTATTTTGCTGTGCTTGAAATTCTCGGTATTTCTGCCGCCTCTTTCCAACCTGCCCGGATTAATAAATCAAGCGCCAGAGTTGTACAGGAAAGACAATTAAAGACACGGTTACGGCAAGAATTCTTCGCCTGAATTAATTATCTCCCAAAAAATACGAGAAAAAGAACTGAAACCGCCCTGTTGCTTCTTTTACAGAGCGTTGTTTCACTCTATTTATTCCATTAAATTAATTATTTTTATTTATTCTTGTGTGCTTCCTTTCATATTCTAATTGTTTGCGCGCAGAGGGCAGAATTCTGCCAGTGGAGGAAAACGCTGAAAATTAATATGTCAAAACGGTCTTTTCAGCGACGGCAAAAGAAAGGCGCCTAACGAGCGAAATAATTAAGAAATGAATCTCCCGGTCGTACAACTTCGCACTTGGTTCAAAGCAGTCTGGAGATACTGAGGCCTGTAAAAAAACGTCCCGCTACCTCATCGACCCCAAGGTTTTCTCGAATATTTTCTTATCCGAGGGATGGACGATATCGACTACAGCATTTCAAACCTCGAATTGTAAATTATATTTTGTGTTTAAATGCAAACGTCGATGGAAGGCGGGTTTATTTTCAATGAATAAAGGAATCATTTTCAATGCAGTTTCCTTGTCGAACAGCATTTCTTAAAATTATTACTTTAACAATTTACAACAATTAGAAATATGGTGTATTTGAATATTTAGTATATACGTGGATACGGCGAGAGGTAATGAAAAATCACGAAGTCAAACAGATTTTTCGACTAAAACTTTACTTTTAGAACAACATAATTTTCTTATAACAATCTGCAGAAATTATAATTTCTTTCGTCCAGATACTTACAAATACCTAGAAACTAGGAGGCCAGTGTAAGCCGAGTATATTGGACGAAAAACGTTCCAGAGCTGGAAGGTTGAAAAAGAGTTTCACAGTAAATTAGCCTGCGGAGGGGGAGGGCAGAGTTCGGGTAGAAATTTTAAAATAAAAAGAAAAAAGAAATAGGTTATCCTTCCATTTTTCCAGAGCTGGAGGTTAAACCGAGCATCCCCAACAATGGCCTTTAGGGGTCGAAGAGGAGGAACGGGGGCAATTGAAAAAGAGAGAACGACTGGAATAGACAATTGATGAGGGACCTATTTCTGAGATATGAGAGAGAGAGAAAGAGAGAAAGATAAAGGAGAGAGAGGGCGGTGGGGGAGAGGGATGGAAATAGGAGAACAACAATGGGTAGGAGACAGGGGGAGAAGGACGGAAGAACGCCCGGGGCCTGTGTTTTGTTGGGCTCCAGCGATCAATACACACATACAATTGTTATATAACTTGAACTGCCACCCAAATTGCTGTATTGCTCGCTGGCTCCGCTCCTGATTACTTTCCTATCCCCCGCCACAGCCCCACCATTGTTCCCAGTTACACTGTTTTACAGTTTAGTACTCCTCCTCCTCGTTCCCTCTCTCTCTTTCTCTCCTCCACCGTTGGCTTCAGTCGGCAGTTCACTCTCTCCCTCTCCGTCGGCCGGCTCTCTCCGGTTGATTGTCGCACTCTAGACGGCACACTCCGGTCACAAAAGGCCCCACTAATTGTTGTCCTTTGGGCCCGGGAGCGGACTCCTTTTCTGGATCCGCTTCCCGTTTCCGCGACTCCGGGACCCCTTGGGAAAATCCCATTGTTTCTGACTAACGAGGCGCGCCGGCATTTCTTCCCTCCCGTTTTTTTCGACTCGGAGACGCATTCATGAAACACATTTTAATCCGTCGATTGAAGCGTTAAATATTAATTGGAAGACCCTCTTTTCGGGTCGGTCCCGAAAAAACTATGAATATATTTAGTGTTCGTCCACCGGGCCAACTCTATCGAATCCCGACGGGGATTTTTATCGTCGGGCCTCGCATTTTACTTACTGGGAACCTGCTGTAGAGTATGTATGATGTTCCTCCTGCGGTTCCTCCGAACCGTTGCTTTTATTAATTCGTTTAAAATGTTTACGCGAATATTATAAACTAAAAATAAAACAAAACAACAACTACAACTAATTGAGTTCTACACGTACGTTGTAGATATTGACAAGCAAATATTGGTAGATATTCTCATTACTCCAGGCGAAACGAATTACAATGTCTTAATTATGGGGTCTATATGTACAGATTAAGTAAATAGTATAGTAAATTAATATTTTCGATCTGCGTTACATAGATATTTAGACTTGTTAAATAAAAGACTAAAGGCTTTTAGACTTTGTTCAGATTAAGGGTCATTACTGGAACCAAAAAAGGAGGGATGAATAGGAGGAGAATCAAAGTACGTATGTATCCCTGGAGTAAAGGAAAAGCGCGAGTGGGGAGAATTAGATGATATTTGAGGCGGAGGGAATGATATTATACGGTGGAATGAAGTCGTGATAGTGGGTGGTGGTGGTGGTTGTGGTTGGGTGGTGGCGAGGGGTGAAAAACAAGCCCTTCCAGAGCAGAAGGCGTAGTTGCGTGAACGCATTTAGCGGTTTACACACTTTATTACCCTCCGTTCCGCAACCGGCCTCGCCCACAGCGAAGAGACGATGATAACGTAAGAGCTGGGGAAAGAGAGCGAGTGGTTTCTGACGGAGAAGGAGGGGAGCGGGATGGAAGAGAGGGAGAGTCAATTATTGTGGTAATGGTCCCGGGCCTAATCCATTCACCGGGTATCATTTGGTGTTATGATCCCCAGGGAGCGGAGGGAAACCCCAGTCCTGCTGGTTGGTAATAGAGTTATTACTGGGGAGGTGATTATGCCGCTATTAGGGGTCTCACAGAGGGGTGCTCCGATTGTGCTCGGCTCCACTGTCTCTCGGACCGCCCCCGCGGTTAATGGCCGGCCTCTTCTTTTGGCCGGAAATTAATTGACCTCCGCTACCCTTATATTCGGCTTTTGATCCTTTGAGCAATGAAAATCAACCTCAAAAGGATGCCGACCGAGATGCTCTCAGAAAAAGGATAAAATATACCTAATCAAAGCTACCGTCCCCACTGGGAAGGTCCCGTACGTTGGTAACATTCCTTTTGCAAAATTACGAGCCTATTCTCTCCAGAGCTACAGCCATGGCAGAATATTTCAATACAGCGATGATCTATTGCAATGTGATATTGTTAATAGAAATATGATACGAAACATCAGCTATCTCACATACTCTTCCTATGAATGCATAATTGCTCCTCCTCTTCAATCCCACTCGTGTTTCATTTTTTATCTATTTGCCAACACATTCTCTGTTATGTTTAATTCCAATGTAAATCAATGTACCGATTGAACGGAGTTTGATCTAAGTTTTAAATTGTGGTCATCATAGTGGATTCTTGTAATTTCCATATCTTGTGGTATGCACGTACAACCTCGCCACATCTGCCTCTCCGAGTTGAAATATAGGCGAGAACACATTGCCGGGATCGGTTCGGCAAATGAATCATCGGCGGTGGCGGATATTGAAATATAAAGGCGGCTTAGCCGGTTAAAGCCGCTAATTATTAACCGATTTCGAAACCGGAAAAGAAACAGATGTTGATAACGGCATTGGTGGGTCAGCGATCGGCCGGCTCTACAACGGATAAAACGGAACATTTTCGCCGACCAATTAAGCACTTAAAACTCAGAGCCGTGTCTTGCCAATTTACAACCCTTAAATCGAGAACCCTCTGCCCGAGTTAGAGTCTAATTATACCGGCTAATGGGTGTTTCTTCCTTGACCAGGTAAAGAGATACCTGTCGGTTATCGTAGATCTCCTTCAATCCCCAGAAGCATGAGGGTTTCGTTTGGTCAGAAGCCGCGGTTTTGTTCTAATTGGGACCGAAAGGTAATAATCACCTACTGCTGACTACCGTTGGTTGAACTTTGGCCACCGGTATTATGTTTCCTGGAGCGGTTCTGTAGTTAATTGCCCACCTATTAAATACCAGTGGGACTTATCTACCGTCGTGGATTAGACCCAATCATCGTTACGATACACAAAGCGAAAACGGAACTTCACATTTGCGATTACGTTACTACATTTCCGATGAGCTGCTAGGTAGGCGCCTTTCGTGTACATAAGTTATATATATATATATATATATATATATATATATATATATATATATAAAATATTGTGTGTGTATGTGTAAAACACTAAACTCTATCTAAAATATTGCTGTGGTAAAACAGGTTCTCAGAGGAGCACAGTACAGGTGGTATATACGTACGGAATGTTTTTCATTAGGTACACGAATAAAATAGAACGTGATGCGGCTTCACAGACCTTTTAAGTTGATATACATTCTTCGGGGACAAATAGACTAAACATGCCCCACATTATGTTAAATAATCGGCAAATATGATACTTCAATGGTAAACCCACCCAACACGTTCGACGAGAGTACGGGCCAGAAACGAACAGTGAGGCAGAAACTAGAGTACTGCACTAATTGAGATCAATTCCTTTCCACATTTCTTAATTACGCAACTAGCTCTTATCTTGTATTGTTGTTACCCACATTTGTTAAATAAATTCTTCCCGGAATGTTTTCCATCGGACGAAATGATCCATGAGAAAATAGAAATTAATAATTCAACTTTATTGTCGAGGAACGCTTTAGTGCAATTTTAATGCCATTTCCTAAGGGAAGTTCATGATTGCAGGTTTTTTTTTATAAGTATTAAATATCTTCCAGAGTTTTGTCTGTCGAGCGGCTGGTGATTGTGAGCCAACAAAGGGAGGGGCGTGTCATTGTGCTAAGTGTATCTAAAGTTGGATCGATAAGGTCCACACAATACAGTTCCACCTCTCTCCCTCCCTCCAACCCACCCACCCACTCACTCCCTCTCTCTCTCTCTCTCTCTCTCTCTCTCCATCTATCTATCTCTCTCTCATCTGGTTCGTGCTCTCGCTCGCTCTAATGTGGCCAGTCGAAGAGGGAGAGAGACAGAGGATGAGGAGAAGGGAGGAGGACGGGTACGGGGACGGGGTGTTGTGTCCATTACTGGTCGGGGCCGGCCCGAGGGGGGATAACTGGCTTTTAGCCCTCCCTCTCCAACCCACGCCGCTTCGCTTTGTCCTATCCACTTTACCCACGTGCTCTCCTCTCTCCACCCTCCTCCTCTTATCTTACTCCTCATCCTCCTCTATCTCGTTATTCTCGGCCTCTTCTTGTTCTACTATCTCTCTCTCTCCCGCCGGCTCTCTTCATCATAACTAAGTTTGGGCCAATGGTCACGCTCCCGGTAATACGCTCGGACGCCCTGCAAAGTATTCCTCCACACTGCAGGAATACGGATTTTTTTCCTTTTCGGGGGTTATTTTGATCAAGGATACATTATTCGTGTCCTACCGGGGTCCCCCTCTTATAAAATAACTTGTTTATTCATCGAGTCCAGTATGATATTACAATAAGAAACACACCATACAATACAAAATCTGCATTGGTTGGAAGTAAGAACACAAATTGCGATGAAGTAAAACTATCTAGGAGAAAATGAAAACTCCCAGATAGGGCTCTTCATCGACTCTCTGGCTGCAATTTCGGCAAATTGTAGTAGGGCATATTGTGACCACGCGGAGATTGTTGGAGCGAGAATTACGGGAAAATTAATTTATGGAGTCCTAACGTCTTCCAATGGGTCCCGGCCACTGCGATTTATATCCAGCAGCACCTGCATAGGCGTTCCTACACGCACACACACACACACACACACACACACATATATATATATATATATATATATATATATATATATATATATATATATATAGACATATACCACATAACCAATACCACATTCTCGTAGCATTTATTCTAACCTTATATATGAAGATTCTGTTCATGGACCTAATAGACGGTCACCAAATAATGGTCCTATAAAGGCTGAATTTGATAAGGCATTGGTACTTGCTTATTGCTTCAACTACACGTCTTTATTTTTTGTCACTGTGCCAATTGTCCACTGCCATATTATCTATAATAGTATAGATTCTATGTTCTATAATAGAATCGCCTTCGTTTATTTTTTTTCTCCGCTTTTTCTTATTCACTCTATGAAAGTTATTTATTAAAAAAACAATCACAATCCTCCCCACGGGGTTTTTGTACTGGGGGCCGCTTTACGGGAAATTTCTTCTTTTTCCCTCGGCCCCCAACCAACGTTTTTCTTTTCCTCTATCTCTATCTCCCTCTCACCCTCTCTCTTTTCTTTTTTTTCTCTCCCTCTCTCCTTCTCTCTTTCTCTCTCTCACTCGTAAAACCAAGTAATCAAAAGATATTGGTCCAGGATCCTTCATTTCACGGCGGCGAATTTTCCTTCTTCCAACCCCTCGAGTAACCCCCCACCTTAATGGTTATCAGTTATGTGGTGGGTGAAGTTTAGCCGAAAAAGATGGAATCTCCGTTTCAGACTCCACCCGTTTTCTCATGGACTTACTACATTTGTTCATTCTAGTTTGTATATATGTACACAATTATTTATACAGGATCATTCGACGATGATTAATTCGATATATATCTAAATTATATATTTCTAATAGGTAATAAAATTAAGTGACTTGTCGAAGATTGTATATATCATAGATATTACTTTTTCACATTTGTTTATATTTTTTACTAGTTACTGGGACTTAAGAGTAATTTAGTGGTATATTTAAATAATTAATGATAATTTGAAACAAGTTTGAATCCGGACGGTAAATTAAAATTGATTCGTAATTTTTTGCTTACTTATGAATACTAGAAATTTTTCCATTGTATCGTCACAACAAGTTGTTTTCGTTCTTGTTATGTAGACTCTTGTTCTTACCGCTTCTGCGCACGTTAAAGCCTTTTTAGGAGCAAACCATGCAATTCCGTTGGAGGTACTTCTGTGAGGATGTCATGCATACATTTTTTAAATACTAAGTTGGTATATAATCATTAAGTATTATGAATTGCAAATATATGTTACGCTATAACTTTATGCAGTAAATAGTAACGGCAGTAACACTATTACAAATATAGAAGCGAAAAAATCGCAATTAACCCCGAAAACATATGTAAATTGTATTAACTTTATTAAAATTATTCAAAGGAATATAACTGTGGATTTACAAGAAGAAATTGATACGTAGTGTCCCTAATCAAATATTACATATGTGATCCTCAGTAGATAGGATAAGAAAGTAATTTCTGACATCCCGAATTATTTCTTTATGTAATAACCCGAGTGATTCGAAGCTTGCCGATATCGAGTAATAGAGGACTAAAGGAGGGCAATAAGCCGTGGCCATTGAACTCCACGGTCGAGTAGGAGACAGAGAGCGAGAGAGAGCGAGGGGGAGAAGTGAGGAGGGAGTGAGAGAGGAAGAGAGTAGTGGGATTTGTGTTGGCTGTCTCGGCAGCAATAGTGAGTGCCTTTCAGTTGGTAGATTGTGTCCGATTCAGTTGGTTTAATCTAGGTTGAAATCGCGACCCCCGGCACCAATCCAATCCCGACAGGGGGGACCACAGATAGAGGAATGGAAGAGAGATGCGGGTGGGGTGGGAGGGAGGACGGTGAGTATAAAAAGAGGGAGACGAAATCGAAAGAGGGAGAATATAAGAACCGATTGGATAAAGGATGGGGTCAGTGCCTCAAATATTGTACAGCTCCGCCGACCGACAGTGAGGTTTCAGATATGAAAAGAATTATAAATTAAAGCTCGTTGATATAAAGCAGGTTGAAAGTCCCTGTTATAACAGTATCTGGAAATCATAATTATAAATATCTTAAGAAATGGAAAACAGAAAAGTCGTCTTCACACCCCCCATTTTGAGCGCAGGCTCTAGTAGAGTACTACTTTTTATGGGAAGAATCGGGACGGTCAGCGACAACGTCCTACGACGATGATTAATGTTATGTTATTATTTTGTACGTTCCTTTTATTATATCATATTTATATACCCCGTAGGGCAATTGGATTCGTAGTCAATTTCGGTGGCTACATAATTCTAGTGCCTAACGAAAATCAGTAGATTAGAATACTCGTTACTGGCGCCAGCATTCAACAGACCACCCACAGTTAAGAGGAGTATAAACAGAACCAAAGGATAAACTTAACAGGATTATTCCTATATTGAGAGGTTAGGGTTGGCGTCTGGCAAACAGAAACAATGGGTCTGTGGTAGGGCGGTCTCGAAGTGACTGTGCTGGGCCGTCGGCCTCTAACTTTTAAATCCGGGCCCATCAAAGGGCTCCAGCCGGGGGGGGCCGCCACTTTTGTCTGAATTCCGTCCGTCACGGATCACCGGGTTTTTCCGAAAGAAAAAACCAGGCTAATGTATTTTGAACACTATCGTTTCTAGTATTATGGGGCCTTAAAAATGAAATAGGCTATTGTCCCGAAGGGAACAATATCGTTTTTCAATATTTTGGCATTCTACCGTTCCTGAATAATATCTTTTTGAACGTGCAGATTCGTTACGGTCGTGCGATGCACTTTTGTCCGTTCGTTAGGTGGGCACGAATTCTAGAGAGACTCCCGACTACTGTTTATAACTACAGCGAGTTATAAAATGAAATATTAATGTGCGGAAGTATATGTGAAATAATGTATTGAGCGTGAAGAAATTATTTTATTTAAATTGCACTCCCGTTAGTTAGACCGATGTAACGTGACTGTTTGATTCGGTAAAATAAAAGTGGAGTAATAAAAATTTGAAGCGAAAAAATATTTAGGGAAATATTTCTGGCGTGGTGAAGTCCGGGGAGCTACTAACTGATGAAGCAAGCGATCCCCTCTTACCGCAGGTTAAGTCTGGGAAAAGGATTAGAGGCAGATGGTTGGAGGGCGGGGCGGGGTTATTCGACTACTTTGCTTTACCTGAACTTCTTAACTTTAAGTGGATAACATGCGCCAGAAACAATAGCTCCCTTAGTAACCGAGGGCCCGAAAGGAGCGCCCTTTATGATGAGTTCATGGACTCTCCCTCTCTGGGGCCGGCTTCTGGTTTTCGTTCGGTCGGAAAATTCCAGACATAACTTTACTTAGTCGAGCGATCTTCGGGCGTAAGCTTATTACTTTTGTTCTCCGCTTTGTGGGTTGATCGGACCATCCCATTGTGAAACGTAAATACGCTAGCCTCTATTCAAAATTGTTTCTAAAACACTCTAATCTGTTACTCAGACAACTTACACAAAAGAGAACCAAGATTGCGGTCTTTCATAGGTTACGGTTAATGGAATCTGTATTTAAGGAAATGAAGAATAAATGTGAATTGCCAGTAGTAATGTATTCTACTGAAGAAAGGATTTAAAATTAATAAACCTTAACCTTTGGGACTAATAGTTGGGGCAATTCTATAGATATAAGAATAGAATATCAAAGAAATAATCAGTACCTTAGTCCTCTTTACACTGCACCATGTCTATCTATATATGAGCTTGTCTAATCATTTGAGTAATATCCGGTATGTGGAAACTTTCTTAGAGAAATTAGCGAGAGGAAGTTGACACATAGGTAGTGTGAACGTAACCTAATGGGATTGCACCAGGTGGTATTGTTCCGGTGCAAAACAAAGAAGGCGGGACTGATAGAGGACAATTAGGTCCGTAGTGAATTTTATAGGCATTCGTGAGTACATGCATAATTGGTGCCTCGGTATAATTCCGATATATAAATGGTATTGTAATTAACGAACCGGGTCAATAATTGCGTCCATTGTCCACGGAGCAAAAATTCAATTTTACCTCTTGTCGTGGAGGATCGTGGCCGTGTTACCGGCGGCTAAGAGCTTGTTGGAACAGGCCGAGTGAGGGAGAACGGCGTCCTAAGTAAAGGGCAACATAAAATAAGTTTAAAAAGCGCAAGGGGCTTCCGACCCTCTCCGAACTTGGTATTGGGGGGGAACTGGAGGACGAAGGAGAGAAGGAAGAGGGAGGGAGCGATAGCGCGTTCGGGGAAGAGCCGAGAGAGAGCCACCCCGCCACCGGGGTTAATTACACAAGGTACAAAGTAAAACCGCTACAAAATGTAGAGACCGTTTCTTCACTATCCAACCTCAACTTTTATTACACGCCTGGAGTTGGGGGATCCACCTTCCTGCAATTAAACTTTACAAATACCGCACGATCTCTGCTAATGAAGAAAAGTGCTTGACCAGCGATCGTCCTTCCGAATCCACAGAACTGGTCTGATGAGAACAACGACCTCATACACAGCCCCGCTAATAGGATATACATGGTCGTACACGGATGTGTTTCAAACTGCATCCGGCACAAAACCATAGATGGCGAAAATAATTTCTGTGATAGACAAAACAAGCGAAACTAAATTCAAATTTACCTATATATATTTTCAATACTTATAAAGTTGTATCCTGTCATTTGGAAGGGAAATTTCCGAACACTTATTGCCATCAGTGCTTTAATCTTCTCTTTTCCGATACTGTTCTAGAGACCATCCTATTGTAAGCTTTAAATGGTAGGTCTGGCTCAGTATTATTACTGTCTGACTTATCCGGACTATTCTCCAGGTAGAAACGAACGCCCGTAAAGGGTTAAGCTATTAACCTTTCACACAAAACGTTGCAATGGTATATATACATTTACAATTCTTGTATTCTTAAATCGGTATTCCCCGTATACAAAATAATATGATAAAATAAATAAATATTAAATGATTATTCCGTGTGTAGGTTTTTTATTATAAATATCAACTCAATTCAATTTTATTATTAAAATGAAATACTATTACTAGAAACAATATTCGAAAGTGTATTCTTAAAAAAGTTGGTAACTTATGACGTACCCTGGATCCTTGAACCATTAACACGCGAACATCAATAATGTTTAAATTGATTTAAGTAAACGTCCCTGCGACATCGACTTTGATGAGGATTAAGCCGCAGGAATGGAGCTTAGACGTCCTATTTCTTGTTACCGGACAGGAGTCGCTAAACGCTAGTCTAGGTTGTCAAATCACGGTCAAATATCCTTCTTCTTTGATTTAGATGAAAGCAGAAAAAAGAGGAAGACGGAGGACGAAGAACGGAATTGTTCTTGAATAAGATGAGAGAAGTGGTTGAAGAATATTGAGAGGAATCGTGCTCGGGAATATGCAGACTGCTTTTGTTCACCCTGGAATTTATTTATCCAATCCTATTTATTGTTTTGATCAATTTCCACTTTAGAAAATCCTATAAAATCTGTAGGATAGCGCTGTATAAGCGCTATCTGTAGCGCTTGCTCTGTGTTATGTTTAGGCGGATGTCGGTTGTGATCAGTGGATGGGGCGGCGGGAGGGGAATTTAAAGAATTTTCTTGTGGTTGGAAGAAAGGTGGACGCCGGGTGAAAGCGAGAAAGAGAAGTGGGAAGTTGCGTGTTACCGCGGGCCCTGATGTTTACAAACTCCCAGGCGCAACAACAAGAAGCCGAGTTTAAAAACTTCTTTAAGGAGCGGCCCTTCCCAAATTGGCAGCCCGATCCCCCCTCGCTTTTAAACTCCTCCCCCGGCTCTCCGGCAGAGGTGTTTCTTCTTCTTATTCTTTCGTTCCACCCCGGCCTTTTTTCCCCTTCTCCTGATTAAACGGCCCTAAAGGAACAAAAGTATTCGGCCGCCCGCGAGAGCGCTAATCCTCTTTCGAGTTGTTTCTCAGCTGGGGGCGAGATACCTTAATCTGACCCACCCCAACACCCCCCCCCCGCCGCGACCACGATATTTACCGTTTAGCCGGAAATGGTTGGTTCGAATAAACGCTTTTATCGTCCAATCGCCTCCGTCTAAACCCTCAAACGGGCTTTCTGAAATGGGGTCGAATAGTGAATTACTGTTAACAAAAGACCCTCTAAATGATGTCAGTTTAGCCGGATCCCTAATTATTTTTCGCTCGAGTACGCTATGTTGATTGGCACTCCTTAAGCAAACGTAAATATATAATATATATATATATATATATATATATATATATATATATATATATATATATATATATATGTTTGTGTGTGTGTGTGATTAGTTTCGCAGTTTTAATTCCTTGATGAATATAGAAACAGTGGCATTCAATTTACAATCTCTGATGTACACACACATACACAAGATTATATAGCCAATATAATCTTGAATGAGTAAACTTTTCTGAATGAAACAACTGTTTTCCTGGGGTGTACGCTTTTGTCCGATTTGGGAACGCGGCGGATTCAATAATATGCGAAACGCGATACCAAGATAAACAAAATAATCAACAGGATACGCGTACTTATTTCGACCCCAGTTCAAATATGAACAGTGAAAGTTCCCCTGGATTATAGTGTGGGGTGGAAGAATTGAAACATCGGTAGAGCGTTAACCGACAATATGTCGGTGGGAGGAGGAAGGAGAGCAACAGGAGGACCAGCAAGCTATGTTGGTAGCACGCGACCTCGCGAGGGACACGCGTGTCCCTATTAGCGGGCCACGTGGACTCGCACAGCCGAGAGGCGGGGAAACAAAGAGGAAAACAGGCCGAATTAGAAGAGGGCCCCCAGGACAATTGTAACCCCATACCCCAACTCGCCATACCCCCAACTGGCCTTCCATTGTTCCTATCGGTTTCCACAGAAACCCCATCCACTCTATGAAATACATCGAGCTCCTCTTGAGATCACAATAATTACACTGTCGCTGAGTGGCGGTAACACGGCGCCCATTAACTCCGTGAGAATGAAGGGAAAAATTAATACACGACCGCATTTTGTAGCTCCTGAAAATTGTTTGCCCTTTCGTCAGATAAACATTAGTTGAATATGGGATGGCAGTCGAGGAAAGAGTAATGCGGTTCGGAACCTAAGTTAAACTGTATTTGCTCACACACGTATTTGCGGTAAACGTTAACCGGGAACGCAACGCCCCAGGATATGTGAAACATAATTAGTATCTTACTTGATGCTATGTATCGTTTCCCCTTAACATTTTTATGCTTTCCTGCGAAACACCAGTTACTTTAATTACTTAAATACTTTTATAACATAAATATACACACGTGTAAAATAAGATAATTCATTGTGACACAATGAATGGACTAATTGAAAATATTAAATATCATTTATACAAAGAAATAAATATTTCAGATTGTAAACGATTGTACACATTTTATGGATGGATAAAATTGTATCAGTAAAGCGTGGAATTCCTAAAAATAGTTTTAATAAAAAAGGATTTTGTTAATTTTGAGGCATTCGAGAAGACAGAAAACTATTGCAAAAGAGTAAGAAAGGGATCGGGATATTATAAAAAATACAGTCAGTTCAGTCTATTTGTAAATCGAATGAGTTTGAAGGTAAGGGGGAGCTAGTGTTACCTGTGAGATACAAAGATACGCATTCTCCGAATAAAATGAGCCAGCGGTAATTTTATTGGCTTTAAAGTCTTTTCGCCAGCCTCGTGTGTGGGCGGCCAATTCTCGAAAAGAAACCGTTCCTTTAGCCAAATAAAAGGCGGTAACCGAACACCACGGCGGGGCCCCCCAGGTAGGCGGAGAGGAAACGGAGAGACGGAGAAGAGAAAGAGAATATCTAGTTAATATTCTTGGGAAAGTGCCTGAGGAAAAGGCAGAAGAAAGAAGGTTAATTTGGGGCCATTTATTGGGGCCCACCGAGGGGTGAAACGAGCCGCCATTTTTATACACGTCGCCGGGAGAAAACCCAGAGGGGGGCACGTAAAAGGTTAACAGCCAATAGAGCCTCCGCCTACCCAAAAACACATATCACTAGGAGTGTTATCCGATACTCTTTTATTGCAACACTCTTACTATTTACCATTGTTATTTCCATTTTGCTATCAGTCGATTATACCGAAATGAGAGTACACTTATTTATCACAATTTTAAGATAATGTTCACCGGTTAATATTTCACGGTGCAAGGTTTACTGTCGAGAAATTGCTCTTTCATATCTCTGATTCTTGCTACAGTCAGTAACATTCCATTAATAATTCTTTCCACGTGTCAACCAATTTTTATATTTTAATAATACTAAATTCATAACATAAAAATGAAATATTCTATAATAATTTAGGCGCTACCTACTTACACTTTAGTGATACAGTCCGTCATAAACAAACAGATTTTATCTGTCAAGTTAGAACTATAAATTCAAATTATACACAATTTTTTCTATAGATCTAAATAATTGCAACTAAATATGTGTTATATTGTTGGATTCAGATGAATGTACGGATGAAGGGATAAATGTTATACTTTATATTTTCCCGGTTCAAATAATTTAAAAAATTAAAACAGCGACGTTCCTGATTAATAATGCGCCCATTTCGCCGGATCAAAATCTGAAAAATAACTTTCCAGACTAAAGTTTGAACTGAGGGGAAAAAAAGGATATATTAGCAGGACCGCCATTAAAATACGAGCGGCCCCGAGGCAAGAAATATTCGCGGAGCTTCTCTGCTTCGCCTTTGATCTGGAAATCTCTGTTTTAAATTGAACTTTTTGTCGTCACATCATTTGTTTTCATTCTTGCTCGTTTCTCTCTCATCTTTTCCGTATTCTTTCCCACTAATTTATGCTTTATCCTCTGCCGGTGCCCGAGGGCGAAATGAATATGTTTAATTAAAACGGTTCTGAGGGATAAGACTAGCTGGTCCAGCGTTTCTTTTGGGGCCTTTCAGCGAACACAAATTAATCAAAATAGTAAGTTTCCACTACAAGTCGTTAAATTATCAATTTAATTTGGCACGTGATGTGGCTGCCTCAATACGCCATATTTGGTCTCTCCTTCCAACGCTGATTGTAATTTACATAAGATTAACGCCTTCCAATTACGTGTACACACCTATATAATTTATTCGGTCCGGACGGATATCTTAAAAATAACGTGAGCGTACAACATAGTAAGACTGGTAGAACTAAACTGCATATTTATGCGGGAATATATCTGCACGGATAAAATTATAAGTATTAATATAACAACGCGGCTTGAAATATGTGTGTATATAGGGACAGTTGTATTAGAATTAATCGATTTTCTATTAATATAAAGTGGAATGTTTTCGACTGGTGTGAACCAGATTAGACGAGAAGCTTAATTCCGTTTGCCCGGAGAGCGCCGAGGGGGTAATAACAACAGTTGGGCGTAAATTGGAGAGGCAAAAAGAGAGTCCGTTTTCTGCTACTAGCAGAGCGTTGCTCTTTTCCTCGCGGAGAGTAACATTGTTTAAAATACAGTAGGTTTGTCGACATTTAGAGGAGGTATAAGACCGTATAAGAGGTAGGAGAGGTAAAGGTATAAAGAGGCCGGAGGAAAGGGCGGCCATTTGTGGAGGGGAGTGGCTGGGTACCGCGAAGAGAGGGAGAGGATCAAGAGGAAAAATATGGAAATTAAATGTAGGGAGGGGGACCGGGAAAAGAGCTTTTCTCTTATATAAACCTCTAAAAGAAAACAGCGGGGAGATCCTTGCGGTCGGATTTATATTTATTAGCTTTGTCTAAACAGATAGTATTATCTTCTTTGGCCCGCCGCCGCCCCGGCCCCCGTAAGACTCTAACGGCTCCGCCGCCTTCTTGTTCCCTTTTTATTTCTTCCATATTCTCTCTCTCTTTCGTACCCCTCCCCTCGCTCTCTCCTTTCTTGGAAGGACGAAGTTGTACAATTCATGTAGATCTCCCGGAGCAAGGCCCCTCTCATCTCCCAACTTTACATTTCCTTATTCCTTCTTTTCCTTCCCTGCCCTCTGTCACAAATCCCTCCGCTTCTTCTTCCTCCCCACTCTCATCACGGTCTTAGATAAGGTTTTTCCCCTTAGACAACGTCTCTTACCCCTCCTTTCGTCGCTCGTACCTTTTTTCCCGGTTTAGCTTCGAATCTCCTGATTCGTAACCGTGTACGGAGGTTGTTTCGTTTAATGCGTTTTACCTATCCATTTACTTCGGGCCACTTATGATAATTTCGTCTGTAGATAATAAATAGCCTTGCGACACTGATCACTTGCAAAGTGAATGTGATATGATAATAAAATTCACTCACTATCAATGAAAATGAACGGCGGCGTCGATAAAATATATTTTCTAATAAATGGTTTATCGCTACATAAAAATATCTGTTATACTAAACATAAACATTGCTGTAATGGGGAGGATATACTAGTCTCGAACATTAATGAATTAACTATATTATAATAGTTATCATTACATTAATCGTAATAAGTAATTATTAATTAATAAATTATTTTAAGTAGTCTACAGTTGAAACTGTGATGGTTATTGCCTATTTCATTTAACAGAAGAAATTAAGTATAACTGAAATAATAAAGCCGATGATAGAACGTAAGTAGGTGTATAGTAACTTCTCTAATGTAAGGATGAGATTAGTTTGTAGAGCAAGAAAATTCCATAAAATATATATCACGGTGTATAGGGCACAGTTTAAACTAGTCACTGCCTTTAATCACGTTGAACAAGTTGAGCTGTAACTCGGTCAGTACTCTAACTACTGTAACTTGTAACGCCCAGTTCACCCCTTGTGATCAACCTGATCAATCCCAGGGATCGTTACTGTCCGCCTTTCTAAATGAAAGTAGAGGGTAATATCACGAAACACTGAGATATCCCGCAACGCCGAAACGCTACCATAAAGGCGAAACTTCTGTCCTCGATTTGGAATTGGATTCCCGAGAGCTTTGATGTCAGATAGACATTATGATGAGAGATTACGAAGGGGTTAACAGGGCTCAGCTACCGACATTCATATGACATTCGCACCTTTGTCTTTTTAATGTAATTATTAACAAAGTTTATAAAAATAATGAAATCCAGTTCAATATAAACTCCGTTCGACAGGCCTGTCGCCTCGCGAGGTGGCGAGTAGCAGAAATATCACCAACCTACAGTATTCCAACCCCTCGCAGACCACAAAACAAGTATATTAAAGTAATTATTTGTATTTTTAGCCAGATTTATTTCGACACAACCGGTCGACTGTTATGAGTGAGAACCCGAAACTTATTCATTCACAGACCGAAAAAGTAAAGGAATATCACCAGAAGGGGGTACTGTAAGAAGATCCGAGTACGGTTTGAAACACTACAACTTTGGCTTTCTATTGACTGGGGAAGTATCATTACCAGTATTAGCTGTGTTAACTGAGGACACAACAGGGAGTAGTACATACGCCGCTCGGATGATAAAAAAAAAGGAATTCTGAATGAGGACAGTAGCCGAGCGGGGGGGACGACTCGAAGGGGAATGCATGCCGGGCGATGAGGATTGTGAAAATGGCCGAATGGTAATTGGGCCAGGTGAGCAGTCCGCCAATCCCCAAATCGGTTTAGGGGTAGCGCGGCGGGGGAGAGGCCGGCACAAAGGAGTAGCCCGCTCCTAATTGGTAATGATACTTATGTATACGGAGGTTCGACAATGGTGCCCCCATGTGGAGTGGACGCAAACTATGTATCTCTTTTCACAATACACTTTCTATGCTATGGGAGAGGGATGCCGTGTATCGGTGACTGGTGAGGGGCGCTCGCTATCTCCATGACTGGAAGCCTATTGTTGCGATTACGACGGGGGGCCCCTATGGGCCCCATTTAATTGGCCCATTGTGCGCAATTACGCTCGGTAGCGGTACATCCCTGGCCGAGTGAGTGGGCCTCCCCAAACGATTGTAGCGCTTATACAATTTATATGTGAAATTTACTCGTATCATTTACTGAAATTCATAAAAAACAACTACAAATTTCCGTCAACGTAATCACCGATGATTATACCTTGATAATATCTTGTCTCCTCTGGTAAGTTGCGGATATGGGCCGCCGATGAAGCCTCCTGTCTACACATCGCATTATTACGACTTTCGCTATATAGAGGGAAGCAAGAAATTACAGTAACAGATGCAGCCGTTTCATCGGGATGAAGACGGATAATTTTCACGATGATATTTTTTTACGCAGTTATCTATATTGTAGGCTTAGATGACTATTGACTTTTGACTATTCTTGTTCTCAATACTAAGTGATTACAGTGTTATATAAATTTATGGTTATATCTATTCGGTTGTACTCCGAATGTGATACTGGGTTATGACCCAAAATACCTGGTGTCGTCAAAATAGACGACAAAAAGGTAATGCCGGAGTTCACTATAAAAATGGATAATCTATTTGGACGACTCGGACAGTAATCCCAATTAGCGAAACACGGAGTATAACTATTTTTACTTACGCTACATGTCGGCTGTGATGTCCATACCCGGTTAATGACAATCGATATTCATTAACGAAAATATTCTATTCTCGCATACTTTCTAAATTTCAAATTTCTTCCATAAAGTCATACGGCCGAATTGAGGCGAAAATCTCAAGTGGCCTAATCCGTTTATTGATCGCCGACCAAAATGCTGCGGGAACCAATCCGTCCGATTAGTTCTTCGTGCTGGACCCAGATAAAGATTAAGGTAGTGGAAAAGTGTAGGGTATAAGCTGAGCGGAGTGGCGGGAGTTCCACATTTGGACAACGGGTGCAGGGAGTAAGAGGAGGGCGACCGGCGGAGAGTGGCTAGTGGGAACTCTGACCGGTAGTTTAAGTTAATTGTGTTCCGACAGATCTGGCCCCCGTGAACCTGTTTCTATGTGTGAGTGTGTTTGTCGTCACCCGGGAGAGGATTGGCCCAGGGGTTTTAGCCAAGATGGCCGACGTCCCACCCTTACGGGTGGACACCCGCCCTCCCCTTGTGACAATCAAGTAATTACCCAGGTTACAACCCCTATCTGGATCCTCCTGTCCATTCGCCACTCAGCTCCGATTGCCGCTCATTCTCTCTCTCTCACTCCCTCACCCTCCCTATCTCTCTCTCTCTCTCTCTCTCTCTCTCTCTCTCTCTCTCTCTCTCTCTCTCTCTCTCTCTCTCTCTCTCTCTCTCTCTCTCTCTCTCTCTCTCTCTCTCTCTCTCTCTCTCTCTCTCTCTCTCTCTCTCTCTCTCTCTCTCTCCCTCATTCTCTAACTCTATATAGCTCTTTCGGCTTTAAATGTTTGTTTCGAAATTTAACGAGGGGACATTATGACTGAGGGATGTCGTTGGTAATTTCGGATATCTCTGAGATGTAACCCCTTTTGCCAATTCTCTCATTTTCCGGGTCTCTTTTTTGTTTAAATTTCGAAATGTTGAACTCGAAAATGCCGATCGACGTCACCATATCAAATTTACATACGCTAAATTGTTTATTATAGTTAAACAATTCTCGGTATATTGTTGTATGTAAAGAAACACCGGGCTCTTTGGTCGCTAAACATCAATTAATATAACCCCTTCGGACATTAATATAACCCCTGTTCTTTTCAGAAATACTATAACGTACCCTAAAAAAGTTACACAAAACAGGCTGACTAAGCGAATCTAAATATGCTACAGGTATTTCTAAGTTCTGCTAATAACCATCATAAAAATTGGCCTACTTTTTATTTAGGTAGATATAAGGTGTAAACGAATGTACAAATAGTTTAAATAAATACGCCTTGCATGATTAATTTTAACAAACCTTGAGTAGGTAAACCCGAAATGACGACAATGGGAAGGAAAATATTTCGTGTAATTAGTTTAATATAGCTCTTTTGTGGTCTGCGAGGGGTCAACCCCTCGCATACTGTAGGTTCGTGATGTTTCTGTCTCCGGTTTGGGCTGCTCGCCATCTTCAGTAGCGGTGTTAGTCACTGTTAGCACTTTGGATATTTTTTGCGCATCCTCACTGCACTGTCACTTGTACTGTCCAGTACAAGTGACAGTGCAGTGAGGATGCGCAAAAAATATCCAAAGTGCTAACAGTAACTAACACCGCTACTGAAGAAGCAGCCGAAACCGGTCTAGCAAAAGACCAAACCAGCGAGAGGAGACAGAAACATCACGAATCTACAGTATTCGGTGTAATCCATCAGCGAATATGCGATTACTGGAGAATAATGTAAGAGGAGGCGGAAGGCGGAATATTTGTATGCGGTATAATTGAAGTGTGCGGTGAGCCTGGGTCGAGCCGACAGCCATGAAAAGGTTTTTGGGTGAAATTTGCCAGGTAGGACCGGGGGCGACCGGTGGCTGGCTGGTAGGCCTGTTTTGACTGTGCCCCTTGTTCCTGTTTGCAAACCTCCCTTTTGTTCCCGGACAGCTGTTCGCGGAGACTCCAGCGCTGGGGAGCACTCCCATTGTCCGCAAATTGGAAACCCTTTTACTGTCGACAACTTTTTACTCTAAAAGCCCCCGTTCCGATTTATGCGCAACCTGCGGATCCCTTAATCTGTTTCGATTCGCTCCATTTCTTTCTTCGCTTCGCTCGTTCGGGTATCCTAACACCGAGTATTATGTCGGCCGGTGTTTGTTCCAGCGCTTACGTTATTATCCCAATATTGCTTACATAAAATAATAGGGTCAAACGGAAGTGAATCGGTGTGTGGTCCCAGCCTACATACAAACCTAGTACTCACCAACATGTACAACTAAGAAACACCCATTCACAAGTACTTTGGCATTAACGGATCTTGTTATTGTTATTAAAACGTGGAATTTGTCTATATACCTTAAAATGGCCCACGGCATGTATGATGAACAATTTCACTGGCCTGTACAATTCTAAGTAGCCAACTGTATTTGTCTTTTAATCATCTATGAATTTTAAGTGAGTAGTAAGTTGTTTGAATAGTTCGTTCCTTGACTTTATTGCTATCAAAAGCTGAATGTGTCCTGTAGAAATATGTTATTAAATATTAAGTATGATAAAAGGTTACCCCTGCCGTTAGTTGATTGATGTGACCATTGATTCAGCACTGACACAAACTGAACCATAAACCGACCGATATTTTTGATATATTATGCTAAATTTGATTTGCATTATTCACTGGGGGTATGAATATGGATATCACAGCTGGTATAACGAACGGAAATTTAAAATGTACGTTCCCTCACTAATTATTATATCGTTATATCGCAAAATTATTCGCGTGATATATAATAATAATATGTATAAATTATTAATAAGCGATAAATAAACATTCGATACAGGAAATGGCACAGCAATACGGTGATGTTGGAAAAATTAATCCAGAGCCCGAATACGGTAAATGCATTTCGACCGGCAATTGAGTCTTAAACATTTCCACTGGCATATAAAGAGAGGCCGGTGCTATTAAATACCAACAAAGTGTTTGCTGCATTCCGATGAAGGGTGAAATGAAGCGATTTTGCATATTTGAAAGCCCATCAGAAGTTATTTTAAAAAGGGATATTTCCAAAGCGAATGCCATGTATACGCAGGTACGTTTTATCTTTAAGAGTGCATTTTAATTTCCCTAGTTATATAATGCCGATACATCCGGAGTTCCGATCGACTTTTTAAACTTCAGATATTACGGTTCGACAAATCATTCCCCCAAAACATTCCAGTTTCATTAGCAGGATTCACGGCCGGTGCAAAAAAAACCCCGTGCGGGTGGGGGGAAGCTTTTTTTTAATTCAGAGGGCGTAGCCCCCCCGAGGGTGGCAGCCAATAAGGGATTCTGATAGAGCGGGCCTTGTTTTTGATAGAGTTGGCCAGAGGGAGAGAGAAACGAGGGTGGGGGAGGGTTGGTTGGAGAGAGAGAGAGAGAGAGAGAGAGAGAGAGAGAGAGAGAGAGAGAGGAGAGAGAGCGATACAAGATTAGGAGAGCGATACTGTTCAGGGACACACCTGTCTCTCTCTCTCTCTCTCTCTCTCTCTCTCTCTCTCTCTCTCTCTCTCTCTCTCTCTCTCTCTCTCTCTCTCTCTCTCTCTCTCTCTCTCTCTCTCTCACTCACTCTCTCTCCCTCTCTCTCTCTCTGTCTGTCTCTGTCTCTCTCTCTCTCTCTCTCTCTCTGGCAGTCCTGTGGGATGTCGCGGTTCAGCGGACAAAGTAGCGAATTATCCCCGACATAGAGAGGAGTCCCTTACAGTTAATATTCTTTTCCATTTCGCGATAATTAAACTCTTTGTCTGGCTGGAGCCGCCATTGTGGCCGGCTCTTCGGCCGCTGTAATTGGAGCGGCGCCGAATTTCATCCGGAGCCGACCTCTCTGTAAGTCCGGACCCTGGCCCTCCCGCCCTCTCCGAATACGCATTACCCTCGGCTCAGCAAAACGCGGACAGTCGTGAAAAATAACCGCTTTTCCCAGGGGGCCGGGAAAAGTCTGTTTTCATGTATATATATGTATATATGTATGTATATATATATATATATATATATATATATATATATATATATATTTCGTACGATATTTTCTGGTATGCACCAGGTATATATAAATAAAATTATTAAAAAATAATTTTCAGTTCGTAATCCTTATAAAAAATTAATTAACTTATTATATGCATACCTTATAGCTTCTATCAATCGTATGTACGGAATATTCGATTCTAATTTTTTAATAATCCCGGCTCGGATGCGAGTTGGAGAATGTTGCGGGACAGAGCTTGGAGGCAGAGATTGCAGTTGGTCGGCCACCATTTACCAATACCAGCTCGTAAAAAGCGCGGTAATCGAATATACGACGGGGGGGCGGTCTACCGTTTAATGGCAGTTGGGAGGAGGCCCGGTGATCCCCCTACCGCGATAATAAATTGGCATTTGGCAGACCCGCTGACGGGGTTAAAATAATATGACAAGTTTAAACCCGGGCGGCTCTCCCCAGGGGTTGTCACCGGCTAATAGGGGCTGTCACCCGCGGTTAATGCTCAGATATGCCCGCCCAGATAAGCCCCGAACGTGTTGAGAAATGTTTAATGTAGTTTTGAACCACTCCGGATATATAGGAGCTGTGTAAAACTGCAATGGTTAAAATTAAAATATCGGTAACATAATCTCTCTTCTGGCCGAGCCAGAGTATCGGCATTTACTTGTTTTTTTGCTAAAAGCGATACCGGAAAGTTTCCAAAAAATTTTATACATGCTTTACATAGAATATGAAAATGTACACTTACTGTATTTAAAAAGTCTTATTTTCCCTAATGTGAAATTAATATGATAAAAGTGAGAAATTATTTAATTAACACCGAACTTTTTCAATTAAATAAAGTATTGCTACATATTATTTATAATTTAAAAGACCTTAGCTTTGTTGAATAGACATTTGTCAATATTTGTTACATTATTTGAGTCTGCAGTAATGGACTATAGATAAACTAAAATTTTTTATTCGGAAAAGGAGTTAGTATGAAATTGTTGACGTATGATTTATCGTATATGATGACGGGAATTTATCATATACCCCAATGTAGAGATACAGAGATCATTCTTCAATTTAAAAGTTTAGAATATTTTGATAGAATTTGTGTTCCGCATTGTCAGGTTCAGTATGATATTCCCCCTGACCACTTAGGGATTTAGCGGCCTCTTTAACGGCAACCGAATTATTACACTGCGCATCGTAATTTTTATACTTGCCCAGGTTACCCCAGTAGTGCTATCCTCTTTGGAATCCCCACGAAGTAATTCCCACGAAACTCACTGAAAATTGCCCCGCCTACCCAGTTAAAACAGCTACTTTCTACAATTATCTTCATTAAAATATCTTTTTATCCTATATTTTATTCGAAAACCTCGAATTTTATACTAAAATAAAATTCTGAATCACTATTAACGTTAAATAGAAGGCGAATTATTTCCTTCGGCGTTGAGAACGGTCGTAATCAAATATCAGTGTCAGTATCTATTTGAGTCATTTATACCGATTTAGGGAAAGAATGTATTTATCGAGCTGGGAATCACCGAAATCCGCCGCCGCCCTCCCGGTTATTACACGAGTTAGCGAACATCGAATCCCCATCCCATCTCGGGGAATAATACAGAGCGTATGGTGGGAGAAGGACAAACCGGTCAGAATATGACGGGAGAGGAGCACGAAGCGTGCACGAGTTATGTTATTAGGTTGTCATGGAGTTTAGAGGAGATCAAGAGAATACGGCGGCGGGGTCGGAGGTAGTGTTGAGAGAGGGATAGCAGCTATCCGGCGGAATACATATCTGTCGTCCTGGTCTTGAGGGGGCGGGGCAGTCGCGGATTTGCAGGATGTGTTGTCGAGGAACAGAGGTGTGATATTTCCCTCGGGGAATCACCCCGGCGGCCCCCAACTTGTCTCATTGCCATTCCGGCACCGGCACACCTCCGCCTTACCCTCTCCCTCTCTCTCTCTCTCTCTCTCTCTCTCTCTCCCGCTCTCTCTTACTATATCCAGATATCCCTCCCTCTCGCTCCCCTTACCCCGCTTCCTGGCTTCCAGTCTCATTTTCCGACCCGATGATTCCCCGTCCACCACCCGGGAAAAGCAAAATGTTATCATCAGCCCTCTTGAGCTACAACTGTGACCCCCCTTCACCCCACCTTTCACTCGGGTCGACCAAATCTCTATTACGTCCCTCCCTCGTTTACCGGCTCGTCCTCCTCGTCTTGCTCGTTCCTGTCACGCGGTTCATTCGTTCTAGACACTCCCTTTCCTCTCACGAATCTAGTCGCGTCCTCGTACTCCCCCCAAGCCGTCATCACACCTTTCCGTTTTCCGGTTCTAGCCGCTCCCCGTAACTATTTCGCTCCATTCTCGGTCTTCACACAAACTTTACATGTCAGCAGGCACATTCTGGATTCTCTTCCCGCCTTATTTGTTGTGCACTATTAAATAATTGAGACCGTTCGTTTATTTCCGCAAATAAATAACTATTTCTTAAATTATAAGGCTACCAGACTAAAGACCAGTAGTGCCTTAAGAAGGCGGTACTTACCTCTCTTTAATCAGCGTTTGTTTATACTCAGTTTATACTAATTTTTATTAAAACGTTTACCATTATGTTTATTTCCATGCAAATATAAGATGTAATAAATACTTGGGTTTCGACACGACCGGTAAACAAGGGCCAAACAATAGAAGGGAGTTAAAAGGGGCGGTTAAATTTGAAATCCCCCTGTAGGACAATCTGGTATACAGGCGGTGCGCTACATTAAAAACAGTAGGATGCATTTAGCATGCGTATTTAGTTTGAGCCGCCTATTGAGTGCGGTTTAAAAACGGTCAAACGGGCATTTGAATTTAAGCTCTCTCCCAGTGTGATTGCACCGCTTTTTCCCTTCACAATCGCCCTTTGAGTGCATTTTTTCCCTCTATTGTGAGCCTACAGTGTGTGTATATTTTAATAAAATATAGACCGATACAATAAAAAACGCTACATCCTGATCACCCGTATCACTAAAAATATTTCGAATATATAAACTAGTGTATAAAAGAAATGTATCAGTTACTTATAAATTAGGTTGTATTATATCCAGTTTTTCGGACTCCCTTACTCTAGAAAGACATAATACTCTAGCGAGTAATTTTTAAGGACCAGCCGAGCATTTTCTGTAAAAGTACTAGAAGTACTAGCGAGGGCCCGGGCGAGGATAGCCTCGTAAACGGTAAGTTGCAGCTTGAATGCAGTCATTTGCTCAGTATTTTTCCACTTGTTCGAACTTTAAGGCGATTCTTTCAAAGTCGTTTTCTACCGTTTGTCCAGGTTTTTTTCCTCGGGAGGAGACCAACAAGGACTGGAATATAATTTTTTTGTTATTTTTATATATATTTCATTCTCTCATCGGGTTGGCATCAGTGGATGTATTGAACTCTCAAACTGCCTGGCGACGGTTTCTTAATTAATTTATTTACTATACATCGTGGGCTCATTCTTGGCTTTGGGATCCCCCGGGGAAGTTTCGTCAGGGATACTTTTTCGAACAAAGCAGCCTATCCATGTGCCGCCTCGCGGAGGCGTTCGTTTTATCTGCTGACAACGAGAGAAACCCCGCGGGGGTAGACTTCGGTCCAATCGTTGGGAGGTAGTGGATGGCCGGGAAAATGCCGTTCCTGTGAACTGCCTGAGCGCTGCGATGAGCTGTTCTGTGTAATAGCGTCTCGAGCTGATAGAGTTGTCTGACGCCTACCGCTGTCGCGAGATACCTCCTGGCTGTCCCGCATCACGCGGGTCCCATTCTTCCTCCTCCCGCAGGCAGACCTCCCAATAGTCCGACAGATCTTCGGCTGTCCAGAGGAGCACTGAGCGATCCGTGTCCTTTTACCCGAAACAACACGGTCATGTTCCACCCGGGCGTTTGGAAGGCCGCGGGGAGGTCGAGAGTAGATAAAACTGAGAAACTGATAGACCGCCAAAATCTGGTTGGACAGTCCTATAAATGTATGTAGCATTATTGTTAATGACCTTTCCGATTATGTGCTCCAATAATTTCAGTATTATAATGTGGTTTAATATTAGAGTATATCGTTTTGCAATTTCCCTGGTTTTGGCTTTAGATTGAATACTTTATCTTAATGGTGATTAATATTTAATAACTGACAAAAGAAATAGAATCATTGCTGATGAGACTCCATTTTTCCTATGTGGTTTGTTAAATTTTTTTAACGTAATGAAATTGTGTACGAATGAATTCACTCGTCCGGGTGGCATGTTTGAAAGAATTGCTCACATACCTCCTGAAATTTGTAATAATAGATATTATAGGTCTGTCAAACTAAACAGCCCTGGGGACTTTATAACGGGTCTTTTTGGCTAATTGACAGTTTTTACCTCAGTAGGGGCAGCCACAAAAACTATTCCAGTACTGTGGCACACGCACAGACGGAACCGCAGCAATAACGTCCCAACTCTTCCTTCAAGCACGCTTTAAAGAGGGCGGAGAATTAAAGGCAAATTTTCGGTAATTGACATCGTTCCATGTTTTGTTTGAGTCGCTCGATTCCGGTCGGAATTTCCTGAGCCCCTACTTGGGTCGCCGACCCCGACTAGGCCAACTAAATTTAGCCGAGGTGTCTGCGCCACTCCTTCTTTATTTGGCCCTTTTATTCAATTATAAGCTACAACAATAGACTAGGTTCGTGATGTTTCTGTCTCCTCTCGCTGGTTTGGTCTTTTGCTAGACCGGTGTCGGCTGCTCGCCATCTTCAGTAGCGGTGTTAGTCACTGTTAGCACTTGGATGTTTTTTGGGCATCCTCACTGCACTGTCACTTTCACATGTACTGTAATGTTTGTCAGTATAGTTTTAATTGATAATTGTAATTTTTATTATTAACGCTCTAACGTATCTATTCTGAAAATAACCACATTACTTTGGACTAATTTCTTAAAGGAAAAAATCAAACTTAACTTCTTCCAACTGAATGTTTGAGTTGAGTAATGTAACTGGCAGTGCGCTCTATTCGTAGAATTGAGAAGCACAGTGAACGAAACTCATTTTGGACGCCAGGAATATACGTCCAGTTACATAAAAGTCAATACGTTGTACAATATTATTTTTGTAACAGCTTTATTATTCTGTATTATATATGTACGAAGTTACCTTTACCGTTATCTGTGCCTACTGAACGAATATAAATAGGAGGTAATAATTAATGGCATTAATTTAAAAAATTCAATGCTTTATGCTGTCTACTGATGAAATCAAGAATAAAACTTAACATTGTTTTCATAATAAATATTTTTTAAAATGATTGATATAAAAAATACTGAATATTGAATTTTAATTATATGTTTTTTAATTAATTACTATATAATAATTATTATTATAGAACAATCAAAATTTTGTTCTCAATATACCCTTTCTAATTAAAAACTTGCAGTTCCACTTGTATGCAGTTCATTCAAGAAACTTATAACTTAAGGCACAATAACAAAAAAAAATTTTAGTTATTTCATAATTTATATGCCAGTTTAGGTGTAGTTTATTGTACATATAAACATATATATATATATATATATTTTTTGGCTTATTGAAAAATCTGAAATTTACAAAGTATAGGACATTATTTTCAAAAATACGTAATATAGGTAATGATAGGTGCATATTATTTACTGGATTTATTATATAATTGATTCATAATATTCTTTTTCAGTTATACTGTAGTTATATTCTTAATTTCGAAATTTATATACTACATAACTACTCTTTAACTGCTTTGTGAATTCTATACTCAATTGTTTGTGGTTTGTCTATCTGACAATTAAATTGTGAAATTATGTTTTGTCATTATGTTCATTATTCCAAAATTTCAAATTCAAATAAATAATATTTGTTCAAATAAAAATTCAAATAAAAAACACCCATGCAGGTTTTAATCATTACAATAAATTGAGATGTTATATTAGTTAATTCTATAATTATTTCAATTACATTTAGGATGTTTTAGTGCTCATAAATTGAACATAACATTACATATAAATGGCATAAAGTACGAAATTGGAAGATATGAAATCAAACTCATTTTTTTATTATTATTATTATTATTATTATTATTATTATTATTATTATTATTATGAATAATGATTTATAAATGTTTTCATTAAGGAAAATACTGCACTGTTGAGTTACCACTTCAACATCTTATTTTATATCAAACTTGAATGGTATTTTGAATTTTTTTGTATATTAAAGTAATAGAGTTGATGCACTACTTAATAAAACATCAGCTATGTTATAAGACTTGAATAATATTGTCAGCATTAATTTTATAGATATCCATCTTATTGCACTTTAATTTTATTATTAAATAATTTTATTATTAGTTTAAATTTGAAAATATAAACTGCATGTAAATGCATACTTTAAACTGAAAATATAAAAGAACATGAAAGTGTCTGCTATTGTTTCTCCATTTATTTTAACTCAGATATTGGTCAAAGTTAAGTTTAATGTGGTAATACTTCTATATAATGACATTATATTGTGAATACATAGCTTTTGTAGTCTCAAAATATTTTTCGCTTCTTTTATATGAATAAAAGATCCATGTTAATATATTATATTACTAAAAGAATATTTGCTAATACAAAAAAATTAATTTCATGACTTTCCCATTTTTTTAATTAGCTCACAGTTGGGAAGCCACTACAGATTATAAGGAATCATGAAATATATTAATTTTAGTAGACACATTCCTTTTAAGGAAATTAATTTCGGTAATGGACCTATTTTTTAAGTGTTCACTTCGAGATCATATATCAATCTGTGGCATACTGAATTTGGTGGGGGGTTGAATGCTGAGATGAGGTGGAGAACATGTTTTAGTTACAGAAGAGCATGTCTCTTTATTAATAACATAATGACTTCAGAAATTAATGTCAGTTGTATTTTAATCCAATATTTAAATCAAAGCTTAGTTACATTAAGTAATAATAATTAATTCTCACTTCATCAGGATAATCATCCTTATATTAGCAAATGATTAAAAATACATTAAAATAATTATTATTGTATTACTTATTCAGTTTTTCTAATTAAAACAAATAATATAATTGCAAAATAATGAGCAATTTATGTCTACTGATCATCATGATTGGAGATAGTGAATCCTAATTCAAATGACATTTTAAATGTGTGTGATAAAATACGATTTTTTTAGGATTTTGGAGTTGGACGTATTTTTATTTAGAATTTAACATAATCTTTTAATTATAAACCGAATTTAAACTAGGTTCAAGTCAATAGAAGGAAATAACGTCTTATAATCTAGCACAAGACTAGTTCTGAGTAATGGCCAACAGATAGCAGTCACAACCAGTTTTGTGGGAGTTCACTCTAACTCTGGCGTTTTTCAAGTTATATACTGAAAACCTATATGAACCCAAGGCAATATATGAATTATGTAACAATATCTATAAATAATATGTATTACTTCCAACAAAACAACAATACCAACATTCGAATAAATGGAAAGACATTTGCGAATGTAGTGCTTTTGAATAAAACTCGTGAAATTCAATTTTTATATTGCTAATGTTATATTTCCAAAAAATAGGTTGTCAAAAAAGTGAATACCTAGTGTCTTTTCTGAGCATCGAATAGTAAGACTAATACACATAGACATACACACAGAAACATAGACATACACACAGAAACATAGACATACAATTAGAAGAGCGATATATAATGCCGTATTTTGGATAAGAATTTTTTTACAATAGACTTTTATATAATAGCAGATTTTTTATGCCGCTGGGTTGGAATACCGTAGATTTCGTGTGTTTCTGTCTCCTCTCGCTGGTTTCGTCTTTTGCTAGACCGGTTTCGGCTGTTAGTCACTTTTGTCACTTTGGATATTTTTTGCGCATCCTCACTACACTGTCACTGTCACTTGTACTGTCCAGTACATTACAGTGACTTACAGTGAAGTACAGTACAAGTGACAGTGACAGTGGAGTGAGGATGCACAAACAACATCCAAAGTGCCAAAAGTGACTACCGCCGCTACTGAAGATGGCGAGCAGCCGAAATCGGTCTAGCAAAAGACGAAACCAGCGAGAGGAGACAGGAAGACACGAAATCTACGATATAAATTGTACGATTTTCTGTCTCGTCTATTTTTAGTCTCTATTTTAGCCTCTATTTTTTGATCAGTATCATTGCGTTAATAATATAGTAAGGACGCTACGCAAAACGTAGAAGTCACGTAATTCTGAACAAAAATAGAAGTGGGAAAATTACGGTACATGCCACCGTTTCGAATTCCCTCCCATCCTGTCGGTAGTGGAGTGGTAGTCGAAGACAAATCGAAATCAGCAGCAATGGCGCTACAAAATGATTTTTCCCTCTGTTTTGTTACTTTTATTTTTTCATTAATTAGTCTCTCCCCTCGGTCTTTTCAGAGGTGACCTCGAGCGTGGAAAGAGCTGGCTTTCCGCTGCCCTCTCCCCGGCGATGCCATTTTGTCAAAGGATCGCTTTCGTCGTCCAGTCGAAACTGGCCAATTAGCAATATTGTATTACAATTATTAACTTTCATTTTTTTTCCTCTTGGAAATAGATCGTGAATATTCGAGATATATACCTTTCGCCGCTCTCTTCCCCCCCTCTAAAACAAATAAGCCTCACAGGGTTATTCGCTCCGGCAATTTTCACCGGATGTCGATCAAATTATAAAAATTAATTGACTTTTTTGTTTAAGGCCGCTTTTGCACCTGTTGAAAAAAAAAATTCGGTTAAGGACGATTTAGACATAAAAGTTAGATATTAAAAGAATAGTGGTAATGATTTTACAAATAATTTTTAGAAAATGTAGGGTTGCGATTAAACCATTATCATAAACCCATTTGGATAGGAACCAAGAGATCATTCTCCATTTTATTTTGTAATAAAGCTATATTTTAATTTTATAACTACCGTTATGTTCCCGGGTTAGAATTTGGTCCCAGAATATCTGTTCTATTTGAATTTTCGTGGAAGTCGATAACCGTGGGCGTAAAACCTAGCGCACATAAAATTTATAATTACCCCCTCAGTTGTTAAAACTTGGAACTAATTGAAATATCCTAGGGCTGGCCGAACGATAATTAGTTTGTCATTTCAGCACCGTTTGAGGGTGGTCTGAGGGGGGGTGGGAGGACGGGAGGTATAGCCGCAGGGGGTTAGCCCGGGGCGATCAGTGAACTTTTACAAGTTTGGGAGTTCGGAAAAGAAGTTTTCCCGTGGGGGTGGGCCGGGGTGGGTGGGGGGTTCCGTAAGTAGTTTGTTTGTCGGGGGGAGTAGTGGGGGCGTATGGGCCGGCTAATTAGCGGCCCCGCGGCCCCATTAAAGTCTCATTTGTGCCACGTGTTCGTGCCCCCATGTCCGTGGGGCTTAATGCGAATCTAACCGGCTTCAGACCCCACACCCCCCCCCCACCCGCCCCCCGCCCACAAACCCCCTCGCACCCTGCACAAACACAGAGAGAGAGAGACTCATCTATGCGACTATGCGATCGGCTCCCATTTCGATGTCCTCGTCGTGATCCAACAGCCGGGTGATGTATGGCGATGGTCGACACGCCCACTATTGTAAACTGGGTTGTACTACCGCCCGGTAGACACCCCTACTGCTCAGCTGCGGCACCGTTGGAACATGATAGATGAGTTTCGCTCCAAACGAAAGTTTGTAGATGCTAATAACATCCGGGTATTATTACTAACTGTAATTTACTTGGGGGGGGGGGAGATGTGGCCGTTGATTATTTAGCACTAATCTCCTATAGTAGGAATTTATCAGGGGGACTCTAATGTAATGACGAAATTAATGCTAATTATTAAACCTGTATCAGTACGGATTTTGAGGCTGAATTGTAAAATGAAAAAGTACTTACTTTAGTATGTTTTGTGAATTCCAGGACTAGTTGGATTGAGAAGAATACCTCAGATAACCTATCGATTTATTGGTAGTTGGGACCATTTGAAAATATGCCCTGCCCACGCTCTTAAAAGATGCCGCTTTAATCATTTCGGTTGGGTCGGTCATAACATTACCTAGAAGGCACGTTCCCCTACCTATCATTTTTTAAACTCTAGTTTTAAAAATGAATTGTGTTTTAAATCTACTCCTCGTACAAATCCGAAAGTGGTATACAGCTCCAGTGATGGTAGTCTAACTAGATGATCGGCTGAACTGTACTGTAGGAGTAAATCTAGAATATTTTTTCCGAAACGTATATTCGTCAGTAGTGTGGCTCAAACCTCGGGCCATCGGTGTAATATTTGCGTAAAATACTGAAATTTCCGTTCAATTTTAACTCTACAGAGTGTCGGTACTATTGTATCCAACGGTCATTTCTCATCTGTTCATTCTCCCATCCATCTTTATTCAACCATACGAATTGTACCGACTTAACCGACTTTCTCACGAAAATATCAATCGGTCTAACTCATACTGCCGGTTATATAAGGGACGGACGTAAGATGTTTTCACTGAAGTCTGTTTTTAACAACCGAATCTGAATTTCTCGGTTATGCCACCTCGCAAAATTCTAATCCCGCTACCCACATATTCGAATACTTTCAGGACAACTATATTTCTATTTCTTCGTTCTTATTTATTTCTCTCCACTTCAATTCAAACAATTCTAATTCGCACGGTGTGTGCGAACTGTCGTCGTTGGTAAAAAACGCCCATTATAGCGCCGTAATATTGCAGAATCTCCGTGAAAATGTCGGTCCGATTGCGTGAGGTGTTTTGACTCGACTCCTGGCCTAGGTCGGGTCCAACTGTTGGTGACGATCCGGGAGGTCCCTGCTGAGTTTCGCACAGATCAAAGGGCTCGGCTTAACGCTAATATGAGTTGTGGCGGAGCGGAGCGGATGAGAAATGGGCGGGTCAGCCGGCGAGGGCCCGTCCTCCGGCCGGCCTAATTGCTGTTGAGAGCTCTCCCTCTCAGCCTCGCCCGACGACCCGACTACAAACGGGCCGATACCGCTGTTACTAATTATTATTTGGTAGTTTTCCAGCCCGCTAATTATCTAATTCGAGACGGCTTCGGTGTCCACGCTAGCTTCTCTTTGAGTTTCTACGCCCCTCTCCTACCTTTTCGGGCCCTAGCCGAGCGCTTCCCACGAAAGTGTGGCTTCCGTTACTATTGTCTCTTTACGGGCTTCCGCTGGTTCAGGAATTTCTATCACCTATTTCTGATAATTTACTTGAATATATATCCGGCGTTGTGTATTAGGCGTCGCGAATGCTGCTGAAGATGTCGATGAGACAAAACTAAACTGACATAGTATCAAATCAGCGGGTAGAAACAGAAGACCGCAAGAATAATTATTGGTACCTGTCATCCACATGACACTCTGATGTCTGGCGAATATTAGTTAAATTTAACTTTCCTTCTCGGAACTTGATTTTGATTCACTGTATTTCTGTGTATTTTATATTATTATTCTCGCCCCATGATTATATGACTTAATTCGATGATTCTTTAATGCAATGTGTGTCCTTGATGTAGTGGATTTTCCAGGCCATACTATAACTATAACAATAGTTATCCTACACCTGTACTGTTTGTTTTAGATATATCCATTCGAAACTTGTGTCTGGAATACTTGTGGCACATATTGTACTAATTATTAATGTTTTTTATATTTCCTCCACGTTTAACTTCCTCTTCCGCGCTTACCCTTTTCCCACCAGGACATTTTATCCTTTCGTCCTCCCCACCGCTCCACGTTTTCCTCCTTCCACCTCTCTTTTACTCCGGTTCTAATGGCGGCACTAATTTGAATCTTTCAACGCTTCCTGTTTAAACGCCCACCTGGGGATATATTTTATCTGTCTAGAACGCAGTCAGTGCTCACGCACACAGAAACATCAATGAACGCACAATCAGTGTAACGTAAAAGGTTCTAGATACGGTGCTTCCTGCAATTAGGGGCGGCTTTAGTCTGTCTGTAGTTTTAGCCGGTTATTTCTTTTAAGATAAGGCCTCTTTTTTATTTTCTATAACAGAGCTCAATTACTTTGTGATCTTTCATTGTCATAAACTATTTTATTGTACTGGCTTCCTGTAATATCGCGTGATATGGGAGGACCCCACCTGTTCCGGGATTTTTCCTGTTTTGGAAATCACCTGAGTGGGCATTGAAAGGGGTGTAATCTGCTTCTTACTACTTTATTATTACCAAGTATTAAATTATTATGAATTGCATACATTGAATTACATTCATACGCAATTGCACTTGGGTTTTATAAGTGTATATCTATGTAATGCGATTAGTCATTTAACAGAAAATAATAGTTCAAATATTAGTAATTTAATAAGCCAATAATAAATGCGAATGGAATTGTTAACAATAGTGGTGAAGTGAAGATGTCTAAATGTTTCAGAAATCTATGGGATCGGTAAATCAAGGTGGGAGCGCCTTATTTTAGGCAATAAGCGGGTCGGTCAATTAGATGCGGTTGCGCGGCTCGGTCTGTTTTCTTTAGAGGGCGGTCCGGAACGGGTCTACGGTCGAAAAAACGAGCGTCTACCGTTCGGGGCGGCATTCGTTCCGGCGACGGCTTAACTAATAATACCCGCCTAAGTGCGCCTTCTTTTTACACGGCAATGACACGGCGTTTTGACACGGAGCCAAAGGCAAGCGCGATTAACATCGAAGGGACCACGCCCGTCTCACAAATTAGTCGGATCTAATGATGATAAAAGTCGCCGTTTAATTAATTTTAAAACGAGCGAGTCCGCCGCCATTAATCTGATTTCGGTATACGGTGGCTATTGTCCGCCGGTAGCGTCACCACCGGCAAACCATCCGTCGGACACCTTCTGCTCGGAGTTATCAATCTTATTGATGATTTAGGAGGCGAAATCAAAAATAGACCCGATTTCGCGGATCGATACTTGATTATAACCCCGAGTTCTGTGCCATTGGGATCCGGAGAAACAAAGATGGCGCGTGATTATTTAGCGTTTTTATTTTACGTTTCAAAAGTGCAGAACAGCGCTGACAATAAAACACATATTGACCGCGGAACACACCAGGAGACAAATCAAAATAAAGGACTTGAAAAGAAAGCTAAATAACTTAGAAAATGACGTGAATACCTTGCTACAGTTAATATAGTTACCTCACGCATAAGACGTGTAGCAGCAGTGGTGCTAGCGTATTCAGATACTGCTATTGACCCATTGGCAGACGCAATTTCCGAGGCTAGCCGAAGAAAACGCTTTTGAAATTGAAACTAAATTTCATTTAGCTTTATTTAAGTTTAATTTTTCTTTTTAATTTTCCTCAACGACCTTTCTAAATTCGATATTAGAAGAATGTAAATTTTCGAATCAATTATTAATTTAGTTTGTACAATTGTTTTTAGAAGAGGTGTGAGAAACTGTACGTACAATCCTGTTTCCATTGGATTTATATTTTACACAATAAACACAGTGTTGAACAGACAAGCGAGACTCATCGAAATGTTGAGGAAATTGTGTGGCTTCCCGTCTCTGTAATAAAAGGGCGGTTGTAAATCGGAGAGTTGTCAGGGCAAGATAGAATGCCTGAAGGAGTTAAACAGCATCCTTGTTGGGGGGAGTCTCAACTTCCTTTAATACCACTCCAAACTTTGATTATAAGTTCAAAGGCCTTTTAATCAGCCACAGAAGATAATCGTTCCGTGACGAACTTCATCTCCTCAAACGAATTTTGATAAGGAAATCCGCCGCATATACTTTCGAACGCATAAAGGTATTTGCTGTATTGCCACAAACCTCGAAAACAGGTTAAACTAGTTAATTAGTTGGAGGATCCTTGGAGGAATAATGACAATAATGGAATAATCAAATGGCTGAACGTTACTGAAGTTGATGAGGAGACAAAACAGTTTTAGCACAAGATTGAATTTGCGAGTATTGAAGAAAGTAAAAATCATTCTTGAGATGGTTTTGGAAACCCTATGGAGTTTTATAGACCGGTATATACTACTGTTTATAAAAAAACTGTATGGATAGTTTAATCCACAAGTCAATAGATAGTCCCACTTTGGACTTTGATTTTAAGAGAGAAGGGTTTTAATAAACCTTGGGGGATAATCGTTTCCCTCAGAATTTAATTACTAGCGAAGTTAGCCTCGGTCCAGCCCTAGGGCTTTAAACCCGGTTAAAACGAGTTTAGGGTGTTGGGCTGTGGGCAACTCTCTAGAATCAGAAATTTCCTTTTTTGTCGCCCCTGTTTATAATAAGAATTAAAAGCCGAGTGGTCCATTAAATCCGGAGGCCTGGTCGGTGTTTCTCTCTCTCTCTCTCACTCTCGTGCGGAGGGCTCTCGTCTTCTCGCTCGCCCCACTCGCTCACTCACTCTCTTTCTCACTCTGTCCCCCTCTCCGTAAGTGGAGTTTTCACCGCTAATGTGGTGCCCCCATTGGGTGTCCGGTAATCCTCGGGCTCCTCCAAACATCGCCCCGGGCGGCCACGGCGCACGCTTTTTCGGACCACTTAAAATTCCAATCCGGGGCTTACCGTGTGTCTCTGTGTGCGTCCCTCCCCGCCCGAAACTGTCCTTCCGCCGCCCCCTCATCTCTCAGATTAGGAACCAATCCAATACCAATTAACAATTTATCAGACCCTGTGAACCTTTTCTTCTCCTGCAAATGGATTTGCGTTGTCCGTTCTACTCTTTTTCCCTCTCTTTCTCCCTCTCCGGACGACCCTCCACGCTTTATTCTCGAAACAGTAGGATTAGCACCCTCGCCGTCCCGTCACTCCTCCGAGGGGGGTCCGTCGGGCCAACTCTTTTCTAATCGACAGAAAAACCCCGGCGGGGTGCTTGTGGGACTGATAAAAATGTCCAAACCGATTTGTGGGCCCCTACCGATTTTGCATTAACGCCGGCACTTGGGCCAACCCCGCCAGTAACTTTACCTTCCCTACCCCGAACTACTGTCCCATTTGACCCGATATTGGGAGCGTACAAATTCAATCACCATGAAATACCGTATTGTACGATCAGAATTATGGAAATTTTACTTTTCCCTTATTTAAGAAATAATCGTCGATATATTGAATAACGTGAAGGAGGGTAAACAATTCTTATTCCTTCTTTCCAGAAGAAGTAAAGCCTCTGACTTTTAGATTAAAACGATTAGAATTCATGTCGCAACTTACACGGATGTTTACATAAACCATTGTATAATATGGGTGTATAATAGTGTCGGGTTAATACACTATAATTCAGCCATCTTGCTGAGTACGAGGTCGCTTTTATCGCTAATGTTATAATGAAGCGGTACAGGAACCGAGGGTCGACAGACAATTAGGCCTGCAAGTTGTTTGTATAAAACAAGTGGAGTAATTTGGGGCGTGAGATTGGCCGTAAACAGGTCGGTTTTAGGCGGCGGACCTGGCGTCAAAGGACGCGGCCCGCCCCCGGCAGACACCCAACTTTAATTGAAAATGACAAAATCCCGTGGCGTTGGGTGGAGGGAGGGGCAGGGGGGAAGCGCTCCCATTCAAATGGTAATGAGCTGACTGCCAATCCTATTAGGCAGCCCACCCGAAAACTACCCCGACCACCCCCGCCCCCGCCCACCCCGCCACTTGTAATCGATATATTCAGTCGATTCGCTACCAATCCCGGCACAGAGCTCGTCCCCGTCGAGCGCAAAATATTCCATTCAAGCACCCCGGTGTATCCCTCTCATCCCTTCCCCACCCACCCACTCCCTCTCTCTCTCTCTGTATTCGTTTATGAAATAATTAAGCGGGCAGGCACGCCGGATATAACTGATTGCTATAAACACGTTCATTATACGGTGGTACCTCCCTACCTCAAACGTGGGGCAATTTATAACGACTTGTAGAATTCGAAATGAGTTTGATAAATTTATATTCAACTACTAATTATTAATTAGACATTTATCGCGTTAGAAATTCGCAGGCGCGCACAATAAGATATATATTTATGTACATACATATCCCAGCTTAAAAGGTCGCTCATAAGATGTGAGACATGACATTCGGCTTCCAACAGTAATGCCTTTATGTCATAATAACGCACAATGAAAGATATAAATAATACGATGTGTACTAATATTTTTTTAAAAAAAGGTTGCACTTAATTTAAATGATTGTACGGATTGTACATTTCTTGTTCATTGCTTACTTGTAAAATTATAGAGACGAGACTAAGGTAAACAAATAATTCGGTAAAATTTCCCAGATTTGTGAACAGCATCATTTTTATTGTGAGGGAAGAAATATAAATTGTCGCTATATTAAAATGATATTTGGATTGTAAGGGAGTACTTAAAAAATCCAATTTGTAGGGGAAGTTTCTCGCCTTTTGTGTAACATTTATTTTGTTGGGGAAAAAGAAAAAACAACCCTTAATTTGGTTTCCCCGCAGGGCTACTCCCCAGGCCGCTATTACCTTCTTGACGACTCCGATAAGGTTATCTGCAGTCCCTGAAGCAGCGTTCCGCGCTTAAACAGCTCACCCCACTTACAATAAAGGCCGCTAATTTCGGGTAATTCAAATTTTAATGGCCCCGGTAATATACTTATTAAAAGAACCCCTCCCTGGTATTTTGCCTCCCGAGCCATTGTTTCCAAAACACCTGAGATATGGAAGTTATTTAAGCGAAGAAAGAAGAAAACGTTTTCGTTCTTTCATTTTCCCAGAATTCCCCCCCTTTCATTCTGCCAACTTTGAAATATAGTAAATGGCCGTGTATTCTTCTATTTTCTTATTCAACCGCATTATTACGCAGGGTCTCTCGTTGTAAGTAAATGGGCGATTCCACCACCCCATAAATATATAGAAACATTTTGACGTGCATTCCCACAAATTTGATTTCTATTTTACAGTAATCTTTCTAGAAAGTCAAGCCCGTGTAATTTTAACAATAAAATTATTTTAGTTAATTATAGCAATTAATTACACCTGGAAATATTCTGTTAGCTTCACTGTAAGTAACAGGTTCGATTCTAACAAATAAGTAAAGATAAGTTAAGGTATAATTCTTCGGGTGCTTCGGTAGTATTTAATTTTAAAAAACAATCAATATTGCTTTTAAATATTTCAACTAGAGTAGGAGAAATGACGTATTATATAACGGTCCTTAAAAATATTATCGACGGAAAGTCCGTAACATATTAAAAGATGGTCGAAGTCCCCTTTATTAGCCCCGTATATTTGTCCCGGCAGTTTGTACAATAAGAGGGACTCTAATAGAATCCATTACTGGTTTCCCGATCCCCAAGTGGGCATAAAATCCTGGCCGTCCAGAGCGAGACGAGGAGGACGACCCGGGGCTTAGAGTGGCCGTCCCTGGGGAGAGCGGACGCCGACGCTGGGGAAATACACGCGTTCTCGCAGAATTATAAGCGCCGGTGGCCTCTACTCTCCCCCACACGGACCGACTACTGATGTCCGGGATTTACACGGAGGGCTTGACGCCCTTTGGACAAACGACCTGGATGACGGCCGACAAGCCTCCTGCACGCGCCGACCGCAAATTGGAAACCGCTCCATTCCCGTCCATGCACTGCTTTTACGAAGGTTATATTTCCGCGCAGATTCTTGAAATCAAATCTCGACCCGCCTCTTTTATTGCTGGATTCGGGCATCAATCTCCTCCGAGTTTCTGGTTGCCAATTAAACTCGGTTCGAGGGTGCTAAAGATTTTCACCGCGCAGTAACTTCGTACATCTCTAATAAAGACCGGCGACCGCGAGGGGAGAAAGAAGGCGGGTGGATAATTTGCGGTATCAAAAAAGAGTCTGAAAAAACGAAATTAGTGGGGCGCCCCGTCACGAGTTCCTAAGACAAATCTTCATGCCGACAATAGCACCGAACCGGCACGATTTACGGAACACACTCGGGACTTTTAATAATAAGAACAAAAGTTTCAAAGGAAAATAAACCCGAAACGGGATTTTCAAGCGCGGCTTTATTTCTGAGAGGGACATTACAAAATAACAAGAATTCCGCGCCCCCCTCGCCCCTGTCCCGGCCCCATCCTGGCAGCCGACTGACGACAATTTATTCCCCCCAATAGTCCTATTACGGGAGCGGCCGCGGCTAAGAAGGGAAAAAATAAAGTTTTCTCCAGTGCGGAGGGGACCTCTCTCCTTGTTAAGGTTAAATATTGTTAAGAAGAACGTAAAAAGGTGAGGCGGTTCGGTCTGTTAAGGGAGGGGAGCGGGGGAAGCCGCAGTGAATTACCCGGGTTATTACGAGGGAAGAAGGAAAGGAGGGAGCTCGGTTTAAAGTAGGCGGCGGGGGAGGGTCGCGATGGGACCACTGGAGTTTGAAAAAGTCACCGCGAAAATGAACTGGAGGTAAACTGAGGACTTTAGAAGATTAGGATAAAACGACGAGCGACGGAAGTGTCAGTTGAATAAGGATCGAACAAATTTTCTCAATCAATAAATCGGTTAATTACAGTATACGCAGTTTTTTTTAGATTTTAGTTCACCCTCTCGTCTGATTGGCATCAGTGAACGTGTTCCTTTCGTATTGGCTTACATATTACACGGGCCAATCAATGAGGGCCGCCACCCAAGTTTTCACAGAGAGAACAGGGAAATAGATACGAGAATGAGAAATAACTACGTATTGGTGTGGTCCTCGGTATGTTTGTGCGAAAGACCAATCGTGCTATTTAGTCTCCGATGTAGAAGATTCTGTAAGGTTATGCCGGACTCATCGCTATTATAGGCAGGGTCAACGTGGAAGCAAATTGAGGGGGGCGGGCGGGTCCCGGAGTATCGTACCGGAGGCGGGGGCAGCGTACACCTGGCGGCTACACTACAGGTGATCGTTATAATGTCTCGCTCCGGTAGCTAGGGTGTAATCCGGCGTGATAACCATTAGCCCGCAAATTGCAAATCTGGCGCTCACATTGTGCCCCGGCGGTCGGGGGTGGGTTCGCTTTTGACGACGCGCGATCTTACCGCCCCCGTTATATTTACCGCATCACTCGGCTCTGTCCTCCTCTTCTATCGTCACCAAAGTCGACTATTGTTGAGGGATTAATTAAATGAGTTCGCAGTATCGAGTTAACGCAGTTAACGCAAGTGATTGGTGGGTGGGTGAGAAGAATCCCCCCGATCCTCATGACTCACCTTTCCCCACCTCTCAACGATGGGACATTTGGTCGAAATCATTTGTCGCGGAATTGGGGAAAGACAACTTCATTCTCCAGTGTTTGTATTGAATCGAAAGTATTTATTTTCTCTCTCTAGAAAAGTTTTCTCACGCCAGAATGATTTTCAAAGCTTGCGGCATGAACCATCGAGGCTGCCGGAAGTCCGGGCTCGATTCTCGACGTTAATATTCAGTATCCTGAGAGTTCAAACTAAAAGTTAAAATTAAGTTTAGGCTACGTTAGACTGAGAGTAATGCACTCAGTATCCCATCGTTAATATCTAATTCAAAAATTATGCAAGCATTAAGTGTAATTCAATCCGTAATCAATTCCTTATGAAACTTACGAATGAATATTTGAATAATTGTAATTGGTGGTATTTATTTATAAATAGATATATTTTCTTTCGATTTCTAATTAAAAATAAATAAAATAACATAATTTAGCGTATTTTTAAAATAAATAACCAACATTTGACAGTATATCCGGAGATCACTGATACGGCGTGAACACACGGGAGTGTCCCTCCTGTGCGCGAACAATGTGTTAAAATTGTGGCTGAATATTTCAAGTATGTTATTCGCGTGCCGTCGTCTCTCGGGCCCCTTTAAACTGCCTCCCCCGGTAATGGCGCCCCATTCCTATTCCGACTCCGAAAAAACCATGTGTTCACCCACCCTCCCGCATCTCATCAAAAAGAACAGACATGCCTTGGCGAACGCCGTCCGAAGTTGCTTTTTACAATTTCAAGACGTTTGTTTGTCCTAGGTGGTAGGGGCCTATGTTTGTTGTTTACGAAACGTTTTAGTAATAAGCTATCAATGAGGGGTAGGTTCACGACATCTGCAATCTAGTTGGTGGCTATTAAAATAATGTGGCGGTGTAGTATCTTTCTTGCAATTTTGGTTTCATGTTTAAATGATGCAACCTGCCACGAGTTTATTTGGGAAAACAGGATAAGTGCAAGAAAATATTTTGTTGCCTAAGCTTAACCTGTTCGAGGTTTTCAAAATGTTCAATAATATTCCCTTAGTTCGTCTTTATTTCGATATATGCGTACCTAATATTTGTTATAATGGGTATGACATACATATCGCAGGTCTCTTTATGATTATCTCCAGTAATATTTGGACGATGGGTAAATATAGACCGTACTCGATTTATAAATCGGTGCATAACTTGAATTCGTACCCAAAACGAAAGGTATCTATTCCTGGCGTTCATACGAAATAGTTTCACAGAACAGATGTTTCTCAGGGTCCAGTTCAGAATTTCTCGTGCCCGTGTCATTCGGTAAAGGGACCACCCGCTGGTTGAACTATTGAGGGAGGTGTCCACTAATGACTCACACCAGTACAAACAGACTCCTGGTAGAAAAACCCATAAAACAGGTTAACATATGCGACATTTCCTTTCGGTAACTATCCTATCCGTCTTCCCCTGCTAGTTTCTTCCATATGGGTGGTCATCACCCACGACCCATCTGCGTCATCGTATTTACGACACGTACGTTTTAATTATTTTAATAAAATTATATCACAAACCAACTATACAAATAACCATTTATAAGAGCCTAATGGCATCGTTTGTCTCATTGTTAATCGTACCAATTATATTCCCATAGTCATTTAGTATATTTTGACTCTAGAAAAGGTATTTTAAGTGTATTAATCCGCAACATATACAGATATGCTACCTAGATATGCCATATACAAGATCTTTTCAGGCTCCTAGAGGTTCGGCTATGCTTCAATTGATGTTCGCAATTTTCCCACGGTAGGAAATATCCGGAAATTATAGCCTAATTTAAAACTGGGAAATGCGCAAAGGAACGGTCCAACAAAGACACACACATTCACATATAACACACAAATATAAAACATGGGTAAAAATGCGAGGATCTCCTCGGTAAATCGGGGAGCCGAATATACAAAGGGAAAGGAAGAGGAAGGAAGGAATGTTTTATCTGTTTATAATTGTGGTCCACCGGTCCAGACCGGTGTAATATAATGTGTGAGGAGGGTGGATGCAAGCTGGGGACCCATAAAGATGTCGGACGTTATCTCGGTGGTTGTTAACATGGCGGCGGCACGGTGGCTGCGCTAATTAGAACGCCCGGTGTACCGGCCCACCAGCGGTTCCTATCTGTTAATGGCCCTCCAGGTTTCATCTCTCCCCCGAGATTGTATTCATCCCTCCAGTCTAATCTCCGCCCATTTCTAAAACGCTCCGCGATAATTACAGGGGCGGCCGGAGCCGGGCGTTCATTAGATTTCAATGGATCCGCTCCTCCGATAACATTTAGCCTCAATAATCGGGGCACTTTAATAGGCCCAAATAGGGAGGCTAGCGGGGAGGCCGCAATTAGAGATTTATCGACTTGAGGAAGACCGAAGGACGGCTTACTTTAGGGACGTGTTTAAAAGGCCGTAACGTGAGGATATGATGAAGTGCGACCGCTATTACCGGGCGGCGTTCTTAGGGCGTCCAGTCCGGTATCTGGGTCGCTATCATTCGCCGGCGGCCATTACACCGGGGCCGGGCTTATCGCGTGTCCCAAGGCGGGGCATTACTCAACCGGGACGATTGCCATCCGATTCCGATGTGGCCTCCTCTTCCTCCCCCGTTAGCCGCCCAACTGCCTTTACTGGCATCCGTCGAATCCACTTTTACGAGGTGGCGGGTTTCACCGCCCCCATTAGTCCTCCCTCCACTCCCAATGTCCTTTGACAAATAACGGCACTGGCAGTGTAAAAACAGAGCGTATACAGCCCCATTCCTTCCTGGTACATAAATAGTTTTTCGACTCGCAATTGCGGGGAAATATTTCAAATATTGGAACGATCTCAGCAGAATTACGCTCTTCGTAATGCTGAACAAATGTAAATAAAAATGAAACCAAAAATAAATTGGTTACTCATCCCTCCAGACCATTATAATTACAAATACCTTATTTTTCTTTAAATGTACGAAGACAATATATAAATGTATAATATTTTGATACATACAACCCAGCCCGCGGGCCTTTCTATACTTATATACACGAATATTAGGTCTAAATAAACTTTATTATGCACAATGTTTGTACGGTAATCGGGAAAATTACAGTAATAAAAACGCGAGAACATATGAATTATACTCATTTCAATCACTCACTTCAATCATTCGTACAATCAAACTCAATCACACACTTTTCACGCCGCTTGGTTCACTGCACTATTCACAATACTTGGTACCAGACCATTATAGTACGTTAACAATTACATTAACAAAAATATAAACGAATACATTAAATTAATAATTAATTATGCATCTTCCGCAGTACTCTCACAGGATTTTCCTACCTACTGGAAACGAATCTTTCGGCGTCCCACCATCTCCATTCTATTTATAGAGTATGGATATCTGTATGATGAAGTCTAAGTTATACAGCACCTGCAATTTTACCGTCTGTAACTAATAGAATTATGGAGAATGTATTTAATGTAAGTAAGGCTTTCGAAATGGCTTTTATCGCGTCATTTGTATTTCTAGGCCGGGTAGGTCCGGTAAACGAGTTAATTGTTGTTGCCAAGGTAACGTTATCTGAGTGGCGGCGACCCTCCGACCAAAGGGTTGAACCCTCCCGGCTAATTAAAGCACAAAATTGCCCACTGTGACTACTTCGGCTCGAAAATATCGAGCTTTCCCACCGCATCAGGCATTAAAATAAACCTGAAATGAACCTTACTTTTATCCCTCAACATTAAACCTGTACTTGCAGTAGTGAGGTCAGCGTTGTGATTCTGTTTAACTCGATAGCACCACGTTATGATCTTACTATAAGTTCTTAAGGTTGCGTCTTCGTAGTTTGTCATTATAAAATACTCCTCTTCTGTTTTATTTTGTATAAAAAATAAAAGGGTATAACGCGCGTAAACTCCTAAAAGACGTACAACATTGTTATTGTTAAACATTAAACATACATTATACAATAAGTCAAATGACCAATTCAAAGGTTGGGGACGAATAATGACTGTATTCCAAACCCTCGCGGCACACGTCGTTATACCTGTAACCCTAATGGTCGCTTGTACAATAAATAAAAAGAAAACACCGTCACGGTTTATACCAACTAAAGGTGGATTAAATTTTAAAAAATATAAATCCTGACGAGTGATCCTGCCTGGTCACCCACAGTGACTCATACTGTCTTAGGTTTCATGAGCGTCACTCGATACGACAGACTGTATTATAGCTAGTGCCAGAATTGTACGTATTCTGAGGTTATTAAATATTGTCAATGTGGTGTTGGGGCTCTATCGGATTACGGGTGCGGTCACTGGTCACGTGCCAGGCCCCGGGCCACCCTGGAAAATGAGAAAACGCCACGCGATACCTCCCGACTCCGTCTGGGGGACACCGCTAATCGGAAAAAAGATATCTCTCGTTTTACATCCCTCCCCGTCCCTGATTTTCCATCTTCCCTCCAAGCTGGTAGGTAATTCGCTCCTGTATTAGTTTTCACTTCGCTCCAATTTCCTCAGTCTTGCCTGTTTGTCCGGTCCCCCTCCCCCCCAATATGATTTCACCCACCCAATATATAATAATTTCTGGTCACCTTCACTACAAGCCGGCTCGTAACAACTGTTCTTCCGCGTACCATTAACATTCAAAAGTACAGAAAAACCGTCGAATCATAGAATCTTCTTCCTATACTTTTTTCCACTTCGTTATGTTCATTTATTAAAAAAAAAAAGAAATATAAATCCATTAGACGAATAAGTGTGTTTTTTTCATAACCTCCAATTTCAGATACAACTTGAAATAAACAACGGACAGGAGAGGCCTAGGATAATTGTTCGGGAGTTCGTGATAGTGGTGAGAAAAGATTTAGTTCATCTCGAATAAGAACGAAGCAGGTAGTGCAGACGAAGGGTCACAAGAGTGATGATAATATTAGCGGAAATATTTATAAATAACCTTATAAATAACATATTTAGATACATAACATTGTATACAAATGAAAATACAGAAAAAAGGGAAAACACGATCGTATGCCTTCATGGTCGTGTAATAAAACTCAACTTTGTTCAAAGAATGGATATTAGAAATTGACATCCGAAAGTACCTCAATATTTTACTGAAATGCTAATCGATAAAAGTTTAGCAATTATATAGACGTCCACATTCGTGAGCTTTATGTGTTTAAGCAATACCTAACTTTACCAGTAATTATTAATTTTTCTATAATATATAAAGAAAAAGAACAAAATCTGTACAATAAACATTGGCGATGCGGCCGATCGAAATCGGGCTTACACGGACCCGTTGTTATCGAGTAATGAGTGTGCTTCTCTCTCTTCTCTCTCTCTCTCTCTCTCTCTCTCTCTCTCTCTCTCTCTCTCTCTCTCTCTCTCTCTCTCTCTCTCTCTCTCTGTCTCTCTCTCTGTCCTGCTCTCTCGGTCTCTGTCCCACCCACAGTGCTGTACTGCGCAAGACATTCTCCCACTCACACCCACAAGCTCGGTCTCACTTAACACCGGTATCACTTCCTCCACCTTTGCTTCCGTCCTATTAAACTTTTGTTTCTCTCTGTCTCCCGCTATTAATGCCAGCTGGCCAAAGTTTTCCCCCTATTCATTGATGAAAACATGAAGTGCGTTATTAATCGACTTATTAATCTTCTTTTCGTAATATTTTCTGAAATTAAATGCACGTTGTTTTTAATGTAAGATACCTCATTTTTTATTGTATGTATTGCAAATGCAGTACCACCTGTTCCTCAAGCCGTTTTTAATATAGGACGTTCACAAAAAAACATTAATGGATACCACAAAAAGGGAAAACCTATACGCAAAGGGCTATATTTGATATTAAATAGTTTATTTATCCGCTTACTACTAATGGCTAACAAATCGTTTCAGGGTTATGACCTATTTCGTTAGATGCACACCCATTAAATTGATGGCATTGACGTGGCAAATGATATTGCCATTGTTGATTTCTATTGGTGAAAACGAATGACATGCATAGTGTACTATATGACGTACGGTTTAGATGAAACGGTTATTGAGTGTTGCGTGAAAATGTCACACGGAGACGGCGCACGATTTAGTTATGTCTAGATTAGGTTTCTATAAAAAAAGTCCTACAAATTTACTCGCTACATCATATGAAAGTCAGAATTCAACTATTTCGCCATTAATATTGTATTTTTCTACATAATATTATTAACGTATTTTTCATGGGGTGCCAATTTTTAAAGATATTAGCTATAATCGAACTATGTTTCTATATGCCAATAAACTATTATTATTAAAATTCGATGTAAGCCATGCATAGGTTAGTAAGGAACACAGTTTTAATGTGGCTCGTATTGTCAGAGCGGAGCATCGATTATTAAACCTGAGAGTAGGGTTTGGGGGTATCGGGGGTTGGGAGATTGTGTAAAGCCGCCTTTATCGGTCCAGGGACGATCGGTGGGGCTCTCCCCGGGCGACACGATTAGCCCACTTGGTTTAATTGAGAATACGAATCCCAGTGTCGGAGCGACAGAGTGGAGCTTCGGGCGGTACACCCGAGCCAACAACACCTACTAATTGACCCTATATTAAGAGCCTGTTATCCCGTTAACTCGAATATTTTATTTGTTAAACCCATTTCAATTAGCGCCATAAATGTGTAGTTCACTAATCGTTATAAAATGTCCCCACCCCGTACTCTTTATATTTCCACAACTCTATACAGAAAGAATCAGTGGAAGTTTTATTCAATCTGAGTAATGGAACATTGCGGCTAGTGATACCGCAGACCTAGTTCGCGCATACCGTGGCCACCATACAAACAACACCGTAAATTTGTAATTCATACAAAAGGGATATAACGTTACATACCTCAGGGTTACCTTCCGTGTCCTGCACAAGACAACAAAAGCCATTGCTTGGCGGGACAATTATTATTTATTTGGAGAAACCTTGTTTCTCGTAACGCAAACACCAACCGGTTACAATGATTTAGTCTAACTGGTAATCGATGAGGATATTTCCATAATAGTGAGTTGCTCTATGAACAAATTTGCTTGTAGTAGTGTCGTATAAGTATTAAACATTTCGGGTAAATTAAACATTTAAGAAATTCTCCGGCTCCTCGTAAATAATTGATTCCTCCAGAAAGTGCGACGTCCGAACAATTTTCCGAATTGCGTCCATGTTCCCGAGGGTGCAGTTATTTTGAACGATTGTCACGGCCATTAGCGCCTGCAGATGTTCGTAATCGGGGCCCGGGGTATGGGGGCATATTTAGTGACGAGGAGGCCCCCGTCGCCCTGGGGAGCTCCCGGTGCAGTTCCGACCCCACGTCCGAACCCCACCGCTTGGTTCCCTCCACAGGACTTCGGCCCCGAGGGGAAAAGTACGCTTGCGGCATGTCAGGGTGGGTTACATAGTTAATGAATCATTATGAGGACAATGCACGAAGTACAGTAATAGCACACGCCGCAACCGTTGTGAGAAAGTTAGAAGTGTGTAATTGTTTACAGTTTTTTTTTTAGGTGAGTCGTCCAATTCGAATCTTTCTTCTGAAGGATATAATCAATTGTCCTTATTTTATCTGCGTTTTGACATTCGGAAGTCACTTCGAAACCAATTTCTAGACGGCTGAACATCATCGTTTTAAAAACTTTTCTTTGTCATTAAACGATATGTGGAAAAAGTATTAAAATTTATAATAATGAAAAGAGCTATTTTTAAACTCTGTGCATTAAATATTTATGCGGATGAATAATCGGAAAAATATTGGACTCAAACTGTTGTAACTTTAATTATGCATCATACTTGCAATACGGTCTCCATTCGCTGATTTGGTCTTACGTTTTGGCTTGCTGAACGTCTGAATTTAATCCAAAAGTTCAAATCGAAGGAACGAATAATGAGGCGGGCTATATCGAACATATTCAGTAACGAAAAAACTAACGAGAAAACTAGCAGTCGGTGGGGAACATATCTCCTTCCCCCGCCCTTTCTATAACTTGCCTCTTCCAACGCTCGTTCGCACTATCTCTTTCTCACTCTTTCCACCATTAGAGACACACTCGTCATTGCGGGGTGTATTACAATGGCGAGCGGCGGTGAGAGGGTTGAGAGTGAGAGAGAAAGAGGGGCTTGCGGGGGGGGGGACGAGAGGAGAGGTTTTCGGGCTTAATGAAAGCGCCCTCCCATGGGACGGAGGAGGACCCATCTGTTGCCAGTGTTACCGTGGGCTCCCCGGAGACCGGGCTTCTGGGAGACATTGGCCCGTAATTGACACTAAGTGAGGGCGATACGTCAGTATAAACAGGGGTCCCACCCCCCGTGGCTCCACCGATATATGGCGTAATGAGCACGTTTACAGCACCAATCTGTACGCCCGGCCCCCGGCCTCACGTTACACCGCCGCCTTATTATCGCCACAACCCGCATAACAGCTTATCGTTCCCCGTATTAACTATGTACCATAACTACCAGTTATCGTGCCATCCCCACCACGGTGGGCCCCCACCTCCCCGTCACTACCACCCACGATTGCCAATCACTTAAAATTATTTTAACAAACATACGACCTTAATTTACAAATATTTATCGATACTAATAATACAGGTATATATGATAATACTTATACACAACATAAATATTAAGAAGCAGAGAGACTGAGAGTGAAGGAGAATAATTAAAATAAATACGCTGTTTGTATATATACTCAAGTTCGATTGTTTAAGATATTTGTTGTAACAAAATCACGAGAGTGATAAATAGTTTACCTTTAGTTTCAATTGGCCTAATTCGTTCGATTCATCAAGTGTATTGGACCGTAAAAGCTGATATATTCTGTTCGCTCGCTGGCTCAAATAAAATAATATAACATTGAACGAACGTGCGCTCAGCGATATGCGCTATCCCCATTGAAGCCCCATGAAGGGGGATTATGCCCGGGTTTTAACGATTAGAGCCCGTGTTTTCAATTAATTCAATATATGAATCGGTTTAAATATGACCCGCCAGTCAAGTTATATACTTCCCAAAAAAAAAAAAAATAGGGATTTAATTTAAACAATTAGCCCTTATATGATGATTCCGCTCTAATTGCTCATTATTGGAACATTATACAAAGGTATTGAGCGACTTCGGGACATCATTTTATTTTAAATTCCTCTTAGGGCGTGTTCATACAATAATTAATTAATTGAATTGAATACGATAAATTGAAAGTGTGACTAATTATCTCTATACAAGCAGTATTTAACATTTCAATGTTGTATTTATTGAATGGCATATTTATTTGACACTTTTACTTTATAACGGTAATATATATTTAATACCCCAATCCAATGTTATAAGAATTTTAATAAATTCCCGCATTCAATTGTTTGCCATCTGTCATTCAGCATTATATGCGGACGTACAATGAAATGGTGATCATATATCAGCTCATTAAATTTTAAATCTATTACTTATATTATCTTAAACGAATGACAGTCACAGAGTTTAATTTTGTCCATCACATATACGAAACTACAAATACCTACAAATACTACTTTTCTTTACTATTGTTTTCTTTATGAAACTTAACTTCCAAATCATTAAACCATTCTGGTTAAATTTTTAAACAGTCTTAAGCCAATTGGTACTATGCGGATAAGAGTTATTCCTAGGCAAAAGTACTATTTGCATCTCTCAAATCCCTGGCATTACTTTATTTCCAGCATATCTCTCTGGTGATGTCTAATAGTAATTTTTTCCTTCGGAGAATCTCCTTTTCGGAGATTTACTTCCGAAAAACTTTATAGAGAATTGTACCTTTGGCAACCTATCTTCTCTTGCAACCTAAGGCAGCTTATCTTCTCTGCATCTTTGTGATCTGCACTCTGTTGCAGGACGAGAACGAAGATCATAAGAACGGTGACAATTCTAATAATAATATTCGGAATCAATAATAAGTCTAAATAAGTGCTTTGTCTGGATTGGGGGTTTGATTTTGAGGGGGGGGCCTTGATTGTTTTCGTACGGTTTACGACAAACCTCCGCCCCCCGCCCTCCTTCAAAGGCCCCGCTAACTGTGAAAGTGGGGAGGATTTGTTGGGGATTAAAAGATTATTTACTTTATGCTGTTAATTAAATCTCCCGGATTATCGGGGATAGTGGAGGGATCGTGAAGGGTGCCAGGACGATTATTCTGCTGCCGGCTTGCGTCCTCCTCCCTTGATATGTTCCAGCGATCAACACCGCTCTGGCTTATAGCCCTCCCGCTCTTTAACCGTATCCGGGACTCACTGACGTTCCAATATAGAATTATACGGCCCTTTTATTACTCTGTCACTTAATTCCTAAAAAATCATTCGCCGATGAAATAACCGACTGATAAAAATAATACGATTCCCGGTGTATTTTTTATGCCATAATTTAATCTTCGTCATACTAGCTTATCCGCAGTTATATCGAGACTAGGATTACTAATTTTTAGTCTGTCCAGACATGTAAACGAGCATAAATAAATAGTTCGTACGTTAAAGACATTCGAACGGATGATTGGTGTGATTTTGACGTTCAATATTATAATAGTATTGATATATATTGGTATATAACAATAGAGATTCTTGTAAATAAGATAAAATATCTTAACCATTAAAGAAATATACTAGAACTCACGGAATTTATAGTTATAAAAGTACTGTACTCAAGAATCTGTTTTCTTAGCTACATTACCCAGTTTAATGTTGGTTCGTTGCATTGGTTAGTTTATTATATACGTTGCATATCTTTCAGTACTTAATTCGACCCGATGACCGATATGTTCAGAATATCTACCACACTTATGCGATGTAATATTTAAATTATTTGACCACTTGTGCCCATTCATTAAAATATTGATCGACTTTTTCTGACTTCCTGAGATTTTCAAATACGAACGTCCATGTACAGTTTATAAGGTTGTGCAACTACTCGAGCTTAAAATGCCAATGCAGGTTGTAATATATAATGCGGTTGATAAAAGAATTGAGTTAAGCAATTTAACTACTAATGATTAAATTTCAATCTGTATGGAAGATATTGAATATTGAAAAGCTCGCAGGTATTTTCGAACGGCCCAACACCAACAATGGAAGCTCTGAAGGGACAATTAGCGATAAACCTGCAGGAACTAATAGAATAATCAGCAGCCCTTTAGACCCTTAAGGCCGGAGGCGCTGATCACTCCAATCCCGGCTCTGGTTCACTCCCCTTAGACACCGTTAATTGATACCAGTAACGGAGTAATTAAGGAGCTAAGAATTGGGCTTTGCTCGAATTGGACTAAAATTTAAGCTTCATGGCGGTATACAGTGACTCTGAAACATGGTTGTTATAAATATTAAGTGTCTAACATATAAGGTTATAAAACGGAGGTTGCCAGGATAATATTATAGCGGTAGGGAATTAGAAATAATCACGGGAAATATTTGATTGTACCTATTACATTAAGGGAATCGTATACCCTAAATAGGAACTTTTGGCCATATGTTTATGTATCAAATGATACTTTTTTTAACGTGGTTTGTAATTAAGTCAAACAAGAAGCTTAAATTAAGTTTTAAAGCAAGTGGTCAACTATATTACTATTGAGGCAGCTTTGTCCAATTCCCAATCCTAATCTACTATAAGTATTATCGGTCTGGGTAGATGACCAAAATAATTTAAGATGCGATGATTTCGTGGGATTGAAACTGAGGAAAAGTAGAGGGAAAGGAAAAGCGGTAGATATGAAACTAGGAGATGTAGAAGGGCGGATGAGTGAGTAGGAGAGAGTCGGCTGGTTATTCTATTAGGGCTCCGGTTTCCTCTCTTCCCCAACCCCTGACATTTTCCTTTAAAGCTTGCCTCGTTAACCGCCTTTCAACGCTCAATATCTCTTACTGACTTAAGAGTCAGCAAGAGAGAGTCCTCTTTGCAATTCCCCGCTGGCTTAGATTCCGATGACTGGAAAGATTTCAAATTAAAATACTTCATTCTGCCAGTTTTCACCTTCCTGTATTTGCAAAAAATATTGTTGCCAAACCAACAATATTTACTGTTATATTCCAGACGAAGTTGCTAAAAAATGCTCGCGGCTATATTGTTCGAACGAAACGAATTTCAAAAATTCTTTTTCCTCCCCTTGGCAAGCAATTTAAATCAGAGACCCGCTAAATACGGCCGTGACATCCTGGCCAAACGGCTCGAATTGGTCTCCCCCGCAAATTTATTTACCTTTCCCTGTGTGGTTGGCAAAGTTCAATTGGCGTTTTCCCACAATTAACAAAGATGCAAAATTCAAGAGTTAAGAGAGAGCCCCCCCGTAATTGGAAATTGAAATATTAAACTTGCTCATTGACACCACCGCCAGACAGCGGGTTCTAAATTATACAAGGCCCAGGAAACTGGGGGTTTAACAGGGGGTTTCGCCCCTGTTTCTTCAGTTTTCACCCTAAACGGAACTGTCCAGCTTTTTTAAACTCTAATCCAACTTGGTGTGACTAAATCATGTTCTCATTGGGCAACCAATCGGCCGTGTACTATAAATATTTAAACAATTATTATTCTCTCGGCCCTAAACATCGTGTACATCCATTTTTACACGTATATATATTCCACTCACATTTAGTATTCATAGACATAATTTCGTTGAAAAACGCTTATGAAAGCATTAATTGTCGAATTTTATTATTGTCCCAAAGTACCGTGTAATTCAACGCACCGTGTACTGAGCTGATTAATTCATGGATACCAGTAAACTTAATAAGTACTATTTTTTATGCTAGTTTTTATACTCTGTATCTTGTATTACAGTAATATCATTGTTATATGTAGCACAGAAATGAATGTTAATTAATTGTGTTTCCTAAATATCAGAATAAATACGTTGGGTGTTTAAGAAATCTATCAGAGGGCTCAATTAAATTTGTCTTAGGCGTCCTTTTCTCTCCGATTGCAAGAGAAAGTTTTAAACGGATTACAAAACCAGACACGCCCATGTAAAGAAGCAGATGAGGAGGAGAGTCTTATTTGGTGGAATTATCGATTGCTGGGAGGGGGAAAAGGGGAACGGGATTGGAGGAGGAATCCTATTAGAGGGACGAACGAAGGAAGGTGTTAATCATTTAAATTGCCGGTCTTGATCAGTCTTAGAACCATCAGACTCTCTCTCAATGGCCGCTAATAGTTTCAAGTAATAGGCGCTCTGCTCGTTTTAATTACGTTTTTGACCGATTATTGCTATTTGTATCTTTTCAATGTTTAATTTCAATAATTCAAATTTAATTCTGTTACTTAGTAATGTTGTAAACTTGTTTCGCTTTTAATCAAATCTTTTAGAATGGCTCATATAATGACTATACTTACTGGAATTCAACTTGAAATGCGTTAAGAAAATTGTGTAACTTCATCTGAAACAGGGTTAAAGCATATTCCGAAGGAAACAACTGGTAAGCCGTTCTAAGAGAATCGGTTCCATTTGAAACTTGTTTCTCTTTACCCATTTTCGATACGGACAGCACTTTATGTTGTCTGACCGATTCGGCTGCTCGCCGCCTCCAGTACGGGTGGGCTTGTCCTCAGTGGGTTGCTGTGTCACTTAGGCATGTTAGTGGTTGCCCGGAAGGCATGATCGAAACCGGACTAGCGAGATACAATACCGGTGAGAGGAGACAGACGATCACTATATCGGCATGCTTAAGTTGAAAATTTAAATGATTTAATCCGTTTCAAATATGCTATAATGCGATCCCTTTTTCAAACGTAATATTATTAATCAACTTGTAAGTTGTTACACTGTTTGCCCAGTTGTACTTGGAAAGGTTAGCCGGTATTTGAGAGAGTGAGGCCGAGATAGAAGCGGAGGGGGCGGTAGAAAGCGATGACGGGTGTGTAGGAGCCCCACTCGGGGTAAGAGGGCCGGGCCGCCCCTCGGGGACACGTGTAATGATTTAACCCATGCCCACGCCCGAGCCCACAACGCCCCCTCACAGATTTCTCTTCTGGACCAGAGATCCTGTAAACCGTACCTATGTCCACGTGGGTTTCAATACGGCCTTGTAAATTCTGAGTTCGTTAGCTGAGGTCAATTTTGATTTCGGTTTCAGTAATGGACTTAGTAGTCCTTATTTCCGATTCTAGTCGATTCTGGTATAGTGATTCCGCGTACTGAATAAATTGCAGTGGCCACATTACGGGCTCTACTCCCATTAACGCATTATTTCATAAAAGCGAGTGTCCGTACAGGACCCGCTTGTTAAAGGCCGCGTGTTAATAATAACGCCCCGGGAAAATTACGGGCGGAGAAAAACCGGGAAACAAGAGGGGAAATTAGAGGTGAGGCCGGGGTAGAACAAAGGGTGCTCATTAGCCTTCCCACAATTAGCACACCTGGAGACAATTAAGAGCCTCTAGCCGGTGGGGCATTTGTATTGGGGTAGCGGCGAGAGCGACCCCCCCCCCAAACAATTTAGGCCCGATTCAATAGTTGTTGAACGGGAATCGGTGTAAGTTTATGGCGGGGGCGAGGGATAATAATGAGGGATGGAGTTGAGCCGGGCCACAATGCCCACTCGTTACTACCCCTCATTTCGATGAGGTCACCAGTGTGCCTTTGTCCCCTTCTATCCCCTCTCACGAAGTCCCCTGGACAATTTCCGATTGTAGACAGCGGTATATACGCCTTTCTGGATAGCTCTAGTACTAAATCAATTTCTGATTAGTAGACTTTGTTTAGTTCTCTGTTATTTCTTCCTCTTTGACAATTTATCCAGATGCCGAATTATAATTACCAGGAACTATACGCTCGTCGGGTGATGATCTCTGACTCCGAAAACACAAACGGTAACGTTCACAAACTACCGGAATTTCGTTTATTAGTTTAAACGAGGTATTCAAATCCTCACTAATTTCGAGCCAGTGGTTTGCCCAACCGATACTGGTAACTCCGTATGAGATACCCGATGAATATGAACATAACTTTCCGTCCGCTTAAATAAAGGCAATAGCGAAGATGGCCATGTTATAGCATAAACTGAATAAAGTAGCCAGCGACAAACAAAAATACCTCTTCTAGATTAAAAAATTCAATTTCCCCGGTTAATTGGATTCGCATAAATTCAGACGAGGCTAATACACGTGGGAGGAGCGTCGAGTGGAGAAATTCCCTCGGATGAAATGTAGGAGGGAGGAACTGTTGGTTGGAGGGGTCTACTGTTTATAAATTATAAGCCCTAAGTTAAAGGGTCTGAGTGTGATGGGGAACATTGGGCGCTTGATCTCCCGTTTTCCATACATACGCAAACTACGTGTTGGGGCTTTATACACGGGGGAAAAACGAGGGGGGTGAAACGTAAGGGTGAATTTAATTACCCCTAAAACCTGGCAAATTGGCAAAACCAGGTAGATCCATTCACGTTTTCGCTTTAATTATACTCGATTATACGTCGTTCAGTAATATATCTTAATTCAGTTCTTAGTATAGTCTCGAACGAATTTGTGGAGGCACCACGAGACAAGAGTTATACTAGTGTAGTAAGTACGACCCAAACCGCAAAGATGACAAATCTAATCTTCACTCCACCGCTATGCCACATATATTTCTTTATTCCTCGGGCGCAGTGTGATTATTAATTTCCACAGCTTTGCCTCTCAATAAATATTTTGGCTGCATGTTCACCTTGAAGCTTCATTATATCGTTATAATTAGTTCTTCTTGCAACATGTATAAGGCCGATTTATGGGATTTAAATTGGCATTGTACAGCTAATAATGCCGCGAATTCCAATTTTCGAGAAGATAAACACGTAATACAAAAACTACTTTTATTTAAAATCACTTATTTGAGATAGTAAGAACAGTTTCATCTGATGTATGGAGTATACTAAAACGGGCTATAGGAAATAACGCTGCTGTCTTTATCGCCCACGTGGTATCGGCCGGGATGGGTATTAAAGTTTAATGGGACGTCGAAACTTGATTAGCGGAGGGGATCTAGGAGGCCCTGGGCCTTTTCACACGCCACTTAATACGTGTCAAATTGGCTCCGGCGGGGAGACGCCCCGATATAAATAACAAAAGCGGATATAGCGGATCGGAAAGGGAAAAACCGAGGGTGTGGGGAGGGGGTGGCGTTCAAAACACTATTACGAGGTGTTCGGTCGTGACGACTGGTGGGGCGTTGCCGGGGCTACCGCAGCCGGCAAGCTGTGAAATTGATATTTGATAACTTGTATAGCAGACAGAGAGACGCTAGCGGAACTGGAGTTGGCCGCTAAAACCGGATACAACCGGGCGTAACTTCTGATTAAATTAATGCTTTTTAATGCATTCAAAATGTAATAGAAATAGACACTTTAATGACTGACACACTCGCGTTGTTCGGATAATAAATAGTGACAAACTGATGTGTGTGTGTGTGTGTGTGTGTGTGTGTGTGTGTGTGTGTGTGTGTGTGTGTGTGTGTGTGTGTGTATGGTAATTTAGTTTTACAGTTACGGTACAAAATGCTTGTTATTTGGCTCGTATTAAATTTACTCTTCTCTACAAAGCATTAATTTCAACCCCAATTAATTCTTCCCTTCCAATTAAGTTCATCGTCTCCATATCATGTATGAACCTGGCCTCGTTCAAGGTGCGACATTTAGTCAGGAGCCCTGGTATTTACTGAAGAGAGAGAGAATGACCTCCTCAAACACCCGACTTGGGATAATTTTCGTCTGGAAAGATTCTCGGCGCGTATTATGTTGTAATTAATAAAAGCGCTGATGTGGACTCCGTTAAAAATTCTAATATATATCGCCGATTCCAAAAATCTCTTTCTTTAAAATTAGCTAACTATTCGTTTAATCCCTGTCCCGAAATTTAAACGCCGCGTAATTTCTTATTGTAAGGCGCCCACGATGACTTTCATTTCGGGAAGGCGACTTAGGAAAGTATGGGAAGAGGTCTCGGGGGACGGCGGCCGTTCGTGCACGGGCGGGATGAAACCCGTCCCTGGGCTTAACTCCGCTCTCCCTTCATTATTAAGGTGCAAGAATACTTTTTTGGAATTTCCACGGACCGACTGAAGTCCGGGAAACTGGGAGCGGTTTAATTAAAACGTGGAAGAAGTCGTCCGGGCGGGTCTCCGGGAGGCTGTCGCCTTCTGTTTCCCAGTTGGAAACTAAGAAAGTTTTTCGACAACTCCCGACCATCCGGGAACGGCCTCTCCCGGGCGATGGCTTCATTCAAATCCCCCCGTTTTAACAAGACGAGGAAACACTCCGGCGAACAAATTATGAACACCGGTCCTTATTTTAACTTTATAAACTGGAACGGGGGGGCCTCTAGTCGTTACCTGCCGAACGTATTTCAAAACACCTCAACCTTTAGAAAATGTCGGCAGATAATACTACCTTATAGACACAGAATTTTATTTTCTTCCTTATCGTTTTTACCTACCAAATTACTCGAGTTGTTCGACAGCCGACGTAAATTAATGTATAAAATGTATTTCTAAAATTTTTTGTTTAGTGAAATTCATAATCGAAATGTATATATTCTGGTGCAATATCGAAATATATTGAAACATAATTGTCCATTTATCTATATTAGAATATTTAAAATATTCGTAACTACCAATAAAATGTGCAATACAATCGTGTTATTGGTAATACGAAGGCATTTACATTTTCATAATTATTTTTTCTTGGCGAAGTATCTGAGGGAAGAATTTTTTCATATGTCGAAAATTAATGGTTTTTAAAAATACCTATCACTGGATGGGGTTTTTCGTAATTCTATTTTCGGTATGGCACAATCGAAGTTAGTAAGAAATTCGACCAGTTACAAAAGACTGTGACCATCCCATAGCGGTTAGTAGTGAATTCGGTCAATCGCAATGTAGTTGGAGTTTTTACTTTCATATATCATAAGCCAAATTTAATTTTAAATTTCGTTTATTTCTTCATAACAGTGTTGAAATAGTCCTTGGCAATTTCATTCTCACCATCAACCATGGTGGAATTAATGCGGGGTTTCCTTGGAGACCCAAGGAATGGTTTCTTAGTCCATTACCAGTTGATGTTTTGGCTTCACTCCATGAAACAGCAAGGAAGGAAAACAAAATAAATCTCCACAATCAGAGAATCGCTGTAATTAATCGAAATTGGTTTATCGCCAAATAGAAGATTTATGAAATTTGGACAGCCTAGACAGGCTGAAGTGGCTTACCGAAACATTCCTATATTTATTATTTTTGTTTAATATATTTCATATTAATCGTTTTGGTATTGTAGAGGACACTATAAAGATCAATAAACTTTTTTAATATCGCCTTAATAATAATAATAACTTATTTATATTGTCCTTCGTTCACTAGGTTAATCCATATCTTCCAATATTTGAACTGCGGTTAACATCAATACTCACCGTGAATAAGTGGAAAAATTGACATTGTAGTTCAACTAGCTAGAAACCCCGCGCTTCATTAAATCTGTTTTCGTGCAAAGAAAAATCCTTCCGTAATTATAAAACCGAATGTTGTTTCCATAAACAAATTAACGAGATGAATTATAATTAATTAATAATCAAGATATAATCATTAAAAATGAATGAAAAATCGGTAAACAGCGATTGAGATCCAGCGATTGGGATGCGGCGTAAATGCGTACACCCGGGTTTGGATGTCAGTGGTGGATCAAATGTCGGTCCGATAGCAAATACCATTTGGTTTAATGTGAGAGGCTCGTTAAAATCCCAGCATCCTCTATTAGAATCTACCTCATGTGATTTGAAATGGGTTAAAAGCTGGGGGTAGATTTCATCTACTGAATTGAGATCACGGTAACTTCTTCTGGCCGGAAAAACAGGATCCGATTACAGGATCCCTAATATTTAAATAACAATATAATTTCTTTTTGTACGAAGTTCGGCAGAACTGCGCGACGCTGGGATGATGGGAGCCGCACAAAAGCGGGGGCTGAACCATTCACCAGCCGAAGTATTGTCCATGCAAATCGTTTTATCCCATTGCCAACTGAATCGAAAACCATCCCAAAATTATTGACTTTAAATTACAGCCAATTTTATACCTGGATTCCGGAGCATCCTCCGGCAGCTCTTTCTGGATTGTTATTGTATTGAGAAATATTGGAAAAACTGACAGTTCGAAGAATTATTTATAGTTAGTTTAATATATAGGTTTGTTAATTTGCAGAAAAGTCATACGAAAATATTATTTATAGGTCGTTTGATAAAAGGTTTATGACAAATTGTTTTCTGTTAACACCTATTTCAAAAATGGTAATTTCAATTTTAAACACACCAATTAGTGCGCTTACTAAGTCCACATTGAATATTCCCAAAGGTGGATCCCTCTTATATAAACGTCAGTATAATACAATACTTCCACAGTAAAGTGAGATGTTTTGAGTGGACACGCTACTTTCTTGAAGGGACCAAATGTGATTCTGATGAGTACCAAACCTAAGCAATTTCTCTTTAAATTTAACAGCTGTTTGCTTTGTGGCTATTGTTTTATTGGTTGCATATATAAACCTAGTTCGGACTTGTAAATAAAGGAATAGATGACAAACATAATTCCATTCTAAGACCGCCAAGTAAATTCTGTACAGCATTAATTACACAAATCGTGTATTCATACTTATCTGGATTCTACAGATTCCAATTCTTTTTATTGGAAACTGTATAGAGAAATAATTTCAATTTCTATATATCAGCTATTGTGTGAAATTTCTTAGAACACCGGTAAATATGTAATATGTAGAATATTTGTAATTAATGTTATTTATTAATGTAACTTCCATGAATTACTGTTTCAGCTTCTTCTCCAAGAAAAACCAATTTTAATTTTATTTATACAAATAATGGTTATCGGTGCTAGGGTTAAAGGGTGAGTCACAAAGATGTAAACCATGAAATATATTTTTTACAAAATAAGTTATATTTGTAACACAATATGACGTTAATTTATATACACAAACGTTCAACATACATCGAGTACGAGAGTCATTGTTCGTAAACATAGCTTATTGTTTTTGAACTTTTCACATTTTTGCCATTCAAAACAATGCCCATTGCAATTCGAACAGATTCTTAAGTCCAGGTTTCCTTCGCCGGAACCTGCTCTTCCTCTTCTAACGATAAGAGTCAATGTACAACGTCAACAAACGATTCCATTTCTTTTATATTTACATATTTCTATTACACACAGTAGTTACTTCCCCTACTAACGAGCTAATATACAGAAAGAGTTTTAAACTATATTCTTTTTATACAGTGTCGCATTACCAACACATGTTCGCAAACATCGGCTTATATGTTGTTTCATATATTCGACATAAACGAACCAATTTATCGAGCTGGCAGTATTTGTAAATTCACAAAGATTTTTCTCCTCATCAAAGTTAACGGTTGAATATTAATCTCGAAATCTGCACATTAATATTATTAAAAATTCCGATAACTATACAAAGATATAACTGTAATCTTAAAACTTTCTTTATTGAGATTTGATTTTTAAATTTAAAACAGATTCGATAGATTAGTGGTGTAAGATCACTCCAAATTTTACTTAACAAAATGTACACGCATACGTTACATTAGTTGATCTAGCAGATGTCTGAAATGAGCAATTTTACATGCGTAAAACTAGGTAATTGGAATAAATAACGAATTGCTAAATAATTACTGTTATATCTCGTAGAATAATTGGTAAGAAATTTGTCATATTAGAATTTTTGAAGTTGGTAATTCACCATAAGAATCATACTATTTTTATTAACGGCTTAACCTGGGATGCGTGGCACAGAGTGGATTGTCGAGCGAAAATCATAATCGCTCTACAAGAAAGAGAACGAAACATTTTTCTTATTTCAGTCACAGTAATTTCAAACAGTTTAGTGGTACATAATATTTAATCACGATTATCGGGTCTATCGAAATCCTCGCATTATTATTTCTTCTCTACCGGAAGATACCGATGGGAAATAAATTCAACAATAGACATTTTATTTTCTTGGCCGTCGAAACGATAAACGAAAGGATAGTAAGAACTATGCTTCCGCAGTGTGTTGTCCACGCGTGTAATTCGCGTGTTATAACAAGACCAAGCAGGTACGCACCATATTTTTCGGGAAACAGTTCGGTCGTTCCGTGACGTGGCGCGGACACTGGCAGTTTAATTTAATAACTCTATGTTAGGTTCACTGAGTTCACTATTGGAGGGTCTCCTAAGAGCTGTGTCCGAGGCTGTGGTGAGTGCTCAAGTGGTGGAAGTAGCCGTAGCCCTGGGCGGCGAACGGCGGCGGAGGGTAGGGGGCCGCCGAGTAGGCCAGGTGGTGGAAGAAGCCGGGAGCCGGAGGAGCGCCCCCACCGGCCGGCGGCACTGTCGGGCTGTTCACGTCCATGCCGGGGTTCTGCTTCTTCCACTTGGTCCTTCTGTTCTGGAACCAGATCTTCACCTGGGTCTCGGTCAGAGACAGCGAGAGCGCCAAGTTGAGCCTCTCGCAGACCGACAGGTACCTGGTCGTCTTGAACTTGTTCTCGAGCGCGACCAGCTGCTCGTAGGTGAACGCTGTCCTCGCCCTCCTCGGCTTCCCTCCCGTCCCACCGCCCTTCGAGTCTCCTCCGCTCTTCGACTTCTTCCTCTTCCCTTCTCTGTCCTCGCTCGCGTCGCTCCCCGCTCCTTCGCCGCTCACGCTCACGTCGTCTTCCTCCAGGCTCGCTTCGGAATACTGCCCCGTGTCTCGACCTGAAAAGTTAATTGGCTCTTAATAGACATTCAAACTATAACGTAAAATGAGCCCCACTTATAGTCATAGATACTGAATTCCCGAGCCGGATGTAGGACACTTTTCATACCACAGAGCGAAATATCTTATTCTATATCGCGAAACTTATTCATTGAAATATTTACGCGTCATAATAATAGTTTGACACCTAGGAAAATTTAAAGAAATGTTTTTACTGCGAATGGAACACACCAAAATTATAATTATACCGATTGAGTATTTTCGTATACGTATCGAAATACTACTATCCGTTAAAGAATTATTAGGGCAGTATAATTCTCTTAATGCGTGAAAGGAGCTGCAAATTTCTTAGAGACGATTTAAAGAATTATCAAATCGTAATTTTGATAGCTATCACTATGTAGTGATACACAATTTTAAAAGTTGTAAAAGGATATGCGATTACTTCATGGAAGTTGTAATAACTGTAGATAATACTTTTATTATTTGAATCACTAATTTTTGACATTACCGGTACCGGAATATATTAATGTAGTTGCGCGCCGATTAATTTATTAAAGTTGTGTCGGTACCGCTTTCCCTCTACTTACACCTGAGCAACAACCGCTACTTAAGTCGACTACGAAAGTGTGCAGGTTTATTTAATAATAATCTCGCATAAATATTAATAGGCGGAGTGGCTTCGCCCTCGGGGGTCGGGTGGAAAAGGGAGCGAGCGACAACAGGAGGAATTACAGATTCAGCATGCTAATTAGAGGGGGGATGAGGGCCTCCGGCGAGACTTTACGGTTTTATAAAGGGGTAGGGGGCGGGGGCGAGTGTTAATGTATTCAATCCCTTTTTAAAGGGGTACTAATTGACAAGGGAGTTAAGCCGGGGGCTCTGGTGGCGATGGAGTGTGTATACACGGGCTAATTGCTCTCCCGCCTCCCGAGACTCGATTATGACTAAGTTCCGAAGAGTACTCGATTCCCGAAGTTTGGCCGGAGGCGGGCGGGGGACGGTGGATACCCTCATTAGCTCCGCCTACCGCCGCTTCCGCCTCCGCCCGCAAACTTACCCCGCCTTTCCCTCATCAAGAACCGCACTACCAACAGCAATGTTCAATCACGGAAAGTAAGTAAATGTTACCGCTAAAGAACTAACGTAGATGTAGATGAAAAAATTATATTCCTATTATAGTCCTATTAGCGCCCAACAGTTAGACATGTAAACATTAAAATTACTGCATGAACATTCCTCAATCTAAAGCACAACTTTCCTATCTACATCCCGTCATAATGTAACAAAATCTATTTTCGAATTATAGTGGAAACCAATTTATGAAATAATTTCATTAAAGCGCCTTTCGAAATAATTGTCCGGGCCTCTGAACTTGTACAGTCAGAATTTCAGGATGCGTTGAGAAACCAGTATTCGCCGTTGTTCTTAGTCTGCCGAATTGCTTGGCGGGGACGGCCCTGTATTAATTAAACCCGGTCATTCCCGTCCGGGAAGATGCTGTTAGAGTTGCCGGGAGCCGGGGCGGAGGGCGGCGGCGGCAGCACCGGCGGCGATGCCCCGATCGAGGGATTAAAATCTTTTTTTTTATGGCTCTCGGAGAAGACGAGTTGCCGATGTCAGTGGGCCCCCGCCCACGCCCCCGCAATCGATATATACCCCTCCGCCATTTTGCTGCCGCCCCCAAACCCCCCCCCCCCCCTTACTCTCCAGGGTCGGTAATTGAAAAAACTGATCCTATCCGCTTTCCCTCCGCCCCCGGCCATCGCCCATCTCTCACCGCCCCCAACACCGGAATAATCAAGTCTTTAAGAATACTTCACCCTCTAATACCGATCCATACCTAGCTACATTATATCCGCATACCTCTTTTTATTTTAAGTGTACCATCACGTACCCCCTGATATTTCTATTTCAACCATTAAATTGTGACACATTTTCAAGCATTCGATGAATTTTAGAAACGCTATGCAAGTACTATTCAGATCCAAATAGTTCTCTATATGACACAGTGGTCAATTACTTGTCCCGATAGTCCATAAAGCCTACACGAAAAATTATCTACAGCATTTCAATTTGTTAAGTCATTTTTTTTAATTATATAAGTAGAAGTAGAGACGGGCATTAGTTACGACTTCTTGAAAACTATGCTTTTAGCACTTACAGTTTCTGAAATATTTTCCTTGAACAGTAGTCTAGAAAAACCGTCTCCGGGAAACCGGACTTTCCGCCTGTTTAACTGCGGAGTGTATACCGGGCGTGAATACACCGATTTGAAATAGTAACCAAAGTATAACTTTCGAATGTTCATCAAGACGGTCCAAAGTAGAAACCACCAATAATGCCATCATGGTCTTAATCTGTTTCCGGGATCAGAAAAAGAGGGAAGTTATCATGGAAGAAGGCTTCTTGGAAGAAGCATTCCAAGGTGGTACAACCGGCGGCAAATGGAGTAAATGGCGAGTGTGAAATCCGCCGCCTTGTACCGCATCGGTCTCTTCCAACTTTAAAATTATAACAAGCTTCAACTTCTCAGCCTTTAAGCGGGCCCTTCCATTCGACGCTTCTAATACTAGGCGTATCATAACACGCATCATAATAAATTTAATAATTTATAATTAAATTAATATAATACTTATAAATTGATATTATTGGTATTATATATATATATATATATATATATATATATATATATTATATTAAATGTAATACTTTATATATCTTCTGCCCCTTCTCACTCATTCGTCCTGCTGTTATAGACGGAAGGTAGCGAGAATAATTGATTTGTAATCCCCGCCTTCGCTCACCACCAAACAGGTATCTTAAGTATTACTTCGGTTTTTTAATTAATATTTACGACATGATAGAAATAAAAAGAGGCATATTTAAATCCACGGGGACTGTTCCATGACTTCAACTCTTTCCAACCTAATAATCCGGCGACGTTTCCCATTCAAAAATCCTTCGGGGCTGTCCTAAAAGTCCTAAATTATCCATTTACCGTGTCTGTTAACCATTGACTAAATCACAGAATCGTTTCTGTTGAAGAGAATTAAAAAAAATTGGACAAACGGTCTTCGGATATTGGGCCGTTTAAGGGGCGACCGCCCGCCCGCTGTGAGAAAACATCTGTGCAACTCATCGCTCGCCTCGTCTGAGTCTGAGAAGACGATTTAAACATTCCACTTGTCATTTTCGGCCATTAGGAAGAAAAACACCGGCAGTACACTTAGAAACGTATTTTATTGTTACCCCATGCTCGACTGCCCCACTGAAATCCTCCTTTTTCCCAACATTTCTACGAAATAATAAACGCAGTTGTTTTTTTTTGTATCTTCCGTGGAATTTAGGAGACGAGGCGTTCACACAATAGCCTTCACCCGTTATTGTTTGAACTCATATCTCGTCTCACTCTTGACAAAAGCAATCACTAATGGGTGAACAGATTAATAACGACGGGAAAAATATAGGGTGTCAGTTGCGTTCATTAGATGGAATAAAAAGTTATTTTTTGTTTCGGATTCAACATCTGGACATGCAGCCATCTTGCGGTAGATGTGGCGTGAAAACACATTTGTGCATACATATATACAGTGATGTGAATAAATTGACATCGTTAAACATAAGGTATTTCAATTGTGGTTTTGCGTTGTTTGATTTTAATATATGACATTTCTTTGAAAGAAAAATGACGGTAAGTGGTAAATTCAGGTTAATGTAAAACTATTTTAATGGTGAATAAATTATAGCGTTATTTTAATAACAAGCACCTTTTTGCGTTGTAACTGAAAACCAAAGGCGCAAGAACGGGTGAAATCAGTCGTAACAGGCGCGTACATCTATTATCTATTTTGAAATGGAAAGCATAGTGAGCAGTGGATAGTCAATAATATTGGAACGATGTCTCTTTCGGTACCAATTGGCTGTTGGGGCTAGACTTTATCTGGATCGGGTTTGAATTTTGAATGGAAACAAAAACTGTGCCCACCTCCCAACCCTCGTCACCGCCCCCAAAGCGGTTCGCGTTTATCTCTCAACGGCTGTAACAGGTTGGATCCCCCCAGCTATACTGATAGCGCCTGTAGCCGCTCTATGGAGCTGTTTTACCGGTGAATGGGTCCCAATGATTTTATTGCTATTTCCGAAATGAAAAGCGGTTATTGCTATTGAAAAATACCATCGGGTAAATTAATGTTCGATGACGAGAGAAATACGAGCGTTAATTCAACAGAATATATATATATATATATATATATATATATATATATATATATATATAGATTTTATAATACGTAAGTAAATGAGCGAAAGTTTCCACGAACATAATTTGAATCTTTCCTGTTTTGTGGAAATACCTTGAGCGAATGTGTTTATTCCATTACTATTAATAATTGTGTAATATTCATTACACATCGGAGTTCCTTCAACTTAACCCCACGTAAAATACTGAGGTAATCATTTGTTGTTTATTAGATTTTTTACAAATCAATACACTTTTAAGAAAATATTATTATTATTATTATATTAAATGTGTCACTTGAATATAGAAATCGGCGGTTTATAGAAGAAGGAGGCCGATATGTTTTAGATTTATTGTGCTAATAACATTGCGGCAGAACAGAGAACACCGCGTTAAAGCTGGCGCAGTTCGGTGTTATGAACGTTTTCAGATCGCCTAGTAGCGTCGAAACGCGTCGATGTTTTGTTCAGGAAGCGTCGCTTAGTCTCCATGACAACGGTCCGAGAGCGCTTAAGTCATGGCGGCTGTGGCTGTGGCGGCCTCGGGGGCGGGCCTGCGGTCTGAGAGAGAGAGAGAGAGAGAGAGAGAGAGAGAGAGAGAGAGTAAGTGAGAGAGAGGCTACGGGGGATGGAAAGAGAGAGCGAGACCGATAGGTGGGGGGGGGGAGTGAAAAGGAGAAGAGCGGTTAATTAGGTTTAATTAAGAGACAGAGAGGGAGTTCGGAGGGGCTCTGTTTTGCCCGAGAGAGATGGAACCAGGTAATTAAGCGTCTTATCACTCCCCCTCTCCCTTTCTCTTGCCCCTGTCTCGCTCGCTTTCCCTGCTTGACGCGCCATTTTCTTCCATTCATACCGGCAGTCATTTCATATCCTTATAAGTGGCCGAAGAAATAATTGTTGCCTCGCTTTTTCAACTCGATACTCGCCTTCGCGCCTTATATTGCATCTTGCTTGCTAGCCGCCACAACAAGATCGTCTATTAAATTTAATAGTACAAATATTATTTTTCTATCTCCGTGTACGTTTCATATTTCGGTACTGTCTAGTGTGATATAATAATCATCCACATATATTTGATGTTGGGTCCTCATCTACGTCGCACGAGTGCTTAGATTCAGAAATTAATATCTGTTTGTAATATATTCTACTTTGATATACCTGTTTTGTGGTCTGCGAGGAGTTGGAATACTGTAGGTTCGTGATGTTTCTGTCTCCTCTCGCTGGTTTGGTCTTTTGCTAGACCGGTTTCGGCTGCTCGCCATCTTCAGTAGCGGTGTTAGTCACTGTTAGCACTTTGGATGTTTTTTGGGCATCCTCACTGCACTGTCACTTTCACATGTACTGTCATGTACAGCAGCCGAAACCGGTCTAGCAAAAGACCAAACCAGCGAGAGGAGACAGAAACATCACGAACCTACAATATTCTACTTTCTTATAATCTATAGCCATGTTACGCTTTTACCACTCTTTAACTTGGTATACTTGCAATGCGTTAGTTTGGCCACGTCTCCCGCGGCACTTGTCTTCGCTTCAACATACTACAACATAAACATTATTCTAGTGGAAGCTTTAATATAATATTTTGTAATTGAATGCTCCTTTTACCATGGTATCATAACGTTATTAACGATGTATGTTTTTAAATATGATTATATAACCATAATATGCGATAACATTTAATTGTGGTTACCAATACACGATACAGGAACGGTAACTTCACTTTATTAAAAATCCTTTGGGAATAGGGAACAAGATGTGCTAAGAGAAATATCGAGAGGGTAATCATAAAGAGAGAAACAGAACCTCAGAGATAATCGAGTCCTACCGCCAACTACCTCATTCTCTTTTTCGAGTGGACCCTAGCGTTTTACCATCAAGAGGAAGAGTGGGAAAGAGGAATAGGGACAGAGAGAGAGAGAGAGAGAGAGAGAAAGGGTGAGTGAGAAGTAAGTCAGTGAGCGGGGGGACTCCGTAGTACTGAATGTAAAGGGAGGTAATTAAGCATCTCCTCTCACTCTCTCGGTAGGAGAGGGAGAGAGAGAGAGAGAGAGGAGAGAGGAGAGAGGGAGAGAGGGAGAGAGAGAGAGAGAGAGAGAGAGAGAGAGAGAGAGAGGGAGGAGAGAGGCTGTGGAGGAGGGATGGAAAGAGAGAGAGGGAGAGGTATAAGTTGGAAGGGGATTACCTAGAGGACAAAGAGGCGGGCCTCCCCAAGTGGGCCACCCTCGTGTTATCTTGTACTGGCCGCGCTATCCGGGTAATTGGAAATGTAGCTTAAGCCGTTACAATGATAACAGCTCTGTCGGGATTACCTCTCCCTCTGGATGGGCTAAGATACACTTCACACGCTCGTATTAACCCGCTCTCCTCTTCGCCTTTGTAATTATAATGGGAAGTGAAGGAGGAGGGGTGGGCGGGGGTAGAGCAAGAGGAGGAGGGAAGGAAGGAGAGCAAGAGAGCGAGAGGCATTAGCTTACAACCTCGTTCTTATCTTGCTCCGCTCTGTTGGACCGATTTGGGTTAGGGAAAAGGAAGGAGGAAGATTTCGGTAACGACCCGACATTTAGTACTAATTTTTGACCCCTACCCCTCATTAGTTCTAAGACGACATCGGCCTAAGTAATAGCCGTAAATATTTATCTAGGGAGGGGTTTTCCATTTTTAAAATATATATATTAGAATATTTCTGATGTGGGCATATCTGTCGGTCATAACCGTCTCCAATAACACGAAGATAATTGATTGTATAATATTCCGTATTTAAAAGTACTCATTTTATGTTAATCCAATTGTAGCCAATATGTGAAAAATTGGCCCTCCTTTTACATGAACTATAACCATGAAGTTGTCAGCTTTATCCTGGAAAAGAGAAATGGCATTCAAAATTGCTCTCATATTCGTACATTTTATATTAATACTATCGTGCTCGTGATACAACCCGAATAATTACAGTCATTTCATTGAACGTGAAACGGCCGTTTCCACTTTCCCTTTTTTCAATTAAAAAATAGTAATTTTTAAATAACATTACACGTTGATTTTTTGAAAAACTTCCACTATTCACTCGTAAAGTTATAATGCTGCAACAGCCGTCCAATATTTCACTAGAGGATATAATACTGATATTATGTTGACTGTACTAAGATATTCCACAGCGGATATTTCACGGGAGGAAAACAAACAGGGGTGTCGAACAATAGTTTATGAGCCGGTCCGCCATTACGCCAATTAGGCCGAGTGGCTTAGCCGAATAATTATTATTAGCGGCGCTTTGTATGAGTACCTGTTCGGCTGTATTTGAATACCCGGGCGCCTCCCCCCACCCGCGACCACCAATAATAGAAGCCCCAATATGGACCCCCGAAAACCCGGCTCTGAGTAATTATGCAAATTGGTCAAACACAAGTGGCCGGACTCACTCTCCTGGCTCGCTCTACACCCTCCCCTCTCTCTCTCTCTCTCTCTCTCCCTCTCTATCCCTCCCCCGCCCCGTTTCCGATTTTCAACTCAAAATCAACATCCCCGGATCCCGGCTACGGAAGTTGGTTGCGGTTCTCCCCTGGGGGACGCTGGCCAACACCGGGAGTTCCACGTTTAAATAATATAGATAAATGTTCTTTCTGGCTGTACCGGTCGAATTTGGGATTATTGCGTGAAAGACCGTAATATTCATTCCTCCGGGGACAATTCATTTCCATTAATTTGTTGTATTATATAAAACTGGCCTAATTTATTTTAACTGATCTTGTTGGAATGTATGAGATATGTTTCCTGAAAACTCTTGAAATTCCCCCATTTACTTCCCTCCTAACCGTTTTTTCCTCGCTTCCAAGTGAAAGCAGCGTGCCCTGAACGGCCATGTGGGAGCGTTCGCATTATTAACTGGAGGAATCATTCAGGAGGTCAGTTTAATAAAGTAGTTCAGTAAAATAGGTGACGGAATCGTACACGGGTTATATTAATTGGAATCCGAATTATCATTCCTTTGGTTTTAAAATACTGCATAACGAATTGTTAACTACTGATTTCCATTTTTTTGGTATTTTATGTCAGCGTGTTGAATACTAATAACTATGTATTTAACGTACTATTATAACGTACTATAATAACGTGAGTAAACGTTCTATTTTCATTAGATGAATTGAACGCCAAGTAAATCCCAAGTGCTGATGACCATTATTAATAACTGATAGTACGGTTTTAACTCATAGTATATTTGGCCTATGTGTAGTTTCGCAATATCTTTTCTTATTAATTATCGTGTCAAATATAAATTTTGTTATAGAGACACCACCACTGGGTACAGTCGAATTGATATCTTTATTTCGGGAGATTTTAAAAGTTTTTTTATCCCTAATTCTGCTAGCCGTAATGTTAAGGCTAGGTTGCATAAATTATAACCCGTTAGGCTCAGGCATATTTCAACGCGAATTATATATTCCATTTGTAGATAATATCGACTAATAAAGCGTAATCTTATACGCAACCGGCCCCATATATTAAATGCCCAATTACCCTGGATTTTTAATAAGTCGCCCGCTAAATATAGGGGACTGGCGACAGGCTTAATTTACCGCCCAAACAGCGTAAAAAAGGGACTATAAAAAAAGTGGGCGGGCGAAGGCGGGAGGAAAAGATAGATAATGGATCTGTAGGGAAAGTGTAAAAGGGGGCGAAGGAGCAGTAGACACCTCCCAGTTTATTAGCTGCCCTAACACCTTTAACTGCCACAGATTTATGGGCCTTTCTCTCCCCCGTGCCCGCCAGATTTTCCTCCGGAATCGGACCCACTACATAAACATCTCTATTATTAGCGAGTCTATTATAAAATTTACGCATTGTTCAACCGGCGTTACAGTGTGAGCGCTAATTCCGCAGCGAGGATTTTGTCATTTATTTTATTCTTGATCCGAAGTTCAGTCTGTCGTTGCTCTAATACGCGATAAAATACATAATACCGACTAACAAATAAACACCATACTGTTGAGAGAAATAAATATATTTTGAAATTACTCTCACATGAAGTAATACATGTCGGCACGAATCTATATGGGTATTTAACTTCGATGGGGTTAATTAATTATAATTTATTGTTCTATGAGATGTCATACAACGGAAACGGTGTCCTGAAGAGCGAAGAGGCTTGAAGTGGACCTCCCGTTTGCCTCGTCTCCCCTTTATAGTAGAAATCGGGAGGAAGTTAAGTTGACATCGGGCCGAAGTGTTTGTATGTGGGGAACGCGGCTCAGTTATATAAGGAAGGGTGGTTTCGACTCCGGTATTGGAATGGCGGGAGGGGCGGCTGTGAAAACAAAGGGGCCTGTGTCAACACTAGATATGGTCGTCATGGAGACGGCGGAGCCCCTCCTCCCCGGCATCCCCCTCCATAATATCATCTCCCGGCCCGGTGTTTGAACACATTAATGCCGCATTACCGAGGTACCTCTCCCTGTTCTATCACCATTATGACTACACCCCAACCCCACGAGTGAAAAATTGCTTTCCAATCGCCCGTCTAACATAGATTACCAGACGAATTTATATATATATATATATATATATATATATATATATATAATGATATCATGCGGCAGGGGGGACTGGTGTTCGACAAATTGTTTACCGTATTAATGTTCAACGCAAGCGACTACGGGCTAGTCAGACTGTGTATCCCATACGGATAGTAGTTATTGAACAAATAATTATCCTTTAAAACCCGTAATAGGCGCAGGGTTGTTATAATTATCGAGTACGTCATTCGTGTAATTATCTCATCCTGCTTGGAATATACAGCCTAATACAGTGGAATGCGTAAGGCCAAACGTTTAAGTACTCGGAAATGTATCACTGCAACGTACAGTAACAGAATGCTGCTTCGGGGTGTGACGAGAAGTGGAAAGCGACCTAGGAAACTTAGAAAGGATATGAGACAGAAATTGAAGCGATGCTCCTGTCATATAGATCCGCCTTAATAGCTCGTATAACGGTATTTACTACTTTCAAATAGTTTCATAGAAGATTCCAAGTGGTTTTCTGTCTCCTCTCCTGTCTCGTGGGATAACCTCAACGCAAACTAGGTTATTAAAAACGATCTAAAACGTACCTTGCACGCGCCGAAATCGTCATTAAAAATAAAACAATTACAAACAAATTATTGTAAGGGAGAGTAGTATCGCATTAATAATATGTAATTATCGGTGTACCGGGTACCGAGTAATTTTCGGGCGGTGTGCTCAGGCAGGGGTTTACCTGTGTTAGAAGACTGGGGTGTTCCTTCAAAATCCAGCCACTTAGCGAAAAATGTCTCAAGCGAAAGCGAAGGGGGGGACTTGAAAGGATTTCACTCTGCAAGCAATAAAGCCTGGCTGGTGCACAAAGCCGGGGGGGTGTTTGTGCGCCTGTGTGTGTTTTCGCGAGGGCACAAGCGTGTGTGTTGACCAGATTAAATGGAACACATTTCTAGGGGGAGCCCTGGGCTTTGAACCCCCCGAGGAAATCGCTTTAGACCGTGTGCGGCATGAATTGCGGTCAACTGAATTATTAAAATTTAATTATTATCAAACGCTAAGCTTTCTTATGGCCAATATTTTCCAAAGGAATATTTACTGGCTGTTAGCTTACAAAAGGTTAAACACGCTACAATGAATTATTAATCTTCTTTAACTTTCTTGTTTAATTTAAATTATAATTACCGATTAACATTAAAATTTATATTGACTCTCATTTGGAAACTAATGCTTTGAAACATTGTTTATAACCAAACTTACGGCCACGCTCGTCAATGGAATTTACCATACCTGTCTTTCAAGAATTTACCAATTTTAATAAATTTACAGTATAATAGGTTAATAAATGAGATGATAGAAAAAATCTAAGGTCCTGTTGTCTGATTAAAAACAAAACTATAATATTCCGTTCTATTTTATTCTCTTGAACGGAAACGTCGGCCATTCCAATAATAGGATGAGCTTCCGGTTTAATTCGGGGAAAACGTACCGAAAAACCCGTTCATTAGTGCACGCCTAGTAGGTTTATTATTAGAAAATGGTTATTTCCATTATGGTTAATAAAAATATCAGAGGATATAACGAAGGATACATTATTATTTATTATGACTAATATTATTATTGTAACACATCATTCCGAATCATAACTGGCTCGTTTTCGGTAGAGCCAAGTTTTGAGAAAAGAAATTTAGACATAATGATTACTCAACATGAAACAAATCATCCATTTCTCGAATGTCAATTCTTGTCGAAAATTCCAGCTTTTGATTAGTTATATATAATTATACGGGCGTTAAAAAAATGGGCACAAATCACAAATATTTAAAACTGTACACAAAATGTGAATTTTAATAAGATTGTATTAAGATTGTTTGAGTAATAGGTTAAATAGTAATAGCCTAATTTATACCTCTTGTCGATTTTAGATTACAGATTATTTACAAATGCCTGCTACCAGGCTTAGTTAAAAGCTAAGAAACATTGTGAGGTTTCCATTTTTTCTCTTTCTTATCTTAAGTTATATCTGTTAGAGAACTCTGGGTTCCTTTTTGCCGAAGTAATTATTAGCTTATTCCGCAGCTATCGAAACTTTGAACTCATTTCCAGTGAAGTGAAACTTATTTCTCTGCAAGAGGTTCAGTATTTAATATTTCATCAAGCGAGTAATTGTACACTTATTAGGCTTGGGCTCTCGCATTTTTCGTTCATTCATTTCCCAATGACGTAGCGCGTACATTTTATAATGGCCGAGAATACCAACTCATATTAACTGCATCCAATATACAAAGCAATTAAATATATATGTATGTGTGTGTGTGTGTGTGTGTATATACATATACACATACTCCGTTGAACGCTCACACGTTTAATTATTACGAAGGTAATCTCATAATGACACTACTGAAAATTCTTCACCGCTTACTTGCTCAAGCGAAAACTTTGAAAGTGACGGAGCGAAACCGAGTTTCGGGCGGCGAGAAACCGGAAAATTTAAGTCCCCACTTGTTACAGCCGCCACCTACAGTAGGGACTTAAACATAAATCTTCCCGACACGGCGGACGAGACTCTGCGATAGGTCGATTTTTTCAGAATGGAACGAAATAAACGGACAGTTATTTCACTTTCATCGTAAAACAGCGTTGAAAAGTGCTATGGCGGGAGGGGGGATGGGGATGTGGATGGATGGAGTAGTTTGGTAGCGTGGAGTAAGCCCGGAGCAAACATTTGTTACTCCCCGAGGAGGAGGAGGCCACCGGCTTTATTTCCGCCCCTGTTTGTCCTCAAACCCCCCGCCCGCTCAAACACTGCCGTTTGCCTTTCAAACGTCCCCGCCCTCTCAACTTATTAAGAGTTACACATCAAACTTTATCGCGGAAATATTTTACAGTATAACAATATTGGGCACAATTACGTCGATTCGGTTTCCGTCCGATCGCACTTCATTATCCGATATAAACATTCGTGGAAGGGTGTCCTATTATAAAAACTTTACTTGTTGGTTTTATTAAAGAACAAATTGAGAATATTTAATTCCCGAAATATGCCACCTTCCGCCACTATGGAAACGTGTGCAGAAACGTACATAACCGGTATATTCAAAATTATTCGAACTATTGTATGAAAATTACAATTAAAGAAGCATGAATCTGAAGATCAATTTGGTATTATATATAACGAAACGAAACGAAAAACTACGAAATGAGACTTTATTTCAAAGTATTACTGTTGCCTTATTAAATCTATTCTATTTAATTTAACTTACAAGTACCGGGAAATAGTTACGATTCGATTAGGTTTCGTCAACAAAAGATAAAATCGGCCCGGTCAAATGTATGAGGTTCAGCAACAGGAATTATGAGGATTTCTGAAGCGGGCTGTTGCCTTGCAGGGGCGGCTGCGCCGGATCATTGGTTCAGCTCGCGCCGTTGGCCGAGTAAGCCATGTTTAATGAGCCCAATAATGAGTGGAATAATTAGGAACTTCCAACTTCGCCCGCCTACTTAGTTACTGCAGAACACTGTCTCAGAACACTTCCTTCTATCTGTGCTTTCTGCCGTGGCAATTAATTTCAGTTTAATCGCTATATTTGCAAAAACCAAATCCAAATTAGAATTTGATAACATGTTCCTCGGTAGACTCGATTGAATGGACTAGGAATTTCAGAAAATAATTTTGTTAATTCAAAATTATATTCTGTCTGCTATATTATATTTAAAATTCGCTTATTTCGAGCGAAATTCGTGGCTAATCCAAGGCTATTTTCCTAATAATCATAAATTCCAACAACCGTGACCAGACATTCTAATAATTCTTCTTGTCCAAAGAACTAGTCAGCAACATAACGTTTCTTAAAAATGTCTCTGTAACATGTTAAAGTTCCGTAAGTGTAGTTGTCGAGCAGTCGGTATAAAAAAGGAACACGAATTCCCGACAGAACCCGGACTGGGGAAAAAAATAAACCGAGAAAGAACGCTATTAATAATAGCCGGGACTGCGAGAAAAACCATTAGACAAACATTTGAAACAAACGATTTAAACAGACTATTTATCACGTCAACGGCATCGCCACCGAGACGGTTTCGCTCCTTTTTCAAAATTAGTCGAAAATTAGAGCAATTATATTTGTAATGATCGCATAAAATAGCGAGAAATTTCAAACAAATTATGAAACGTGATTTTTATGCGCACATTAAATTTGCATAATACGTATTTAATACATACCTATACACAGACACGTAGCCGAATACTAAGTCTTAAACATCGAAATACCGCTCCGGAAAAAATATATGGCATATTCGGTAAATTTAGGGCACGTATCAACCTTAAATTGTGCCACAAGGTTTGAAAAATTATTATAAATTTATAAAAATGGCCTAAATTGTTTAATCGGAATATATTTATGTAGCAAGAAAATTGTTGGCTCAACAACTATAAATTTAAAAGTTAAAAGGTAGATTTCACCGCCAAGAAGTCGCTAATAAATTTTGCATTCCCGCCAGATTTTAATTAAACTATGCATTTTGATTCGTTCTGTTTGCAACAGACTTGTATCCCTTTCGCTATCCAAAAGCATGGAAAGAAGTTATGAGAGTTGGTATTATTATTTAGTTTTTGTAAAACTAAATAAAAACCCTATTTCACCAACGAGTAGCCAGAAAAGCGGTTGGCAGTGGCGTGCAAGATTGTGCGTTGATACCGTTTCCTAGCAGAATAACTAACGATAGCGGTCTGTTGAACGGGCGACAGGCGAGTGTATTTTAAAGGCGTCGGACTGGTAAGAGAAGGCGGTGGCCGGGAAGGCAGGCATTAGCCCCTGTCGCTCACAGCTCTGACGCCCGACTAATTGTAGCTCGGCTAGAGCCAGACATACCATCCAAATACCTACGGGGGAATTGGTATGGCCCAATATGCCTCGTACACTCGGTCCCGGATTGCCTTTCGGGATGTATTTCAAATCTTTAGTTGATTCTTTAATGCAATTCTTTTCTGCCTACGCGCAGGCAAAATGCAGGTGCCACATTCCGCCTGCCGTAAATTGCGACATATCGGGTTATATATAATTAACAATTCTTTGCATTCCAATAGCTGCGAGCGAGGTAGTTTCCATTAACGAAATCTTAATCGGGTTGGGAACACACTGTCATTACTGCCAACGGAAAATAATTTGATACGTTTGACGGAGGGTAAAAAGATCTTGGGCCTGAGAACCCTATTTCCCGGCGTGAGAAAACAATTCTGAAAAATCGGTTTTCTTAATAAAGGGCAAATTGGGTAAAGAGTGGGAAGGGGGTCAGCCCCCGGCCACAATTGATGGGAAGACCGATTGAAGGCCCCCCCCTCCCCAATAAGCGGGAGCCCGCCCGATAGCTTCCTTCCCCTTCGCACAAATTGTATTTCCTACCCGGAAAAAGAATACGAGCCTGTGTAGGGTTCCCGCATCTTCTTACCAGTGGGGCCCTTGTTACGAGGCTTCAATGTGGGAAAACGCCGAATAACCGACAAGGTCTTCTTCACAAATGTCGCTTCACCTTTAAATTATATTTGGGATATCATCACTATTCTGTTCACACTCACCTATTCTATTCTAAACTAGACCGGTTTCAGGTTTGCAACGTCATAAGTATTTTTGGTGAGATATTTAGCAGCGACAGCATTAATATTTATAACGAATGAGTTTTTAAAAATTATTAATACAAAAATAATCAGTAGTCATTCGCTTTGAGTGTAACATTCTAGTATTACTGCAATCTAGGCGAAAAAACTCACAAGTAACAGTGTTACTTATTCCTACATAGTGGCTGTATTTAACATTTAAATAAATTATAAATTAGACTACAAATTTGCGAAAACATGTAAAGCAGTAAGTCACCAGGCTAGGTTATAATCTTATTTTAAGTACTCAAAAACTTAAACATTTAATGTCGAAAGCCTTCTGTTAATTTAAAGTCAGAATTAAGATAATAATAGTTCTAAGTAGTTTAAAATCGATATATTTCATTTCGAATTCACAATTTTAATAATCTGTAAGCCTTCATCCGCCTTAATCATTTTCTCCTCTTTCCTTATTGGTAAGTATTGGCGTACGATTATGGATGAAAGCCCATCCACGACTTAAAGCGCGGGCCAATTTCTTTAGAGTTCGGTCGACTTACTCTCAGTGTTGATCTTTGAAATCGCCCGAAACGAGGAACAGGAGAGCAATCGGAATACGGCGCATTAAATATTCACCGGGATAGGTTCAGATGTTGTCCTTTGTGCCTGGCTTCAGGAAGGAGACACAGAGGTAGACGGAATTGTGTCCCATTCAGCTTGCCGATGTAGGCACGCCTACTGTAACTACTGAGCCGACTAGGTAGTAAAATAGTGCGATCTGAATCTGAATATTATTTCATTTACAACTTATTCTAAATTGATGCGTACACGTATTTAAAATTAACATACAATAAAATACTAATTACTAATTACTTACAATAAAATAATATTATTACATTGAAATTACGCTAGATCGTAGTCTGTCCCCATCTGCCGTCTTTTCTGTTAACAGTACCAGTAGTATATTGATAATGATAGATTGACCCGCCAGTATCTGACATTGGTGGAAAGTCGAAAAACGGTTTAAGAGCTAACTGCACAAGCGAGAAAGTAATTTGTCCAGTGGCTATTATCATTGTGAATCCATCATAGCTATTTTAAACTAGAGCATCACGACATATTTAATCGGTTGCTTCACCGCAAAATAAATTTTGGTTAACAGAAATAAATCATTTGAAATTATAATGTAGTAATAGTGATTAAGAATCTATAACGAACGAATCTAAATTAACTATAACGCTGAAAAAGACAATTGACAAGCGATAAATATTGTTATTTGGCCAAAGTACTTCCTAATCTCAAATAGCTCGAAATGGAAGATTCGATTCACGAGGGGCAGTCTCCCGCTATGATCGTCCCCCAATAAAGCTCCAATTAAGTCCGCGATTGCAGAAATAATCGTCGACGGATCGGCTTAAGCTCGCCGATTAATGAAGTGTAAAATTACGTTTTATCTGTCCTTCCTCCAGCCTCGTTCGGTTCCGGCACTAATTATATTAGAAGTTTTGCAGCGTCGAGACACTGCGACAATCCCAGCCGAGAGGAGAGGTCGACACAATGCCGGCTGGCAAAGGCGCATTAAACTGAATCATTTGAGGAAAACAAGGAGATAGTAAACAGTACCAAACATTTTACGAATATTCAATTGAGTCGAATAAATTCGTTTGTTCGAAAAATTAGGAATACTAAACGAAATAGGTGGATCTTCAATTCATTGGTTAGGACTTAAGAATTAAATAAAACTGTTTAGGACTGAAACAAAACTAGATGTTCAACCAATTGTCTGCAATTATTTTAGCTCTGGCGAACTGTTGGCGTTTGATAATAATCAACATTATAAAACTATCCCATATTTTGTTAAGGAATAAGAATTGAACATGTTACAAGATTCAAGAGGAAAAATCGGTAAATCTGACTTTCAGGGTGGCCTGACTAACATACCAGGAATATCTTAACACCCATTCCATTTAGAATAGTATATATAAAAACAAATAGCTAAAATCAGCCAGGCCTAGTATAACTATAATTTTATATTTACACGAATTAAATTGGCAACCTAAACTTGCACGTCACGTTGTAGAAATGGCATTGATTAATAGCTAACATTCAGACGTCAGTGCGACTGTTATCGGATATAAATTATTTATGAATCGGAGGCAATAAATCATAGCGGGGATTGTCATGGGTCCCGGGTCATTAGGGATAATCAACTTTTGCGGCGGGACCCAGCCCCTATCTTAAGGGAAAAGTCGAAAAAAGCGGAATTCGATCCTATTCCCCTATAAGGGACGAAACCAATTTAGGCCCTTATTTTTTGAACCCTAGCGTATGAAATAAGGAAAATTTAGTGATGCTATTTAAGTGTCGAATGCTCTCCGATTATATGGCGGGTTATATTATATTTTATATCTGTAGGTCAGATATACATGTGTGTGTGTGTGTGTGTGTGTGTGTGTGTGTGTGTGTGTGTGTGTGTGTATATATATATATATATATATATATATATATATATATATATATATATATGTATATATATATGTACTTTTTAATACTTGTTATAGGGAAGCCAAGTTTTTCTATATAATTAACTAATAGTATTATAATTAACGTACTAATTGATGTCAATATTTTATTATGAGTTTCGTTCCTTAGGTTATCTTCGCCCAGTCTCAAGAAAAATCCCTAATTTACTCGCCTGTCCTTTTACATTTACGTGCATTTACTCTTTAAATTATGGTCTGAATCATAAAAATAATTTTGCTCGTGTGAGAAGGTCTAAAATGTTAATTACACAATGTTGGGTCGGCCGGGGTCGGTAATAACGGCTGGGAGTGAAACATTGAAATCAAATCCTGCTAAGTAGTTTTATTGGTAACAGAGGCCGAGATCCCAGGATCCCCATTATGGGGGATGTAGCCACCGATAGGGGAGAATCCTTACCCCTCCCCAGTTAACTGGATTATAGTAATTGCTTTTAACGCCTTTCAACAAGTGACAATCAAATATGATTTATCGGTCCTATATGATATCCATGCCGATTGCGCCGATGAAATCTGACCCGAGTGAAATAAGACATATCCGGAAATAATTAGTTGTTAAATTAGCTAAAACTCACTTAGCTCATTTTTGAAGTTAGGTCCACATTAAATTGATAACACGTATACCTCTTTACCATTAGGGCTTTCACCTGGAGATCCAGTTTGTTAACTTAATTTCGAATTTGAAGATAGACAGGAAGTTGTGCCGATTAATTAACACTCCCTTCCTTCGGAAGCTCTTTAGTTTAAAGTCCGTATATGTTAATACATTTGAACATCTTCAGTTAAACTGCTTTTTGTATTAAACATTATTCAGAAATCTGTACATATTTTCTAATATTATCTCGCGGTCTACAATTTTTACTCAAAGTTTGAGCCTACGTAGAGAGTCGTAGCGGTCACGACGTTCAAAAATCACCTTGAACTAAATCTTACGTTTGGTCCATTGTTAATAGACCAAATGCATGGCTTGGCATAGTTTGGCCATAATGTTCGGAAAAATGTTATTATGAATTATATAATGCTCCTTAAGTATGTACAAGAAAAAATATAGACTAACGTTATATCATCTTAATTGGTGCAATAAATAATTTGGTTAATTAATAATAAATAAGTCCGATATGAATAAAGCTTTTTTTCGGTAGGTTGCCATCAAGAAATTATGTTTCCTGTACTTTTCCTACGTCGCAGGAAAATCCTTTCCTGGTTCGGGTATTGAAGGCCTCGTTAACCGGGAATAAAGGGATCGTTCCTTCTGATTCTTAATTTTAAGAAGAGCTGAAATCATTTTACGGTTCAGACGAGAGTTGGCAATGGTCCGACTGCTGGTCCCGGCCATTATTCAGACTGCCAGCCGGGATGCGACCGACCTCATTAACAAGTCCACTCTTCGCTTTTAAATTGGCCTTATTAAAATAGACGCTCCCTTGATTTACTCTGGCTCGAATAAATTCGGACAATTATATACTTTCGCCAATTAAGACGGCAGAAAATTGCGGATATTTTTTTAATTGTAACCGACTGTATTTGTTTCTCTCGTCGGTGTCTCTTTTGCCCCAGGGAAGTTTCAAATTAATCGGTTATATTTTCTAAATATGTTAAATTCAAAATTGTTTAATATATTTAAGATGAAATATATATATCGTACAACAATCAAGAGGATGTACCGGCGTCTAATGTGGAAACGTTTATAAATAGATAGGTAAATGTAATACAATACTCGCGTAGGTTGAGAGAATATATTTAAATGTGGATTAAACCTCAAAATATTCTGAGAAATGTCATAAATATTTTAGAACGCAATAGAGGGATACATGTAATTCCGGATCCTGAAATGTACAAGCACAGCGTTTTTCATTTTCATTTAAAATAGATACAGCGAACGAATTTAAGTTTCTCTTGTGTTTCGGGTGCTCGCCAACCTGAGCAGGTCCATCTCTTTTCAGTGGACTCAATTACGGTCGGTCAGTGATCAAGACCCAAGTAATTTGGGCACCGATAGGTCCCTAAAGTTTATTGGCACTTTCTTAGTCTCAGGGCAGGAACTGAAGTACGGTGGATCAAGTGTTCTAACTCAAAGAACTCTTGCAAGGCTTTAAGTTTCTCTTTCCAGAACGTTAAATTAATAGTCCCTTCCGGGAATATTTTCTCATATGACATCAGAGGCATTCCGATTCTTCTATTCTCCATGATTAAATCCATTATGGCAACTGTGAGTATCATTTATGTAATAATTAACTGTCATAAATTAAATTATTGTGGGACGAGTATTTTAACGGAGAAATCGTACAAACATGAAATTAAAACTACGAGCATAGGGAAACCGTTACCAGTTTATTAACTCTGTGTGTAATGTATTCTTGAATAATAAATTTAATTAGGTAATTAATGCAATGAATTTGCAGGCCACATGTATACAAGTTGTATGACATACTCGTGAAAATAAAGAAAAGAGTTTCTTGGTAGAACAAAGGGATCAGCCAGTAAAGGATCAATCATATTTCTAATTAACTCTGCAGGAAGTTTGCAATAGATAGGACCGCTACGAAAATAAGTCGAACTTCCAAGAATATTTCCTTCAGATATTCCTCATTAACTTTTGAGGTTTCACTCATTAAATACGGGCAATTACTTCTGAAAACAATTAACACCGTTTGATGATACCGTTGGGCGTTTGACGGGGCCGGTGTACCGGCGGGCACCCTGTTTGCTTTTATTTTTATTCCATTTGGAAATTCGTTCTCTGCTCTCGTAAAAATTGAAAATCCTACCTCATTAGACTGTCGGATCGAACGGATCATTTAATATTTCAGACCGCGGAGAAAACCGTCTAATTGCGGAACAAGATCAAAGCGTAAAATATGAATAATGTTTTCCCTTAAAATTCGTATTAATAAAACTTGAAATTCCTTTGTCCGATGACATATTTGCATGCCACGTTCAGAAGGAGGAACGCAGCATATTGTTTCTGCATAACCTTTAAATTACATGCATAATCACAAATGATATAAAGAAATAATTTCATTTTGTTTCTTCCCCTTGTCGTAAAATAACGGAGAATAGATACAATTTTAATACGATCAGTAGACCTAAATCGTGGGTGTTCAATTCGTTCTAATCCTATTATTTCCTAATTGTATTAAAAATTCCTTTTAATAATTTGTATACAATGCCTATGGCCACTTTAATGAGGCACCCGAGGCTATCTTAATAATAATGAATCATAATCAATTTCTCGTCAATAGAGCATTTTTATTGAAACGGATTGGAAATTGGGATTGGAGGAGTTCCCGTCTTGGCCATTACTCCGAATACCCGAGTACTACATCAATACAGTATTTAATGTATAATAGTGTAATATAAGCGTTGGAACACGATGTAAATATTGCCATCGAATCATTTTTAAGGGCGAAGTTAGTAGGACTGGTCCAACGGTTAAAAATCGAGCGTTTAATTGAATGTTAAATTAAAAATGACTGTTTAGAATAGCGGGCGAACCATCTGGCTACCTGCAATGGCGGGACTTAACACCCCGGGCACCTCTGACGGGAGTTGGCTTTCCCCTCTTCATTCTTCTGCGTACAATCGACCCCGGCGTTAATATCCTAGTGGATAATTATAATTCGAAAGCGAGATCAAAAATAACAAGAAGTAGTAGCTTTACCGGCGCCGCTTTACTAATTGCCGGGACTTGTGAATTATTGGCCGGCTCTAGGGGATTTGTTTACGCGTAGCCGACGTTAGGACACAATACATTCATTGTGGCCGCTCAGGCCGCGATTCAATCTTCAATCGCCTTCCATTCTATAACCGTGCTCTGGCCACCTCTGTACCACCGCTCTAGGAGGCTATAGTATCTACAATTTATACCGTCAACAACGAAATTCTTAGTATTCTTAGTAGAAAGCAACAATATTTTTGCCGCCCATTAGCCAAGTTTTCATGCTAAATTAGCATCAAATAATAATAAATTAATTATACACGGTACCCAATATTAATAGGCTTATAATTTACTTTTTTGGGCTTATCCGCAAACACTTATTCCTCCTAAATAAACTTGTCTTTACCATTCATTGTAATTGTTTATAAAATTTAACTACTTTGTTTGATGTTATACTGCTTTAGTATAACTATAACATTCAACACGGGAGGTAAGGTTTACAGGTCCTTTAATGAACAGGCTTCTATACCCGCTATATCGAATCTTATTTCGTCGCATTATTATATCTTTATTTATTTAATTTTTTCAGTTTTTTGCTGTATTAAGCTTTCATAACGTGAATTTTATCACAAATGTGTGCCATTAATGCTATTTTTCAAATATATATTCATATTTAGTTATCCGACTTAAGTTATCGACGTCATTTGATTTAGTTATAACACGAATAATTCGTCAATTCTGTTTCGTGAAAATTATATACATTCTTTTTATTCACATATGTCCATTTACCCCTTTATGTATGTTAATGAATAATATTTCAGTCGAAAATTTACTAGCGGCAATAAACTCTTTTTTTAACCCGTCGGTAGAAAAGCCCCGTGTAGAACCCCTAATGTTTATTGGCCTTATTATGTTTTTTGCCCTGTATTGGCATATTTTTTGTCTATATCAAAATCGTCATAAAATAGTCTTCATCATTCATTTATTATAATTTGGAATAGGTAGTTCCTAATCTAACGATAAGAGATTGGACTGATTTAGCTGTTTAATCATATAGCTTTAATTCCGTCAACGTAAAGAGGCCATAAATATATTTAAAAAACAACACCCTGCCAGTTTTATTATTATTTTCGAATTATTTAACTACTCTTTCAGTGTTACGTTTATAATCCTCCCGCATCTACGTTTCCTCTTGTTAAATAATTATTGATTTTTCAATAAATTTAAATGTTTGCATTGATCAATTTAAATTTCATTAAAGTGTGTAAGTTTAAAAAAAGGTTGTTACTTCCAATTATTCTAATAGTAAAAAACCTCGACTGAAACTACTAGATACGCATCGTAATGATTGTAGAACTGACTAATCTGGGAACAACTTAAAAACAAGAACTGAGTTCTGTTATCGTTTTATCCTTGCAGATGGCTCAATCAATTCTTGAGGTATCTGAGATATATAACGGCTGCTAAGCCTTCTACAATAATAAAAAACCGTAACGGTAAAAAAGCGATGTTCTTATAAGAGAAAAATTGTATTTATTGTACATATTATTTATTGTATTGTTGTAATTAAACAAGAGTAATTATATACGTAAGAAGATAATATATATACAAAAAATCGGCCCGACACGGTACAAGATACCTTTTTTAAAACACTTATGCACTTAGAAAAAATATCTTTACTGGTAAAATAAAGGGCGTTACCCATCATATCAAATTTTTAAGGTGTTGACTGACACTGATTCATGATGTTTGTTGATGTTAAATGATTGAGACAAGCTACAAATGATTTTTCACTGATACAATTCGTATAATTGTAAATATACAGTACGTACACTTTAATAAAGCATTATAGACAAAAGGAACATGTTCAGTATTTATATGAAATATAAGATTGGGGCTATAGATGAAATAAGAATGAAATTGGGTATATATTATCGAAAAACAAGCAGTCAACAGTATGTTTTGTTCCGTATTAGCATCAGTCATAATGAAAACGACAGTTGTGCCGTTAGAATATTAAATTTAACGATAAACACTTAAGAAAAAGTAGGACGATTTAATTACCCGAATGGGAGACCAGTTCGTGGGGCCTCCAATGAAGCCTTGCAGGTTGGTCTTTGCCGGTGAACTTGGTAGGGTCGAGTATGTTGTCAACGCTGAAGGCCAGCCTAGGCCTCTGCGTGGTGGTCGGCTGTGGGGGCGGCGAGACCGCCTCCTCGTCGACGTAGAGGCGCCCGAGGAGCCGCCTCCTGGTCAGGTCCACGGGCGAACCGACCTCCAGCTCTTCCGAGTCCGAACCACCGTCAGAGCCCACCGCCGCCGCCGCCACGCCCGCCACCGCACCTCCGTCATCCGAAGACGCCGATGTCTTCATCATCGTCATGACTGCCTCATCACATCACTCTACTCCCCGTACCGAAAAAAATGGACTGATCACTTGGGGAGGTTTGGTTCCGATCCGTTTCTTTACGAGTCACCCGAAGTCATAATAACAACGCGATCGCTTCTACAGTCGAGGGCCGACTAGTGTCCCTAAGCTAGAATGGCGGTTGACTTCAGCCTCCCCTCGGCGTGGATTGGCGGGTGTTGGCCCCGCCCATCGCTCCCCACCCTGCCGGGGGTGGCCCTCCTCCACTCTACACTAAAGAGGTGACGATATCCTCCTCCCCCGCCACCCTCCTCCGTTGTCCCCGTGTTTATGGCCAATCTTATCGTGTCTCCCGATGTCATTAACCAGCGTAATCGCCGCCCACCCTTTTGTACGTATCTCTGGGGCTAACCCCCCCCCCCTCTCTCTCTCTCTCTCTCTCGCTAACTGTTGCCTCATCGCTCCGCTATTTCTCTCTCCCTCTTCCACACACCCTCCTGCTCGAACCGTTAACTAGTGCGACACTTCATATCCCCTTATGTCCGCGGTGTTTTATTTTTTTAAATCTCCTCCTCGCCCCGCGCCCACCAGCGCCTGTACAACGAATGCGATCGGGTGATTCGATAACGCTTTTGAAAAGTTTATTTAAAAACTCGCCGCCGACTTTCTACCCTCGGAGTGAGTTCAATTAAGTGGAACAAAGAAGAGTCGGCCGTAGAATTACTCTTGCGAGCCAACGTCCAGAATAAATATCTTTTGTGTTCTTCACCCGATGGACGGGTCGATTTCCGATAGGATCGTTATTGAGGGGGGGGGCTGCTCGGGATTGAGCAGGGTGAAATATCTTCATCGGGAGAATGAGATGCCATTTTGCTTTTGTGTTTTGTTATGGGCGTATGTTTGAAGATTCGTTATGTTATCGCAATCCAATACCATAAGCGGTGAATCGAGAGCCCTTCTCTAATTTTTCAGGAAATGCGCGTTTCTAGTTCGTGAAATATATTATGACTATATTTTCACCGTTATCCAGTTATTTTCTTAATTATGAAGATGCTTTTATTTTGCGTTTCGAATTGGAATTGCGGAATTAAAATGGGAGGAGCGAATTAATTCATCTTGAAATTTAAATCTTAAGAGGAGAAGGGAACCGGGGATTGCTGTTGATTAGTATAGGCGCGGGAGATGAAGAAGACAAGAGCTGTACATATTCTTTATTAACAATTTTTGCGAATATTTTCAGCACAATGGAGTGTTAATTCTATGACAGAAACATTCCTTAATAGTTCTATTCATGTCGCTAAGTTGTATCCTCCATAATATGAGCATATTTTAAATATTACAAATGTAAAACGATATCGCAATCTAGGAAAAACGAACTCTCGCTGAGTCAGAGGCCGACAGCATCCCCAGTAGAGCGTTATCAAAATTAAAGGCGGCGATGTTTCGTTTATTACTTCGTTAACCGGCCAATTTAAAAGGCTCGCATTTCAGTGGGAGAGGGGTCGGGAGCGAGAGGTCCCAAGGGAGCGATATCAGGACCGCCATCTGGCGGCGCTAGCTCCCTCACTGTATCTGTCACAGTCATACCGACAAGTTAAAATATTAACGGTTTCATCAACAATAGTCACTGTGTCCGACCGGGATGTTAACGTCCAACAATGATTCCCACCCTCGCTAAACAGCCCATTAGATTCGCTCTCCCATTCAACCTCCACCCACCACCCTCCTCATCCCACCCTATCTATCTCTCTCGCTTTCTGTATATAGGAGTTGCGGGTATGTCCCCCGACGGTCATCCAGTTGAACGCCGGGACCGGCGGTATTGTGATAATCTCTGGTTAGCCGTCTGTCTGCTCAACCGTCCACTAATTGTCCTTCACTTCCTCCTGTTTCTCTTCCTGGATTTGTCTCGAAATTATTTATTGGTCTGGAACCGCTTCAACCGATAATTAGTCCATGCGACGTGATTGTGAACTTTATAATATATCGAGGTGACTTTTTCTCTAATCATTACAATTTATTCGTCGCCTAATTTCTAGATTATCCCTGTAAATAGGCTCTTCCTCATGGCATATAATTTGCGTTCGAACATCTAAATCTTCAATATTTAGGCCGATCTAATCGGTGATTTATCAATGTCACATTTTATAATTATTTTGATCAATACAAAATAATATTAATATATAATTGTTCACAACAGCACATAATTCGCCTTCTTCTCTATTGTTTCTCGTCCTCGGTAATGTTCGGTTCGTGTCATAAAATATTAAATTACATTCGAATGAGTAATATCTTTTGAACTAGAGAGAATAATCTTTTATTTTGCTAAAATACAAATTCCTAAAATATCTTGCTTACTATGAACAGTAATGTAAATTAAGTTATCGATATATGATTTTAGCGACATAGGATACATTATTTTGTGTCAAATCCTGAGCATTGCTCCAGTAAACTGAAGAATCCGCTTCGGGATTTTTATTTCAAATAAATATTTCAAATTAATTTAATTATTTTAAGGCATTAATCTATCATTGGATCTGAAAACATTGACTTATTATAAGGAATGACTGTGTGTATGTGCATGTGTGCTTAGCTCGGATTGGAGAGTAGTGGAATGGGGAAACAATGAGAGGAACCAACAGGGGTGGGTATCTAATTAAGTAGGGGCGGGGGCGGGGCGGGGTGGGTGGAGTCACTCGACCCGCTTATTATCGGCCCTATTTAAAGTGCTACCCCTCATTACGCATACACAATGCGTCATCGCCCACCGGGGATTTACGAAAGCGGGCACAGTGGTATCGCAGGCGTCACACAAACAGCGAGATTATTCGACACGCGCGACGATTCCATTCTCTGAGCTCAGTACCAAGTATTTCCGAGAATCCATTTATCCCATTATAATCCATTTTGCGAATGACCGAACGCGCAACAGACGAAGATTTTACAAATTCATAAAACGAAAATGTTTCCAGTTTTCCAGAACCCGAAAAAGTAAAACCAAACATTTTCGAGATTTTATTTTGTTACCTATAACATTATCATTTTCCTTGAAAATCATTATACATTTTCGACCCTTTCAGTTTAGGCCAATAGAACAGCGAACACTATTCTGCTTTTCTACAAACATCATCTTGCATTTCAAAATATTGAAATATACTCTCTTTTCATAAGAAAATGAAATAGCGATCGCTAATTCGTATTTGGAGACTATACCAAAAACATTTCTTCCCCGTTCCCACTTTATCACCCAAGTCTATATCTGTAATCATGGTATAGCTTATCAAAATAAGATGCAAAACAAAAACGGGGGGTCCCAACTGTTAAAGCTCATTCGAGAAATATATCACTATTTGGAAGGCACTGATAAGTTCAATTCGTCGGTTACCTTCGAAGTAGCTTTCAACGTATGAACCTGGGATCCATTACACATATATTCCACTTCGTGGCCAGCCACTATGGAAATTTCATAGATCTTATTTTATGTGTTCAGTAAATTAATACAAGCAGTATCAACTGTATTTCCAATAAACAATATTTAATATTAAAAGGACATATTAATAAAAGTAAAATATCTTGTTCTTTCCATATGCAGACATTTCACTGGGCACTAACATTAGGAGATGGGGGTTAATGAACCGCGAGACTATTTCTCATCCTTGTAATATTCGAAATGGGCCTTTTCCATATGGAAATGTAGTTATCGACCATAAAATGTGGAAAATAGTTGCCAGTTGTTCGGTCCTCCGTTGAGAGGGACTGGACCGAGACGAGCATTATCGTCATAATCGATTCGGCAGCAGAACAGATTGGGCGTTTTCCGTGGCGGGGGGTTGAGGATAATGAGAGCAATAATGGGACAATAAGGGAGGCGGAGTGGGGGTTTTACCCGAGGGAGGTCGGTGGGGGCGGCAGTGGCCCCCCGTATCAATTCACTTGTGGGAGCCGGGCGACGCGTCCCCCGGGACCGGCTTTAGCCCGGGTTAGTCGTTTCCCCATTGTCCGCGCGTTCCACCCACCGGTATTGATGGCTAATTGATGCCGCCTCCCGATCGGCAATACACGCCGGGTTTAAAACCGCCGATTAAACGACCCGAATGGAACCTCAGCTCAGTCGAGTCCGATTTGCAATGGAATATTCTTTTTTCCTCCGATACTGCCTGGTCTACTGCTTCTTTTATTTTATTCATATTTATTTCCCCTCCTTCGTGGACTCATTATTACCGCTTGTTCTTTTCGGCGAATCTTTGACTGTTACTGCTACAGAGGTTTCTTCCGGTTTCATCACAAAGGGGGCAGAGACCCGTTGCACGTCATAACTTTCTTTCTCTACCCGCGGACACACCCGATCCGAGGTGGAGAGGCCTTGAGCGATCAAGACGATCGACAAGCGATTCAAATCCATATCCTGTTACCAGGAACGACAAACTGATCCTGCAGCCGGTTGGTTTGTGGCTGTGTGGGGTATCGCCCGCGTTAGATAGTGGAATACCGCACGGCAACCTCCAGGTCCCAAGCTTAACCGTGTGTTAAATGAGGTGAGAATCTCTTAACAAATTACCGACTGGGAAAAGTCCGTGGAAGTTCTGCAAGGGTTATAGAGCGCAAAACCGGTTTTGTGATAACGAAGAAACAATGGGCCTGTACCGACAATTGAAAAGAAATAGAGAGAACGTTTTTAAAATTGATACATTAATAAGAGGGTAAGCTTAAAGCTATATAAATTTGAGAAATGGGGCAAAAATTATTAACTTCGAGCGAGGAAGTTGGTATAAAAAGAAGGAAAAACATATTGTCAATATATGTTGAATTACGTTATGAAAAGGACTTCGAGTTGATATTCTTCTATTTACGTACTATTAACGCACGCGGGTACAGCACATGATTAAACTATAAAAATATTCTGTATTTACTGTTGTCCAAGTTGCTATTGTAGAAAAAAAATGAAATATACAATGCGTCGCTCCTATCGGAGTATAATCAGTTTTATTTAAAATTATAAAAGATCATTTACATAGGTTTAAAAAAATTGAAGGATCTCTAGCCGAATGTACCCCGGTTTAGGATGCGTAGGGCAGTCCTTCGGGTCGTTAGTCTTCTCGGCATTTTGTAAGTGTGAACTAGAAAACCGACGGGTCCTCGTCTCCGGGCAAGGCAAATCGTCCAGGATAATTAACGGATGCATAATTCATCCAGCGGCGAATCGATTCTCCAGCACGAGTCCGGGGGACCGGCCTTTGCCGTTTTAAAGAATAACGAGTATGGAAAATGGAAGCGAATTTGAAGGGTTAAATAAATCAAACAAGAAGAGGGTGATGGAGGAGGGGGGTTAGTGTTGACACAAGTAATGGAATGGGTTCCGGAAAAAGAGTGGAAACAAAGGTTGAGGCGGGAGTCGCGCTTTCCCTTCCCCCTCCACCACTCAATCTCTCTCACTCACTCTCTCTCTCTCTCTCTCTCTCTCTCTCTCTCTCTCTCTCTCTCTCTCTCTCTCTCTCTCTCTCTCTCTCTCTCTCTCTCTCTCTCTCTCTCTCTCTCTCTCTCTCTCTCTCTCTCTCTCTCTCTCTCTCTCTCTCTCTCATTCTCTCCCCTCTCACTCCCTATGGGTAATTAATTTGATAGCGAGCAACAGCTCGGCTGTTGTAGGTTGGTGGGGGTGAGAGCGTTATAAGGGAGGGGGAGCGGCCGCATAGCTTTATTAAATGGAAACCAATTACATTAATTAAGAAGGGCAGTTGGGAGGGCTGCGAATCGAAGAGCTAGTGTTCCTGTGGAGGGACAACACGCCCGAAACAGGTAGGGCGAAGAATGGACACTTTCTCAAATTATAGAAAATATCGAAGAATATGATTACAATTTAAGGAAAACGATGTTGGTTCGGTAGCACACAAGCAACAGAAATAAACAAATTGGGTCATGTGAGGTACAACAAGAATACTACTGATTATACAATCGTACCGGTTATGTACTCAACTACAATGGAATTGCTATTCTCATTTTAAATTACACGCGCTACTGATAACTGATCCTACTGGATTTATAAATAGTGCACCTTTTGATTTGTTTATTAACGTTTCCCATTGTGATAACATATTCATTATACGATGCATCATTAATAGTCCTACATTGGGGTAAAAACTGGGAAGGCCTAACAAATTGCGCTAATATTTAAAAAGATTGTGGAATTATCAAATATGGGTATGAGGAGGGATAAACAATAGAATGCCGAGATGCGGACATGCGGCGTGATGAAGAACGAAAGAGGTCAAAAAGTGTGAAGGGGACGGAAAGGGATGCGGTAACGATAAAAATTAAATAATAGGGTAGATCAACAGAGGAGGCTTGTGGGGTAGTGGATTGAAGCCATTGATTGCGGTGGCTGTGTTTGAATTTAAAAGCTAGCCAGCTGTACAGTGGGGGAGTGATGAGAGTGAGAGAAGGGGTGGTAGTGGTGGTGGAGGGGTAGGACGTGTGTCAACAAAGTTTTGTGAAAGCTTTGCCCCCTCGCATGAAGCCGTCTCGATTTAATTTACTTCCCATTATCGATTTACCAATTATTTAGGCGATTCGTTTGTCAACGATATGCTCGTTATTTACACATTATTTTAAACAGTTGAAATGTAATATGGTCATGTATGTTGCATTTTTATCTTATTATTATCAATTACATTTATATTAATTATCTTCTTCATTTATGTAACTCTATATGTGTTAAGAAAAAACCGAGACCGATTGCACTGCTTAGTTTCATGTCAGACAAGAGTGGATGTCTGCGAGGTCTCGGAATAATAAGTACCCAAATAACCACTCGCGGTATTTTTTCTACTTTTTTCATTTGTTTGGTCCCATACTGACTTACTTTCGGCTTTTTTCATGGTCAATGGCATTGAATATCCACTGCAGTTCACAGGATGCCTGCCTCCATAGTTTGCAGAATGCGAATTACTAATGGACACCTACTTCTTCCTACCGCGCTATAGCCCTCCAGCGGCCATGGCCTGCTAAACAATAATGCTCTTCACCTACCTATCCGATAATGGACGTCTCCAACCGATAATCACTTTCGCTTTTGGTCTTCTTCTTCCACATCTTGCAACCTTCTCTTCATAGCCATCTAGCAGTTATTCTCACTAGTCTCTATAGTTTCTTTGGTACGCCGAATTCGTGCCTATCTGTTCTGAACTGGTTTTGATCAAGGTCCGCAACTTCCGCATCTTTTACGTGTCTTGTGGAGAAAATATGATCCAGTGTGAACCTACCTGACCAGAAACCTCTCTGGTAATCACCAACCTGTCTTTCTTGATAAGAAAGAGAGTCGTCCATTTATTTTGATAAAAACGATCGTCCCGGTACAAAGGAAGCGAGAAGGGGCAGAAAATTACAAGGGTGCCTCTCGTTTATTTTTAGAACGGCCGATGACCACTCCAGGACACGTAGAGTCCAATGTTAAACGTGCCACAAAAGAATTCCAACCCGTCATCGAATATTTCTCACAGAAATGAAGGATGAGAAGTCATATAAGGGTATCTATTATTTTTATTTGTCTCCGTGTGAAAGTTTGCGAGTTTCGGGTTTCTAATATCTAGAATTTTATTGGTACCTATCGAAAGTAGCAAATCGGGAGTGTTGGCTAGGAAATGCTGGTGGTATTCTAGCAGGACAAGAATGGAATCGGTGGGAAGCGTTCGGACGTTGGGGGTAATTATAAATGGGGTTTAGGATGTGGAGGAGTAGGCCGGCTTCTAATTGCAGGTCGCTCCACAAATAGCGAGCGCTGTTGTACAGCAGTGTTCCACTCGGCTTGTTCCTCATCCTCCGACTGTTAAAAATACACCGTAGCTAGGGCGGTGGGTTTGTCTGAGCATGCGCATGCGCCGGCTTCTTAATATAAACCCGGTGCTCGACAGAGCGTTTAATTACCAACGGCCACTAATTGGGAAGTGGCCCTCCTACCGGTTGAGGAGACTCCCCGCGACAAATTACGCGGCTTTCGGGCCCCAATTATATGCTCCCTCTTACTTTCTATCCGCTCCGATCTGTCTCCTTCTTCCTATCGGCTCTCTTTGTACTCCCTCACCTACGTCCACCCTCTTTCTTCTCCCGTAAATCTGTATTAATTCAACTACGCCGCCATGGGTATCCACCCTTAGGCCGCCGTATTACAATTCCCTATATCTGGACTGTGAATGTTAACTTAAATGTCCCTGTTTTCGTTCTACTGTGACTCCAACATCCGAGTAATACGCTATATCTGTTATTTTACGTATCTCGAATTTTAAAATAAATTTTAGACCTCGTAATATAGAATACCATAATTATCGTTGGTTCGGCCTGTTAGAGTGAACGTTTCTCCAATTTAGATTTATAATTAATGTAAAAACGCGGTTCATTCCTCGGGTGAAAGCGACGGAAGCCGTTGAAGGGAGAGTGTAATATTGGCGATTTGAAATAAATTGGCCTTAATCGATGGAATTTCTAAATAAAAGACATTTCTGATACTTAGCCCTGGAAACGCAGATGAAGCACCAAGATGGCAAACATTTAGCGGTGAAACATTGGAAAAAATTTCCAATACTTAAATGTTGGCAACGAACCAAGGAAGAGAGTGAGGCTGGTGTAGGGCGTAGGAGAACGGGAAGATAAGCCGCGCAGTTAAGTGAGACTGTTAGCGGCTGAAATTGGCCGCGACAGAGAGAGCGAGCGGACGAGTCAGTTTGGAGGCCTCTCAACAGTGGCTGCCAAAAATGTTCAAGATTTACGCCCCCAACTCTTAAATCATATTAATTCTGATTGGCCAGTCACGGGGGTTTAACAGAAACTCGTAAAATTAGTCGTGTCTCTTTGATCTAGCTAATTGTTCCGATAAACCTGCTTATTCGTCGCGCCTCCGATTTTAGTTTTTATAACGGAGTTTATTATTTTCTTGGCCGAGTATTCGAAGGCAGGAAGTGGGCGCTCTAAAAAAATTATTTATTTCCATGTGGATGTGGCCCGCACTTTAAAAAGCGACAATCATGGGAAAAGAATATAAAAATAAGGGGCCCTTGATACTAAATATTTTGACCTATTTTAATCGTTTGAAAACGAAAAACTTGTCCCGTACATACTGTCCGCATGTTCAATTGAGAAACTCTCAATTGGCAAATGCCTGAATCCTGCAGTAATATTAATGAACAGGACATTAATATTAATCATTAGAACATAAAATCGTACTTGGGTAATCTCTTCCAGGTGTCTGGAACTCGGGTATATCGCATGGGATTTAAACAAAATTTAAAATCTGGATCAAACCACTAAAACTGTACTTAAATATCAAATTTAACTGGCCTAATTTTCGCACTTGCGCTGTAATTCGAAAAGTACTTTCATAACTTGGCTGTTATTGAATGGCCGATATTGTTATGAAATATCGCTTGTACTAGTCAGTGTTGTTCACATATTCACAATATTATGGGTCAATCGCGTTTATTATAAAATTTGTGTTAAGGTCCCTTAATTATTAAATGATTACTCGAACGTCGAAAATTCGGTAAATGACATAGCGAGTAAATAAATTCAACCACGAAATGATTTTCCCCTTCATTATTTTAAAGTCAAAAATGTAACTAATCGTAAGCTTACTCACTACACGGTTATTTAATTCTTTGCTCACCGGTAAATTTCCGGTCGACGAACGTCGGTCTCGTTAGTGAGAGATCCGACGGAGCGAAAGATAATTCAATGTGGTCATCAAGTTGTCAACCGAATGGTGGTGGGGGAAGGGGGGAGGGAGTCCCTCGTTAATTTAACAAATTACCGAACTTAATCGGAGCGCGAGTTTATACCTTGGGACGTTGTATAGGTGAGCGGTGGGGAGGGTCGGGGGGCGGGTTTAGAGCGGGGATGTTTTGCGGAGCGGGCTCCGATTGTCGGGGCCGATCCTCCGGGCTAGTTAGCGGAGTTGACCATTACACCGCAAACATCCCGCCGCTCCCTCCGCCCATCGCTCCCTCTTCTCATCCCTCTCGTTTTCTCTCCCTCCCGCTCTCTTCCTCGCTCTCCTTCTCCCACCCCGCTCTCCCGGCCCTCTGACGGTAACTAACTCCAAACACAACTTGACAAACGACGCCGCTGCCGCCATTTTGCGACTTAATTAACGCGACATAATTAATGACTTTTGGTGGTGGCGGGGCGGCCTGAGCTCTTCCGCTTTTGTGGAGATCCCCCCCCCCACTCGCTTCCTCTCCTTCTCCCATCCCTCCCACCCCCTCGTGCTTCTGAACTGGCGTTTAGTTAATTAGACTAATTTGTGGTAGAACCCCTAATGTCTGAATCCACTTTCTCACCCCACCGCGGCAATTCACGTGCGGCCAATTTTATAAGGGCTCTCTCTCTCTCTCTCTCTCTCTCTCTCTCTCTCTCTCTCTCTCTCTCTCTCTCTCTCTCTCTCTCTCTCTCTCTCTCTCTCACCTCTCGGTTTGAGAAAACCCTCCCTTATATTTATTGCCGTCAATGCGATTTTCAATCTATTTTAATGCGCCTAAACATTTATCTGTGCGTCTCGAAAGAATGAAACGAATGGCAAATAGAATAATACTCTGAGTGGAAGCTTATAAAGGAATGGATGTTGGACGTGTCTTAACTATCAGGAATAGGTTTGTGAAATCTAGATTGTGAGATAATTGTGTACTGGGTCAAAATGTACTATTTAAGATTGGAAAATGATACTTACAATTGATTCGGAATGGAGTATCATTGTCACATTTGCCGAAGAGATTAACGTTGTCCGGTGCTAGTATATTTTTTTGTATAAATGTTTGTTGAATATATGCCCTCTATTTCTGTACGCTCATACAGCTTATTATCACGCAACGAGCCATATCAGTTCCACGAACGAACAAACGACAATTTAAAAAACTGACGCTAGTAGGTAGAGTTTCAATTAATTTCTTTATGCAAATTTTTTACAGTTTAGACATTTAATAAGCTAGAATCGGCCTTTCAAGATCCAAGGTCCTGAACTTATTTTAAATAAAGCGAAAACAGCGTAATCGGGGTTGCTGCCAGGAATGAGACAAAGCGTATGTTTGTAAATTTAATTGGCAATTAAATCCGGTAATAGGGCGTAGACGTACGCAAGGAGAAGAAACAATTATTTCTCGTTTCGAGCTTTAATTCGTTCAAAAAAAATATATACATTAATCGCGCAGGTACCGGTTCGAACCGACGAATGAAGCGGACGATCGCAAACCGTGGGATTCTAATTAAGGAGGGGTAGCTCGGATTGAGGTGTGGGGGAGTGGATGAGGAGTAATTAGTAAGCGGTGGGTGGTGGCTCTGACAAATGGAGACGGAGCGATCGAGCGGGAAGTTAGAAAGATAGGAGCCGGCGTTGTGAAGAGGCGTAACCCCGGGGGGGGCCTTGTTAAAATACCCGCCGGTGTCATATAGGCCGGCCCCTACCCTCCCTTATCGACCCCATATTGTATCGTATCCGTCTTCTTGTTCCCTGCCTATAATTTGACCCGACTGATGTACTCTCGGGGCCGCCCAATTTGGAGTTATGAGGCAAAAATTAGAGCCCCTACGATTTGGCGAAAGGACGCTTTAGGAGATCCAGTCGATTGTTATAATTGCCGCAACACACAAAAAACGAGTATTGCAAGGAATAAACAAAATTGCTATTGTAGTTATTGCAATATCGCGGTTTCAAAAAAATGGCAGAAACTGACTAATTTCCGTTATTGAGTCAATGTTAACGAATACTCAATTACATATACTATTGAATTTCTGCTAATAATTACTATTTTTATAAAAAGTTTTGACTTATTAAGAGAGTTTCTCTATATTCGTTTATCGGTATTCGTACTTCTAGGCTATCGTAACTTGTATGTGCAAGATTGAACCCATTATTATGTTTCCACCACACCACCAGTGGACCTTAAATATTTTTATTTGGGATTTTATCGAATAAAACGCGAACAGCCAGCTTGCCACTGCGGTTGGGACGTGCAGGGCCGGTGGAGACATCGGTGAATCGGTCGGCCACCTTATGAAATATAAATACGAAATTGGCCGTCGAATGAGAGGGCAGCGTGAAAAATCGTCCGAGACCCGGGTTCCGGCCAACGGGAGTCTGGAGTTGAAGAAAGAAAATGGATGGTCTGGGTTCCGGAGAACAACCGTAATACTTTATGGAGTGGGAATTGCCGAGCGGGAGATCCCCCGGGATTTAACCGGGGACCCCTTTATTCCCTCCATCATAAAGGCACAAGCTATAAACGCGGCATGTTATATTCAAGTAAACATCGCTCAAATAAAGCGTGAGTAACTTGCGTCAACTCCCCCTGCCCTCCAGCCTCTTTAATAATTTAACCAAGGTATTAGGCCAAGTTATTACGGGGGCTTACGGCGATTTGAAGCCAGAGATTGAAGGGATAAATAATTTTAGGGTGATTCGAAGCAAACTGGTTTTATGCTTTTCGAAATTTGGAGTATCGAATAACTAGTTAGCGCATAAAGCATTACTAAATAATAAACATCAATTCTTTCCAACTATGAGATGACTTATTCGATACATGCGTGTATATGTATATATATATATATATATATATATATATATATATATATATATATATATATATATGTAGGTGTATATGTAGGTTCGTATAATTATATAAGTGCAAAACGAAAAATAACGATCGATTAAGAAGTGAATTAATGTATGAGTTCTAAACAATTAAAATTCTGACATAATTTATTTATTAATAATTAAATAAGAACGCTCCATTGTCATTTGTTCCACTGCAAGATATGAGTTAGACCAGGAAGGTATAATATCGACGGCCGTTTAAATTTTAAATAAAAACAGTTCATATATAAAGCAACTGTTATATAGGTGTTATAAGATCCCTCCAAAATCCCATGCAAGAAAGAGTATAGAACTATTTCTTTTCTCGTATCGATCATCCACTTATTGCTCATCTCACTGGATCAATATTCCCAAGCTGCGTTCGAGTTGCCCAGCAATAAGAAATGAAGGTTACTATTTGTTTCGGACAAGAATCCGGAATTTAAGTTTTGGTTTTTGACTTTGATATTGGCCACCTATTTCAAGCCTGCCCACGTTACATGTGGGCGGCACTGAAAGCAGTGGCATTCATCGGGTATCATAACGTCGAGTGGGCGCCCGTTGTGCGGGATTCCGCTTATGCGGCTATCACATTAGGACTTGATTGGGAAGAGCGACGGATTTCGGTCATTAGGGACGGTCGGGGTAAAGCGGCTCTCGCGGGTTCATCAAAGTTCCATACCGTGTTTGATATAGGCCGGTGGGGGTGGCTGTGGTGGCGGGTAGCACAATACCGGGAGGGGCGCCATTACCCCCGCCCCATCAAATATAGAGGCCGGAGGCGGGATTGCCACTTCATTTTTCATGCGGGCCCGAGCAGGGAGCCAACACCATCAGTTTAGAGGTCGGCCGCCGAGCGCCACCCTCAGAAGCTATGAATACGAGAGCGACCCGAGGGGCCTCGAGACCTCTTTAGTTAAACTACTCAGCAGTTAAACAGCTTACCAGGCCGGGACACCGACGCCCATCCGGTTTACGCGGATTTTCATTATAGGACCCACAACCCAAACTCTCTCCTCTCCGCTAGCCATACAACCAAATCACCGACTAGTTAACAACAGCGATTTTTCTCCATCCAGTCGCATCATTTTTTTCGTTTTATTTGTGTTTTAATATTGATGGGTTTTTAAAATACCCGCAGACCAATTCTCATCGTTATTTTCTGTGCATTATAATCTCTATTAAATTCTTTATAAATGAGATGGTATACGAATAACTTTTATTACAGATTTCCCTATCAGATCTCTTGTATCTAGGCCCATTATTCTATAAATTCGGGCATGTTACCCACCCTAAATTATTGATTTATATTGGGCTGTCGCTAACCTACGTTTTGGTGCGGAATTAACCGAATTAAGACTGAAGAGTGAAACAAAATGGATTCAATCAATCTTCGTTTATTATTTTCGTTATTGGGATATTTTTCTAAAATATATTAACATTTTTTCTTTACTCTCTTTACTTTACTAAATCGCTGGCACTGTAATTTCCCTGAAACAATGGAAGGTCAAGTGTGTATGAGAAGTCTCGCCCTTGGTTTAAAAGGTGTTTGTTCGGTGTATTGCACGGCCATTCTAATCTTAGCTAAATTGGCCTCCTATGCCGTCATTGTGACTCCCTTACGACTTTTACTATGCGAGTTATTTTATTTCGCGATTTTTAATCCCATTTTCTATACCAATGTATTACGCGCATATATTAGTATGATTTGAAAATGGTAGAAGTACGTTTTTGTTGTTACTTCTTGTTTTAAATAATATACTTAATCCCATCTAAGAAAATTCGGAACTGTACATTCAGTTAATGAATTCTGTAGGTTTGCTTTCCTTCTTCACCTTCAATCAGTGCTAAAATGACCAATGTTTAGCTTACACTAACATTTCACTTTAACCGTTATATTTCAGTTTCAAAACTGTTATAAAACTTTAGTATATTTTTGGGATGAATAATGAATAACAACTGTATAACAATTGAATTTCGTGGTAAATGAATTTTAAAATTGATTTATAAATTAATCTAAGTTAATTGCGTACAAATAATCAAGAACACCAACATAAAATTAATCAATTTAATCTGAACGATGAAAAAATAAATATCCAATTTAGAGGATAGTACTTAATCGGGAAATTCGGCTCAATAGATGAAGCCCAGTTCCATCTTCCGTTTCCTTAGAGAGTTCCCTGAAATAAGTTAAGCGAGTATATAACACTAGGTTTAAAATTCATAAGGTCCTTTTGGTTAAACTTCGTAAATATTAAAGGCACCTCTAAGGCTTGCTCAGGGCTGGCAATTTCTGTAGACGCGTCCTTATGTTTAAACCAGCCTCCTCCCTCGGCCAGATGAACTCAGTTTCTCCTCGATTATCGTTAAATGTCCCCATCGAATTCTTGAACGTTTTATAAGAGATGGAGTCCTCAGTTTGTATATATATTTAGATTTATACATAGAATTGTTTATCGTTTATCTTCATGAAATTGAATAATTAACCTAGGTTTCGTGTGCTTCTGTCTTCCAGATCTGTCTCCCATCTTCAAATATGGCGAGCAGCCGAAACCGGTCTAGCGAAAGCACACCAAACCTACGGTATTCCAACCCGTCACAGACCACAAAACAGGTATTCTAAACTGAATAATTAACATTACGATTGTATAGTACTGGAGTTGGCATATAGTCTAATAATATAAAATATGCTTAACTATGCGGAAGCTTAAGCATCTCATGAACCGCCTCTAATGAAGATTAAATTTATTCAAATATAACTATATGTAGTTTCAAATGTTCTTTGTCTGTGTATTCTCCGTTTAGTGTATTCCGTTTTTATTTTGAGACGGTTCGGAAGATTTCGAATATCACTATTTTTTGTTTCAAATTTTGTCGGTCTCCACTTTTTTATAAATATATCAACTTTTATTGGATTGGCAGGATAATTTGCGGTAATTGAGGATAAATTGACGTCTTTAATGTCTTCCCTGTTATATGTATGTTTAAATATTACCTTTGCGTATCGCGTTTTGTTCAATCAACTTCAAATTTTAATTTTCTTTATTTCCGTGCAATAAAAATCGTTTCTTGACAAAAGTAAGAACTGGCCACCTATCTAGTAATGAAACAAATAATTGTTTTTCGCATTATGAACACGTTTAGAGGTTGGCTCGGCGGAGGAATAAGAGAATTGAGATAATAAGGACTCGTAAAAGGCGTACTCGTAAGGCCTTACGATGACAGGGGTTTAGCGCCGCCTCATTAAGTAAAGGGCCGGAGTTGTCCTATTCTCGACAACTGAATACTGCATCAGGGCAGCTAATACCTCATTTGACGTCCCGCCGATCTCCCATCATCAAATCCTATTACCCTTAAACATTTACAGTCATCACACTGAGAATCACGACCTAATCATAGCAGCCATCTGAACGCAATGTTCAGGCTATTTTTCGAGGTTTGAATTTTTGAATTTGCTAATTAGTTCGGCTTGATTCGGTGAGATTGAATGGCGTGTTATCGCGTTATCGGGACGCTACTATTTTAATCCGTAATCACCCTTCACTGCCAGTAATTCACGTAGTAAAAATTCTTGTAAAAATGTCTTTTATTTTAAAGGTTTAAACAATTGAAGGTGTTCATTTGAAACATTAAAATGTTGTTGAACGAAATCAGATAAACAACAGTTTGTCTGTGTAAAATTGAACTGGAAAACGTGTCTGAGGATCCACGACATTTAGGAATGACTATTGCTAGTCCAGTCAGTCTATTCTGGTCATCTGGTTCTATAATTCGAGTTGCTTGAATTCGAATTCAACAACACCTTATTTAATTTCCGCCCGCGGATTTACTATCGTCTCGTGAAAATGGATATACGGCGGTGGAAATAAACGTTCCCCGAAACAGAAACCGTAAGAGAATATTTAATTAATCGCCGTGGTCCGGTTCCAGACATCTGGAAGTTAAAAATAGCGGTTAGAGAAATTATTAAAAACCCAGTCTCGGTCTTCCAACGCGGCCCAAAATTTCACGGTCCATCGTCCTCCTGAGATATAACGTTCGTTTAGCCGGGAATAAAAAAGATATTTACTACTAGCAGTGAGGGGGAACGCGTTTATTTTTCTATGTGAAATACCTTAGCGAGGATTTAAAGTGAGGAGTCACTAAATCTCCCCTCTCGTGGCTCTCCCCGCTCACTTGTCCGTGATCTACGACCGAAGGTAATTCGTGGGGGGGAACCCGCACTTTTTCTTTCGTGGCCACTGCAATTCCTCATTACTACCAGCTTTTATACGTCTCAATTCAGGGGATATTTGGGATATAAAATGAGTTTCTAACTACACGGTTGGAACACTTTTCCCTAACTACAAATGAACAGCAGCAAACTCTTGCTTTCAGCTGCCTCGTAGAAGACGGTCTTTATTGTACAAGAAGCTGAAACATCGAGACCAGGTTTTATAGACCAAAAACAATATTACCATCTGTGCTGTTTCCCAGAAATAAGTAATAATTTATAGTTTATGGAAAAAGCCCACAATATAAGGCCTTTTAATTGGTAGGATGGAAGCTAAACGGTAGAGGCCGGTGCGGCGCCACTTGGCCCCCTCGCTACCCGTCCGGTGCGCAGAGGCTCGGCGTATTTTTAACATCACAAATTACGTTTAGGATACTTCATTAATCCTCGAGTCGTTCATTCTATTTTTTTCCTCTCCCTTCTTTCTCTTTGCTTTCTCGAACATTTTGTCAAGGAGGCCCTTTCTCATTCCAACGATTTCCTTTAATCATGCGTAACTTATTCCCGACGGTCGACGGCGTTCATTAGTAAAACTGATGCAGGCGCTCGGGCCACCGGCTCTCTATTTCAGCTTGAATGGAGCGCACTGTTCATTGATGCCCCCATTAGTTTGTTGAACCGACAAATTATTGATATTATACATCACGCGGTGAATTCGCCCCTTGGAAATATCCCGAAATAATTCTATTCCTAAGGACCCCACTCCGAGATGATTGTGGCGCGCCTACACGCACCCGTCCGTTATAAATATTGCCCACATTAAAGGGTTCCTCCGTCCGACCTCATAATACTGTCACCTCAATACGACGTGAATATAACTTTCCCGAATTTATTCGTTTGTAGAGAAAGAAATTTATTTTTAAATTACTGAAAAACTTCCTCCGCATTGAGGCTTATTAGTGAAAATACACATTCGTTGGCTACTTTTCTAATTTTTTCTGATACCGAACATCGGGTATCGGACCCCCGTTTACGCCGAAGCAAGAAACACCTTTAGAATGCTTAGGTTTTTTACAGGAAAGTACCACATTCAGACGTTGAATCGTCGCGCATTAGAGAAGAAATTATTTCAAGGTTCATTTCGAAAGTTTCTGAAAAAAAGCAAAAGGAAGGTTCCTCCATTTATTAATTAAATCAATTATCCCGTATAATTCGTCGGGAGTCGAAACCGCTCCCGGGATACTAATTAATAATATAATGACGCCTCCTCTACCCCCCCCCCCACTCAATATTTCCTTCTTCCACCTTCAATTATTCCCCCCCCCTCCACCCATTCTATTTCCTACTCGACGAATCGGTAATTAAAGTTCAGGGGATCCGCACGGGGAACCTTGATTGTTTTTCCGAAAGGAGAAAAGTTGAGCAGGAGCAGGATGATGTTGGGGCGGGAGGGGGCTCATTACCGGGAGTTCACGGGATTTCTTTCGGACGGCTTCATTTTTTAATTGAACGGCGGGCCTCCCTTAGAGAAAAAGAAGAGAAAAAAGAAAATTTGGCGGTGAAGGAAAAGTTTTGAGAAAAGGGCGGCTAGTTGGGGAGATAGTCGTGGAGATAAGAAGCCGGGGCCTGGTGGCGGGGGCGGTGTAGTTAATTGATTCTCCTCTCCTAATTATCTCACCTTCTCCTCTCCCTCAAGACAAATTTGCATTGTCCCGGAATCACTTCGTGATTTCGTTAGGAAATTACGCAATGCTCTCGTTTTTCCCTTTAATTTATTTTTCCTCGTTCTGTCCCGGGGCAAAATGCGAATGCCAATTATTCCGCGTCGCGGAAGGAGGGTAATTTTTCGATGGAAGACCGCCCTTGCGTAACAGTTACCCACCGTACTGTGGGCTATCGGACGAGAAAATACTTGTACAGTACATACTGGACGGCGTTTACAGTTGCTCCGGGAGGGCCAGATTCGGGTAGATGAGGTAGGCATAAGTCAATGGCTCTCGTAGTAATTTTTTAAGCTCATAGTGCTTTCCTCTCATACTGCCTTTTTGAAGCGCGGATCTCCTCTGCGGCGGATAGATCTACTTTTGGTGCTATAACGCTGAATATATCTCTACTATTATTGTCTCTATTATATTGTCAGAAGTATCGTTGGTTTTCTCTATTCTCATTACTATTTACATCATTATAATACTTTTACGTAGACATAAATATATATATTTATATTAAAGTAGTCACCACAGAAATGTTTCTGATATGTTTATTATTTATTTTGTTTGACGAGATCGCCTATTTCATTACTTTTTACTCGCGTAAGTTTATGTAAATCGTTTATGTAAAAAACAGTTTACTTGAGTTGAGGCCTAGATAGGATAATTTTAATGGGACACCGTTGTAGAGTTTGGGTAGTGGTTATAAAACGGGATGATGGCCACCCTCAACCCACCAATTGGGGTAACCCTCCCTTTCCCCCTACGCATCCGCCCACCTAATCAACAAGCCAACCAGCTTCTATACGTCCCCAGTGGTTATTACTGTAGTATGAAGGCAGGTGACTTTATTTTTAAACCCTCTCTTCTTCTATTCTTAATTGTAACTTTATTAAACTAGGATCATTATCTCAATTTTGCATTCTGCCGTTCTGTTGGTTCTTTTCAACAGGGATTTCTTCCGTTTACTTTATATCTGGATAACTAGAAAAAATTATGAAGTGAGTCACTTTCACAGGTATCATAAGTTATTGTGACAGAAGAGCTCAGAAAAATAAAAATCAGGAAAAACGCATCATTCATTGGGTTCGTGACTATGTATGTGTTGCATTCTGTGTAGAGATTGAAATGTCAGTCTCTTGTATTGTTATTTAAGAGTTTGTGTCTCTTATTTGTTTTAATAATTGTTAGACGAGCCAAATGTCCCAAATGTTCCTTCTGCTTTTCTTGGAATTAATTTAATATTAGTCAATATCATTTATCAAATCGACTCTTGAGTATGAATAGGCTGAAATTCGTCGCGACACTGCCTATTAGAATATACTTCGAGGGGGGAAGCCCGTAGACCAATTAGTACATGCTGTGTACACAACAGACGTCTCTGAACACCCTTCCACGTCGTTTCCCTTTCCAGATGGCGTATATATCCTGTCTACTCACTCATATTGCACCTTCTGATAAGTTTTAGACATTCATGTAATTATTGAAAAGTGTTTTTTGTGGAAACATGTGTCCCTCCTGTTTCCTACACCGAACACAGACCCCTTTAGCGTGTACAGACTAGTATCTTTATACTGCTAAGGGACTGAGTGACAAATATAAATACGTAGAGTGTAATATTTCCAGTACTTTCAGATTATTCTCGAAATTAAATTCACTTTATTTAAACAATTGGTTTTAAATCTTACTTTTTATCGGTACTTTCTTACTAATCAAGTATTCCGAGTTCCTTTAAAAATATCAAATTATCAAGTAGAAATATTTTAATTAATCTTACCACATTTCTTAATCTTTTATTCCAACAATGTATCTGTATGAATCCTGAAGAGCCAATATACTATTATTTTCAAAAGAACAAGAGGAGTATTACATAGTTCTATTCTATTCTTATTATTGTGAGTGCTATTGGTCTGTGCTGTTTATGCCGGGTTTTAATATTGGGATAATTGTGATGTTTAGCCAAGCATGTGGTATTGTACCTGTGTTCCATATGTTATTATATAATTTGAGCAGTAATTGTGTATGTTGTTTGTCTATTAAGGCAGTGACCATTTCGTTGCAGAGTCCATCTGGGCCTGGTGTTTTACCGTTTTTTAATTTTGTTAAATTAAAAACTTAAATTAATTGCTGCTTTAAGTTCGTAGTTTGTGAAAGGTCTTGTGAAGTCATCGTCTGTTCTTAGTGGTGTCTCGTTTATATTGTCGTTGTAGTTTGTGTTTTGTGTTACTGGGAAAGTTTCTGTCTTCTATTATGTTAGCTATTTTCACGGGGTCTGTTTCGTGTTGGATTATTGGTATATTTGTAATATGTCGTTGATTATTTAGTGCTGTAATCTTGTTCCATATTGTTCTTGAGCTTGTTGTTGAGCAGGATTGTTGTTTTACTGTGTTTATAGTTCTTTTTGTTAATGCGCATTGTCTTTTGTGAGCTATTTATTGAGAATCGAAACAGCCGCTCACATTCTACAGCTTAGAGGTCACTGCTGACCTTTGACCCGACCTGTGACGGTGCTTCTTGGCCTGAGATGCATGCACGCTGAAGATTTGGTAGAAATCGGTTCAGCCGTTTGGAAATGCACAGCGAACACATACACACGGACAAACACCATTTGACAAATATTATATAGATTGCTGCTTGCAGGCTTCTGTCTGCACTCTTACTGAAGGGGACCAGAAGCTGAAATCGAAGCTGAAAGTGGAGTTACAAGGACGCGTAAATTATAATCCAAATGTTCGCCTCGAATTTCAAGAATTTGAATTAAGATAATTACTTCTATAATCACTAAATATACTGCGTCGGCGTGAGTACACAAAAAGAAATACATGCGATTTATTAATAGAATTACCGATAAATAAATGTGGATGGAATGTATGAAGGAGCAAGGGAGTAGTTTGGAGGGAGAAGAGGAAGTTAAGGAAGTTAAGGGGGTGGGGGTTGGGTACCGTCCTTATCTTCGCGGCCGATTTGTCCCCTCACAGGGATAGAAATAGCTGCAATAAATAAGGAGGAACCGGGGAAGAGGAGAGGCCGATGGAGGTGGAGGTGGATGAGGAGGGGTAGGGGGAGAGGATTTCACGGTTAGTTAGCCGGCTAGGTGTTCGTCCAGGACTTATGAGTTTGTCCACATTTGGACCCCATCTGGCTCAACCGACCCCCGCTCGGCTCACACCCCCAACCTCCTCCTTCTACCGGCAGTTTGTTTAACAGTTTAACAATTACTGTCCTTGGTAAGTTATTAATGTTCTACTTGTCTATTATTACATCTCCTTTTACATATTATCAACAGATGAAATTATAACCAACGATCATAATCGTTCTGTGTCGTTATTAAAAGTTTCATTCTCTATGTTTCCACTCTTTTTATATTATGTTATACGTTTAGTAAATTTCGCTTTTGAGCTGTATGAACTGAAAAATAACCGACTTCTAAGGATTCTTAAAATCCAAAACCGACCTACATTTGATGATCGGCCATAGGTGAGTAGGGCAAGCAGAATGATTTAAAGAAATATTCTCCGTAATCGACCACTCTGATTTTACCTTCTTGTACCTCGACAGGTTCAAACTTTCTCTCTGCAAGCTTGAGTTGTACTATTGTATCGTGATCTAAACCGGTACCATGCCTAGAATTTGGAGATAACGTTGGCCCGGAATAGACGGTTCAGATTACCGGAGTATCCATCTTTTCAGTGGGCTAAGAACTGATACCATTTCTTACAGTCTTTATATAAATAAAAGTAATTATACTTGGGCATGATTTCATTTATGAAAACGGAATGTGGAAGGCTAGGCAGGCAGTTCAACTTGAACTGAAACGTAAGATGAAGGGGACGTGAGATGTGCCGTGATCGCCGCCGGTGTTCTAACAGGGGACGGTTAACCGGTACCCAATTAGTCGCTACAGGGGAGGGCCCATAATTAAAAGGAAACTAATAAGGCTGTCGCCCCTATTTTTCTCTCACCCCCACAGCTAAAGGAAATGTCACGAGTCCTTCTTTCCCAGTGCCACCCGGACTGTACACTCTGAACTAGAGTTCATTCACAATTCTCGACTCGTTTCATCTCCCAACTACTGGAGCTTCAGGTTCTACAACTAATCGGTCGGGTACGTCGCACTAAATTGGAAATTGGAAAGTCGAGATAAATATTTTACATTTAAAAATTCGATAATACACGAATTTTCAAAACTCTTGTTTGATTTCAATGTACTAACCTCAGTTCTATTCGTTCTATGGATACTTGCACTTACTTGTGCAATATGCGCGCGCACAAAGGTCAAGAGGAAAATAGAAGCAGAATACAGAACCGCCTCAGAAGCTGGAAATATATTCATACTATGTACAAGTTGCCCAAACATTGGTGTATTGACAAAAGTAAAAAAATATTAAACACATTATATTTTTATAGGAAATTAATCAATTAGTAACAGATGCGATAATACCACTGGTTAGGGCTCGATCCTTCCACTTGGCTCATTTCTATTCCGTCTTAGGAACTTTCTATATGCTGTTTGAAATAAACGACAACGTTATCACCATGGAAATCATTCCTCAAGTTCATAATCAAGTTAAAGAACGCTACGAATTATCTTTGCTGTACAATATCGTTCGACGTTTGCACGAATCCAAAGTATATTTAATCTAAACCAAATTTAGATAGTCGCAAAAGATAGAAAAGTATTAAACTTAAACAAGTGTACAGTAAACAAGTGGTCTCTACTTTGGTAGATAATTAAAAGGATGTGGATCGAAATTAAAATCGAAGAGCCCCTTATTCCTAGATTATTATATAATCTCTTCAATTCCTCTATTTTGATCCGAAGGGAGATCAGGACATTTAAAGACATTAATCGCTGTCTAATTTAAACCCCGAACATTATTTTCAGATAATATGAGAGAATAGCGGGTTGACTAAATGTTTCAGAAAAATAAGAATATCATTTTGAAATACCGACGGCAAAGAAAATAAGAAGAAGTATTTGACTAGGTTCCAGAATGTCCGGATGTGAATTACAAAGACAAATAGCCTAGGGGAATTTCGAAATGTCCAGTCGAAATCCCTTTAAGAACTCCGTCCGTTCGCAAGGTAATCAAAACATCAAGAGAGACTTACGGCCCGGACGTAGAAATATTCCTTTAACCGATCCGAATATATTAAAAATTAACCGGCCACCGGACAAATGGAGGAGAGTTAAAATTCGAGTTAACGACTGGGCCCCGTGCCGATCGTAAAACAGTGAGCTGAGACGTCCGAGGGGGGACATTTTAATTAGGGCCCAGAGAGCGGGATAGAGATAGATGCGCCCCCGCCGGGCATAAATCCCTCCTCTATTTGTCTCCGCGCGTTATTGGGCCCAGATATTTAAAGGGGGGTTCTCACCCGCTGACAGGTTTAGCCCGCTGGAAGCCGACCAACAGCGGCCTGCTCCTCCAAACTCATGTCTTCCCTCCACCCTCTCTCTATCTCCCGCTCTCTCTCTCTCTCCTCCTCTCGCTAAACGAAAGCCCCTCATTACCGACCTCTTCTTTTCAATTCTTGGACTCGTCTGCCCCCTGTCAAGTGTACAGGCTGAACGTATGATGAATTTCATGAGTCGAATAATATTAGAGTGAATAGTCAGATCTCGTCATTGAGATATTCTTAGCGCTACATCTACGCTATCAAAGTAGTTGACGATACTTCTACCATTTAAGTGTTTATTGTATAGTTATATTGTAAAATTCTTATTACGAAAGCTCGTTTTTTGCCAGTTTCTCAACCTAATGCTAACAGAATATTGCCGGCTTGGAGAAAAACGGAACGAATACATTTCGAACTCTAACCATTTCTTTGAACCCAAGTCTTTTTTTGTTACAAGTTATGTCGTTATCCTCTTGGTGTCGCTTGCAACTCGTTTACGAAGTATTTTATTGTTTATTATTATTTTTATTTTATAATATACCATTAATACCCGAGCAGCATCATGTCTGTTTCGATTAATTGAATTTGACCGGCGATAGTACAATTTTTGCTACTGGTTCAAATGTAACTTGTGACGTTGTCCCGACTCTATCCTGGAGTGGCACTGTTCGGTGCGAGGAGTTAAGAACGAAATAAATAAGAGGGAAAATCTCGTAAAACGGGAACACGGGCGACGGCGATGAGGATCGATCCGCGTTTTTTTGCTGGATTTATATTGTTTGTAAGTTATTGAGGTTGTGGAGGGGCTAGGAGAATGAGAGAGGAGTGTTGTGACTGGCCGGTTGATGGATGAACACCGGCTTCCGACAACCAAACAAATCCTGACTCGTGTCATAACAAACTGCCTCAGCTCCTCCGTCCTCATCTTCGCTCAGCTGTCTCCCACCATACTAACTATCCCCAATTTATAACTCGACAAAATTTGACTTTAATTTGGAGTCGCCGTGGGGACTTTCGGTTTATTTCTGTCGGTCGTTTCTTCATTAATGCGGAATAGGTATTTTTAGTATTTTGGGACACGAAACGTTGTTTTTCTTTCTTCATATAACATGGCCCTTTTTATTAAAAGATTATTCTACCAGTTTTACTGCATACGTCCGTTATCCGTACGGTTCCGACATTCTGAATTTTATCAATCTATGACATTTAGTAGGCTTCATACAGCTTTTATTCGTTATTGAACGTTTTAAAACACTTGTGTTACACTGAACTCATGAAATCATGAATATAAAAAAAACATTTCAGAAACTAATACTTATTCCTGTACTCACATAGAACCAAATATCCAATAATTTTCAAATCTAGTGTTTTTCAAATGAAGTAAATTAGAATCCGCCTGGGCCCTGAGCTGTTCTCTTAATTACTATTCGGTACTTTTACATACTGTTGCTTCAATTCAGGGGGATTCAATACTTTCTTTTTTTCCATCCATTTTTTATTGAACTTTCAGTATTTAAATTGTATATTTTTCGCATTAATAAACCTCTGGTTTTAACTAATTTTATTAGTAATTACCTGTTTCCTGTTCCTGTTTTATTTAGAATATGATAAGGTTTAAGTTCGCAATATGCTCCAAGGAATAAATATGTACTTGTCATTGTTTTTTGAAATAATAATGGCGCCGTATAACTCGGGCGGATTTATTTAGTATTCGACAACATTGTGAAGGGGACAACTAATCTGATCGGCATTGAAATTACTGGGTCTCTGCTTTTGAATAATATAAATCGGGCAAATTGTTGTGCTTGCGGTATTGACTAATAGCAAACAGCGGGATGGATTTTGCATTTAAGCCTCACTGATTCCCCGTATCCGTTTAATGTCCCTGATTGTTGCCTCTTCCGGATATAAACAATCGCTGTTGTGTGTATTCAATGCCTTAATTCAGCGTTAGCGGGTGAGACGTTTATTGAAATAACAAACAGCGGAGTCGGTTATTCGACTGAAACGGAGGAAATCCTTAGGTGGCCCTGTACAATTATACTGTTACAATTATACAATACGTCTGTTAGACGACAGACGATATTAACATTATTCAGCTGCTTAAACATAAATGAATACCCTCATTGCAGTGAGCGAAAACGGTTGGAGATTTTTACATTTTATTCTTTTTTATTCGCAGTTTTATGCGGAGTATGATTGAATCGGCGTTATAAGTTTTATCGCAATTAATTTTTATTATTAAAAAACAATCTCGATTAATTGAATATTGCAAATAATTATTGACCATGAAACAGTTTAAAAAATTAGCCCAATAAGTACCACTCCGAGCTGTCTTCATTGGTATCTCCTTCTTCAGAATAATCGATGGTCAGGTTCCCCGCGGTGCCGGCAATATTCTTATAGGCTTCGCTTAAGAATTTAAAAGGGTTCGGGAAGTAAAAGAGAGGTGTGGGGGAATAGGATTGAACCTTCTGTTTGAAGTTGTACGGGTTGATGTAAGTGGTGTAGCCGTCGGCTCCGGGTTTGTACTCCTCGTCGTCCGGTACGGGCACACCGACGGCCGGTGAGCCGCCCAGGTACCAGGGGGTGTGGTACTCGAGCGGGTTGCCGTGGGAGCCATGCGTGTGCGGTATCGGAGGCCTGCGCCCGGCCACCAGGTAGTGGGCCTCCAGGCAGGCCTCGAGCCTGGCCCGGCTCAGGCTCGAGTTCTTTGCCAGGACCGCCTCCACCGCCGCCTCTATACCGACCCCGGTACCGCCGTACTGCTCCACGCCCAGACCCATCGCCGGCTCCACCCCGAACGTCTCTCGGTCCACCGTCGAGCCTAGGATTTGGTTAAAAGCGTCCGAGTCCAGATCGCACACTTCCTTCCTCTTCACTACCGCCGCCGAAACCACCTGAACAATCGTATAATATGCCTTCATATTCATTTAAGATATTTGTTTTAAATTACGCGAGGGATAATTTCCCACTCTGTATTCCGCTGTCTCAACTCCATACCTTGGAATATGAAAAGAATCCTCAGTACTCTGTGAGTATGAAATAACGTTGATATATATATATATATATATATATATATATATATATATATATATATATAAGTTCGATGTCCTTATCAATCCTGAGACAAACAGTATGGAATAAAGATAAACACGTTTCGTCATATTCTATTCACAAACAAAAATTATTTATGCGCATATTTTCGCGAATGGTTTCAAAATCCATTTGACCATAACCAAAATCATACCCGCGAATATTTAATACTAACAATTAACATCTAAATCCGATATAAAAAAAAGTGGGCTATAGGCCTTTTTTTATATTAATTATTTCTCGGTATATTTTTTGCGAGTTCAAAAACGATTTTAAAATTGATATTGAAAACGATATTTGCCCAGCCACCAATTTTACTTTCGGTTAAATTAATTAAACGATTGAATAATTTCTGGATCGGTTCGGTGGGTCGTTTCGCGGTGGGTAATTAATTTTCACGCTTGAATCTATAACCGTTTTTTATAATTTAAAATTCGCCCCGACTTTCCGCGAATTCATCGACAAAACGTTTTTCACTAAATAAAACACTTAGCCGGCTCTTTGGCGGCGCAATTTTGAAATTGGGTTTTAATTGATGAATCATTAACTTAGGAGGGAACCCAGCCGAATGGTAAACAGTCCCCGCAACCTCCGCCAATTCAAATAACATCGCATTTCGTTATTTCCCTCTTTATTTCCAATTGTCTCCGCCGATGATTTACCGTATTTCAGTTTAATTGAATCCCAGTGAGGTCAAACGGCCTGTACACTGCCACCGGTCACTCCGCATTTTTGCAATGTAGCGCGGTACACTATCGCAGCCATTGAACCAGCTTATCACTAGTGACATTGTGCCTAAGCGCCTAATTATATTACAAACGGAATGCTACTGAAGATGACATAAAGTTGAATCCCCTTTATCTTAAACCTGGCGAATGCAGACAGATGTCTGCAAATTCCTTTTTTACATTTTTTTAGTTTTATTTATATAGCGCTAAAATATTTGAACATTTAAAAATCCATATTTCGTTGCTAAAATTTACCTTCCGTAGATTAAAATACATTTCAATTGCATTTCGGTGTTTCGATGCCAAAAATGATTTTTTTTCTCTTAAAACATTAGAACACAAAATCATACACCTCCACAAAAGTGGCGCGTGGATAGTAATTCTTGCGGAGAAAAGTAATAAATAACATGAACGGTATAATTTCGTAAGTGTTATTAACTGAAATTCAGACTCACCAGAAATATGCAGGGAAAAAGGTACAGAGTCATTTCAAGAACTATGTCGCCGCTCAAATAACAGTGGATAAATGACGTCCCATTCTATTTAAACAGGTCTCAGGAGCCGTTTCCAGAAAATAATTTGCATGCCAATGCCCATACGTGTCTGTGCATTTCTTTACGATCATCTGAAATTGAACCGGCACAAGGACGTCTCAGACTTCGAACACTTCACTTCCTCTTACGCCGGGCTATCATCTGTTCAGGAAACATCCAGGTTACCAATTTAAGCAGGGCTATTCTCAAACTGATATCGAACATTATTGAACTAATCCATAATAGTGCTCTTATGTTCTGAACAGGGTAGTCAGATTTCCGGCAAAACATAGAAACATGAATATGGCAACTGAGTGGACCTTTGCAGACACAGTTAATGAAATTATATACATCATTTATTTTCAATTTATATAATTACCAAATTACCGTTTATGTATTATGTTAACACTGAATTATGAGGTCCGAATGAGACCTTAATCCAGTTTATTTTATTCTACTATTATGTGATTATTCTTGGTTAGTTACATTACACGCGGGACTCCCAGTCGAAAATTATAATAGTGCGCGAATAGGGTACAAGGTATTTCATTTAGGGCAATGACGTTGAAGAGGATTGAAAAATATTTGTATGGACCAAGGTTGTGAAATTATAAACAAAGGATATATGCATATATGAACACATATGTATATATAACCGCGCATTTGCAGAACAAGTTTTACATAATAAATTATGTTCAACATAATTTGTTTTAATATGAAATTATTGTTCAAAATAAAGGCAATTAGTGTTATTTTTTGTATATAAAATCAATCATTCGTGTTTTTAATTAAATTGATTTTTAGTGCACATTTTTAATTGAAGTTGCATATCGGATACAGTTATACGGCGCATCAACGCGGCAAGCCCGCGATACAAAGTTCCGCGGGTTTAGTAACACAAGGCGCCGTGAAACTATATTTAGTGCCCGATACGAAATATTAAGATTGTCTAAATACAGGTTTCACTTCACTGTAGCACTTTGCACATATCTTCTCGACATGAAGACCCCCTCCTTGCGGTACACGTTTTGGCCGGCCAGTGAGGTTTTGGGGTGGCTGGCAGTACGATGCCGGGGATTCGGGTGGCTTCCGAGTTTGGCACTATGTTTTGCGGTTACTCGGTCTGTTACCTCGGTCAGTTTAGGTGTCTGCGCTAAGTCGTGTTTCGCCAAACAAGACACGCAGGGAGATCTTGATGATCATTTTGTACACTGTCAGTTTCGAGCTCGCGTTTAGCATCTAGGACTTGAGAAGGCCTAGAGTTTTTCTAGATTGGTCTTGGCCCGCTGGTTTACCGCAGGCATTTTTCATCTAGACGTGGTTAAGATACTTTACTGGAGTTTATGAGCTCCTATCGGTTGAAAAATCAACTGATTAATTATAGACGAGACACAAATGCTAACAACGGGCCCACACATCTGAAACAACCTCTTGACTACGCCCGGATTGTCGCCCGCCTATAGCAGAGACGAAAACGGAACGCTTTCAGAAGGCGCTTGTCTCTCCGACGTTAGCCGTCACGTGGTATAGTTAATTTTCGAGCGGCGGGAAATATTGCCTCCGGCCGTGACACTCGCTCGGCCGGTCCGAACCTCGCGATTATAAATAGTCGGCCAGAGAGAGAGTAGAAGGGTGCTGTGAGGGGAGACGTCCGTGCCAAACATCCGAGAGCGGCAGCAATAAGATAGTGATACGCGAGGGCCGGCCCACCTTCAAACTCACATCTCATTTCCTCTCCAATTATACGCTCCCCTTCCAACTATTTACACTATTTGTTTGGGACAGGAAATCGCGGTTGGGTTGAAGTCAACGTGGGCTTAACTTACACGTCCCGCTTCCTTCCTCCCCAGACCCCCACCACCACCACTGCCCGACGACCCCGTTTGGGTCTTTTCTGTTCCTAGTCCATCGCCTTTCTTCGATAGTTCAAAGGTGAACTTTTTTGTTGATTTTCTTTTTTATAGGTCAGTATACGTTGTAAACACTATACAATATAAATTGAGTGTTACGTTTGTCTCGTGAAAACTCCCCCATTTACCAATAAGAGTCACATATAATATCGCGCATAATCTCACATTTAACTTTCTGGACGCATGTATAAACATATATTTGCCCGCCTCTAAAAATTTGTATTCCTCGACGAACTCTAATAGCATGGAGGCGCAAAATGTAACGACACTAATATACTAAGCATTTATGAAAATATACGCTGTTGATGCTAAGGTTTGAAATACTTACACGATCATAATAATCATCTTCTCTGATAAATGTATAGAGGATATCAGGATAGAATACATTTCACGACGCGTAATAATTTCATAATTCATTTTCATGTGGTGAGGGTTGATTTGGTATATTTGCTTTTGTACAAATCTATAATTTGTATAATGAAAATGGTTATTACCAATATTCATTTGACAGTTGCGATTCGCGTTCAGTTTTGTCTAGTGTCCATTCGCGGTTCTCTCCGCGTTTCTGAATGTTCTGTTTTTGTTAATGAAACTACAATGAAATGGAAAATGGGGGCGGCGGATGAGTCAGTGGGCGAGGGGCGGAGGCGGTATTTATTGGGCCGTTAACCGGGGATATACCGGTAAGCGATTTGTCGGTTAGCTATTAGAGCGGCTCCCACCTCGCCGGCTGCACTCGTACCCGCCCGAGCGGCAAATCACTTGAAGCCTCATTAACATTTTTATTACTGCCCCCACCGCCCTCTCTATATCCACCGTCAGTTCCACTTACACGCAACCTCCCCGCCCGCCCACCATTCGGCCCCGTTCTGTATAATAATGCCTTTACATTTGTCCTCCTCAACCCCGATGTACAAATATCTGCTAACGCAGATAATATGCAGTTATACTTACCGTACGGATTTGGATATACGAATCTCCAAAATGGATTCCAAATGAATACAGCGACCGCTATAATATTTGTCAACGCTCAAAATTATCTGTACTCAATAAAGATGTACGACGTCACCGGTAGTGCTCATTTAGTAATATTTTGAGATACTTCAGCATTTTACTTATTTTTATGTCCACAGACTTTAATGAAAATCCATTGTATAATGACAGAAAAACTAAGTAAATATATGGTTTAATTGTTACGCAACACCTCATCAACAATTACTGGTCGAATTACACTGTGGTCAATTCTAATTAGAAGCACATGAATAGTTTTACTAATTAGAGAAATATTCTCATCATTTTACGTTAAAAATATTAAACAAATTATAATATTTTCTTTTCCCAACTCAGCCCAAAATGTAAAAATGCAACATTAAATTCTACAGTTACCTCCAACTGCTTCCAAAATAATGGCATACATTTATTCAAACATATTAATTAAATAAATAATAATTGCTTAAATACTACTCGTAAATAAAACTGAATTATGACATATATAACTCGTCTTCTATTCTATCTATTCCTTCTAATTTATTGGAAGGCCCGGTAATAGCATCGTAATTTTAGGAGCTCGGCGCGCCCTCCAGTACAAAACTCTCAATCTCCCGGGGCTAGTCACATTACCTCCATTCCCGGTCTGAGTGATGCGGTGCCCTATCGGATTTTAAATTTCCAACGATTTGATAAAAAGGAACGGCGCTCAGTCCCCTGCAATACTAAACGCTTTTCTTGTCGGGTCGCGGTAAGGGGCCGGGGGAGGAGGTTCGCTTCGGGATTTCATTTGGTAAAGGTTGCGCGAATGGGAGAGTGAGAGGGAGTTAGGAAGAGAGAGAGAGAGAGTGGGTGGGGGGACTGAAGAAGAAACGACTGGAGGAGAGATACTGCGAGAAAGAGAGATAGCGGTAGAGGGAGGGTAGAATCACTTGAGTGGCAATTTCACGCTCTTTTGTTGCCAACCCCCGCCCTCTCCCCCCGCTGTCTGCCGCCCGGGCAAATCCGAAAAAGAGAGGGAGAAAGAGACGGAGCGAGAGAGGGCGACGGTGAAGTAGGGGGATGGAACGAGGGGGGCTCCTGAAAGGACTACCGTGCATATACTCCTCGCCTATTTGCACGTAGGACACGTCTTCCACTCTCTCCTGCGACAGAGCTACGTATCGGGCATTCCGAGTTCCTTATGAGAAAAGGGCAGTCCCCCAAATAAGCTTCGGCCTTCCAAACCAGTTTTCGTCAAGATTAACCTATTGACGGACATTCGGTATTTATTCGGTGTCGGGTATTTATTTAGTCAGGTGTTTCCTCAGACTTGAACGAAAGGAACTGTTCTTTTTTTATTTTTTAATGCTAGATAATCAAATTATATTTCATCAGCGGGAGATGCTATCGCAACTAAGAAATGCGGCTCAATATTTCTCCTCAAATTGTGTTCTCAAATATCCAAACGCAACTCCCTTTAACAATGTTCGATTGCTGTTGTGGGGCTCTTTGTGTACGCTCGACCCTTCCAATGTATCTCATATTAATTGTAAACTTTGAAACGTAGAGCATTACCTGATTTACAGTGGCTGGAGGAGGGGTTGGGGCGTTGTTAGTGGCGGGTGCTACCCCCCCGGGGGAGGCCGGTAGTTAGCCAGGTAGGAGCGGGAGCCGGTGCTCGTGTTTGCCGACAGACTGTAGTAGTAGGAGCGGGCCGGGGGCGGTACAATAGTGTGTGTAGGACCCGAGCTACAAGGAGGGGGGCGGGGGTCCGGGCCCGCTTTCAATTGCACTTAATACGGCCGGCCTCGGGTCGACCTCTCCCACCCTCACCGCTGTCAATATTTGCACACTCTCCCTCTCCCTCTCCCTCTTTCCCTCGTCCTCTCTCTCTCTCTCTCTCGCTCCGCCTCCCTCCAATCGCCATTCACGGCCACGTTCCCCCGCCTACCTAATTACGAGTATATTAGGGCTATCCATCTATTAACCGGGCCTGAGCACACACTGCCCGCTGTACGCCCGGCTCGACTAATAAATAAAGGGCCCTGGTTGTCTTGTTACAGATGTGAGTCGATACACTTTGGAAATTTCACTTACAATAAAATTCCCCGGATATTAATAGCAGCGTGTAATGTAATGATTAAGTCTGAAGGAGAACGTTATTCCTTCCGGAAAAAGAAAAAAGAATTTCCCTGAAATTCGGAGGTAGAAAGAGAACTGTAAAAAAAAGTCAATTATTTTTTAACAATCTGATATACTAATGTCATGTAATCATTATATACTACTAATAGAAATATATGTCAGTAACGTAATGCAACTCCATTACATCGTGTTTTATTTTAGATGTGATTCGAATGACGTCGAATTTTATTTAGAGATTACTACAGCCACGCGAACACTCTCTGTGCCAGGTCCCAGATGGTGGCTTACAAAACTCAATGAAAAATTGTCCCAAGAATAGTAAAGTGTTCTTGACTAAGTTAAAAAAAACATGTAACATATTATTCAGTTTATAAGCTGAAGAATGTGTACCACTATCTTCTCCAACCTGTATTTAGTGACGATATTCTATTAATTTCATGTTTATAAATTTATCGCTCGGAAACCTTCGATCGTAATCTAATAAATAATAGTAATAGATAATACATGATTTTGAATCTAACGAGGACACCTAAGATAACAATTTTAATCCCCTTTGAATAATTTTCGAAGTAATTATCTTATAAATTATTTATAATTTATATACATTTATTTAATATTTCGAGCTATCTTCAAAGGAGAATGGAATGGGTCAATCAGTAACGCCACTTGTAAACCCACTAGAGTCCAGACGTGTCACTCCGGGTGATACGAGTGTCCTTAAAGTCAATAGCGTCCTTCCGGAGGGGATTGACTAGAAAGGACCCCCGCGGCTTGTACCATGCTTTAATGCCGGTCTCAAGTACCATCTGAGGCAAACGAACAGGTGCGCTCGGGTAGAAATCGACTTCGGTACCCCGTTTTAATCTTTTACCCATTTATTCCCAGTCGACACGGACGGTCGTATTTGTCGGCAAACAGAGGGGCGGACGGACGGGGGAGAGCGAGAGTGGAACCGAATCGGGGAGCGAGCCAGGTCTTTGCTGATTGGGGACTGATTACTGAAGCGTAAACTGAAAGGGAAGAACGGTGGCTTTAATTGTTGGAGGTTGATCTCTCTGCCGAATCGGCCTACCTCGCCCCTCCCCATAGTCACCGATAGCTCCGTATTACCCATTCTACGATTGCTCCAATCAATCCCATCCGGTTATTTGTAAAACGCTACACAATCGATGCGAATAGGCATTTCATTAAGTGCACCCCTTCCAAGATATAGTCAAAAATATTTTTGACGGATCTTGTCTAAAAACTATGGTTCCACTGTTTTGAATTAAGTAGTGATTTTTTCCAAATTGATGATTAAATTTCAAGATATACATTTTCCACATTTTATCCGTGAATTATATCGAAATACCGATGAATTTTCGACAACGAACGATTTTAAGCAGCGATATTTCCTTATTTATTTGAAACATGGAATGAAGAGAGGGGTTACTTCCCTCCTTTCGGTGAGACCCGAAATTTTCTCTTAGGTGATCATCGACTGTTAAAACTTTTAGGGCTCTCCCTCACCCTCTCTCTTTCTCCCTCTGACTAAATCAGCGTCTACCTCATCCTACTGGTCTCAGATAATGGTAGCGAACAATTAGTTAAACATTGGAATGAATTAGAGAGGAAGAGATAGATAGGGAGATGGAGTAAGTGGACGGGAGGGATGATGATTAAATGGAAGAGCGACGTCAGTGGAGGGCCGCAGGAAACGGCTCTCTGGCTGTGCAAACTGAGCAAAGCTATAGCTTACCTTTCACAAGGAGAGCGGCCGGCCCCACTGAGTACATAACCGGAGCGGGGGAATTAAATGCCCCCCTTCAATTTGGGCTTTATAACGACCAGCCAAATCAAACACTCCAGTCTCAAACAAGACAGACCCAATTACCATATTAACGGTATTATCCTAATTATAATTACTTAAACGGTTTTCAGTATTTGGCACTTGGCGAAAATGAGGCGTGTTTATGAACATCTTGAGCTAAATCGTAGATTACATATGTGCTCAAATTTCAGGCAAGAAAAGTAATAACTGGAAAAAATAATGCACCGCAGTTGCCGCGCGGCACTTTCATTTCGCTTTCCACGAAATATCTCTTCGGATATACGAAAATTAATATGTTCGGAATGTTATCACCCGTGTCCGTTTCTCCTCCTTCATCCACAATAATTGCATTATAATAACATAGTATATGTAATCACAATAATTTCCTAATGTTTTAAACACTAAGGACTTTCTTTGAAATTCGGATTTAGATCGCTCCAATCTTACTCTCTGTCTGTCTGAAGATGTCCACATAACTGAGGTCATTAGACATTCGGTATGGAATTTGTCGTAACATTTTATGAAGTTTTCAGCTTATATTTACACACACGCAGAGACACATGTATATGTATGTGTGCACAGATAGTGAATAAATATGGTGTGTGTTTGTATGTGGGTTTGAGCGAATGAGAGCGCGACTGTGAAAGAGATATACTGCCTTACAAAAGGCCACTATTGTCTGGCGGAAGGAGTATGTCTGTGAGATATTGTGCTGACTCTGTGTGTGTGTGCGCGCGTGTGTGTAGGCGTAACTGTAGCAATTAGTGAGATCCGCTTAGCGAGCAATCAGGGCCTACAGTCGTGCCGGAATTACACGACACTGAGACCAAATAGACACCGACCTCCTCACATCACTCAATCGCTCTCAGGCTTTCACTCGCCCCCTGCTCAAGTTTCACCGTCCCCTTCCCTTTTCCTGCCTCTCTATTAAAACAGGAATTATTGGATGTTGCTGGACAAGTTATTGACCGCTGAGGGTAGGCACTACTAAGTACGCGGGCTTGCTGGCAAAAAAAAAGATATGCAATTATTCCAATAATTTATCGTGCAATCCATTCTCTTCATTACACATAAATGTAGACGAAAGTGATATATTGATTATGTGATAATTTTGAAAAATGACAGTTTGAGTTATCCCCGTTCATAATATGATTCATATTAATAATAATGCATTTATATGAATATATCATAGAAATATAATCAATTGAAGTGAATTTAACATAAAATAAAATATTATGAATGGCGCATATAACTATTAACATTTATGTCAACATTTATGTAAAAAATATCCATTGCTGGGTGGACTGGAAACATTTAATTTTGAAAGCATAACTTCCTGTTTAAAACTTTGCATAACTGAACGCAGTCTGATAACCAATTCTGAAAAATTAGGCGACTATGCTGATAAGTATATTTTGATGTACTTTATTGATTTCGTATAAAATTCTAGCCGAAACAGTACTGTTTAATGTAAATCGAATTAAGCTGAAATATAATTTTTTGACATTATTTTTAAATGGCAAATTTACTATTGAACTGGCTAACAATATGTTATTACAGGACGAATGCATTTAGTAACTACTAAGACTCATACATATTACACAGATAAATCATAACTTTCCTGCCTCCTACAGTTACAAGGGTTTTTTTTTTAATTTATATGCATGTAGCCCTCATTTAGGACATGACCATTTTTTGCAAAGGCAAAGATTAGATACGGAATAACGACACTTAACATTTGCGAAATTGATACTTTCTTCAATTTAAGAGAAATACTATGAAATTATTATTTCTCAAACAGGGTCCAATTGTAGGTAATATAGATGTGAGTGTAGGTACTTCCAACATTTTATTGCTTTATGGTGCATAAAACCAATTAAGAATAGCAAAAAGGTATTATAAATGAATGGACATTTTAATCTATACTCGTTTATTCGAAATATTAATGTTTGCTTGTAATAGATAATTTACTGTTTTGTTAAAAAGATATTAATAGACAGTCATTATCAATACATTAAATAAATGTACAGTGAACTCGATTTATCAGAATATCAACATCAACGATTAAACGGATACAAATGTTTCAATCATTAATCATATATCCTGAGAACTGCAAATTGCATTTGTTCGGTCAAATAACAGTCACGAGAATGATAATTTTAATATGTTGTGCTCGATATCGGGAGAGAAAAGTAGAGCGATATTTCGAAATATCACAGAACGAAATTAATCTTTTGCCGCTAGAATCGTTTGTATTTCCTCCAGCGTCTTGCCTTTGGTCTCGATCATAAAGAAAATGGCAAAAACCGCTCCAACGAAGGTGGAAACGCCGCAAATGGCAAAATTTAAATAGAGACCTACGGCTTCTTGAACCGGTAGGTATATTAGGACAACGATGCCGGAGACCATGGCCATTATGATGCTTGTGATGGCGGACGCTTTCCCTTTGACGTTGACCGAAAGAAGTTCCCCTTGTATCGTCCCCGGCACAGAGACTAGACCCAGCGGATAAACGATGCCGTGCAGCACTAAAGCTATAAAGGGTATCCATTGAGTGCTACTTACGTCCGCTTTAATTATATCCCTGAGATAGAACCAGGCGGTGACGAGGAGGATCGAGAGGAAAGCACCGGCGCAAGATATCAGAAACATAGGTTTCCGCCCGAATATATCCAGGCTGCGTACCCCTACTATTCCTGTGATCAGCCAAACCAGGTTCAGTATAATGACACTGGTCGAAGTAGATATGAACGAGTCGGGAATAGAAACGGAGGCATAGGTGAACAGGAGAGTTAGTCCCGAACTCCTCTGTACGCAGCCCAACACGACCACTATAAAGAAAGCCCTTCTCGAAGCCCTAGTCCCGAAAATGTCAAAGAAGCTACTCTTATTTTCCAGTTGTTGCCTCACCGCCTCCTCCATTCTGCGGACGTCCTCTTCGACGTCGGCCTTTCCTCTGAGCCAGACTAGGCTCTGTTCGGCGGAAGCCCTGTCGCCCTTCATCAGGTAGTAGTACGGCGATTCGGGAACCGAGAGTAGAGCCAGGAAGAGGAGGACGGGCGGTACGCAGCAGATAACGGCCAGCAGGTCGTAGGAGAGGAGTGGGCCGAGGACAACCCCGTAGAGGCAGCCGATGAACAGGAAACTGGCGATGACCGAAGAGGCGGCACCTCTCATAGAGGGCTCCATCACTTCGCCCATGTAGACGGGCACAACGGTGTATATGATGCCCGTCCAGATGCCGGCCAGGGCACGAGCCGCGTACAACCCGTTCGCCGACTTCACCAACAGCACGATGAGCCAGGAGGCGATGCTAGCCGTGGAGAACAACTGGAGGGTCCACTTCCTCCCGATTCGGTCCATTATGTATCCCCCCGGTATCGGGCTGACCATGTTGCCCAAGAACACCACTGTCACCATGATGGAGATCTCGAAAGAGGAGATCTGAAAGCCCGCCGAGCCGTCTATTATCTTCGGCAACGCCGCGTTCGGCCATCCGAATCCAATTCCACCCGTCATCACCGAGAGTCCCGCTGCAATTATAAGGCGCTTTATTAACAATTATATTTATATTCCATCACCGGCTACAAAATATATTCTTTAATAAATTCGAATCATATAGATCATATTCCAAGACTTAATCTTTCCGTAAATGCGTTGTAATTTAAATGTGGAAAAATTAACTCATTTCTAACAATGAGTTTTTTATATTTTAGAATATAAAATATGTATGCGTGTAGAAAAGAATAATGGCATTTTATTAAAACGAATTGAAGAATATTTTGAATAAGAAAAAACGATAACTCAAGAAGTGGCACTATAAATTCAAACAAAAATCTTGAAGTATACTGTTAAATCTGGGATATTAGAATTTAATGGAATTGCGATACGCCAATAACATTCCTGTCTGTTTTTTTTTTTTATTCGAAATATTTTCGGTAGTTTAGAAGAACAACACTGAGCTTTCAAATATACTAATTTTATGTATATATATTTGTGCGTGTATCTGTGTGTACACATAATAAACGATTACATAATTTCAGTGCGGGTATACTGTCCTTCACGTAATAAACAATAAAATAAAATGTTTACCAGAGACATAGTTTCTAAAATATATTTATTATTTATTAATTTGACCCTTACCGACGGCATTGGCGATCCATTGTCCGAAAGGCCCAGGCTTGAAATAGTTGTGTATTACCATGGCTGTATTTTTCTGGCTTACTTATCTGTTGAACTGTTTGCCAGTTGCATTAGTACATTCTTGACGCATTAACTCCTGAAACAAATACAGATATCGGAACACAGACGTCAACGTTTCTTCGTACTCGTTGTCGCAAACACGATGCACGGATTGATATTAAGAAAATACTTAATCTGAACTTTGCCGAGCCTTAGCACGGCCTGCTTTTATACGACTGACGCCTGGCGAGATAATACACGCCTGAAGTGTACAATAATCTTTACTTTTGCCAACTTGACCCATACGTATCTTATATATATTTATTATGAACATATAATTGTTAATTACATTGCGCAATATATTAAAACATAATTCCAGGGAATAAGAACAGGTGACTTTAAACAAGCTATCTTGACAAATGTGTAATTATAAACTCATATATTATAAATTATGACAGGACCTTTAATTCAGCAGCGTGTAAATATTTATATCCTTAAAAATGTAACAACCAAAATTATGATTTGTAATATCTTGCATTTAATTGGCATCGGTATATTCTCTGCGTACATCTACTGCACAATATGTTTATAATATTAATACAGAAGTTGCTATTAATTCATGAACGGTGATATGATTCAAGGACTTTATTGAAATAAGGACATTATTTCAAAGACATAATTTCCGATAATTACTAAAAATATAATAGCGACGTACCTCGTTCATCCAGATCAGGCCATCTCTTACTGATGCCTGCACTAACGAAGCCGGTAGTTTCATAACCGGGAGATTAGTTCAGACTGGTGTTCAAACAAAAGATAAAGCGACCAGATATTCGAGCAGTTAAAAAGTCGTTATATGTGGAATTCTCCACGTCAGGTTACGGTCAGCACGTGTACCTAAATGCCTTCGTCTTATTTAAATTAGTCGTTAACTAAATTATTTTTTAATTATTTCGGACTAACATTGATTCTAAGACCCGTCGGCCTATAAAAGTTGAGACCGGTGAGGTCGAATCGTTTAACTTGTTGTGCCCAAAGAACAATTAATCCGAATTTGTGTTGAGTACCAATTGTGATAAATGGAACTCAATTGACCCCCCGAGGCCCCGACGCAGTTCGAGATGCAATGTCAGCCATTGTAACGTTTATCAATGGAACAAAGAGAAGCGCTCGTGCATTAGCGTTTCTTACAAGGCCTCCTTACTCCCACTAACACGGAAGATCTTTGATCGTCCCAATGTGTAATAGGCATTGTAATACTGGTTTCTAATAATACCTTTTGACTAGCTCCGACTCCCAAATTCAGGTTCTAAGTTTGAACCCTTGAAGATGGATCATCAAATTTGTATACATTACATACAATATCACCCGTGTTTACATTTAAATTCAGAACTACGTATACACAAAAGTTATAAAATAATGAAAATATAAATCAAAGAATTTCTGGGAGGGGGGGCAGATATTGTATACCTTCGTCCACCAGTTCCCACCGAAGCAGCTGCATTATGAGCTGTTGAAATCAGCTAATAACCAGCAATATGATATACATCAGTTCACAGAACAAGAAGAGTAAGGAAACGTTCTATAAGGAGTTATATAGTATAGCAGGTGGTACCGGTCAGGTAACTTTTTGCTGTAGCGCCAATCAACGATCAATTCGCTCTAGGAGCAACAATACAAGAAAACAATGGCAGATGAAGGAGAGCGCCACCCTCAAATTAGTATTCGAGTATGAGTTTTTGGCTTAATAAAAACTCCGTGATTTACATTTTTTCCTGCACTTTAAATTAGGAGAAAGTAAAAGTCAAAACTGTCTCCTTCCTTTACGACCGACGGGTAAGCAATTCCAAGACTGGGGATTTTTGGAATTAAGAGGTAATTTAAGATTATCCGTTTATTTTTCATTTTATTGGCCTTGGAACCTCACGTTAATCCTAAATGTCCTAATCGGTAATGCAAAATAATTTTTGTTTGTACCTCGCACGACTAAACCCGTACAAATCCCGTTGATGATAGTTATTTAATGATATGATATGGCAGGTCCATAAGGAAGAATTGCTTCACGAACCTAGCCCACATTATCTCTCAACATGAGAGCTGAGTCGGATTTCTGATACAGATAAGAATGGGAGGATTGAATAACTTCTACTACGTTTACTTCTTATCATGTTTTCTTATATAAACTAGCGTTCAGAATTTTTTATTACGGCTCATGGTACAAACAAATATTGAATTTTCCCTGAAATTTAAATCTTATTTTGAAATGAGTAGTAATAAATGCACATACTATAAATATTGGGTAAATAATTGTGTCCCTTAAATGTATTAATGAGTACTTTATTTTGTATTAACTTATTCATGTGTGAATGCAGATCAATCTATCAAACCTCCTGTAATTTTTTTCTATATTCTTATGGTAGTGAGAAGTAAGTAATTATTGGAACTTACAAACTTAAAAAAGAGGCCAGAAACCTATCTTGGAATATAACGAACAAGACAAAAATGAGCTGTTATTCCATTATATATTATCGCTATTATATTATTCTACAGATGAAGTTTAATTTTATAGTTTCCCAATACCTTCTTTCAGGTTTATCAAGTACTACATAAAGGTAGTAGTACTACCTTTATGATTAAGTACAACATAAAAATAGGAAGGAGATTGAATCTTTGGTTCACTATCATCTTCTGCCTCCACTCACTGATTTGGTCCTACGCTGGACATTTCAAGTAGGTAACAGCAACTTTCGTTTACCGGAATTGCACGGAGCCAAATCTGCGATTGGTGCCGAAGCATTGCAAGATTAATGATACAAGAAGAATATACTAATCCAGCGTTTCGCAAAAGGTTAAATGTATTTCTGATTGGTGGAGGCCGCGGGAATTATTGGCGAGTCAAGAGTTGCTCGGTCCCAGTTGCGGCCCTTTGATATGTCGGTAACCATTCAGTGCCCTGATTGAGTTTGACTCGGTTGATCTTGAACACTTAAGTCTATCCGGGCAATAAATTGGCGAGCGTGTAGCGGCCGATCGACTCCGATTAATCAGGGGGTGCGAGTAGCGTGCGCCGATGGGAGGGAGGGTGGAGGATAGAAACGATCAAAGCCGACTAATGTATAATGGGGCTGAGGAGCCGGAGCCCCTGCCCCTCTCCCATTGATGCCCAATAGTAACTTATAGTGTTCCAGTGCCGAGGGGTAGGTTTTTGGGCGCGGCCCTACATTGGGCGCATCTGTTGAACAAAAGGGTCTCCGCCGGTACTCTAGTTGAGCCCCACCGACAGTCGATACTTGTTAAACTGCCCACTATCCTGAATGCTCCGAAACAGTGGCTGGTGGGTTTTTTTTATATTCTGCCTACCATTTAAAAATATTATTCGCCGCATACAAAACCTCATCCACTTTATCGGGCAGCGTAATTCGACGGCTTGCGTATCGCTGGACGCCCCTGTTACGTGGACTTAAATAGTTGTATTTTTATATTATATTAAACTTAAATAGTTCATACTCTCTGCTGATGAGCGTGTACGAATGTTTTACTCTCAAGAATACCCGGCCACTGATTCTTTAACTTTTAATTTTGAGCTAATTTATTCCTCTTCATCGTGGGCTCATTATTGTGCTTGGTTCATCCCCAGAAATCAACGTTGGGGATACTTTTTCTCGTTTCTATTGACGGCGGGGGAAACCTCGAAGAGGGAAAACCTCTCCACTTGGCTAGAAATAGTGGATCATTGGGAAAATACCCTTCCTGCGAATTGTGTCAGCGCGAATTACGTCTCGGTCTCAAAAAGAGTTCCGACGCTAACTGCTGTCACGAGGTCTTTTCTGGCTTAATCTTTATTCCTCCTCCCGATAAGCGCACTCCGAGTGGTACGAAAGTTCCCGCCTGTGCAGATGAGCGTTGAGCGAACCGCATCCTGTTACCACGATCAACAAGTTCATGCTCCACTCCGTTGGTGTGACAGCTGTAAGGGATGTCGCCCTTGGCAGGAGCTGCTAGGTCATCCGCCCGTGCGCACGTAGACGCAAATGGGAGGGTGTATTAATAAGAAATTTCGACGTTATTTATACGTTAATAATAAGAATGTCCATGCTTGATGATACGATACATTTTGTGTGGCTTCATAAATTTATAATTGATCTGAGATCTTTACAATTGCCATTACTAATGGAGATAGCCCGAACACGTTCTAGTGTTTTAGATGTATCATACTTCAATAATTACCGTACGCCATCGGCAACCGGTGAAAATATTAATCGCTGCGACCGATACGTACTGACAAACCGGAATTAGCCTACCATTGGAACCCATAATTTTGTTTTATAATAAGCCCACTTGGCACCAAGCGAAGTTTGCTGATTGACGCTAGTCACCGGTATTATAATCTTGATTACATGCCTGATTATTTGCGCAGGGATTACATCTGCAAAACAACTGAAAACACAATCTGACTCGATTGTTTCCGATGCCAACGGTTTTCCGTTAGACAACAATTAGACGTCGACCCTGAGAGTTGTGAATTTTACGTCGGCATGATCTCTGTGTGACTTCAGTGCGTATCCGTACTTAATCTGCGGCCAGTCTACAGGAGACTGTCCCTGTTGGCCTGAGCAACACCACACACACTCTCTCCTTCCCACACACAGAATTTACAGGACTATTCACGAGGAAATTGTATGTAAACAGTTTTAAACCCGTCGTGATTCTATATCGGGACCGTTCGTAAAAGCTACCCTACGTATGAACAGTACTATTTTTATAAAGTTTACTCACAGACTAATCGGCGCGATTCTCTTCAGCGTCCCAGTGTTGTCGGGAGAGGTGTATAAACACGATATTGATAGAGGCGCGGAGTAGTTTGGGCCCGGATATGTTTACTGTCCCGCTCGACTGCGACCAATAAGTAAAACGACACACTACCCGGCTAGTTTAAATGGTCAAATTATGATCGATTATTCCAATTCTGTATTTGACCCGACGAGGCGAAAGCGGCCGCTGGATGTAACCACGACGACGGGACGAATGTGGAGAACATAACGTTCGCCAGAAAACGATATTCCAATCGACCAGGATTACCTGGGGATTAATCGGTTTTATACTATGTATAACGTATAGTGAGTGAGTTATCAAAGGTACAGTCAGCGAAATGATGACTTTTTTATTAATTAAGCCACCGTGGAACAATATCTGTAACGAAATACTACTGGTGTAAGAGCGCCCTTCAGTGCGATGCTATAAATGGGAGAAATAAATATTACGAGTAAATATAGTAATTTACCGCTCATGAAGGGAAGCGTAGTTCGAAATAGACTTTTAAAGCCGGCCGGTTTCCCCTCTAAATGAGCGAGTGATCGTCCATTAAAGATAAATGGGGACGTCGGCCGTTGGCGTGGGTAGCTTGGGGGAGGGGAGGAGCGTGGACGGTAAAGATGTGCATTACGAATGCAGATTGTTGTTTGCCGGTCGGGGGTTAGTTGAATAGGGTCGCGTGTCACACCTCGCCCGCCCCAACTGTTCCACAATCAGCCGGCCTCTATCTCCTCCCGGCCCTTATTTACTTTGCGGGAGCGCAAGTCTAATGTTCGCCAATTGATTATCTATTAGGGAGAGAGGAGCCGAGATTGGTGCGGGGGACGGAACCCTGAGTTTGCCGAGAAGGGGCTGCCGTGCAGTGACGGACACACGCTCCTGTTTACTCTGCGGCTCGAGATCTAATTTACTTTACGATCGATTATCCCCGCAGGGGACCGGACCGATGTTAATGAACGGAGATATAATTGGAAGCCGAAGAACAGAGCGGGAAGAAATACGACGGCGGTAACGTCGAAGCGAAAAACAGCTGGGAACTATTAGAGGGACAACGTTGGGCAACTTAGAGAACGGCGGTCATTTAATTGATTATCAATTAGGCACCAATCGACCCAAGTATATGGAGGGGGCCCCATAAAGTGGAAACCAAGGAAGAAATCTGCGTATATTGTCTCAATCAATAAACTGTCCCACTAGCTTTTATACACGCGTACATCTTGTTCATTACAACCATCGTTCTGAAAAACCGGGGTAAGGAGAAATGAAATGAAAGGAAACGGGGCGGGAAATTCTTTAATGACGATCAAGTTACATTACGAATGTCAAATAGGTACGAGAGAATTTCCAAAGTACACTTACCAAATCAAAGCCGGAAGAAGGCCGAATGCCCGGGAAGAGAATTGTGCGTGCCTTAGTGTAGGATGATCCTGATAAGTCTTTCTATTAATGGTTTAAGATTTAATATAATTCAGGATGCGATCTCTCCGTCTTGTGCCATTTGTCATAATGCGATAAAATTTAACGTGTAACTCCTACGTTGGACCATGCTGAAGAATAAAGAGCGCCAATCTTAAAATCGTACCGAGATGGACGAATCGAATGAAGCGGTCGGGTAAAAATATATTGCCGAAAAAAGGTGGAATGTCCAGTAAAGGGAGGGGGTGGACGGTGAAGGGGGTAGAAGGTTAAGTGAGGTTTCGGGCCTCGGGGCAGGAAGACGGGCCCGAGATCGGACGATAAACGCCTCCAAAGTGGCCTCGGGCCCCCGGCGGGGCCCAGTAAAAAGTTTCATTTTCCGGTCGGGTGGCCGGCCGGGCCATTTGTCCGCCGGGCCCCGGCCCGCGGGCCATTACCCCGGGCCCACGCAACCTTGAAATTGAATCGCGTCTCTTTAAACGCCACCAATCGGTTTATAGCGCCGTACGTCACCCCCGGTCACGTGACGCCCCACCCTCCACCCCGCCCCTCGAATCCGCGACACACGCGCCGACAGAGCCCCCCTCGGCCGGATTTAAAGCCACCGATCAATCCGATCCGGATCACCCTATTAGTTTCAGAAATTAGGAACGACCGACATGTAGCCAGTCATATAGGAAGCCCATGTAGAACCTAATTGTTGCATATTAACTTAAAACCGACAGATGTGCGGTCATTCTAACTGCGCGGTTTAACTCATGGATATTACGTAATCGCAATGTGCCTGTGTGGATTTACGTCGAATAGGATATTATCATTCTATAAATCAGAATGAATTTTAAAAAATCATAAAATCAATAATATATTGTGATTATATAAATAAAATCTCTCTCTCTCTCTCTCTCTCTCTCTCTCATATATATATATATATATATATATATATATATATATGCATGGGAATAATCCAAGGGTGATATAATAAACATCATTTTAATCCATATATAATCTATGTACTATAAACCCAGTCCAGCTAGCACTTTAGAAGAGCAAGGACGAGAGCTCGCGTATTTTGCGCGTAACCAGTTTCTGCCTTTTAGATGAGAAGGAATAATCAAAAGACCCGATTAGGTAAATTGAATAACATTCATTGTATCTCAAACAGAGGCTAGGATGCTACCATAATTAAATCATTAAACCACGTGTCAGAATTACATCCAATCAAGTTTAAACTTAAATTCGAAAGTGGGGAACAAAGTAATATCGGGGAATGGATATGAACGATCTGCGGAAGCAGAAAAAAAATCTGTTGTAAACTGAGAGAGCGCTCAGGGGCAGAGAGCCGAGGTTTTAGGAATACTTTTAAGCCGCCCCGAGGCCCTTTCCCCAATGGGCCACCTTCCTAAATTGAGAAGTTTGTCCGCCGTTTTATAAGATAATTTCGAAATTGTTGTCTAATCGTACAAACGCTTATTGGCCGACTACAGAAACTGAAAGGGTGAAAAATTAATTAAAAGCAATTAACGAGTTTAGGAGGTCATTTATCGAATTCGTGGCTCGATTTTGACCCTACAAAATGACTGTATATATTTGTATTTTGGCTGATATCCGATAAAAATGTTATGACATTTTCACGTTTAGCAATTAACCTAGCGACTATGTGTACGTGGCCCAATTAAAGCTTCCTAAAGCGCTTGTCGGACCACAGCTTGAAAGAACATGTTCCGATGTATAATATGGCAGTATTTCATAAAGGGACAAATAAATAAAACACGGAGAAGGAAGTGTTTGTGAGAGCCACAAATCAATGTCAAACTTCGGGGTAGAACTCACAGAATTTCATTATTAATGTGAATACGAAAAAAATAGCTGTCGGAACTCGAATTAAATAAATTGAGCCTTTGTTGTAAAACGGACTCCTCCCGGACGCATCACGGACTCCTCCCGAGCTAGATCCGTTACTGAGGATGAGCCCCGGGCCCTTGTAAAACACGTTCTTGCCGCAAGATATACACATAATGATGAAGCTGGAAGAGATGAGCCGTGTTGTCGGGAGACACCGGTTTATAAGCTGGAGCTCCCTCCGTATGAATTATAAATTAGGGAGCGACCCACTCGTAAAAGGTGGCAATCCCTCGGAAATAAGGAAAAAAGGAAAGGAACCGAAGCGGGCCCCGTTTTATTGGAGAAGTGATAATGTCAAAGGGTTTTTCCCTTCTTATCCGAGACACTTTTCGCGGAGTGCGGTTTGAGCCGGGCTGTGTGTGTGTGAGCGGGGCACCAGCTGCTCCTTTTCCCTGTAGTTAGCATAAGCCGAGGGCCCACCACCCTCTTCTTCCCCATCAAGCCCTCTCTTTCTCTCACTCCTCTCTCACTCTTTCTCTCTCTCTCTCTCTCCCACCCTGTTCCTCTCTCTTACCCAACTCTGCTCCCCCTCTTACTCTCTCTCTCTTTCTCTCTATCTCTCTCGCTTCATGCCTACCATTGTTTCCATTATTTTTTAATGGAAATAAAATTTTAAATAGGATCGTCTCCAGGGCCCGTCACTTGACGGTATTAGGGCTTTGCGTTTGCATGACAATTGCTTTCAGAGCGAGGAGGAAGAAGGAGGAGGGGAGGGAGGGCTGAGGGTCGATATCTCCTGTCGCCTTTCCAACTTCGATCCTTACTTCTTCGAACCTATTGGGCTCTTGACCTGTGGTCTTAAACATCGTGTCTTAACACATTTTTATCTTCGCACGTAACGATGATAAAAATTGTTGTCTTCCATACCGGGAGTACGGTTGGACTGTGAGGAAATATAACCTGCTACAAGAAGCATCAGGCTACCCTAATCCAGTAAAATTTAGTCATTAACGTGGATTAAAAATCTGTTATTAATAACTCTAAGTCTGACATATAATTCAGGTGTAAACATTTGCCGAATATAGTATTCTTATTTTTATGTTGCTAATTTTATAAACTGAATATTGGAACAAAGCTATTTTTACTAATTACATTCTAAAATTATTGTAATTCCATTTTTATGTTATTTTATGTTGTACAAGGCCTCTCGCCCCGTCATCTTTGTCTTGTCTAATGAGCGCACGGCTCAGAAAAATTCTTCAAGCAACAATGAATACGAAAAAATTAATGACTGACAAATTAGGGAAAGGCTAGAAAACAGTTTTGAAGAAATAAATACGGGATAATTAATAGCTAATTAACACTAATGAATTTCAACGACGCCTTTCCTCCTTCAATTGAGTCCAATTTTGAGAACTTTCAGAAAGTGTACAGGCATTCTTCAACATAAAAAGGTATTCTACACACCCATCGAAAAACCGTGGAAATACTTTTAGTTTCAGTCCTACCACACAGCGAATTTGTTTACATGGACACAGTTTTCAACTAATATAATTAGTATGTACTTATATATAAATATAGAATAAGGTTGATTATTCGGTTACAATGAAGAGGTTCATGAAACTGGTGAACAGCCGGCAAAGATGAGATGCCGACTAACAAGAGATATACATTCAGCTATGACATTCTCTTAACTGAGCCCTCAACCTGACAGGAGATAATTAGTTTCCCATAACGATATTCTGAAATAAATAAGGCGAGGAGAAAAATTCAGTTATTCACTTTTTAGGTTTTGGTTCTGGTAATTGAAAAACAAAGGCGGATGGGGTGTATGGGTTAAGCCCTATAAAAATTAGCGCACACTGGCGGGCCGCTAATCAGAAGTTGATGGGGTGGATGGGGAGGTCCTCTTCTCTCTTTCTCTCTGCCTCTCTCGCCTTGTCTGGCCCCCTTTCCATCTCCCGGGCTCCAAATCCGGTCAAATCTTTTTTCCATTTACTCCCTACTCCTTCCGCCCCGCCGATGGTGGGAGGAGGTAGGGGGATAAGTTTTTAAAAGAGAGACACCGCCCCCCTCGGTTCGCTCCTCTAATGTCTCTCCCCTCGGCCCCCTCCAGCCGTCCGCCTGACTCGTCAACAGTATAAAAAGCTTATCACAAGCCCTCCCCCATCCCCTCCACACCGAGACAGTTTTTCCAACGGCCCTTTTGTTTTTCTCCCCGAAGGAGGAAAGCGCAACCCCACCCCCGCCAGCCATTGGTGCGGGAGGATTTTTCACGCTTCCCTCGGAGGCCACTTTCACGGGTGTTCGGCTCAAACCGAGCAGTTGAACGCTCTCATTACAAACAGAAAAAAGGGAACACGAAACGTCAATTTGTTTTATGAGATCGGATATTGCACTGAGTGGAGCATCGGTTACTGTTATGAAAGTGTTCGCGGTATGAAACAAAACTTCATGACCATATCGCCTCTATAATTAATTGCACTGAATTTAAATTTAAGAAACCGTCATTTTTTAAGAGGTCAGAGGGAGTACTGAATCTCATGTTTCTCAAAATAATTTGTGTTGTTCGTGTTTCCACTCGATGTTAATGGATTTCTCGCTAGTTTAAATAGTAACAAGACCTAGACAACCTAGACAAGATGGTAGATCGGTTTTCGGTTTCTTCATTGATTTCAGGGTTTCGACTTTTCCCATTATCATTAGAAAGTAGGTGTGAGAGTAACAGCGGAGAGTAAAATTATCCTAATTTAATTATTTTCGACATTTCTGATAATTGTTTATTTACCGCCTGCTAGCTCTGTTTTAAATCCTAGTCTCTAGACCCTCCCCTATTTTAAGCCGATAAGGGTAAGTTGAGACGGTATCGCAAAGAATTCTCGAAACTTCATACAGAATTGAACATCAAACTGTAACCTTGCTACAGTTGTCGGTAACTCAAGAACAACTGCCGTAGCTCCTCGAAAGTTTTAACCGAGTGAAAAATCGTCAGAACTTTTTTCCCCCTCAAGTTAACTCAAATTGAATAATTTAACTCAGTCATTTTTCCCCTTCACGTACGAAATTATTCATTAAACTCGCGCCATTTGATTGCGAAGGGCAAAAATAATAATTGGAACGCCCAGAGGGTGAGAACCCGACCAAACTAATTATGTTCTAATGAATATATACATTTTTCATGGCAACTGACGATGACGTCTCCCTCGAAAACTGTCCTCGATTAAATTTCTCCGGTTTCGTAACAAATAAACTTACAAACAACAATATCGTGGTACCACGGTAATTTCATGACTTAACATCAATTTATTGAGTCATTACGCCAAACGATTGATTATGTCTTCATGCCTCAGTTAGGTCATAGGCACAAATTATCAAAGCTTCAATTGTCATGAATAATTATAAGAAATAAACGAATTCACATCATCGTATAAAGATACATTTCCCCCCCCCCTGCGGTTTGTTTATCTAGGCCTTGACATTTTTTAACTACTGGCTATCGTTAGTATTCTATCCATAACGTACAGTAATGCTATATTATTATTAATACTGTTCTAATTTGCCAGTTAAACAAACAGATATCCACGTTAATACTTCCGGTATTATTAACACTTTTTTTATTTGATTCTCCATCTGGTTGGTATGCGTGATATCAATATGGTCTGGCGATGGGTTCAGCTTCGGGAAGAGTTTCTTGCTCCGTTTTGTTCGAAAATATTCGTGATGGGAAGATAAGGAGAAACGCCATTCCGCGTTTCTGAATGCCGGAAATCTGCCAGCTGATATTTCTCCCGAGAATAACCATCATATAACCTTCCTTAGTTCGTAAACATGTGCCGTAAGTGACTGCGCCGCTCTCGATACTATATTATAAATTCGCCACTGAATAAAATCAGTTCCTCTACGAGGATGTTCAGTTTCAGAAGGACATTCAGTTCCGTCTTTTCGAAACGTTTGAGTGGGCTCAGGAATTCTGAAAACGTGTCTAAAACCTACAGTTATTTGTTGCATCACTACGTTTCGAGGAGGTTAAAGAAGAGCGACGCGTCCCTATCGGCTCTCTTCGTCCCTGTGGAAGTCAAACCCAACCCGGACGACATAAATGTCGGTGCGGAACTCTGCGGAAGCATCAACAAAACCGAGCTTATTAAGTTGTTGAATAAGTTCTACCAGTTACCTGAAATCAAACACTTGGCCGCCGAAAACGGACTAGATAGTATGTATAAATTCTGAACCCATGCAATTTCCTTTAATGCATTATCACTTTTAGTGGGATTTCTTATCAACCGTTTCTCTGTGGAAAATATCTACCCTTTGGTACCATTGGGTGTTGGTCAATTCTCAATTTATACAAACCATGAGAAGATGATTCTAAAGATAAAAAAGTGCATAATTAGCTCTCAAAATATATTTGTTCCATGATTTTTAAAACGTTAATGTTACTGTGTGTGTTTGTGTTAACCTTAATGTGGCTTTTATAAGTATATTTAAAAATGGTGGATGAACTAATATGAATTGTATTATAACTGTTTTATTAACTTTTATCTGAATCAGCTAGTCAAGTTCAGTTACACATCAGTTAAACATTTCAAATCTCTTTGGTGTTGTAGAACATGAAAAGCTTTTCCATTAATAACTCTTTATTTTAAATATCAACAATGCTGGGTTAAGAAATGATTAAACCATTTCTAAAATGCATATTTAATCAATTTGTTTTGTTGCTGCATATTGTAAATATAATGTATTATTCCATTTTAGGTTATTTACAGCATCAAGCGTATCTCAGTTTCCGAAGGTTTTGTTTAGATGTTGATTTGCTGCCTTCTGATTTGCATATAGTAATAAGTGACATCTTGCACAATGCAGGGCACATCACCGATATATTCCCATATTTTCTTAAACATGCGCGGCAAATGTTTCCACATTTAGAATGTATGGATGATCTCAAGAAAATCAGTGATTTAACATCACCACCAACATGGTATGTTCTAGTAGATGTATTACTGTAATTCATCATGTTTACAATAAGTATCATATAATCAGAAAATGGCATGCTTTATGTATGAATCATTCAAACACTATAATATATTTTCATTGATGTACTTAAAATTTCAAGTTTTCATTTTACATTGAAATCAACTATAATTATAAATAATTAATAATTGTTGCTTATATTCAATGTGTGAATAAAGAAACAAATTAATCTATAAACACATACTGACACACACACACACACACACACACACACACACACACACACTAAATGCAAATACTTAATTTCTGATATCAACAAATGTCTAGGTATACTTATGCGAGGAGTATGAAGAGAAAAATAGTTTTTCATGCTGGACCCACTAACAGTGGCAAGACCTATCGTGCTCTGGAAAGGTTCCTTTCTGCAAAATCTGGTGTATATTGTGGTCCACTCAAACTGTTAGCTACTGAAGTTTATAAGAAGGCTAATGAGCGTGTAAGAATACAATCTGTGCAGTGTGCATACCTATTAAAGAGTAAATAGACTTCTGTTATGCTGCTTTAATTTCAGGGGACACCCTGTGATTTAATTACTGGTGAAGAGAGGAAATTCGCACTTGGAGAAGGAAATCAGAGTTCTCATGTTTCCTGCACTGTGGAAATGACATCGGTCAATACTCCTTGTATGTAAATGTATGATTATATTGTTTAAAGAACTATGTAACTGTACTTACATATTCATTCAAGTATCATTCATTATAAGACTTGTAAGAACATGGTTATTATATGAGAAATACAATTATTTTGACTGAACTGTGTTTGAGTGTTCAGGGGATATTGAGATTGACTTTGTAAAAATTAAAATTGAAAATGTTTTGAACCAAAATCCGGAATTAAACCATGGAGCCCTTCTATATATATATCTGTAATGCCATACTTGTCAATAATTTATTCTACTGTCGTTTATGTATGAACTTTGCATCTTGGTATTCAGAATGGCTACTTAATTTTTGCATTTTCTCAGATATATGGCTTCTGGATGCTACAAATATCTATGAACTCATTGGCTTCAGTTAGTAGATTTTGATTACCTGCCTGAACAAAAGCCATTTATGTATTCCAAATTAGCTTTACTTTTTCCACAAGGACAGAATAGTGCTGCCTGAATAAAGATCAGTCCACTTGTACAATGTTGTGAACTGATTGGTCATCATAAGATCTTTTGTGGTTTTCTCTGTTGTTTTAGTAATAATTATCAGCAGTAATCATTGTGCTCTATCTAAATGCTTTTCATATTCATTACATTTTTACAGATGAGGTAGCTATAATTGATGAAATTCAGCTAATGAGAGATCCTAGTCGTGGTTGGGCATGGACTAGAGCTCTTCTGGGATTGATGGCAGATGAGATACATGTCTGTGGTGAATATGCAGCCCTAGATCTAATCAAAGGACTTGCAATAACTTGCAATGAAGAAGTGGAAGTAAGATCTACAATTATCATAACTAACCAACCGTATTTGGATGTATTTTAATAAATAGAACACTCATAAAATCTAAAGTCTTTAGAAACAAAAGATTTTAGACTAAAGTAGAAGACTAAATATAATATCAACATTATGGTTTAGATTTAGTTTTTTTTTAATTATGTTACATTAAAGCTTATTAGTGTATATTACATATATATACACTTGCATGCACACTTATATATGTGTGTGTGTGTGTGTGTGTGTGTGTGTGTATATATATATATATGCAGACAAATGTTTCAATGATTTTTTTGTTTTCAAATTTTAGGTTCACAAATATGAAAGGTTAACAGAACTGAAGGTTGATTCTAGTGCCTTAATTTCTTTAGATAATGTGCAACCTGGTGACTGTGTAGTTTGCTTCAGCAAAAACGACATTTATACGGTAATTTCATGATGTTATCAATTTCATAAATAGTATTAACTTATTGTTCTTGATTTACCCTTCTATCTTGCATAACTTGAAAATACCTTTAATTGTATTTCTTCACACATACTTTTATTACTATAAAATTAGTGCCACAACCAGAAATTTGAAATGTTTTTTTCATTGAAACTGTTTTAGTAAATTAGAAGTGTAATTATGGATATACATAAATATAAAATATAATATAATATATAATTATATAAATAATTACATAATTCAATGTTTTAGTTCATTCTTATTTGCAGTACTTATAAATGGTTAATGAAGGACAAAGTGACTGTCAGATCAAGTGAGACATGTTCTTAATCATAGTAATCTTAGTTTTAATTGAATGTAAAAATATATGTACCCTAAATATTAATTTTATTTTTTATCATAGTTCGTAGCTCCATTATTGATACACTTCAATAAATCTGTAAAATCATTCATTTCTTAGGAATCTTTTATGGCTCAGATAAAGTGAATAGAGAATCAGATATATAATGATTGATTATAATACAACTTCATGTTGGATTCAGGTTAGCAGAGGATTAGAATCAAGAGGACATGAGGCAGCAGTCATTTATGGTGGCCTTCCTCCGGGAACAAAATTGGCTCAGGCACAAAAATTTAATGACCCCAACTCTTCTTGTAAATTGTTGGTGGCAACAGATGCCATTGGTATGGGATTGAATTTGTAAGTTTAAACATTTCCTATTAATTTGTTCAGTACTTTTAATTTATTCCATATAATCTTCCTGTAGACTTTTTAATAAAATTAAATAAATTAAAAATATAATAAGTGAATTCATTTTATATTTTTTTAAAGTATTATTCATATATAGGTAGGATTATATAGGGGTCTGCGAGGGTTAGTGGAATTATCAAAGATGTGATCTATCACCAGTCTTTTAGTACCACATTTCCACCATAATGACATTAGTATCTGAATACAGGAGGTCAATGAAGAAAAATAAATATATATGCTTACGGGGGATGATTGTTGGTGAAGCTAATACCTTCCCTTCACAAAACATTTAGGATGTAATACACTAATACTATACTCAATACCTATAAATTAAATATGCTACTTATATTATTGTAGTGAAACATGTTCATAACAGAACAATGATTATCAGTAGACCAAAAATAAGAGTCCTCATAGACATTTGTATCTTTGATAATATTATTCTTATATATTAAAATAAAATGCATTTCCTTTAGTCTAGCTATATCTTGTGGTTATCAATTTAATATATGCATTTATTTATAGATAACATGGCAGTACCAGTCTGGGAATAGTTCAGTAGCCATTGATGAATAGTGATTTCAGTGTACAGAAATTAAAAAATGTAATAGACAGATGACTTAAAATAATTAATTAATTTTGTGCTGGCAGTGAAAAGGCTTTAGTTCCTAAGATAATAAAAGAATTATATTATTTTGTTTTTATTTCTTAGTTAAGAACATTGTGTACAATAATTATTTTTGTTTCTTTCAGGTCAATCAGACGTGTTATATTTTATTCACTTGTTAAACCTTTTATAAATGAAAAAGGAGAAAAAGAGATAGATATAATATCTATATCACAAGCATTACAAATAGCAGGTAGAGCTGGAAGATTTGGAACTCAGTTTGAAAAGGTATGATTGTTATAAATGGAATAATAATTAGTTTCCTGTTATAAATTGAAATTGACATATATCTACATTTTAAATACTAATTACATTTTATAATACTTAAAGGATAGCTTTTAGTAACTTGGTCATGGATAGTTAGTCCTTTCCATATTATTATTAAGTCAATGAGTCTTCTTTTTGTTTGTCAAGATTTATATTGCAAAAGTACATAAAAGTAAAATAACCTAAGTCTGAGGATCACTGTTATTGTTACTTAACAGATGGACTGCAATTTGTCAGTTTATTTAAGCCTTTTGACCACATTAAAAGCAAACAAATGACAGCAAAACCATTAATCATAACAAAGTAAATAATTTGAATTTTAATTATAAAATTTAGCAAAAAATTAATTTTAATGTTATATTAATGTTTTATTTTTTCCCTGAGTTCATATTCAAGGCTTGTTCAACTTAGACTCTGACTTATAATAAATAATCATGTACAATCTCTTTGCAGGGGTTGGTAACAACCTTTAAAGCTGATGATTTGCCTACTCTGAAAAGTTTAATGTCTCAACCACCTGAACCTATTACAAAAGCTGGGCTTCATCCAACTGCTGAACAAATTGAACTATATGCATATCATTTACCAAATGCGACACTCTCCAACTTAATGGTTAATAAATTACTTTAATAAGTAGGAAGACATTAGAATAAGCAATTTAATGCCTTGTTGAAATTCCTTGAGGGTGATAAATCAACTCATAATTTTTTTAATTTATATTAAATTAATGTCACCAAATTATTTGTTTTCTTAAATAATCATTGATTCATTATTTGTTATTCCATCTGTCTCCCTTTTTAAATTCATTGTGATAGTACAATTTACTTGTACACAGTGATTGGTATATATACTTGATGACAGTGGTTAAATATTTCAAGAAATGACTAATGATTAAATTTGTATGAAACCTGTATTGCTTTAGAATAATACTGAAATTACACTTACTTAATTGGCAGAACATATTTGAAAGCATCTGTACTGTAGATGATTCACTGTACTTCATGTGTAACACTGAGGACTTCAAGTTTCTAGCTGATATGATACAGCACGTTCCACTGCCGTTGAGAGCCAGATATGTATTCTGTTGTGCTCCTATCAACAGGAAAATGCCGTTTGTTTGCTCTCTTTTCCTCAAGGTACAAATAGTTTACTATTTCAATTTCTACTTTTACTAGTTTTCTTCTTTTTTATTGGAATTTTAACTGAATAAAATAAATAAGCTGAGTATTTCTAATACAATCATCTGCCTTCATATAATAGAGAATTTAAATTTGGTATTGAGGTTATAAATCTAATGTACATTCAAAATTCATTTCCTTTTAAGTTTGCTAGGCAATTTAGCAGAAATGATGCGATAACCTTCAGTTGGTTATGTAGGCACATTGGCACACCTTTTACTGTACCAAAGTCAATTGGTGATCTTGTTCACTTGGAAGCTGTATTCGATGTCCTGGACTTGTATTTGTGGTTAAGGTACTATATTTTCATTCAATATTTGCTACTTTTTGTTTTATTATGGATAGTAGCAAATTATTTTTTTTTTGTTCTTTTATTGTAGCAATCGATTCTCAGATGTTTTCCCAGCCGTAGCTGATGTCCGGGAGCTACAGAGTAAGCTTGATGACATCATACAAGAAGGAGTCACTAAACTAACACGCTTAATAGAGAACTCAGAACAAAGCCAGATATCAAGTAAGCAAAGGGAAATGATTTTTTTGTTATTTAAATATTTATTATCATAATTATTAACTGACAACTATTTAGTTAATGTCTAATATATAGAGGGTATAGGTTTTGCATCAAGGATTATCATATTTTGGTGTATGCACAACACAGTGGGAATTATTTTCATTTTAACTTTAAGGCAATATCTGTTTCTAATATTGTATTATCATTACATTTATAAACCATACGTATTTGAATTATATAATTTGTTATTGGAAATTCTCTCTATGGCTTAATTTTCATAAGTGGATATCAAATAACTCTTGAACATTGTAGAACTCAGTTTAGTGGTTCCTTAAAGAATTGTTTCCTGATAAGATATGTATATCAGGACAATTATCACCCAGTACAAGTAAAGAGATGCCAAAATATAGTGTGAATAGGTTTGGGGAAAACTTTGATAGTGTAGTTTAGATGGTAAAAGCAACCCTACTCTCAGTATTGGCCTTAGGTTTGAGCCTTGGTTCAAAACAGTAGTATTTCAACCAAAAATTTAAACTGATTATAAGTGGACACAACTCTATAATGCTGTATAGAATTTACTATACTTGTATTTATCTCATTTATTTTATGAAATGTAATTTAAAAAACCTACCAAACTACTTCTACTAAATATTTATTGTTATTATTTAGGTGAAAGTGTAGGTGATTGTGATAACTTTGATTCTGAGTATAAGAACAATGAAGTGGCTGGCGGCCGTGGAAGACTAACAGATAGGCTAATGGCCCAAGGGCTTCTTACACCCAAGATGGTGAAACAGCTGAAGAGAGAATGGTCTCAGGTAATGATAAGAACAGGTTTCAAAATTCATTAACTAAAGCTCTCTTGTTTTGTCTGAAACAATGGATACATTTATTATAACTGAATATTTTATCAACATTTTGATGTGACAATAATGAGTTTGAATAATTATTTATCTGTTAAATTTGAGCATGGTTGTTACCTTTCTTAATAAATTCGTTAATGCAGTTCTGTAATATTCAGATATAGCTGTTTATTAATTGTTAATTGATAATTCTGTTTCAGTCACTACAGAAACAAGAAAGTGATGGGGAAATGGTGGCTGGGCAAAAGAACAGAAGAAAAAGGAAACCAAAGAGTTAATAAATTCTCATAGATTAGGGGTACATGTCTTTTGAAAAAAATTTAAACTTAGGAAGCAATAAATAATCTTTTTTAAAAATTTGTTGTTATTTGGTTTATAAATAAAATGTTTCTAGTTCCTGGATCTTCAGGAGTAATTATACAAATTGTGTTGATGATTTGTATAGAATGGCTCAAGTAGAAATAACATTTTTGAGAATATTCGTAATTTTATTGTGTTCATAAAAAATAATGAATTGTATATCTGCAAATTTTAAACTGTTTGGCCTTATGAAGAGTTCTGAAACATAGCAAAATCATATTAATTATTAAATAGAAAATGTAAAATTAGATATGAATTTCTCTAAAAATAATCATAAACATTAGTGAAAAAAATAAGACTAAAATAATGTATTATTTCATCGTGAAATTAAATTTTTCAATAAAAAATACACATGTGCATAAAAAGTCTTATTTTAAAATTAATCGCATTCATCCCTTTCAAATTCTTGGTCTAATACATAAACATTAGTACTTGAAAATGGAAACAATGTACATGTTGAACCTTACAAGAAGACTTGAGCAGCAAAACGAAAAGTAACTTTGCCTTGGAGCTCTTAATTCCATCCATTTGGTCTGATTAGGAACGTACATTTCAGGTGGCATCCTTTGTGGGGATGACTGATTTTCACCTGTGGGAAAATATGTGTAGAGTAATTTTATGTTAATAATAATTATATTTTATTGTAGTGTAATTTAATATGTATGTTAACAAACAACAATAATGAAAATATTGGAATTATTATATGCTACCCTATTATCTTTGTAGATTTGTTTTATGAAATTACTCTAGTTCATTTCACTGTACCTTGATATTTGCGCACTTTCTTATCAATCATTGGTATTTGATGGCCAGGGTGTGATAGAAGCAGCCTACCAACTCCCTCACATCTTCTCAGTGCTTCTGTACACAGAAGCCCACTACCTTCTTCAGCTTGGACTCGTTCAAGCAGCCATGTTGGTACAGCACCAAAATCCGCCAACAGTTGTAGAGCTCCCCATTCACTATTTTTGCACATCAGTCATCCCAATGTTAGTTTAACAACAGACTTATCTTATCATTAATTGAAAAGATATGATATATACAAACAAATAACTTCATTAATAGTATAACCTAAACGTGGATACAGTGAATGCAGCATAATGTAATTGTGCTTTATATATGCTGTAAAAAAAGATGATTTTCTTAACCATTACTTGGTAAATAATTATAAGGAAATTTTTCTATTTCTTTTTTAATAATTAAAATATTATTGTTGTCTGTCTATTATTTTTTGTATTAAATGTGAAACAAGCTAAAGTAATATGTCAGAATAATGCCTAAATAGTTTATTACCATACTGTTAAAATATAGCTGTATTGCTCATCTTAGAAAACAATGGTAAGAGAATTAACATTATATATTTCACACTACTTGTTACGTAAGTAATAAGTAATACTTATTACGTACACTACTATTAAAATTACGTAAAAACTAATAACAGGTAATTTTAATTGTAATATCTAATTTTAAAGGGTTGAGACAATATTGTCACAGCCTTTAGCCTGCCACTAAAGTTATGAATAATATGGAAAAATTACAAAACAACCTAAATTTAATTCGGTGGTTGTATATATGATCAAGCCAAGCTTCACACATAATGTCCAAGACTAGACATGACACGGATTGCTGCAAGGATGCCTGTACAACCGTTGTTGCTTCTAATACTGGCCTCAAGATTTCTTCTGCAAAAATTGTTTAACATATTTTTTCTTGTACAAATATTCTGAATAAGTGTATTCTATAATATCTAATTTAAAGTGCAAATGAAAAATGCAGCTTATATACAATATTATCAAAAAGTTCATGACTAAAAGAAGGGAACTTCTTGTACATCAGAAAACCCTTTAGTATTCCTTTACAGTTTATTAGTTACCAAGAAAACAATAGCATAAGAAATAAATCTCAAATGAGTGAATCATGTACAATAAACAAGCATAATTACATCATGTGGACACTCTATGCTTATGTATTTTTTTAACTGATTATATAATTTCATTTAACTATTCAATGATATCTAATTCTCAAAAAAGATTTTTAAGTCATTGTGCATGTCAGGGAAGGATAAAATAGATAAATCTACTTTTTAAAATATAAATATTTAACTTACCTAAGTAGGATTCAACATAAGTACTTGCATATTGAGGTATTTCATCGAATTGTTGTTTCCAATATCTTGGTTCAGGAAATATTATCCTTAGATTTGCCAAACTATAAATTCTGCATACTTCAGCCAGGACATTAACACTTTCTTTTGGAACATTCTAAGAAATTTAAATTAGAGTAAAATGTGATTATTTAAACATTAAAGGTGTGTGCATCTGTGTATATATATTCCATTCTTCACACAATAATCCAAACATCTTATTTATATAAATAAACACTGTAGTATTCCTCCAGGAATAAGTGAAATAAGGGCCTACTACTGAATTTGTTTTTAATTCAATTTTCTATTGCTTTATATACCTAATTACTAAATATATTAATTGGGGGAAGTATATTTACTTTATATTTCTAATATTAAATAGAATCTATGTTAAAAAAAAAGAAAGTTTGTTTTGTGAAACTAATAGTTTTGTTCTTTGTTTATAGTAAATATATATTTTTTTCTTACAAACTAAGGAAATTAAAAACGTATATTATTAATATTGAAATAGTATAACAAATGATGTCAAAAAGAATACTCTCTTTCCCCTCTCCTCCATCCCTCCCTCTCACCCTTTTTCTTACTTTGTTATTTGTATTTTAGAGAGCAGGGAGTAAAAAATATATTTAAAAACAAAGAGTATATAAAATTATAATTAACTAATTTCATAATATAGAAGTGTACTCACTTGCAGTTTCTCAATATTAACAAGAACTTCAGAAACAAGTTTGGCTCTCATTTTGCCGCACACAGTTACATGGACACTACATTCTGGTCCAATTAGGTCCAGTTGATTGGCAAACTAAAACCAAATATTTTATTAAGTGGTTAAATTTGTAGATTCTGCTGCTTATAATGCAATTAATTAACGTAACTACTATCTCATTCGTACATGTACACAGGCACAAGCTTTGTAGTAACAGTGATTTCCAGTACCGCAGATTTCGTGCGTTTCTATTTCTTTTCACTGGTTTGGTACTGGCTCGCTCGCCATCTTCAGTAGCGGTTTTAGTCACTTTTGGCACTTTGGATGTTTTTTGGGCATCCTCACTGCACTGTAACTGTCACTTGTACTGTTTTGTACTTGTACAGTACAAGTGACTAACACCTTAGAAGACTAAAACCGGTCTAGCAAAAGACCAAACCAGTGAGAGGAGACAGAAACACGAAATCTATGGTATTCCAACCCCTCGCAGACCACAAGAAGGTATTCTACACTAGTTATTTCCAGTATTATTACTGAAAAGGAATATGTACACTAGTTTTTTGAACATTCGTAATATTCTATTGGTATTATTTATTCTGCATAACATTTTGCTGATTAGAGTTCTATTTGTAAATACTGTTAACAATACTACAGTTATACAGCTACAGTATGTATTCTAAACATGTATTTACATGACGTTTTGACAAAGAATCAAGCATCAATGAAACATCAGTCTGGGTTACTCTTAAGAATTGCTCAATGCTCCACATATTGGACAATTTTCTTCCCCTTCCTTCAGCCCAAAGTCTTGCAGTATGGATCTAATTGCAAACATAATTATTTAACGTAACAGTAATATATTGGATTTAGATGTATTTTAGCGCTAAGGAAATGTTAACTCAAATGGGAGGAATCTTTTACTGAGTGGTCCAGTCTGTGTAGAATTGGTATTTGTTCGGCCAATGGAAGCTCTTCTAGTGCTGCAATAGTCCAGTTAGACCCCTCACAAGAATTGTTAAGCGTTATAAGTTCATCAAACAATTCTTTGAAGAGTTCACCAGTGTAAGTTCCCTGAACGCAACAATGAATTGGAATAGAATAAATTTAATAAACATTATCTTAAAGAATTACATCATAATTGTATGCAATAATAAATTTCATTTTTCTTACATACTTCCCCTCTGTTGTCAATAATGTGTCGGCTATGTTGGTAAGCTACAGCTACTAATGCCTTCCGAAACATATAGTCCCAAGTCACAGACGTGAAATGTACACACAGCCCATCCACAAGGCTTTGTAGGGCAGGTTTCAAAATAAGCGGTATATTCACTGGAATCGTGCAGAACTTACATTTGCATAATTTTCTTCATCCAATTATTTTCATGTTACTTTAGTACTTAACTTACCAGTATTAGTAAAATTTTTTAACCAAGCAGACCATTCTTTACATTTTTCACTGTTACACCCAATTCCATTCCAGATCAACAGGTGTTCTATGTGAGAATCTACCATACCCCAAAGTATTTCTTGATAGTATTCAGTGATTTTGTATTTTGCTTTCGACGCAATACGAACTGCACCTTTAAAAGTAATGACTCATTATTTCTAGAAATAAAGGTAAACTAGAGGGACTATGGAGGTAAAATGGAGGAAACAGGATTAAGGATTTAAAGGCAATTTCACTGTGCCTGCGCCCAGGGACCTGCTTCTGAAGGGCCTCGCAAAACCCTAACTTTACACTTTTTCTATTGGAAAACTTTAGCATTTTCTCTTTTTTTATTGAAAATTAACAGTAAATAATATTTTTTGTTCATTTAAAAATGTGCTTAATATACTTTTACTTTCTACCTTTTTTTAAAAGGCCGAATGCTTTCTTCTGCAACCCCAATCGTCCTTAATTCGATTCTGGATGTTGTTTATTTAGAATGACAAAAAAAGGGAAAACATTTGTTTTAATCTTTATAAAATTATTTCCGTGTAATTTTCTGTCACCACTCGTCTATTAACGAAAACCTGTTTCGGTTTCTAGTTATCATAAGTAGCATTCATATTTCTAAATATTTTAAATGCCATTAACCTGTGGATTTGGAAACTTTGGTTGAATGTGGACCAAGTCGGGTAGGGTATTCTTCGGCCATTACATCCAGTAGTTCAGTGAGTCTCCGACATTCTGAACCAATCAAGCTTTCCATCATTGATACTTCAGTGTTGATTATTTGCTGTTTAGAAAATTGTTCCCCGTATTCATTTTCTGGAGGAACAACATTCCCCATGAGGGGGGGAGTTATACAACGAGTCAGTGCTCTGCAATGGTAATAATTTCATCAGTTGATGTATATTGGTTATAATGGTTATAAAGTATTCCTTTACAATAGCTGATAGTCATAAAATTTTGTTACATTATATTTGAATTATATCAAATTCATAATCTGGAATATTCTATTAATTTCATACCTGTAAACTTCCATACTTGAATTATCAGACGATGGATAATCCTCCTCTAGCAATGAATCTTGTTTGTTACTTTCACTGTTTATATTAATTAAAATAGAAACTAACTGTTGACCGCATTCTTCAGACCTTTGACGCGCAATAATCTGATCAAAATGCAAATGCTAATGTGTAAACGTTGTAAACTAATATTTTGAACGTCACTGTCTTAATTTTCTCCACTCAATAAAAAAGTACAGTTACTTATAAAAGTGTATAAACATTAAGTCTAAAACGATACTGTTGTAAGTGAAATGGTAAGCAAAGTAAACATAATAAGTAGTCATGTATAAAAATATGGTAAATATTATGTGTCCAACTAAAATTATTCGGAGGCATAGAGGTGCGTCACAATTTTTGCATGTTTCTTTTCTTTTCTATGTATTTATTTTATAATGGTTATGGCATTCTAATGCACCTCTTAAAATGTGTTCTTTTATTTTTCATTCGGTGAATAAATATGAACGGCAAATTATCGTCTTCTTGTCTAGGCCTAGAACAGGCTCGAGGGTTAATGTTTTAGTGTTTTATAATCATTTCCTCCACTATGGTTAAAAAATGGTTACAATGGTATATTAACGCCAGATTAGTTTAACATTACAGCACGATTCGTCCATTCGCCATTAACAACGTGGTCCAAATTATATGTCCAATTGAAATTAAGAAGATAGAGCTTGCAAAATGAATTCAATTAACAGTTTCTACTCGTATGTCACCGTAGTGTGAAAAATATATGCATGTGGTAAGTTTCAGCTAGGATGGTACAGTATGTTAACATACCGCGTCTAGTGCTTAGGAAAAGTCAGGGTTAGAGTTAACTTTAGTACCCAAAGCCTAAGAGCTTGAAGCCCCCACCCACAACCTCCAACTCTTATTTTTTTTATTGTAGTTTTAACTAATGTAACGTAACTGTAGTTTTAATTAATGTAATTGGCCTTAGGATTATTTATAAATATAATACGAATATTAACTCACCTGAAGAATTTTTGTTAAGGATAGCTTTCTCATAGGGAGCAGAAGAGATGGGCACGAATTGCTTACCACAGCTGTACCTTGTGTATCCATACTGTTAGCCATAGAAAGAAGAGTATCGAACAAGTCAACAAGTCTGAAATACAATTTTTCTCCTACTATATTTATAACATACATTGAATAAATGTATTCAACACTCAGTATTGCACATAAACTCAATAGAATACCTGAGAATATATCCTAAATGCTGAGATGATTGCAAAAATTTTGAGAATGCAAGGGTAACAACCTGATTTACTAAATACATCACAGATAATCGATGTCTATTTATAGCATGTTTCCAGGTTGTACAGAGGTAGTTTCTTGTAACTGTAACTCTATGATCACTAGTCACTCTAGAGAAAAGTTTACCAATAGGGCTTAGGTTTTCTGATATTGAGCTTAAATCCTGAAAGATGATTATTTTAATTGGTGCAATCAGTTGAAACTATGTGATAGAAATTTAAGGCGTTTGTTTGGGGGTCCATAAGGGATTGTGATATCATTATTTTTTTATGATACTCTTGCAATTTCCTGTCTTCGCTCTCCTACTTGCTTTAAGTGGATAAAAAAACTACATTAGTGATGATATTTCAAACCCTTTTGCATTCCCAAAGAAAAATACCTTAAGACAGTAAATAAATGGTAACTATATCCATATGACTACTAATGTGTTATATATGGGAATAAAATAATGCACTAAGTTCATTATGTGGTTTCCTCCAAATAAAAATAGTTGCTTATTACCTAACAATTACTAGAAGTTAAGCAAAATTTGTTTTACAATGTTTTATTGTTTTATACACACAGATTTATAAATTACAGTACTTTATATTGTTTTATTACAAATAGTTTCTAGTGTTGATTCAAGAAAATAATTTTTAAAATACTGTCGTTATCTTGATATTTTGTCTCCTCTTGCTGAGGGGTAAGAGAAGACAAAAGATCAAGAAAACTATAGTATTGCAAACCCTTCAAGACCAAATAACAGGAATTCCAAATTATTTTAAAAAATTCTAATCCAGAAAAACCAACCTGCCAACCTTCCTGAGTATCACACAGCAAATTTGCGAGTTTCATTTCTAATACGCAAGACATTCTGTATAGTTTCTTACAGTTATGCAGAAATTCTTGGATTGCAGTATCTTCCAGAGGTAACCATTTTTCATAGTTCATATCGCACTTATTATGCATACAACCTTGTGCTAAATGGCTGATGCTGTCTTGTATTTTGCTTCCCTGAGTCTGTCATACATGATTCCTATGGAGACAGTACATTTTATATTTTGGTAAGGCCTTAAGGACAGAATCATTGATTAGGCTTATAATAATTTTCACTAGAGAGGCAATGAATAAAATTTTAGGATCCAGGAATATATTGATAATTATGTAATTGCGTTACATTTTTTTATAATAGTACTTTTACTAAAAGTTAGTATTTTAACTAAATATTTAAATAAATATAATTACTTGTGGCTAATACAATTATTTTTTAAATTGGGAATAAAAGATACAGTTAATACATCTTTTCAATAATGCAGCCTTGCTATATTTTACAACACGAGGTAGAGCAACCTGTCAAGCCATGCTCATGTTGCCATCTAGTGGTAAGTAAGTAAACTATCAGATTACATTTCGAAGCATCATTGTATTATATGAAATAAATAAAATAAATGTGTGTAATTCATTGGACAACTTTGTCAAAGTAATAAAAACAATGAAATGAGAAAATTATATTAACAAATACAGAATGATTTAAATATAATAACAAGTATGAGATATTTATGGACCAATAATTTTCTCAGTGTCTAAATCTATAATAAATTACTGAATTATTATTTCTAAATATATCAATCTGGTTGATTGCTAATTAAAATTGAGAAACCATCCCTTTATTAAGTCCTGTTGTATACTGATTGTATATAATTTTATATATATATATATATATATATATATATATATATATATATATATAATTATATATAATCAGTCATATTTATTTTTTTTAAACTTAATTTGCATAGTGCAAAGAGCCTTAAGAGCTGCCTTGTCATTTAATATACTTCAAATAAGTCACCATTTATAATCCTGATGCACTCTACAGTAATTTGATGTTGCTATTTAGAGTACTAAAATTGATGATTTTAGAGTACTATGATGATTTGAATATCAATTCAACAATTAATTTACTTTCCAAAGGTAAGACAATTTCCATCACCAGAACAAAATGTTATTAAACAATTAATAAAATTCAGACATAATTAAAACTGAATAGATTAAAAATATCCACAATGTTGAAAATGAGAAGAAAAAACAATGAGTTGAACTGCATTGAATTAATGTACTTCATAATAATATTTTATTAGATGAAATATTTAGAACACTCATTTCACAAAAATATAAGACACAGAATTTAAATAGAATTTTTCATTTTTATAAAGAATTATATCCAGTAGTAGCAAAATTACATTCCTATTGTACTTTTTCCACTAAATTAGTCAAACTGGCATTATATCTAGTAACATTTATGGTGCTATAGAAAATAACTTAGAAAGTGTAAAGTTATTATTTATATCACAGTAATTTCTCATACTTGAGCATTAAATGACTTTTGTAGTAATATTGTGCTCAAATTTTTAAATTGTTCTAAAATTAAATTGGACAAAGTTCTGCAGGAGGTGGAATAGTTGGTATTAAACCAAAAGTGAAAATATTTGCCTGATATTGTTCAAGTTCCTTCTTGGTTAAGTCTTCAACACTTGGCTCTATCATAACATTCTGGTTACCATTTCCAAGATTACTTTTTTCTTGTTTGCCAAAATTTGGAGTTGTTTCATTACCTACTATCATACATTGATCATTGGCAGATCTCTGATTTCCAAATATGCTGCCACCCATCATTTCATTCGAAGACTCAAACATACTCGGTCTGTTATTTTGAACTGGTCCCCCAAAAACATTAGCCTGCTGTCCCTGATTGAATACACTTCCAAAAATGTTCTGTGGAATCGGTTGACTTGATGGGCCAAAAGCAGAAGTGTTATCAAATGAAAATACAGGTCCTGAAGAAAAGGAATTATTTTTTGTTGACAAAGCAGACATTGAACCAGGATCAACTGAGGTGTTTGATTGAAAAACTGAGTTTGATGTATTCATATTGAAACCTTCTTTGTCTTTGGACTGTTCTAATAGTTGTTTTATTATAGACTCCGTCATTTTGTTTGGAAGAAGATAACACCTGCGTACTTCTTTTGCTTTGTCAAGCAATCTTTGTACTTCCGTGACATAGGCCTCAAAATTATTTTCCTTTTGTGCTTTGTAAGCTTCATACCTGAGCTCCTCTGGGGAATAGTCAACCCATTCAGGGAGGCTACTGTGACCCCTGAATATTCCTAAGCAAACCAATGGCCAAAGATTCTGATTTTCAATGAGTGCCACTTCCTTGGCAATCATTTCCAAATAATCCCTCACATTACTTACAGATTTTGTCTGAGCCATTGGTGACCGATATTGATTGAACTTTTGATCAGGTTGTTGCTGATACCTCTTGGAATATTGTTCAGATTGGTAGTGGTATTTATCGTTTTGATAGGTGCGGTTTTCGGGCTGGTGATACTGCCTGGGTGGAGGCTGAGACTCCCTCTGAAGGATGGACACTCCTCCCAGCTGTCTCCCATCGTAGGAGTACATAGGAGACTCCCGTACATGTTCATACCGACACTTGGAGCCGTATCTGCACGAGTTAGTTTGAAAATATCGACAAACTGTCATCTCTAAAACACAACAATAACCCTACAGATGCCACCAACAACGCAATACGATAACCTTATGTAACCTACAAATTGTTATGATGCAACTTGGCGCACTCGAGTGAGTATAGATAGTAGGAGACTAAAGTACATGTACTCGTTATTATTCCATTTATTCAACACCCAAAACAAATGGAAGTTTTAAAGTAAAGCCAGAATTCAACTCTTAAATTATATTATTATTATATTCGGTTCATGGTAATATAATTAAATAGTGCCTGCATGTTTCTTCGAAAAATTCAACATCAAATAGATCTTAAATCATTGTCTGACGCAACAGTAATGGTCTATGGGGCATTTACGCATTTACTACTGTTCTGTTTGTTTTTGCTGACCACACAGCTATTACATACATGGAATAAGTTTTTAGTAAAATCACGGTCACCCCACCTCAGGATATCCCTACTTCCACATCTTGTTTTGATACTCTATATTCCTAATCAATACCCACAACTTGAACTCCCTACAAACCATAAGGGAAGTGGGAAATTTGCAGAAGAGCGGAAATTCAAATGTACGTAAAAAATAATAGTAATATTAGTTATATTTTATATAGCCTAACCTAACCTAACCAGGCCTGGGAGTATAATCTGGGAATCAGTCGTTAAGTTTTAATGAAAACTGTGAAAATAGCTTAGAAACTTCATAAAACTCTGGTATACTCATTGGATTTCAATTATATATAACTTATCGGCTTTGATACTGTTATTAATACCTAATTTGCTTGGCATATCAGTTACATAAAGTAAAATGTACAAGGGTCCAACGAATATAACAGCAAGGTTTGCGGTCTATGTAATAATTTACATAAACCACATTTATAACCACAAAATATATTGCCTCCTTGTGATAATACTTTTCGAAAGAAACGTTTGTAATGTTTGTAAATCACTTACTAGAATTATTGCGAAGTTCTCCAATATTGGCATATTTCCGGGAATTTCTTATTCAGTAAAGATCTGATATAGTTTTACAATATCCATGGCGTTAATGGTTCATCTGTAAATCAAAACAAATTAAATTGCTATACGAATGCGGTACTATAACGTAACGAATAACGTATAGAATAAATAAATGGAATAGTGATATAAGGAAATAGTAAGCTAACACTAAACTGTGTAACTGACTAAGCCTTGGGGAAGTTACGAGGCGCTAACGATTTTCGAAAGGAAATACCGCCTAATGCAGTAGGCGGCATGTTTCAGATTACCACAACTGACTTAATTGACTTCCGTAATAAGCGGAGGTTGTGTATACAGCATTAAATGAAGCAGAGATGGCCAATTGGTTACATGTACCAATAATAATGCGAAAATGAAGAAATATCCGCGGGCTTGAGTATTTGTTTACCTATACGTAAAAACTGTAACGAAATATTCTGTACACATTTGAAGACATAAATCTTAATAAAAATTTGGTAATATCCGGTAAAATACTGTGGTCGGTAGCTTCTGCTCCCGACCCGGGACACGATGTATGTAGTACACTCGTGGAAGCACTCCCTTGACCTCAGTTGAGCAGAGCGAGACTAGTACAATAATCAATGAAAGCCTACTAATAAACAGTGCCGAAGTCGTACAAAATGTATGAGGTATGTATAAAAAGATCGTTTTTAAATTTCGAGCTGAGACTCTTGGCGTAGATGGATCAAACTATACACAGAAGTCTTGAGTAATGAGTTCCTTTTTGAAAAGAAGCGACCGCAATTGTGTTGGCGGTACAGTGTCACCGTGCTTGTCGCTGGCAAACCGATATAATGGGCGCGTTTCGTCTCTAATGATCGGTTCGAGAATTGTTAAAAACCGGCGTGAACTAGGCCAATAGCCGGCCTCTAGGTCGACGTCAATTAAAGTAAAAGTGGAAACATCGAAAGGGGTGACTGTCGGTACTAGGCACCACCATATTGATTGTCATCTCTTTTACCGTGTTGCGCTAACAAGTAAAACTTTGCGACTGGTTAGGGATCATCCGTTCGTCCTTCCCGTCTATCGTCCCTCTTTTCCCGGGCCTCCCTCCTAGTGCACAACCGTCCCGAAGCACCAATATTACCGAATATTCGATTTCTGCATTGGCAAATATTAGACATGCAACTGAACATGCAACATTGCCCGAAGCCATTTCACTTTCATTTCGGCCATAGATTGGTTTTGATTCTTCCAAAAATATGATCGACCTAAAGTATGAAAGCTCTTCGTCAATATTCTTTAAACACATTGTCGGATCTTCACTCACTACTTACCCTTTGAATACTTTAATTTTCATCGATCGATATTAACCGGTTTACAATCTTTCTCGCGCCTACGAAAAGATAAATTCCAAATTTATTCCAATCTAACGACGGTAGGTACAGCTGTGGCGGTCACAACATATTCTCCAGCTGGTCGTCTAACTGCGAACGACTGCTATGAAATAATTGGCCCCCGCCTGTGCAAAATGAGTCATGTCAACTCGGAGGAATTGCCTCTCGTGGTTGACAAGAATCTGGAGGAGATTCTGGAGGATGTTGAGAGCCCCCTTCGTGGGAGCCCCCTTCGGGCGAAGGCGTCGGTCGCCCAGTCCTGCATATAATGCAGGTTAGTTAATTCTCCGACCGTTTAGTTCTCAATTCCGGATGCCTACCACTTTTAATAGCTTCCATTTCCATAATGCGACTCGAAATGTACTTTGACTCGTCCTAAACTCCGGATTTCGTGGCGAAAGAATGTCAAACGATTGCTCCTTACAAATATAGGTTAAGTTTATGTGTTATAATTAGAAAATTGAAATATTTAAAAATATAAATAAGTTAAATGAAACTATCTCGTAAACATATACTAACGACCCCATCAACGTATAAATTCGACCCTGTACATAATGGAGATTTCACATCGTTGTAATTATGGAATTCCGTAGTCATTGGTACTTTCAATAATTCTTCGGACAATAGTTACCACTTCTAGCTTTTGCCTTTTCGCATTGTCTCATAAAGGCTAATAACACAGAAACTATTATGAACCAAAAGATTTCATTCAAACTCCTTACAAGTGTAAATTGATTTCACTGTATTTAGTTGTAGTTATACAATCGCACGTGTTTATGAGCTACCGAACTCATTTTAGAATAGGCGTACTAAACTCAGTTGCACATACGTGGTCAAAAAAATTTTGAACCGGATAGTACTGTGAAGTTTATAATTTCAGAAAATGAAAGCACGAAGGCGGAGAATACGGTTTAAAGAGGCTAATTGGAATATTTATTAAAAAAATGTTTCTTTTCCAACCGAGTTGAGAGATAGGATGGCTACAAATTAATAATATCGGTGGTACCTTAATTGCGTTAACGACGTTACCTAATTCTAAGGACTGAGACGGGCGAGTCCTTATTATCTGGATCCGGAACGGAGGCCGAATATGGGCCGACTGGAAACGGGGAGGGTGCGCGTACTATACCAAGAGCCCAGGCAGCAGCCGCGCAAGCGCTTTCTTGCATCAACACCCGAAGAAGCCGAGCAAATCAAGAAAGCCCTCCAAGAACACGTAAGTAACCCTACACGGTAGAAGGGAAAAGGACGTACCAGATTAAAGGCGAAGGTACTTTTCCATAATGACCCCTCCGCCGCGCTTAAATTTCCAGCATTTTAATTAAAATTAGAAGGTGGACAAATTATACCGAAGAAAGTGCCAGGCGACATTTATATTAATATGTTGAACAACTTCTACAAAATGGCTACTTCACAATGAGCGTTAGTCTGATTTGCAGCGACTGTTACGAAAGGTATACATAGTGTCTTTACCTGAAAAATGGCAAAGGATGGAAGATAAATCCGATGACTGATTGATGTATTAAAAAGACAAATAAAAAACAAAATAATATGATCGAAAGAACATCGTAGTAAACCCGCAGGTTATTCTATATTTGCATTTTACATCCTCCCATCTGAAGAATAAATCGCTTTCACCTACCCTTACCTGAGTGGTGGAGTTCTAACAGGAAATTTTCACGAGAGCTAATCCCGATAGTATCGCTGACTATCATCATTGAGTACCCTGCGGTTAACTACTGTAATTTCGAGGATTAAAATTTTACCAATCACCGAACAATGGGTTTTTAATTGTGTAGGCTAAATTTATAATCCTAAAGATATTTTAAATGATCAATGAAATCATTTTTGTCTCCTCCCGTTTATACAGAGCGCCTTGGTAAATTAGAATTTACGCTTAGAACGCGGCTGCGTCGTTCATTTAATTTGCATATGTGTTATATATTCATATGAAGATCTAGCGTCCATCCGGGTTCTAGTTTCCTCTGGTAAAAATCTCTAGATAAGCCAATGTCCGAATCAGTGTTTTGTGGTTTCTAATCTCCAAATTTACCCTTTCTGTTTTTACAGACTAGAAAAAAGTTTGAAGACTTATCGGATACTAAGTTCCTAAACGGGGATGAGGTAGAGGAACAAAATAATACTGCGGGGAGATCAAACAACGAAGTTGAAAGGATTGAGTGAGAATTCATGTTCTCTTTGAAGAACAATTCATACTGTGAAGGGAAACTTAAGATGAGCTTCGAATAATATTCATTTTAGAAAAACGTAATTTTTTGTTGTAATATTTCCATCCCACTGAAATACTCGTTAATAAAGTGTGTACGCATTGCATTAAAGCATATAAAGCTATAAGATTCTTATAATAATCATATAATTTCACATGTACCAAAACATTGTTTTAATAAAACAGAAATAATAGGATTTGATGGGTGATGAGATTCACAAATAATTATTCATCGATGAATTTATTGTTTTTGCCCTTTTTTCCATTTTTGTATTTCAATTAACTAAAATATATAATTTCTGGTAATAAATACGAATTAATCGTTAGTTCCGACATAAAAATGGTAACGTCCCATTTAGAAATATTTTTAACGGCCTCTACTCTTATTAAAAATGTGTTTAATGAAGGGTCAGACTATGGTCAGTCCTGCGATTTTGCTGCCTTCTTTCGCTCATTTGTCCATATGGTGAATCGGTTTCAAGAGAATCCGATCAATCAATCTATGATGTACTTACAAATATTGGCAGCCAATTCTAACGACGCCAATGATACTAACAACGTTGAGAATCAGCAACCCCTACATAGAAGTCCCCCTAACATAGAAGCCAACAAAACCGGAAGAGCTACGTCTTTGTTTCTTTTATCGATATTGTGAGTACTAATTGTTAAGATCAAATCTAATACTACCGCTACGTCTATTTGATTGTAAATCAATGAACGTTTAATGTCCAATAACCGATCTGCAATTCATTTCGGGGATGTAGTCGATGGCGGCTTTGATACTCCTATAATCGCAACAGTATACGTATCCTTTCTTCAAATCCGACTGTATGACTGGCCAACCGTATTTGGCGCAGATGTCGGGGCATATGTGTTTGGGCGGTGCCTCCAAGAAGGGATTGTTGGTGGAGACGAAAGCGATGCAGGCGTTGTCAGAGGGGCGGCGGAGTATTTTCCAATAGAGGTCTGGGGCGGGAAGTCTCTCGCTTCCAGCCAAGTAGATCTGTTTCCCAAACAGTTCCATTATACCGTAGGTCCCTGTCACTACGTCCAAGTCGACTGACGCCTGAAGAATAAACAAAAGTTCGGTCGTTGATACTGGCAGTATATTATAGGAAGTGATTCTAAGGGTGAAACGAATGAGGGATAACAAATAAAACATTCGCGCATATTCTTGAGATGTATTCCCCTTGTTCTTTCTCCATCTCATCTTTCTCCTTTCTTCCGTTCGTACGAAGTATGAAGTCGCTCCGTGTTTTTATTGTTTGAGGAAAGGTTGGGTACTTACACGCTTGGCGAAATCCCTGGCATTGCCCTCGACTCTTGCCCAGTTGCCGCCGTTGATGGTCTGCCACTGGGGTGCCGCGTTGATGAAGTAGAAGCTGGCCGCCTGCCAGGAGTCAAACAGAAAGTCGCCGTCGGGCGCCAAATGCCCTTTGGCCATAAAAACGTTCTTCTTTGGTTGGAAATATTTTCCGATATTCTCGGCACCGACGATTCCCTCCATGATGCTCTGTTGGTGGGGCTGTAAGAATAATAAAACAAAATTCTTCTGTAGACAATCTCCCAAAAGTCCGCGAGAGTTTAGAACATCGTAACTAGTGCTAATTTGTTCCTTATTCCTATTCTGCGCCGGACTCAGTACGAATTGAACTGTACGCTCTTCAGGACACAATTACAATTGTGCCAACACAATTACAGTGTTTTAATGATCTAAAGATTTCAATTCGAACCTTATTTCGTTTAAGGCGGGCGGCTGAAAGTCGTCCCATACTACAATACATGTCTAGTTAGACGTATTGCTACGTCAAAACAAATATTTATTGATAGGATGGCAAATAAACATCGAACAACAACAATAAATGATAATAGTGGTCGTTTCAGATTATTGACACACTTATTAGATGGGAACAGTAAAATAAAAAATCCTCAGAGAAAATAAAAGAAACGAGAAGAAAAGCTTTGTTTTTGAAGAAAATATACGATTAAGCTAAAAAAAGTAAATATAGTGGAAGATATTGGGAAAGATATACTCAAACATGTATCTCCTTCTAGTGAAATTTATATGTGGTTAATTAGAAGGTTATGGCAAAATATATTGAAAAAAGAATATTTATTTTTAATAATCGCGCTGACGTACTCTGTACACACCACTTGCTTACATAATATCTGGGCAAAATATAACAGCCGCTTAAATAGTTACGGAATACTGTCTAGAATCTTTTTTAATTAAAAAAAATGAATTATAAAAAATAACAAACCTGACTGTAAGCATTTTGGGGGTCGATCCCTTTGTAGAATTCGTTTCCGCCGGGTCTGAATTTGGGCCTTCCGTGTGCCGGGATCCTGCTCCCGATTGCCGTACCGTACAACGTGTGCTTCGTGTAATAGCTGAAAGCCCCGTTCAAGTCGTGACAAGTCTCGGCCAGTGTCCGCCAGCCAATCTTCTAGAAAACCCATTATAAAAAAAGAGATTAAAAATTAAAATATTGTCATCACTTTCACCGGTCACTCGCGCCCGCGTCATGTCTAGCTTTCGTTATTGGCAAGCGTAGGTAAATCTACTTAAATGTGGCGCAGAGCGGAGACCGTAATTGATACAGGATGTTAACAGGATCATTCGTCAAAAGAACTAATATACAGTCTGTGCTCAAGCTGTTGAGTAATTAGTTAAAAATTTGTTTAAATTGTACCTTATGTATTAAATAGAATGAAACTATTAATCCTAAATAGTTCGTCGCAGGATGCGGTACATTTACTCTTGGATAGGAGTCGATAACACCTCACTGCCCCCCCGATATTTTAGAATTAATATGTTATTTTTAAGACTTACATCGGCGTTGTAACCTATCTCGACCAGTGTGCCCTTTCCGTTGGCACATCGCTTGCCTGTGTCCTGAACATTGGACTCCGTTTTGTGATTGCAATTCAGTTGATTGATACTGTACTCTTTGTTGTTTACCGACAGCGTTTTGTTAAACATGCACGTGGCAGTCAACGATTGCTGACCGATCGCTCTTACATAGTTTCCTCCACCAGGACACGAAACCAATAAGCCCTAAAATATTTGAGAATTTCCACAGTTGTATACTTTGAATAAATACATCATTTTTCCGCTCTTCACATTTATATCGTAATATAAATAATCGCCAGTATTATTTTTATTTTCTAGGCATGGAAATTGCAGGATTCGAAGTTGATACATAATTTTAAAAGTAATTGATAAAGAACATAAGTAATTGGAGACACGAATATGTTTAGGAGTCCGCGCAGTTTTCATCAAATATGAATTAAAAATTGTGTTAATGCTGGAAATATATTTCAATATGAATAATACTGTTCAATATTTCGTTACTAACCTGGCTTTTATTTAATTGAATGGCCCCCCTCGAACCTAACATTTTCGGCACGGCGTATTTCAGGTTATCCCCGTCGTAAACAAACATCAAAGGATCCGTCCCTTTCGGTATATCCCCTGGCAGTATAAATGTACATCCTGTAAAATAATGGTAACAATAACAATAAAATTAAATGCTAAAATAATTTTGAATTAATTCAATCCAATCCGATATTATTGGCTAAAATATAATTAGCTATTAGGAATATATAGTTATTTATTAATAGGTTTCGATGTGAGAACAAGAAAAAGAACATTAAAAAAGTAAAAGCGCTTGTATGTAATTTTGATAACTTAGATTTACCTTGTCCGTTCACGAACGCGTTTCCAGCCAAGTCGAAAGCCAAAAGGCAGGTAACAAAATTCAACAGGTTCATATTCTCTAAGAACTGGGCGAATACAACTTCTAAAAGCTATTAAAATCCTATTTATATTTATTTGATCTCACTAGAACAAAAAAGTATCCTCTGCAATCGTTCAAGCACTAACAATACACACTGGACGCACCGACAACTATATTGTCTCCCGTTATCTATTTTCGGTGAGATTAAAAAAAAGACCGCACCGAGATCCCGTTTGCTGAAAAGACATGATTGAAACCTATCAGAGATACTGTCACTATCCCCATATATGAAGGATGTTCGGTTTGCGCAACGTAATCATTTTCTGAAGTGAGTCAGAAACCGATAGATATTCAGCGGCGGATTCATTAAGGATCGAATAACGATGTGGGAACGATTCTTCGACGATGGGAAAAATTCAGCTCGACCCTGACATAAAATTGAAGAGCTTGAATTAGCTCTCCTGCGCTGTCCTTAATTATGTTAAAGCACATAGGAAATATTTACAAAAACGGTTTCTTCGTCCTCACTTCATTTTTTCCTCAAAACATGTACTGACCATTTTAATGGTCAAATAATGGGTTTATCTAGTCTTCTCGTAGTCCTCTTTCTCATAGTCAGTCGCTATGAACAATTTCCATTGCTAGGTGGAAACTGAATAAGAAATTAGAGCGATTCAGTCGTGAGTCTGGCTATAATTACGTTTCAGCCGAACAGAGAAAATGTAAGCGGAACATTTCCAAATTATTAATAAAAATATTAAAAATTTGACCATGACAATACATGTATACTGAATATTTAGATATTTAGACCACTCTTCGGAAATTTCCCTTACATTTCAAATTATTTCTACATAAATTGTAAGTAAATTGTATGTTAGTTCTAAATTCAATTGAAATAACGTCGAATAACACTAAATCTCGTTTCGTATAGGAATCGGATAAATATTGTAACATTTTCCGCTTATTGTCCAAATCCTTTGGTATTTTCTTGATGTACTTCTGTCCCAATTACTACTTTCAGTACTAAATCATATGTTCTACAGTCTACTTCTATTTCTTATTCAGAATTCCATTCTTATACATGGCTCTGATGATTTTTTTAAAGTTTGTTCATTTAAAATTTTTTGACGTATTATCCAATTTATGTTCTCGGTATTCATATCGATAAAAGTTTTTAACGGGGTAATTTTTGAATGGTGTTTGTTTATGGTATACACAAGCAATACCAAATAAATTTTAATTTTCGAAAAATGGACCACGTCTGAATGTGACGCCAAGTTGTTTACGCGTACGATCAGAATAAAAACAAACTTTGCCACTCCATAAGGACAGATGATTTTAACAACCTCTCAAAGCATATGATCGATGGCCATGTGTCAAAATTATGAAAGTAAATTGATCTTGCAATGCCAATAATAAGGTGTCGGAATTTGAAACGGATAATACCTTTGTTTCATGAATTAACATTTCATCGTCCTACTCAGAGATAAGGGTTATTAGGATGTCGTGTTCATCTGAGAAACTTTACAACCTATCGAGGTTAGCCATTTTGAAGTTTGTAATGATTGTTCAGAATTTACAATTTATTTATTAAACAATATTTAATATTTATCCATTATTATAAAACTAAAACGACAAGAACATACCTCGATTATGCTTTAAATAGAAACGCGGCTTAAAGCTTCATACTTTGTCTTGTAGCATTGTAATTTAAGCGAGTACGAATAATAAAGTTATATTTTTTAAGAATTTTAATTCTATTTACTTTCAAGTATACTTTTACAAAGCCATATTGAAACCAACGTGGACGTATGGCACTGAACTATGGGGTTCCACCCAAAGATACCAATCAAAACCATACTTAATATTCCCTGGTATATTTCAAATCACTTCGTTCGCCACGACCTCAAAATACCAACAGTATAAAATCCCGGTTCCTAAAGTTTCATACCCTATCCAAATCCAAATACACTCGTTTAATAACGATTTACCCAATCCAATATCCACCAACGGCGGCTTAAACACCTGGCCTAGAGAGGTAATCTCAGATATCCCAGGCTGGCTTTCTTATCGGGAGAATCGAGACATAAAAATGAATAGTATCAATGAATTAAAGGTTGATTTTACAATAAATAAAAAGAAAACAAAATTTGGAATGTTTTCTACGGGGCTATATTTAGTCTGTAAAAATGTTTACGCTTAAGCCGGTTAATCGAAGTAGACAATGATTGGCTCTCAGGGCGTGCGGAGTAAATGGAGGCGCTAAAGTTGGTTAGTCTGTGGCTGTGTCTGATGGCGGGAGTTGGGGGGCTGAGGTGTTATCAGTGCAAGTGGAGCGGAGGCGAGGGGGGCGATGCGGAAGTCTGCCTCGACGAGTTCTTCCACAGGGCCAACAGGAGCCTGCGCCGCCAGACAATACACGCCTGCCCCACCCTCAGGTCGGCCTTCTGCCTCAAGCAAATCGCCGCCAACAACACCGTCGCCAGGGCCTGCCTAGGGCCCAAAGACTCACACGGAAACACTTTGGCCGCCGGTTGCGTCGCCCTCAACAAACTGGACTATTTTTGCCTCTGCGACGAAGACCTCTGCAACCAGTCTTCCCTACTCAACCCACCTTTCCGACCGACAGTCTTACTTCTCCCGTTTCTCTACGCTATCCTCAATCCCGGTTGAATGCGCTTTATTCCTATGGCTAAGAACGAGGAATTTGTTTGAAACACCTTTTTTCTAACCCGCGAGGGGTTGGATTACCGTAGATTTCGTGTGTTTCTGTCTCCTCTCGCTGGTTTGGTCTTTTGCTAGACCGGTTTCGGCTGCTCGCCAGCTTCAGTAGCGGTGTCAGTCACTTGTACTGTACAAGTACAAGACAGTACAAGCGACAGTGACAGTGTAGTGAGGATACTCAAGGTGACTAACACCGCTACAGAAAATGGCGAGCAGCCGAAACCGGTCTAGCGAATGAGAGTCAAACCAGCGAGAGGAGACAGAAACACGCGAAATCAACGTGGAATTTGTTAAAGTACACATTAAAACTAATAGAAAGTAACCTATTACTGAATAGGGGGGTCTTCACTTTAGGTAGGTAATGAAAAAATATCGCAAATATGTGGGTACAGACATTCTAACCTCAACATATTCTCTGTTTCAAAAACCCGGATTTTTTATACGGAATTAATATCACCCAGCAGTCGACAATTTTAATTCGAAGACCAAATTCTGTCCGCTTTTAAAATTTGATCCGACCTTCGGACGAACTCAGAAATAAGGATTTCTCACAGAAAGACGGCCGAATAATTTATTGACAATTATATAATTTATAATTGGGCTCGTAACGCTTCGTCATTACTCGTTTTTGAGAACGGATTTGCAATTGAATTTGGGCGCGTAGTCGACCACCCTGACGAAGTCCTGATATTTGCAACAGTAAACGTATCCTTTGGAAAAGTCGGACTGTAGATCGGGCCAGTAGTTAGCCGTGCAGATGTCCTGGCAGAGCGTTTTGGGAGGTGAGGTCAAGAAGGGATCGTTGGAGGCGACGATCGCTATACAGGAGTTATCCTTCGGGTTGTGGAGCACTTTCCACATAACGTCGGGCACCGGCAACCGGTTGCCTTCCTGGAGGTAGACTTCCTTCTCGCGGTTCTTATCGTCCCTCAGTTTCAACACTCCGTACGTGCCCGTCGCCACGTCCAAATCCACCTGACGCTGTGAAACGGAAAGCGAGATAAATTTATAAGACACTAACTCGTCGATGAACATCTACGGACTGCGTATTTTTTTGTTATTTAGAACAAAAAAGAATTGTATCTATTTCGGCTGCATATTATATACTATCAAAACTGAACGTGAAATTTTAAAGATGTTACCACTATTTTTATGTCATACAAAGGTTATCAGAAAGAACTGTTATTATTTTAAAATCCGAATACATTCGTTATAAAGTATTCGTTATCGCAGCCATAAAATAAAGTTTAATTTACGAAAAGGAACGTTTATTCTTTCAAAACTTTGTGTAAATTATGAAACTTATTTTTAACAAAAATTACAGCGAAGGCGATTCTTTTAACGGCGTATACTCAACAGGTAATATTCGCTTACATTACTTGCAATCTTCCTGACAAGATTTTCTATGGAAAGCCAGTGACCTGCGTTGATGGCTTGCCATTGAGGAGCGGTGTTGATGTAGAAGTAAGTGAGATGCTGCCAGGATCCGAAAAGGAAATCGGCGTCCGGAGCCAAGTGCCCACGAGCCAAGAATTTCTTAGACTGGAAATACTCTGCGCTCTTCTTCTTGCCGAATATCTTTTCGAATACCTCTACTTGGTTATTCTATAAAAACGAATTAACCCAGTACAACTAACAATTAGGATTAACTTTTACTTGCGTCATTTTAATTTTCGAATTACATTTAATTACCTGACTGAATGCCGCGTCCGGGTTGAAACCGTTGTAGAATACTTTTTCGCCTCTGCTAAATCCCGGTCTGTTGGACTGGATGACTTTGCCTGCTAGGCTGGTCCCGTAAACTGTGTGGGTCGCATAATACGACACGCTGTTTTTAATGTCGTGGCAGACCTCTACCAAAGAATGCCAATTTTCAACCTGCAATTACGGCCACACTCGGTTCGACTATTAACTGATCCATTTTGCTGGAGTGGCGCTTAGTTACTAAAACGCGAATTGTTAAATAAGGCCCGATAATTGACCCATTCGATAAAACCCATATTATTCATTCGCAGTGGGTATTAGATTACGATTTGTTTAGATACTAAGAGAATTTTGTTTATCTTCGACAATATTATTCGTTGATTGAATTTTTTCTGGTTGTCCTATTTCGCGTGTAACTGGAACAGAAGATAAGGCAGTAGGATCTTACCGGTCCGATATCACCCTTACCTAATGCCCTAAATGGATATTCCATAAATGTAATCCCCAATTCTTACTTTGAATCCGAGTTCCACAGTTATACCATTGTTGTTAGCGCATGGTTTATCGGTGACAAGGAGTGATGCAGCAGAGCGGTGAGAACATTCTAGCATGTTGGAATTGAATAATCTTCCTTTAATTGTGAGCTGCTGATCTTGGTGACAGAATGCGCTGCTGTACTCCTCTTGAGTTATTCCCAGTGAGTTTTGTTTTCCAGGACATGATACAATCACTTCCTGTAGTCACATTAACAAAAGTCGGTGAAAATAAATCACATCTAATTATTATTTATTTATGTTCATTCATTTATGTTTCAAATTTCTACTCAATAGATGTAATTCCTGTATGTCCTTTTAACAAGAACATTTTACTGTGAAATTTGACTTTCTTTCTTATTGCCATCGCGTAATTTATTTACTAAGATTTAATTAAATGTGGAAATATAAATTATACCTCTCCTGGTCTCAAAGAAATCGAGCCCAACTTTCCCGATGTTTCTGGCATTGCAAGCTTCAGTGCCTTATTAGCAGAACGAATGAGAAAAAGTGGTTCATTCTTCTTTGGGAGATGGTCATTTAGACCAATAGAGCACCCTATTTAATATGAGTTTACAGTTAATATTTCTGGAATGTCAATGATCAACAGGATATAGACTGACATACTAATTTCATTTCATTCTCTTAGGAAGGATTGCTTTTTATATCCGTTTCCTTGTACCTTTAAGATTGAAATATTATCCAATAAAATTTAATTAAAACAGTTATACCATTATATTAATTTTAACGTGTATTTACTTTGCTAAGAAATGGGTATAAAAATGCCATAGTGCCATAAGTGAAATAATAACAAATATTTAAACAAAGTAACCAAAATGGTCTCTACTATTGTATAATTGCACTGTTTTACTGTACCTTGAGACTTCCTCGCCGGAAGTCCCAATGCTGGCTCAAAAAATCCCAACAGGCAAGCAGTTGCAATGAGAAGCCCGTTCATGACACTAATTTCAGTTCAGCTCAAGCAGCAGGAAATATATATATATTATTTTTTCTGATATACACAACTGTTCAAACCTATTTGCCTTAATCTCAATGACAATAGCAAGTAATGAAGAAGCCAAATATAATTAAGAGCCGTCATTTCAGGCATGACGTAAATAAATCATTAATTTGGAATGCTGGTCTTAGTCCCAACCCGACGTTTCGTAATCTGTTCTGGTTCATCTTCAGGATTTACATGGAGAAATCAACTGATCGAATGCATAAACATGAACATAAATAAACATAATAAATATAAACATAAATAAAATGAAAATAAGAAAAACATACTCCTCCATACACTTGTATCCACCGTGTAGTAATAGTGCAAACAGGATGCACAGGCAACTGACATGCCGAAATGATATACCAAAACTGATGGAAACCATGCTATTAATTTTGAACAAATTGTTGATGAAACTTCAAACTAAAGACTTGTTTCATTTAATAATTTTATTTATTTGAATACCAAAAAAATATATTAATAATTTGTGACATTTATGAAAAAATAATCTATAGTGTTAATTAGTATTTAGTAGTAATCCTTAGTAATTCTAGTATCTAGTAGTAATATGTAGTATTTATTTTACATTCATTTTGTTATTTTTAAGTTACTTTAATGTGGACAAATATTTGACATTTACATTCCATTAAAATATTTAAATTTATAATTATTCTATAACTCATTTTGTTTACTGTATAAATACCTCCTCAAATTGTAGAGTAAATGCTTAAACAGAAATTATATAAACAATTTTATTAGAACAAGTGTTTCTGAAAACAAGGCTGTAACCATTAACATTGTATATTAACATAGACCAATAATATCTCAATCTCCAATCTCGAATGTAGCATACATTCAGGAAATCATTTTATAGCAATTTTCTAAAAGAAGGCAATAGTTTACCTATTTCCAAATGGTTTTCCAATTTAAAATGTTTAGAATTACAGTGATTAATGATTTATATAAATTTGTGTATCACACAAATGTGTGTGTGTTCGGTCAAGAAACACCTTTCCATGTCACAGGATTCCCTTCATAGGCATAAGGGAATAAGGGAATATTGTTAATATTGTTGTATTATTATATCAGCTCTCCATAAAGGTAATTTAAAAAAAAAAAAACTAGGGAGAAATCAGAGGAACTTGTCTTATATATAGAGACCTTATATGTATCTCCCTTATCCTGTCGAACAAAGTAATTCCTTCGAAGAAAAGACTTCGTCTTGCACAAAAACATCACGGGCTCTTGCGAGAGCTAATGAGACTGCACAACATCAGACAAGGACACAGGCAAATAGACAACGAACATCATATAAAATATTTTTCAAAATAATAGTTAAAATATGTAGTCTAATAAATTGATTTTTAATTTAAAAAATACATTTTCCCTTCTAATTTATGCATTACAAGCCTTAACAGATTCATTTATTATCGAATTAACGATAAATCGGCGTATATATCGATATTTTAACATTTTTAATTTTTGGGTCGGAAAAAGTATCAGGATTTGTATCAGGAGAACATGAAATGCAAGGAGGTCGCTCGGTTTGAATTTGTTAACTTCCCGTGCGGTGCCGCCCCCTAGTGGTGATTTCTGGAACTACTAGCGCCAGTATCGACACTTCCCGTGCAGTACCGCCCCCTGGTGGTGATTTCTGGAACTACTAGCGCCAGTGTCGACACTTCCCGTGCGGTGCCGCCCCCTAGTGGTGAATTCTGGAACTACTAGCGCCAGTATCGACACTTCCCGTACGGTGCCGCCCCCTGGTGGTGAATTCTGGAACTACCAGCGCCAGTGTCGACACTTCCCGTGCAGTACCGCCCCCTGGTGGTGAATTCTGGAACTACTAGCGCCAGTGTCGACACTTCCCGTGCAGTGCTGCCCCCTGGTGGTGATTTCTGGAACTACTAGCGCCAGTATCGACACTTCCCGTGCAGTACCGCCCCCTGGTGGTGATTTCTCGAACTACTAGCGCCAGTATCAACACTTCCCGTGCAGTGCTGCCCCCTGGCGGAAATTTCCCCAACTACAACAGTGATCACCGGCTCCCGTTTGGTGCCGCTCTCTGGCGGCGATTTTTCGAACTATCTAAACCCCTTATTTTTAGAACTTGTAATTTCTTAACCTTTCTTCACTTGGATTTTATGAAGTGCAAATTCTCAGTCTTCTAATTAAAAATGTTTTATAACTAATATATTTTCTACCTAGTGCACTAAAGGTTTCTAAACCGTTTGATATTTAAACTTTTGACCTAGATAACACTAGTTTTGTGTAAATAAACAATACATAAATAGATGAATGTATAAATAATTTGATAGATTTAACTTACTTAATGTTAATGTTAATTTGTTTATATTACAGATAGTGACTTTTTGTAAATAGTTATTTCTGTCTAAGTAGTACTGTCTGAGTAATAAAATGAGTACTGGATGGAAGAACTGGTTAATTTGAGTATAACTGTAAAATCATAATTTATATTAGATTGGTGCTCAATAAATTGGAGTGCAAATGGTTTTAATTTTTTCAAAGGAAAATATAAATAGCGATAATTGTTGTCAATATTAAAGAGTTACAAAAAATAAGAAAAGAAAATTTGAAGCATATCGACTGTTTTATAACTCGATTGAAACATCGTCGATATCAGTGAATCTATCATGTAATGTTATAGAACCTTCCTGTCGGTTATCCACTTTCTTCATTTGTAGTTCGTCTCCTGGTTTATTTTGATATAATCAAGATGTCTTGCAGTAAATGGCTCAAAAATCCTATCAAAGGTCTAATATTGGATATAACCGGAGTTCTGAAGGATGGTGATATCCCTATCCCAGGTTCCGTTGAAGCTGTAGAAAAGTAAGTTAAATTAAGATATGTTAAAGTAGCTTTGAGTCATATCTGAGATAAGATAATAAAATAAATGTAGAACACAACATTATTGGACACGACATGTAATATAATTCGATGAATAAAATTAGCCGCATCATCCCTATTATTTACCCATTCCAATTTCCCTTTGTGCAGGAATAATTATTAATTCCTTGCTGCTTTAATTTATTTCTGGATCTGGTGATAATGTTGTGTCCAATAATCATTGGAAACCCATTGTGTTAAATTGATATTATTCTAGTTCGGAGCTTATTTGTAAGTTTTCCTCATAGCTACTATACATCAACAGTAACAAACCTATGACTCACTCACTGTTCACCTTGAAATGTTAGATCTTGTTAGATATTTATATTGTTTAGTAGTATTATAATTAAAGATTTACACATAAAGATACATATTAATAATTTACCTAATTAAGTTTACTATAAATACACTATTATCCCTTTTAATTAATTAATTTATAAACTTTGTATTGTTGGATACAAATTTTAATATTTTGAATTTGTCTATTGATATATTTTATCGTAAAATACTATTTTTATATTGTAAAATTTATTTGCAGACATCCTACATGTATAAACATTTATTATTTTATTATTAGTCATAATGACATTTTTATCATTTTTTGTTCATATTGCTTTATCAATTTAGTTTTATTACATAACTGTTTTTCATTGTGCAAATTTGGAAAAACTAGCACTGGATATTAGACATTTTGTTCTCTAATGCTTTATCACTTTAAAGGTTGCAGTCTATTGGGTTTCCTTTCCGTTTAGTTACAAATGAAACTCTGAAAACAAAGAAAACCATTAATAATACACTAAATATGTTGGGTTTCAAGACTACTGAAAGAGAGATGTTTTCACCCATTCCTGCACTCCTGGAAATATTGAAGAAGGAAAAATTGAGGCCTCATTTGCTGTTGCACACAAATGTAAGCTCACTGGATTCAGCATGTTCATTCTTTCCATTCTTATTTACATTTAATGCTTATTATGATTTCACTTAGTTAATTTTGCCCAACATTCTCATTCTCACTATTAATTCATAAACTGTTATAAATAATAAGTAAAATAACTATGTGTAATTAGGTTTTACCAGAGTTTGAATGTGTGGACAAGACCAATCCAAACTGTGTTGTAATTGGTGATGCAGAAGAGCAATTCACGTATGCAGCATTGAATGAATGCTTTCGAAAGCTGATGAACATGGACCAACCTAAATTATTTTCTTTAGGAATCGGGTAAGGAGGGTAATTAAATATGTGAGAATATTTAATTATAAAATAAACCAATTGTTTTTTTAACTGTCAAATATTTATTTATCATATTTAAATAATACTTCTATGAAACCATTTCTTTAATGGTTAATTACTTTTTTGATCTAGGAAATATTATTTAGATGATGATGGCTTAGCATTGGATGTAGGAGCATTTTGTAAAGGTTTAGAATATGCCACAGGAGTTAGGCCCACTATTATTGGAAAGCCAAGCTCAGACTATTTTTTAGCTGCTGTTGACGACCTTGGTCTTCAGCCCAGTGAGGTATAAATTTCAAAATGAAAAGCCCTTTGCAGTTAGGGTATTATTATTTTAGAATTATTCTGTTCTTGAATTTATTCAGCATTTACATTTTATTCTTAGTGTTTACAGTAGTAATATATTTATTACCTATTCTGTCATTGAAAAAAAATAATACTAAAGAGATGTACCTAACTGAAAAAATTTTTAATCAAATATCTATTTCAATAATGATGAAAATGTATTCACAAAACTTATAAACAATCCTTCTTGAACGCATTCAAGAATGTAGAATAACTGTAGTTAGCTATTTTTCATAATTTAGTTAATTGTTTCCATCAAGAAACAATTTTTGTTTTCATATATATAAGTAAATAAAATATTAAAAATGGGAGGCATAAAGATAAGTTTGTATACAAATATCTATAAATGTTTATTTGTATAAATATTAAAAAATTAATTTTCATATTACCTTTGTTATCTTTAGATTGTGATGATTGGTGATGATATTGAATTTGACATTAACGGAGCCCAGAAGTGTGGCATGAGAGGTGTTCTTGTAAGGACTGGAAAATTCCGTAAGACTGATGAAAATCATGCCTCTGTTAAACCTGATGCCATTGTGGACAATCTCAAACAGGCTATAGACATGATTTTAAATGTGCAGGATAATGATTCCAAACTTTAAAAAATGGTATATTACTATACATTTTTATTGTTATTTAGTTCATTAATAAATTTTATTAGAAATAAAAAAAGAAACATCCAGGCAGATTGTGTTTGTTTGTTAAGTTAAAAAACAAATTAAAAGTAAAATTGACATTTAGTATTATTAAAATTAGAACAAATACTTATTTTTTTATGTAGTGCTCATTTTATTCTGATTGCTTCATTGAATATTCATTATGATATGTTCAGAGTAAAATGTAATGTAAATGTAAATAATCAGGAGTAGTCAACTGATAAACTGTTTCTCTAATATTTGATCTTGGTCAACTAGAAGTGCCCATTTCTTATTGCTTTCTAGTATGCACAGATAAGAATTAGTTTTTTCTGATGATACAGCACTAAATGTACACTTGACAGAATTTAGTGACCTTATTTGTGTTATTGTTGCAGGAATATGAGGATATTATTCTTCAGTTCTGATTTACTGAAGTAAAACTAATCATTTGGTGTTATAATTTTGCATTCTTGACAACATATTTGTATGTTTTGAACATACACTAGAATTTTGACACCAGAGAATTTTGAAGAAAATTCATTATTTCAAGAAAATTTTCAGAGAAAAATAGAAGTATCATTGAAGTTGACTGTTATTAAATATATGTATTTTATTACATTTGTATGTATAGGGCATTTATATTGATCCCTCTGATATGTTGTATTACTAATATATTTTTTATATATTGATTAGTTTTGAAATACCATATATTAAGCTTGCTTTTTTTATTTGTTTTATGTCATTTTACAGTAGTCTCGTGTGTTCTTACGGGTATAGATGAATTTACAATATTCAGTTAATATACTTGACTATCAAATCTCTATATATATAAATATACAATATAGTGCACAAAATTATCTGTTGTTATCTGTTTTGAATTACTTGTTAAGCATTATAGGTAAATCTTATATTCTATTTGATTGTGTTAATGTTTTCATTGATATTTTTAACCAGTAAAATTAATGTAATAAAGCAATTTCCAGATTGTGCATTTTTTCTGTGGTTATTATATTTGTTTATGTTAAATTTTGTTGATATCATTTTTCTATATTTTTTGAAGGAGTTATAAAATCTATGAATACTGGAATTGATTCATGTTATAATTGCAATTTGTGTAAAACTTATTTTTACAATAATTCAGCAGTTGCTGATAATTTTTTCAGTGTACAGTGTGATGTAAGTTAACACAATATAGGTAAGAAGAATTTAATTAAAATTAATATTTAGACAGAAAATTAACAGCAATTATTTGAAAAAAATAATTGTTATTTCATTTAAAATAACATTTTTTAGAATTATTTCTCCAGGAAATATAAGTTTAGTCATGTGATAATGACAGAAAAAAAATTTACAGGGTTTACACTTTGGAAAATGGATTATTTTGGATTATTAATATATTGTTTCATTATTTGTACATATGGGTTTTATATTGTACAGTCTGGTGACCAATATATTTTCTTGTGATGAAAGTACTCAGAAAAAGTCAATAATAAACAACACATTAATAGACATTCAATGATATTTTATTTGCAGGATATAGATTATTCATTAACATGTCAGAAACTTAAAGGTAAACTTAAGGTAATTCCCTAGACACAGCATTTCCTAAACAGGAGAATATGGAAAGGTGATTAAATAAATTTAACTTTCCCTAGTCTGAATGAAAAATAATGTAAAGAATCTACATACAGAACATCCATTGAAAATTTAATTACCATAATGCAGTGAGCATATGTACAAACTGTTAGAACTGAAGTTAGATTAAGTTTAATTTTTATTATTGAAAAAATTTCCATTTTTATATTTTTTAGTTTGATAGAACATGTAGAGAAAAAATATGACCACATAAAAAGTAGTTTTAATGTTTTAAGAAGTCAATTAATGTATTTCTGACTAAATATAACAAAACATGTGTTTCCTAGAATTTTATTTTTCTAATAGGAGTAATTACCTAAGATTTTTGAACATCAAGGATGATTTGAAGAGGAACAAGAAGAGCCTATGCAATTTGGCATTTATGACAATTTTGCTGCCTGGATGTTTCTAGGAATTACCTGTAGCCTTAAATTTAATGGTGAATTATTATTTTTTAACACTGTTATTTAATTTTGCTGGCATATGTCTACTAAACTCATTATTTAGTATGGAAATAATTTGACATCCATAATCTTTTTGAAATATACATGGATTTATCAATATTTAAAATGTAGAAATATTAAAGTAATTTGACTAATTGACTATTTATAATGAATACTTTTTTACACTACCGGCCGTTGTTAAGTGCCCAATTTTGATTAGCTCCAAGAATTGACACTATCGGTAATACATTTTTCAGTAATATGTTATTTTTGATGGGGTTATTTTGCTTTCTGAGGCCTGTAAATATGTATTGTACCTACTCTGTTAAATCAAAGTGTTTCCTTCCTCTTTGCAGGCAGTGTGTTTTCAGGATGAATATCCTGTTTCAGCTGTGTATAATAAATTCTAAATCAAGCTTCCATTCCCTGCTTATAGTACAGTATAGCGTGATCAGTGTTGATCTGAATTATCACGAATGAATTGAATTGTTCGTTACCGTTAATTCATATTTTACTTAGATTTATATCTAACTGGAAAGACTTGTCAATACTGCCTACTACTTTTAAGGTTCGCAGCTCATTTTAAATCAGTCTTTCAATTTTATTCCTTCACTCGCTTATTTGGTCTTACGCCCAAACTGGTCTTGGCAGAAAACCTGTCTTACGTATGTTCAAATCAGCGAGCGGAGGAAGAAGAGATAATTAACACAAGAAGTAATCTCTCAATACCGCGAATTAATTTACTTATGTTGGAGTTTATTCGATTGACAATTAAATGAAACGTAGTATATAAGGCAGGTAAGATTAGAACTTTACAGCTTTCCTTAATACTTAATATTAGGATAAAATGTAATTCAAGGGTAATTTTGGTGATTGAGATTCTGATTTATTTTTTACTCTGTTACGTAATTTTGATACGTGATAAAAATTCATTTTTATATATTGGTTTCATTTTGGTTAGGCTAAACTATTAATATTCGGATATTATTTTCAACGACCATTAATGATCCATTTCTATGAATGGTGTTTGTCGAGTGAAGACATTATGAATAGCTTGTTAGATATAAATTAAATTTTTATTGTTCAAATTTCTTAGCACGTGGGGAATATAAAATATACATGTCAATGGAATTACAGCCGTGGTACCCGAGTAGGCAGAAATTGCGTGTTACTAACTACTGGCGGTGCGGTCTAACTGAGGGCTTAGTCAAAAGGCTTCGGATTGACAAGGCAACCCGTGGCTTGGTTTTGATTCGTTGACGACTTCTGACTCACCCGCTGACGCTGATCAAGTTTAAAATAGTCCGGGATAGCGGTCAGGGATGTCCGAAATGTGTAATTCGGTTGAATACTCGAATTAGAACTTTTTCACCCGCCCGACACTGGTCATCGAATCGTGAGATTTAACAGAAGTTAGAGGAACTGGTTTTATCTGGACGGGAAGCGCACAAAACTATTTATTTCGAAATGTCTCTTTCGAGCGATGTCTCGCTTTAATATATTTTCGACACCTCGGACTATTCCATCATATGAACACTTACAAGCATTATATTACTACAAAAATATTAACGCTGTATTGGCTGAATAAATTACAGTACCGAAGATACGAAAGTTTAATGCCACCGTTAGATGAAAATTTATGAAATTAGTGATAAGTGAAAAGCAAAACGAATTACTATTATTGGTTCACAATTTGTTCTTAAATTTAATGACCTGCCAAGTGGCAATGTTCATCTACCGAAGTCTCGAAATGAAAGTTTCGGACTCTTATCGTCGTAAAGGTTCACCGAAAATAGAAGGAAGATTAGAAAAATAGAAGGAAGTATACGTAACAAAAGTAATTGAAATGCTAGAAATACTCTTAGTAGAGTACTCATAGTACTCTCTCATAGTACTCTTTTGCTAGTATGTATGCTCTAGAAATACTTAAATGCTTACATTCTCAATAATGTTATATGATTCCTTAGCGTGCCCAGCCAGCATCAGTAGGGTGATGCTGTTGTATAAATGAAAATATTAAGGATAGTAAATATTCATTTTTCCGTGTGAATTCAAGCCGATGTCAAGGGTACCATAATAATAGGTGTCAACATAATCTTTCTTATGTAATTGAAGAGATAACCACGAGTGATTGTATTAGTTATAACAGCACAAACGGAACTTCATTAGGCTTGTAAAAGTGTAATACATAGGAGGAAATGAAAATGCACATTTGGAAATTAATTTCGCTGTTAAACTAATTAAAGTTACTGGATTCAACTGGTGAGCATATCAAAAGTACTGCGGGTTTGGTATCATTCGTTTTTGTACTTAGTCTTTCTAAGACGGCTGTAATTATTTCTCCGATAAGTTTCCCACATTGCATTGTTGTCTAAATGATATCTTATGTTTACAATTTTCTGGCAGTTTGCAAATCGATTGGTTAATTTTATATTGTTCACATATACCTTGGATTTTAATATATCAGTTTTTGTGAAGAGTTTTCCATTTTGATTTTTGATCTCTTATTGTAGCGATATTATCTCTTGATAATTGTTGGGAGTCCCTTCATTAACTTTGACAGTTAGAAACAATAATTCTTGGCTACTTCATTAATGGAGAGCATTTTTATACGAACACTGGTTGGTGAGTGTTGTCCACAGCTAGGGGAACAGTCACCGTAAAACATTGTTGGCCGGTTCAAAAAAATGTGGAGCGTTATTGTTATTATTATTTAACTTGTCGGTGAGAGTGTCCACAGCGAGGGGAGCAGTCGACATAGAAAAAAAAACATTTTTGGCCACTTTAACAATGATTTTTATGCGAACACTAGTCGATGAGTCTTTTTCACTGCTACGGGAACAGTCGCCATCGAAGCAATCTGTTACCAAAATAACATTAAATCAAAATATTTAAGCCTGTTCCTAGATTTTAATATAGTTGTGGTGATTGTGTAGATTGTGAGGAAAATGTAGAAAGTTTAAAACGTATTAACGAAATCCCCTCAACTCCGATTGAAGAGAAGTTTCTAGGTAATCAATAGTCAAATTGGTAATACATTATAATTCACCTAAATCCACCCGAATCCATATTACACAGTATTAATCCACCACAACAAATATGATGCACCTTAATTCACTCTATTCAATCTGTTCCTTAATAGAACAATATTTTCCCTTCTTCTTTTACTTGTTCTTTTTTATTTTGGGCGATGTACTCAGCTAATAGACCGATGTCGTAACCGGTCAAACCATTAAAATCACGATAACAGAATGCAATGCAATATGTTTCTGCAGGTTTAATTCCATTTTGAAGATCTACACCAACACTCCCCTCAGAACCGTCCTAAGAACTAGGTTGGGTTAGGTTAGGAAATTACCGGGATCACTCTTTATTTATAATATAAAATATAAAATGCGGGAGCGGTGCGGGCGCCTCAGGACGCATGTGCGGGGAGGGGAAATGTCGGGGAGGGGCGCCTCGGGGTCCGCACCGAGGCCGTCATCAGAAGCGTTCCACCCTCCGATCGGGTCACACGCACGCACACGCGCCAAACCGGCAACGGAGAGCTTCCGCGGCTACTCGACCTAACCGGGAGCGGTCGTCGGGTGAAACGCGTCGTCCTCGATCGGGACCCGGCGAGCGACGTTTCGGTGCGTTATGTGACCGCGAGTAGGCGGGAAAGAGTCCGTAGTGGTGGGTAAGGAAAAGGAAAGTTCTCTCGGCTCGCTCGGATCAGGGGGTGAGAGCCGCCCCCCGGAGCCTGACGAGCGCCAACCGTCCAAGATGAGCACGACGCCCGAGGAGCGGAAGGAGGGGAGCGCGACCAGCCTCAGGTCCGGCAGGCCTCACATCACGCTCACAATACCCCCCCCGGGGTTGGCCACCCCCAGGTCCGCACCGAATTCCACCCTCTACATCGCCGGCACCCCAATCACTCCCGTCGCCCAAGAGGCACCCCCGGGAACTGTCCCGTTCAACATATTCCACGCCTACCCGAGCAAGGCTAGCGAATTTGTATTCAAACAGTTCGAAGGTAAATCTATTTGTTCAATGATAAACAAAACTGGTCCAAGAACCTGATTTCTGGATATTCTTTATATATATATATATATATATATATATATATATATATATATATATATAATCCATTTAGTAGGTTATTTTGCTAGTAATTATTAAGCTAAAGTGATACAATTTTTCTGATTGATAAATAAATATATTTCTATCTGGAGTACAGATGTCAGTCAAAACGGGTTATAATAGAGTAGGGTACTTTAGCAATACTTTGATAAAATAGATTTGTAATGTTTAAAATATTATGCGTACAGGGTAACATTTACTTTAGGTGGCGGTCGTTTTCGGAAATGAAAGAAAGAGCGATTGATTTGGCGTTGTCCTATTTATTGCATTCTCTTATCACCCAATTGGATCCATGTTATCGTCCCGTACGGTCAGCCGCAAAGGATGTTCCGGCTACCGCACGATTTGAAAAGTTTCATTTTTAATTAATTAACCTATAACAACAACAATAATTTCGTTAATTATTATAATGCTTCATCCCTTTGGAGCATGAACCGTATTAAGGGCATTTATGACTATTGAAGCGCTATACGCGTCTAATTGTTTTATTTAACTAAACACTGAATATTTTTGGTTTCAGCAAGAATATGTTTTTAATAAACGATAATGGACAATAGGAATTTAAATAACTATTATGCTCTGGTATATAGTATGGTAATGAATATGTATTTTCTAAATCGTTCTTTCTATCGACATCGATAAATTATTTTAATAAGAACTGATGATTTAAATATGATGACAACGATGGGGAAGAGACAAAAATCTACTGTCTAAAACAAATGTCAAATATTAAGCCTGAGGATTGAGAAATCACTGAGTGTTTATTTTTGTCTACAGTCGTTACATATATCATAGAATTTACGACATCGGCCCACTTTGGACTATGAGGTAAAATACATCATACGAATTTCTGGAGTGACGGTAACAACATTCTTGAGATTCGCGTTTTCAGAAAACATTCAGAAGCCTCACGTTCTCAGAGTGTGCATTTCGGTATAATTTCCATATCTGATGAGACAAGCACTCAGATATCATTGTTCCGATCGATATGAAATGTTACATCTGGGCGTCGGTCCCATTTTTTTTTTGAACTTTTGAAATCTTTTTGTTTTCTGTATTGATTGTTTTCAGGGGAAACGTCACATAGATATATGTTTACGATGTTTTACATCTTAGATGTTAGTGAATGAATCTTATCCAATTTTACTGACCATCAAACTAGCTTATTACGTGCAGACCTCATATCTGCGGCACCATTTATCGTTATTATAAGTGTATCCAGGACGCCTTCCTATTGAAGGTGACCACGTGGCATTCATTGTTCTGTAGGCTTGGTTACTTTGTGTGATTACTTGGAATTCGGTGGAAGGGAGTTCACCGACAAGAGGACTGGGGCAAGGGAACAAAGGTCTGTGCGGATTCTCTCTAAAGTCTAGCACAGATCTTCCGCTGTATGGAGCGTTAAATATGTATCTGCTTAGAAAACAGTATTAATCAATAATATCTGTAACAATTTGATAAAATGAAAAGAAACAATGTATATTTCTCATTCATTTATCTCATTTTTAATTCAAACGCGGACCCATAATAAAAACTCCTAATAACATTACATCGATATATTATTTTAATGATACTTGCGTTTTTCGATGAAAAACGTTTCCGTCGTGTAAATGGTTCCGTCGTGATAATTAGGTAGAAGGGTCTGAAATTCATTACCGATATTTGATTTTTAGTGAATGCATCGTTATCTCTGAAGATACTATGCGGTCACAAACAACGATGGCGCTGGGTTAAGTCTAATTTTAACCTCTATTAATTCCCTTTAGACGGATGTTGATTGTATCTTGTGTATAACTTTTCTTGCGTGAGCTAATTGGAATTCTAAATGTTATCTCTATATTTAATTGTTTCTTAAAACCCCATTGGCATCCTTTGCTCAAGGCTCCTGATGGGTCTGTGATGATGTCATCACTTACACCAATAGCTGGTCTTAACAGACAATTGGTTTTAATTCCAATAGATTAATTCGGCGACATAAAGCCTACGAGCAATTACATACAAATGCGGCGCAATGATAAAAACCATAATTTTGGTATAAAAACTATAATTCGGTGTAAATGGTCGAAGTTGAATATTGACTAAAGGACGAAATGGGGAAATTACAGCTGATGCAATAAGACGATGGGGCAATTTCATCCGGGTCTAGTTAGTAGTCGGCTCATTTTAGTTAGATTAGCCAAGAAATATGGGACAAGTTGTACTACTCTTGTAATTGGGATAAGGCAACTCATTAGTATATTGCAATCAGCGATATCGGAGTTTTGTATGCCGAGTAGTAAGATTTTTTATAAAAAAACTCATTAAAAATGTAAATCAACATTGACCGTAGTTATTTTATATAAACTGTTGTGGATTCAGTTACAGTTATGTACCATTAGTAGGTTTCTAAAGTTTGACTAATATTAATATTAGTCGATACTGACATTTGGAACGTCCAATAAATGTATAATAATGATATGCTTCTTAGAATTTTTAGTTCTCATAACGTAAACGACAGTAATCATGTGGGCTGATTAGTTCAATAAACTACCAAATTCGAACGGATTACGGATGTTTCTGACACGTTTAATTAATATTTGCCACGTAATGAGAAGCATAATGATATGATTTCCCACATGTTGCGATTGGTCAGTGGATCGGTTCTGAAATTTACAGAAATATTCAGTTCGTATCATATTTACGTGTGGGTGTTGATGCCATGCATGTTCAGGCGGGGGATGGAACCGAGCCTTTAAAAATACAACTCGCTCTGTTGAATTTCAAAATTAGTTTCCACGTATTCTCCCTTCTCTAAACATAGCCCTGAACCATTCTCGTGATAGGACCACCTATATTTATTTAATTCGGAGCTAATGAATTTGAAAATAAACGGGGAAAGATTCCGATATCGATAAACGATTGTCATGTACAATTACAATCGTTTCGATTAATACGAGCATTTTAAACATATTTAAAGGCTCGAAGTCTCTTTAGAATTAAAAAAAACGCCTATATCAAACGCCTGTATGAGCTATATTTTTTGAAGGATTTGTTATCAGAACTAATTTAAGGATTCGACGTCAGTTGCATAAAGATCGTATATCGAAGGGATCGAAGTTCAATACCCATTATGCAACTGGGGCGCCCATAATTCGAATTTCTTGCGTTTATTCAGCGTGAAGAGCAATACCCGTATATTAGCAGAAGTTCAACGTGTCTCACCATTACTCAGTAAATAATGGCTACCGATGGCACTTGTAAATAGGTTGCAACACCGTTTCCTGAACCACCAGTAACTCTCTAACAAGGTCACTTCTGCAATCGACCTACATGTTACACCCCGCGAGAATCAGCTGATACAATTAGGTTGACGTTCATCCTGGTAGACAATTCTAAATCTGCAAAGAGCAATGAGTAGGGAATATGTTAAATCTAAAGGAAGACTTTCGGAAGGTTTAATATTAATTTTTTTATAAAAGATCACTCAGTTTTTTGATTCAGAAAAATAAGTAAACAAATAAATATAAATATAACATGACTAAATACAAAAAAAAATAATATGACACTGAAGACCATATGATCTTCTGCCCCCCTTATTCAGGCAGTAGACCCCCATACTAATTCCCATCACAATAGTGACCACTGATAATAATCAGTGGTTTAGAGTCGTAGTAGTTGTAGTATTAGTGAATACAATTTTGATCTTAATGACAATAGAATATGAACCATATATGTTTGAACAAAATGGTAAAAAGTACACCCGATTTAAACTCATTTTTGGTTCCCGGGGAATTTTAATTTTCTAATAAATATTTATACTAATATTCAGATGATAGGTTTAAAGTCGCATTAATTTAATCTGGCTACACGTATTATATTCTTCAGATAACGATATTATGAAATGGAAAATGTAGGGTGGGAACTGTAACTCCGCTCTAGTGCGATCTCCGAGTGTAGAAGAGTTTTTCCCCGTTCAGTGGGTGACACTAATTTTCTTGCTTGGTGGGCGGTTTTTTTGTTGTTCCCTCAGGGAAGATTGGGTCGCCGACTACTCCAGACTTAAGTCTCCCTCTTTCTTCCATTGGCTCAAATCTGAGCTCTTGTCTCCCGCTTCTCCTCACTTTATTTGTCCCGGACTCTGAATTCAGAGTCGTAGAATAAAAGAAACTCTAAAAGCAATGTCAAAACGAGTGCTGTATTGTAAAAAAATACGTACATTCGTGCATAACTTATTCTTCACTAATGTTCTGACGAAGGCTATGCGCGTTTTTCAGATATTTTATTTTTATTATCAGTGGGCTTAATTTGAAAATAAAAAATTAACGTTAGAATTACGTATTTCGCAATTCCTGAAAAAATGTTACACCGGACAAAAGGTATTATAAAAACTTTAGACTTTTAATTGACTTTATATTATTCTGCACTAGTGGACGGATTGATGAGAACGTAGAGGGCGATTGTCAGATCAAAGGTTATATGTTGGTTCGATTACGTAAAATCGTCTTATCATGGAAGGACATCTTTCTTATCGAAATATTCATGACGATGTTTAATTCAGTAGGGAAATAAAAAAGAATTGATCGTTGTTTGCGGTTTCACATCATTCGATTTCCGTAAGAAGCAGTTTATGTAAGGGGACGTTATATTTTCGTACATTTAAAAAGGTGAAGCTAAAAATAGAGAAGTTCTCGGCCACAGTTAAGGACACTGTGGAAATATTCGGGAATACGACCCGTTTGAATTCTAAAAATAATACGTTCTCAGAATGTTTCATCAGATTCTGATTAATCGTGGCGGCATCTATCTGCTCGTTGTGAGGGGCTGAGCTAACGAGGAGGTAGTGTGAGTAGATACCGCAGTCACACCGTCCAGACTTACAGAAATAGGATTCGGCGTGCGAAGCCAAGTCATGTATAGAATTAGGCGCAACCCATAAGGAAATTATCCAATCTGGTTTTCCCTTAAGGTACTTCAGGTTTTAAATTCAACGCCCAATCAGGGAGTCTATTTTTATGGGTTTCAAAATTAATATTGCAACTACCTCATACAATTCTGTCGGTCGGCTGAATTGTATTACCTACATCTGTAATTAACTGGAGTCCGGATGAATTTAATTTCTGAAAAAATTATTTAAAAAGGTGAAATATAAATAACTGGGAAATATAGTCACATAGTCGATATTAATTGTTTAATCTAGATTTTAGAAAATTTAAAGAATGCTTTGAAGAAACGATATTCGCTGCTATACCTACGTTTGATTTAAGTTACGAACTGCATTCCAAAAGTCACTCAATAATTTTACTTCGATATATGACAACGGCAGCATTTATTGGTGAACACGACACCTAGATAGGGACAGTATACGGGGACTGAAGCTGACCAAGTTCTAAATGAATAACAGGCGTCTCGGCGGTACCGAATAAAATATCCAACTGTATCCAGCCAGCTGTAGAAAATGTTAACATTTGTAAAGTGGCCGCTCATATTTGCAAACTGTTCGAGTCCGTAAGTAGAAGCCGAGATTGGCGCTTGTCAACGTGCGTTTAACGGCTCGTTAAACCCGGTTAAAGCCGTTAATGCGAGCGGTTAGTAAATAGGGACGCCTTTTATTGCTCTCCCGTTTGTTTTAATGTTTTATGTCCAGTTGAATAGTCGTTTTTTTCCAACTCGGCAGCATCATTGTTATTGGCCACAGTCGTAACGGCTACGACCAATTAGAGACGAAACAACCGAAAGAGGGACTTTGAACTTTCAAAACTTTCCAACAATAGTATATTTATTTGTCCATTCAAACCTAAATTTATTTGCAGGCGAATTAACCCTGCAAATCTCAATTAAATAATTTTCAATTTGCTAAGAATAAATTACTTAATTAAGTTCTTTACCTGACTGCAAAATCGCACTGCCTGGATTGCCCAACCATTTTGAAAGAATAAAATCGGTTGTATTACATAAGGTCAATTTACACCTGTAAATCTTGGTACGTAATTGGCAATCAGTTATGAAGTTATATATTGATAAAAGATATAGGATTTACGTATTTTGCAATTATCCAATAGATATTATTGTCGCATCCGGCAATACAGTTAACAGTAAACCTAAAGTTTTTAGGTTTTCTTATTACTTGAACTTTGGAGTAAAGGAAGTAAGCGCGGCTGTTGTTTTGAAGTATTCCTTAATGATCGCCTTCAAGATTTCTTCGGATTACATTTGTTTTTCCCGGTTATTTTCCCTCGCCCGGTCTGTCAAGATCTCCATTTTGGCATTTTCTTCTATTTCCTCATCCATCAGGAATAAATGAAAATACTGGATTGCTTTTGGGAAAAGTGTACAAGGGGGGGGGGAAGAAAATTATTTACTAGTATCCAATCACGAAAAATCTGCCGATATTACAAAGTTGCCTTTAATATTACCTGTTAGCTGCAATCGGTTTTTAGATTGTACTATCTGTAATTTGTCAGAATAATGTATGCACTTTTTTCACGTATTAGAACTGATTCTCAAGGAAGTAATTTAAAAAAATGAAATCTCCTAGTTTATTTATTACTAAACAAAAGCAGTATTACAAGGGACAAAATGAAATAAGATTAGATGAAAAAATATTTCACATCCGTATAAATTAATTATTACTGAATTTGTTTAAGGCTGACCTCGAGAATTGCTCGGTGAAACGATTACATTTATATAATACTCCAAGTCTTTGTGAGTGTTATAAAAGATTATATAACGCGATTATATATAATTTTAAAAATTATTCGTTTATTCAATTATTTTCATTACCTCAAAGGGTTATTTCACCGATTAATTACTTGTTTAGGTTATATACACTTTAATCGAAGATTGTTTTACACTTTCCATTTTATTTTTACCCGGCCGACGGAGGATCTAATGGCCCAACAATTTTGTTGGCCGTTAATTCGGAGGAAAGCGTAAAATCAGTATTTCGTGCGTTAAACCCGGATAATTGGGCAAGAGGAAAATATACGGCTAGTGATTGGGAGCGTAGGCCGCGATCAGTGGGCTGGGAGTCCAGGGGCCGGAGAGGATTCGGCTGTTGGGCTGTATTTTTGTCGGGGCCGGGGCTCTGCCGCCTTCCGAGAATCCGTTGGCAAGCCGAACAATTGGCCAACTATATGCGACCGGTTCAGTCTGAATTATATTATTTTCTGAATGAAATAACGACGATCGTCCGCGCGATGCCCTTATAAGAAACACGAGTCGAGCTGCCTGTATGAACGCGCTTTCCAACTTTAATCATGGACAGCCGGTTGAATTTTAAACATCAGATCTCGAGGTCTCCTGCGTACAAAATCGCCGATATGGACTTAGCCTAGAGCTAATTCTGCATTTAGCCGGTGAAGCGTCCAACCCGCACTGTTACTGCAGTGGTGTTTCTCGCCATTGAGTTTTATCCATAGTTTTTTCTACTTTTTTTGCTTTATTGTGGTTTGCGTTCCCGAATGTTTTTTCTTTTTCGAACAACTGACAAAGTAATTTCGAGTTTTTCAAAAAGGACCAGAAACACCGCCATAATAATATGCAGACGGAATGCCCAATCGGCCACCGACGATGGCGAGAAGCACTTCATCCTTTTTTAATCTACTTATTGCGCAATAAAGTGGCGTAATATAATGTAACATCACATAACAAGGATTAGACGATTGAATCACTGCTTAATTTTCGAAATAAAAAAATATGTTTCATATTATTTTACGATATACAGCCAATTATTTTGCAGAGCTTAGTCACTCACAACTCCAGTTCTCTAGGTCTCACACAGTGAAGGACCCCGTATTATGGTTTCCGATAATATTGTAATTCCTTTTTGTATGAAAATTTTTCCGTGTCAACCATAGCGTCAAATATACTTCTAACAGTGAATTTTTCTAGCGGTTGGATGCAAATATCTGGGCTTCAATAATATAATAACGGAACAGTCGGTATCATCGGAAAAATTAATCGGTTTTAACGGAAAAAAACTATTATAACCAACATAATTTGATATATTAAATTGTAATATAATTAGTTTGGATCGGAATTTTTATTGCCTAGCAAGACCGAGAGTTCACCCAAATAGTATTGGTGGTGTTGAATATTTCGGATTGGGTGATCTGTCCGTGAAAGAAACCAGAAGCGTATGTTTGATCAGTTTTATTAACAGACAAACACTTTGTGAAAATAAACTTCGCCGGTGGTTTCCAATCGAAACACATTTGCGGTGCGGCTAGGTGTTCCCATAGGAAAATCCTGAGTTATAATCAGTTTACTTGGACCTCAAGCGAGGTTTAAGAACAGGAATAATCGTTTACTTGTTCGTTCATGCGCTGCACACAATTCTCACCGTCGTCACTAGAAGTCCGTCAAGATTACGCGGGTAGCTACTTCGAAATCTAATAAAGTACTCTGTATGAGTGATAGTACACAGATCCCTCGCAGACCCACAATTTTTTATTCAAACCTAGAATACCTTGTTCAAAATAAATTCATTTATCGCCGATAGGCGAACTATTTATTATCCAAAAATACAAAAATCGAGTTCATATCGGTATTTTTAATTTTCTTTTCCAAAAGAGACAGAATGATTAAACTGAAAAAATATTACAACGGCTTTTCTATTTTTACATATTTTTAAGGTGATAAAACATTTTTAATCCTCTCTTAGCAAGCTGTTATTACGGTTCCAACTGTATTACTACAGGAGGACTTTAACGCGTTAAACCTTAACTTAAATTCAACGCAATAATCTTATATTTGAGTTAATATGCGTCTTTTATATTTTACACTCAATACAATGAACATTGTTAAACGTTATTGATAAAAGGATGTAGATTGCGACACGCCCGCTTAGGTCAAGCAAAACTGAGGATAATTACATCAAAAGAACCAACCAAGCTTTATTGTCTAATTTTAATCTGAGTTCGAATGGGAACTGCTCTTTAAAATAAATTAATACCCGTGTTTTTGTGTTTCACCACAATGACCAACAATGGGTACAATGGGAACCGTGCTAGTGGCACGTGGCTAGATACGGCATCAAGAAACGGAACAGCGTCTCCCATTCACTACAGTTTGAACAATGCAGTTCATTGTTGTACTAGCCTGCACTTAATCTCGAGTTGGCATAGGGATTTGGAATAGTGTTGATCTCGTCTTAACGAGGATAATCACGGATGCTAGATTTAACTCAATTTCCACGGTTCTTAAACCTCGGTTGGGTTATAAGAAAACTGATTAAAACACAGGATTTTCGTATGGGAAACCGTACTGCAAATGTGTAAATGAGTTTGGATATTTTGTTGACTTTATCAATTAACAATTGACATTAACAATTTTTTTATTGCATCCAGTGACAATGCGCTGAAAAATATGTCACGGAATTCTTGATTTTTCCAGGAAGCTGCTGATTCCTGAAAGAATGGGACTTATAGGTTACGCGGTTAGGGTTATATATAGGCGCCTTAGTCATTTTTCGAATATTATAATTGATTGCAAGGCTTGGATTCTATACGAGTTAGACTGCAACGTCCGTTTGCTTGAATGTAATTGAAAAAAAAATAAGCAGTGATCACAATTTCCGGTTAAGATTTATCGCCTTCACAATTTGATTCACCTTCTTTCCCTCATCCCTTTGTAGCCAAAATATGTTCAGGTGCTTAGGCCTAATGGGGTACTACCGCGGCAATGCGTCATTTAATTTTTTTAATATTGAATTTGCAATTAGAATGGGAATAAGTGTGCGGTTCGATGTCCAGTCAAAATAGGCCCACATGTGGCTTCAAATGAAACGGGATATTTTCTGCATCGGGTAGCTTTCTTATAAATTTGACCCAAATAAAGTTGCCGGTCGATTAAACAGCGACCAAAAAGACCTGATCTCGGTGTACTAATAATATTACTTCTTACGCATCTGCAATAATTTCCGTGGCCTGTGGCGGGAGTGTCAAATTTCAAATGAGACGTTTAGAAAAACGTAAACAATTTTCCTTAGAAGTACAACAGAATATTCCTTATTTTTCTCGCTAAACGACTTCACAGATTAGAGCTGGTCTTCGTATTTTATTTTACTTATCCTTTAAAGTTAGTAAACATATTTCAACAGCGCTGCTAGATAGAAGTTAATGCTGTCCAAGTTTCTCTTTCCAGAGGGCCTTCAAAGTTCGGGCGATAAGCAAACCGTGCAAAATGATCTCGTAATCTTCATTTCCATTGGGTGAAGTTAGAGATGAGTGCTATTCGGAAATGTAATACTAAGGTACACTCGATTATAACATTGAATTGGTTGGAGGAGGAAACCTGTCGGTTTCCAGAGTTGCGAAATAGATTTCGCAATAGATTTCGAAACAGGTAACACTTGTACGGACAATGGTGTAATGGAACAAACGGATAAATAGCATCCGATCGGAAAAAACAATATCACGCAAGCTTAAAAATGTCTTAGAATGAACTTTAATGTTTATGCTTATGCAGTTCTCAAATAAAATATCTGAATTAGATGTAAAATTAAATGCGTAAATTGAAATTAATGTACACATTAATGCATTGAAGGGTTCGAAAGTTGAATAAGTTCCATAATATTTTAATTTCAGGGAAATTGTTCATGTAACATATAAACTCCAGTGGCAAGGGTATTTCGTTTCCAGTTCTCAACTAGAGTTACACTTTTCTGTGCCAAGTATTTCCTCTGCCATTTATACTTGCACTTCAGAAAAAATAGGCTTTACCGAAGGCTACTAAAAAGTTCATATTCATATTTTTGTGAAATATAGCATATAAAAAATTTATGATTGTTTTTTTCTCCACTCGACAGAATAATGTGAATAGCAGTGAGGGTTTTTCATTGGGTACCGACTTATGTGGCCAAATATATTATTGACGGAATGTTATTTAGGATCTCGAAAAAAACTATTTAACCCTAGCTTAAGATCTACGTTAAATATTTCGTTTAAAACGGTAAAGGATAGATTCAACGCGAATTTCAGTCATCGAATCGAAATTTATTAATTATTTTCTTTATTATAGCCCTTTTTTTGAGTGATTAAAGAAGCGGTTGACCTATGGTATAAGGTTCGCATTCGTGGCCTTTTAACGTTTGCTATTTTTTCACATTCATAATAGTTGCTGTTTTTAATTTCGCAATCCTACTTAGTTCTTTACGTAACTCCCGCGAGTCAACGTCCTCTCTCATTGTGGCGTTAGTCAACACTAGTGTGGCGTTTGAAAACAGAGGTTTAGTTTCGATGAGTCATCGGTCACAGCGAATCCTGGCACGTCTCGATGAGATCTAAAACTGAAAAACAGAGACGGCCGGCGCGGTTAGCTGCGCGCTCAAATAAATCACACGTTTCAAAAAGCTAAATTAAAGAAAAAAAAAGGATAGGGAAAAGAGAAGTTTGGTTATTACGGGCGGCGCCTCGTATCTTAGCGGTTGTTGTTGTAGAAGGGAGGTCCGGTGAACTTTGGCAGTGGGGGACTGCAGCTGCCTTGAAACGGGTCCAATCTCTGGGCAGGGCTCACGCCCCGACAGGATATTAATACCGCTCCGGTAGGAAAACCGGCCGCTAATTGTCCCCCAACTGTGATAACGAAGGTTCGGCAGCAGGGAACGGAGGTGAGACCCCGTTTCTTTATGAGTCTGACTCATTTAAAAACCAAAATGTCCTATTCCTGGCCAGGATTCTTGAGAAAGATGAGTCACGGTCTACATAGAATTTGGAAGGCGAAATATATTTCGAAATTATTTTCTCACCGCGGCGAGTCTCAATATTTTGTAAACAACTCACTACTTTCCCTAAAAACGTTCTTTTATAGTACTTGAGTCACTCGTGTAATTTCCTCGTCTAGCACTTTTGGTCATATGCTAGACACTCTGTGGTATGGCAAACACTGTAACAGCGACAAAAGTATGTACGTACGTCATTGTTTTAATAACCGCGATAGAAGTTTTCAATTATATGTTATATTAAGGTAGATTTATAATAATGACCCACATTTGGAGTAAATTTTTATTGTGGTGGTACAACACTTCTATACTGTAGTACAATATCAGTCAGTATCCTTGAGTCGTCAAATGCGAGAGATTAATATCAGATATTTGGTAAATTGGCTTGTAAATATATATGGTTAAAATTTTTCCTGGCATCGTTGACAATAGTGACCCTGCTATTAGGTGCTTCCAGCGGTTCAGACGCGGCCCTAAACCTCTTAGATTTGTGCACGGCCTCGATTATGGAAAAGCTCTGCGGATCTAACATTAATATATAAAACGTTTTCGAAACGGCAGGACTTTTTATATGACAAATCGATTCGCCCATTCGTCCTTCGTGGGATGTAGTTCGGTCGGGTTTTAAAAGCATTATCTCTGGCCCGCATTCACGCACCCTCTGACCCGTTTTGGGGCATCATCCCCACTACAATACTGCGCCTTACCCACATTGCTACAGATAAATTCAAGCATCAGTTTACCGCAATCATGAATCGGGAGCTCCGTCTACCGCGCGCGTAATCATCGCCGTTCCAGGAGGAACGGTTTCACCTTTCAGGAGGGAAAGCGAGATTGACGGATGCCGGGGCACAAGGTCGAAATGCAAGGTAAATATCTGCCATCGGCTTCTCCTAATTGGCCTTATTTTCTGCTTTCCCATTTCCATGTAAAGAAGCTGCATTAGTCAAGCGTCATTGCACCGACGTATGCTATACTTCCTATCGGTATGGGCTTTATACGGTTATACCCCTAATGTATGGAATAGACTGGCTTTATTGAGAATTTATAATGTATCTTCAAACATCTTTATGCACATGTCTTATTTGGTCAATGAGTAAACAATTTCTTTGTTTAATTTAGTTTTCTTAGTTCTATACATAAAATCATATTATTCATTCGGCAATTACGTTATTGTATAAAAATACAATTAAAATCTTCGAAAATTTCCGGTTTCCTTGAGCAGACTGGAGGGATCAAGAAGGCATAAATTAAAGCAGTGAACCCTGAGGAGCGGACCTAATTGTTGACAGTGACGCGTGACGCCCCGTCGTTAACTTTTGGAATCGTGCGCATTCGTGTTTTTTTGTCCGCTTCAATCGCCTCCCTGCGCAGGACAAAATCGTGGCCGGCCGCCCGCACTCGGTAATTCCAGCGTACGCCAAATTCCCGGGGACTTTATGGTGGGCGTCGGTCACGCGAAGTTCGATCTCCAACACGCCAACCCTAAGTCTAGACCTCGACTGTGCGGTATATTAAACATTGGCGTTCCTGTACTCGGAACGCATATTCTCGTAGCGTCGAAATTTCCCGTTTGGACGAAAGCAGAACAAATTTCGAGATGAAATTTGCTGTTTTAGCAAACGTCTAGACATTTACCGTACGTTTTTATTCCTAAAAATCTCTTTACCTCCCTTACATGACCGAATGACGCGAAAGTGGAGATTGTGCATTGCGGCGGTTATTACTATGACTGGCGCCTCCCTCACACAGCGCTCGCATGCTCCTGTAAGCGTTGCCTATAGCTGCCAGCATTACGTCACTAAATATTGATATCGAACTCTCACTAGTGAAGTTATTCATGCTGGCGATATATAATTTAAGTTTTGATTAAATTTCTATGTACCCAGTATTTGTTGTCCCCAGTGTGTGCCTCATCCAAAGTTCGCCTCCAGCATAATCCGAATGTGAACTGGAACCGCGCTATAAAGGAATAAAACAGGTTCACTCCGTTTTTAAAATTCAATTAGAAAAGTAACATCTGAGGTAGCATTTTACACAATCACTCGTTAATAATCAGACCTCACGGTGTATTCTGGCGAACGTGCCCCAAAAACTATCTTGTTTCTCGTTCGACCTGACCCATTAATAATTAAACAACCATCAATTGATAATAACTTTCCGGGATATACGCCAAACTAATCAGGCTCCATGTTCCTCAGGGAAGTTTAGATCTACCGACGAAAGGAAGTTGGCTCAGCGGGAACAATGGATAGCCTCCGGGCAAGAAAGTCATTGACGGCGCCCTGGTTTTCGGTCGGGGCGATGCATGTCCCCCGATTGATCAATGAGCCGAAAAGAACGCTTTCTTCGAACAAACAATTAGCGGGCAATGTCGATATGAACACCCATTCTGGAATTGTTTTCCCCGGACGATAACGCCTCTGGGCACGACCTCGTTCGGTAGAGCTTGTTTGAAACTTCGTACAGGCGATCTCATCGAAGTCTAGATTACGGTCGTTTTTAGACCAGGAGCAATTAAACCAATCGTATTCTGCCTATCAAGAGAGCAGATTGTTCAACTTTATAGTAAGGGAGTGCGAACTATTTGGAAGATGAAAGTTAGGCTACGGGTGTCCACAGCCTGAACTTCTGCCTGAACCTCAAACTGCGTCATTGGCCAAGAGGCACCAATCCGATTTCCCGTTGTAGAAGAACTCGTGTATCGTACATTTATCCTACTTCTGGTGTTCTGTTGAATGGGGCAAACCAAAAAGAATGCTCCCATCTTATCTTCTTCGACGGCACAAAAGTGCGTGGCCCTGTGGCCTTTAGTAATTGATAAAATTAATAATCGTGATAATCAGTACCGTCACTGGTTCCTCATCTTACAATAATCTCGCCAAAGACAGATTATTAGGCTATTAATTTTTCTTGAAACAATGAAAATGTAATTGTGACAATAACATTTAAGGAAATAGTTGTGATATATTTAAGATAAAGAAAACATAATTTTATATTTACTGCATTCGAGATAACAGTTTTATATTATTATGAAACTAATGGCACGAAACACAAAATTCAGCCTAGTCTGAACCCTCGTGGAGCTCTATGTAAATTTAAAGTAATAAACTGTGTTAATTTCTCAATAAATTGAGCATACCATGAAATACCTGTAGACCGATGTACTCCTGCCATTTACTAGAAAGGCTTCTCGTTATAAACACATGGTACAGAACATAATACGGATCCTGTGAAGGAAGTAACGAATGACATTTACCCGCTCCTTTTCCTCAGAAAATAATTAGTTTTTTCAATTTCAATTTGGCGAATTCGTGAGACGGTGTCGATCGTGATTCGGATCCTGAAATATTGGGGCTTGTTAAAAAAAACTCGATGAAAATTACTGCTAAGGCAAAGAAATCGACAGCCGATCTGACTTCATATTTCAAAAATGGATTAGGACTTGAAAAGCTTTGCTCAATCAAAACTTATGAAATAACTGAGTTTGTTCTTTGTTGAATAATGGAAATTTCAATATTTTCGTGTCATTGAATTTCATTGGAGATATTTTACTGTTCAATTCTAACTTTCTTGTACACTATTTCATGATTAGAATGTTAAGATAGTGAAAACAATGTGTGCAGAAATGTAGTATTAAATATCTTGGCAACTGTTTCACATATTTTCCTACATTTCATCATATATATATTTGTGGTCCGCTTAACAAAAAGTAATTACAGCACGCACGAAAATGAATTGATGTATTCTGAGATAATGATGCCGTATTTCTTAATAAAAATCTTGATTTTTCCTGTGGAATTCATCGTTAACCATAGTCCTTTGTTAATCGGGTTAGTATAAACTAATTAATACAATTTTTTGTTTACAAGTTCAAAATTCTTTTACGATAATGTACATAATTTCTGAAATATAACACTTATTATGTTTGTTATATTTAAATTATTTCATATTTTATCATATATTTATATGATTATATATTTCTGTCATTATTTATCACATATATTTTAACATATCACATTAATTTCTGCATTGCGGTGGTACAGTCTGATCCATGTTGACTCTTGATGAAGCGCACAACTATCCAGTGCTTTAGTACGAGATGGTCGCAAAAGTGGTGGTGTAAGCCCCCGTGGTTTTCCAACCAACTAAATACATAAATAAGGTGCTACGTAGCTTATTTGGAGCCAGAATCGTCCTCTCTTTTGAGTGTGATTCCGAAACAAGACAGGGGTATTGAAATATCCGGTTACACACTCATAAATGGCTGTCTCCTCGTTACATCATAGCAAACGGAATGGCTCCTGGGAGGAGTTAATTCGGTCGTAAAAGCTCAAAGACACGAAACGTCTTTGGCCTAGTTCTTATCGATCTCTCACCGGGCCTCTCTGACCCTACCGTGGGACTGCGGACACAAATTTACGCGGAAGCTAGTTTCAGATTTGAGAGTTGGGAGAAATTAGTTGGACGACGCCCCACGAAACATTACAACGCGTAAAGTACACACAAAGGCCCGGGGTTGTTGGCCGGCGAAAAAAATGGAACGCTCTCAAACGACCCGCCATTGGAGTTGTTATCTGATCAGGTTTATAATCAAACGCTGTTATTCCGACACACTCTTCTCGTCCGAGAAGCAGTCGTATTTGGTAATAGCAAATACCTCTAAATAACAGCGTACAACAGAAGTTTGAAGGCTCGAGTAGAACACAAGAGATAAAGCTAAAAAAAATGACTAATGTGATTCACATTCTCTGCTCGCCTATTGGACCATGGGGTATACTGGTATTTCGGTCAATAATACACTGAGGAACGTACGCATATCGACAGCTGACGAAGCGTCCCGCAACTGTCCGGAATAACAATAATAATAAGACATAATAATAATAATAATAGATGAAAGAAAAAAAGAAAAAATTAAGCTATTGCCTCTTTCTTCCAGTACTCCAATCCCAGACGCAGTAGTAAATTACTTTCGTTCCGCAGACGGATAAAATGAATTTGAAACATTTAACATTCTTTTGGTGAGGAAGTGAAACGGCGAGACGGTTAATATCGCCTAGGTCAACGCCCTCATGAAGCTCGGTTATAAACGAGCCGGTAATGGTGTTGGCCCCTCGGGGTCTAGTGTGGAGTTGGCTCCTGATCTTCACTCAACCGGACTATTCTCAGAACACATCCCGCGTATGTGCAAGATATATAAATAAAAATATTGCGGGGTGGATCGGTATGGGGGAGTGAGGGATGAGGGGGAGGGGGATCCCGGGAATGCGACAGTATCGAGGGGCCTCCACGTTGCTCTAAATTCGTAACCGTGAATCAGAAATGCTGTGTCCTTTCCTCGCACGGCGTCTCTTCCAGTGTGAGACCGCTTTCATTGTCCCCAGGAGGGCACAGTGTCTATTCCCGGTACTCGATTAACGGCCTCGACTGCCCCCTTAAGAGTTTTCCTGACGTGCCAGAAAGAAAACAAATTATTATTAGATTATTACTTACTATTAGAAACTCAATAAACACAGCTGAATGTTAACACGCAATTGATAAAATAAGAAAAGCATACATTCATCTTTCGGTTGCGAATCGTGGAGAAGAAAAGTGAAATGTAGTTAAGACTATCGAAGATATCTTGATATATTCATCCGAGGCCTCCCCCCGCCCTGCAGTCAAATGCAGCCCAGTATAACCGGTGTATTCATGTCTTGAGGGGGTTAAAGGGATCGGATAGAAGCTCACTTGCTTCCCTACTAGGGCGAGCGGTTTTCAGCTTAATTGAATGGCTTCGTGTCCTATTGCAGTAAAGCCGGAGACGGATCGGAATCGAAATATCGGAGTTTTCTCTTATCCGATTGGAACTGTGTGTGGGATAGAAAACAGACATAAAAATGATATAATAATCAGCGTTTATAATTTCACCAATTTTTTTATAAATAATGAAGCCACCGGGAGGAAAATTCAAATTCAATTTTAACCGGCTCTCTAATGTGGTTTCATTACAAAAAGTTTCTTTACTGATATTCCTAATCTAATTTATTTTGCTACGCAAAGTTTTAATTTAACTTTTTGTGTTCTTGGATTATGTTACTAGTGTTTACGAGCTGGAGGTCTGGTACTCAAACTGAGTAAAGACATGCGGTAGAGGTTGCTGTACGGTTGCCTCTTTATTTTATCTCTCATGTGTAGTAGCAGTCATGAAATCGTCCCTATCACTATAACGTCACGAGTTACAAAAAGAACTGATGAAACTGTCGTTTCTTTAATTCCATTCCTTTTTCGTCCGATTGGCACTTTGCTGGTTATCCATGCAGGTCGAATTCTGTGTTTTTTTTTATTTTGGCAGCTGCATGCGATACATAGCCGCCAGCCTTTCGGATATCTTGAAACGCAAAAATAACGATGTATAATATTCCATATGTATAATTAATTCCAGTCAACGACTTCATTTTGCCATTAAAGGCATTTAGCCATAACACTGGGTTACATTTTATTTGTCTTTCAATCCGATATGGCTAAGATTATGGGCATGGCTGCGAATAGCCATATAGATAATTATCTCGATTCTATGTTTTGAAAAAAGATCCGACGGTTCTTATTAGGTGATCATTGGTCTTTATCTAATTCTTGTTTCTGTCTCTCAAACTCGTGGCCGCGCTAACACGAGATAAAGGCCTCTGCGGGCGCCAGATCGGTTAAAGCTAAATGGGTTTTCGGTCCCACTACTAACAGCTATTAACTCTGAAGCGGCTGCTATCCCATATTTCGAGCGAATACATTAACTCTACGTTCACACGTTGCAAGCCGTATTAATAATACCAGTTACATTGCAAATTCACGTTCAAGGACCGACTGATTAACTATGGAAATGATCTCAATAAATTTTTACACCGAAAGAAAAATATTTTGTCGGTTGGGTCATTATTCCGACGTGTCATCCGTACGCGAATTAGATATAATAATGAGTGACATTTATCAACGTAAATATTAATACTATAGGAATATGTGGTTATTATTGCAGTCCTTGCTATCGTAAGCAATACTACCGATGACGAAAACATATCGTTTCGGCTTTCGCGCGCGTTCTATATTTAGGAGTTAGTTGTGGAAGAGCAGATGCGAGTACCGTACTTATAAAGAGATCGCCGACAGGACCTGCCTGACGCCATAGCTCATCCCTCCGTAAATATCATCGACACATGTTTATAGTATGTGTATCTCTCTACTTGCCGTGGAAGCTTAACAAGCAATAGACGTATTCCTACTACTTTTTGACCTTAACGGTCAGTCAGACGTTGACGAATCAAATGACAATTCGGATGAGAATGCACATTGTTATAAATTATTGCGAAAACGTTTCTTTGCGAAAAAATAAACAGGAATGAATTTAAGGATTTTTTTAATAAATTAATATTCTTTTCGCCGCTATATTTATTTCATTTTTATTGTCACGGAGTGCGTATTATGAATTATGAAGGTGAATAAAATAAATATTAATAAAATCTTGGGTTACGGTCATGTGAAATTTCATGATTTTCTCACAATGAAAGCGAACAGACAAATCTTTATTGGAGTAGGCCACACTAACTGGGGCAGACTCGCCTCCAAGACCAGTTCAATACCGGCCTCCGGATGTCTTGAAAAATCTATAAATTTATATTTTTATTTCGAATGCAATTTTGGCTATCCTCCCGCCTTGTTCGTGGCAATATTCTGTTTCCGATCAGTGAAAGTTTCTTACAAAAAGAACAGGTTAAAATTACTATCGCCTCTTTAAAAAAGAGTAAAATTAAAATAGCTTTAAGTGACTAAGTTTGCAAACCATTCCCAGTATTCCTAATTTTCTAATGTGGAATCAAATAGCAAGTGCACAATGTTTTGCTAGATTTCATATTATATTACCACTTCGATTTTTTCCTGTCTCTAGCGGCGTATCAGTCGACTAAACCCGCAACGCTTTTTTGTCGTGGTGGTTTAACCTATTTTCACTGCCAATTTAAAATACTGCAAGATTTGTAATTTGAAAGTCATAATACCTCCACTTTTACGAACTATCAGATACTGTCATATTGAATTCACATTAATATTATAACCTTGAAATATCAGGAAACTGTTGCTTTCGAGTTTTCACAAATGTTTTCTACAGAAACATTTCTTCATAACCTTTTATATTGTCATAATTTTGTTTTTATATTTAATTTTAAAGTTCAGAAATGTTGTATAGTTTATTAATTACGCGCAATTATATATTTGTAGCCTTATTATTTCTGATTGGACTTATTATAAATAAGTTGGAGCGATATAGTTGGGGTGATAAATATTATATTTACATGAAACTCTCAATTTTTATTTTATGAAGAGATCACAGGCCATTTACTAAAATAATTTCAGTAATATTTTTGTTATAACTGTTCGGGACAATTTCTTTTTTCTCACCATAAAGTTATTTACTATCGGTCCATTGTCCGAGGTCTTATAATAATATTGGATATAATTGAATGGAAGAGCTTTAATTCAAACTTAGAAACATTTGGCTCGGACCCTAACTAATACCTCAGGATTGCCAATAAAATTTATATTCTCAGACTCTGCATGGCTCTGAATATAATCTATCAATGAATTCAGAACACAACTTTCTCGGCCCGTTGTTATAAAATTTCCATCTTTATTCGAAAATACGGTCATATAATGCAACGTCACGAATTTCAGTGTACTGGCCCAAGTTATTTCATTAACCCAAGTCAACGAATGTTCAAATAAAGTTTCGAAATGTTTTCATCGAATGATTCCTTTTTTCTTTCTCATTCTATTCTAGGGCGGTTTCCCTCCATCGATGATAATATCTATCAAGAATGAAATTAAGAATAATCATCCTGTCAGACCACAGTCGCACTTATTGCAGCCTCCCTGTAACAATTAGGGGAATTCTTTCGGGAACGGCTGCTTGTCTCGGTCTTGGTATTCTTCTGTTCGTGAATCGATGACAGAAATTTTCGCCCTAGGCTTTAAGACTGACCCACAATTCCTTGGCAAAATGACAGAGCCAATCGTCGGGGCGAGCCCCAGCCAGCGGCCAAATTATCGCCCCCATAAGTCCTTCCAAATACACTCGCGAGACGTTGGCCAACACTCGGTCGAACCCGACGCTTCACTCTTCAGTTCAACTAAAATACAAAAATGTTTATAATATATTAAATACCTTAGGAATTCGGTCAGGTTATTATGCAAATCGCAGCACAATTGCAAACATAAATTATAATAAATAAAAACAGGATCGGAATCCCGCCCACACTACAAAAGTTATTTTTAACATAATAATCATATTTATTGCATTATACATTAAATATTATTTTCGAGGACCCATCCGAGAAATCCTAGTCTGCTGGTTGGCCAATAAATCACATATTAGTTGTCATAATACTTTGTCAACTGATGCAGGCAATAAACCACTGATTTGATCAAAATTTCAAACAACGGTATTAATCTCATCGTTATCACACACTAAACGTGTGTCACACACGTCGTCACACTAAAGTAGGTGAGAATGCGGTGAAAATGAATTTCCTTAAATTTGTTCCCATATTTCTGCCGTGATCTTATTTTCATTTTTAAGAATTGCAAAGGTGCAGTTAGTCAGAAAAATATAAGGCCCACCTAAACGGATTTAATTAATCGTCGAGAATTTTTTTTTTACTTAAGCGAAACTGGATGTTCATGGAGCGTGTTGTTAACAGAACTCGTACAGGTTTCTGTACATACTGTAGTATGATAACACATTGAATATCTACCGTACACAGATCGCCAATTCCAGATAGTAGAACAAAATCGTTACGTGTTTTTCACAACACAATAAGCGACAGTGCATAAAACAGGCAATTGAAAATCCATAGCATAGTGGCGTGATACGATACTACGCGGTGAGAATGTAAGAAAGAGGCTCCGCAGGTAATAGTGCTTTAACCTGCACCAACGGGCGGAGGTAACCCAAGGTAATTTATATATAACCAGGACATGCCTCATATATTGCTGCATATAGATTAATTGAAAGAGAGTTTTATCTTCAATTCGTTTGACGTTACATTTGCGTAAGATATAGTTATCTTTATTTCAAGAAATCTGTCGCAGACTGTTCATGAACTAAGCTATGTTTTTCAAAAACCAACGTTTAACAAGAACAAAACTGTTCAATTATAACTGGGAAATAATAAAGGTACCGAAATCATTTCTCGTAAATGAACCGTATTTCCAGATTTGAGAAAGACAAAATATTTCGTCCACGGTTAACCCAAACCTGTTTGACCTTAAGCGGAATAAAACCGCGGACTCATCAAGCAAAGAGCTGGGATGATAGCGTGAATAGGAACGAAGTAAAACCGTATTTTTGGCCTTTATTATATTGCCTCACCGAAATTCAATTTAAGACGAAAATATAAAGTATGTATGAGATAAAATAAGGGAGTGCGAAAAGGACAGGAAATTGGTACTAAGTTGCATTCTTAATTACACAAGGCCAGAAATTGTGCATCCTTCCCTCCACACCCTCATTTACGGGCCTTGTTAGAACACCGTAGTCCTTTTAAAGAAGACAAACAACGTCTTTATCCATAAAGTAACATTTAAATATATAACTTTCTACCTTAATACCAGCCGTACCAGATTAGGAAGTATACCGCCCTCGCAATTAATTTGCGAAAAACTTTTTATATACTTTTTTCTTAACGCAAATAAATTATGCATTTTTGGGTTTTTTAACGCAAATAAATTCGGGATATTCGTTTTAAGAATGTTGGGAAATTTTTTGTCGTTTCCCAGCGATTTCAAATTTTTAAATAAATTTAAATTTGTAATTTGAACGCGCGAGTGTTTTGCGCAACTTATCTGTAATATCGATTCGAATCGTGCCCAATGCAGTGAATTCCACCGCGGTCCGATCACGCAGCTGTGCTATATATTACATACACTAATATTCGGTTAGCCACAGAATATTTCTAAGCACACAGGAAAATATTTAAACGCGGCTAAATACATTTCAATATTAATTTCAATATAATTTAAAATGCGATTTAATTTTAATCTGTAGTTGCTAAATTTTTTTATTTTAGCTAATTCTGGATTGAAATTGAAAATGTGTGGCTCTAAATTAACTACAGTACAGTCGATAAACCGTGAAGCCTACAAATTATAATTCCCGTGTTTTTAAAAATATGTGTTACAAATACATATACAAGATTATAAAATGTATTAATTTTAGGCCCAGGACTTTTTTAGGCCCGAAATTTGAAGCATGAATAAACAATTATAACCACTCGTGCTAATTTATGATACCTGATATGTGGCCCGCGAATATCATCGTTCTCCTTCGGTTTCAACCCTTCGGTGATTTAATCCTTTAGTTTTTAGTTGTAATAATGTATGTGACACAGATGGATCTTATGGCCATCCCCGTGAATACCATTTCAACTTGATTACTTTATGCTATAATCAAATTCATTAAAAAAAATTGCCATAAAATCTTCAAAATTCTAGTCTTATGGCTTGGTGTCACTGAGGTGGATTACTAGAGTGGTATTACGGCATATTTCAAGTTCGAGTTATAAACTGTGCGTTCGATCAAACAGTTCGAACGATTGAAATAACAGAGATCCTGCATAATTAGAATCATAGCACCCTGCAACTGCAATATGTTACCCTGCAACTCCCCCCTCTCCTGCAACTGGTTGCAGGCGTAAACTTTGTTATGGCAACCATATCGTCCGCACCTTTAATTATCTTCGGTTATTGGTTTAATACACTTCGGGCACGAATATATGAACTGATAAGTATGCTACTGCACGCGACTGACCGGAGCGCAATGGGAAAACCAATATCGTCTCCGACATTTCAGTAATTTTGACATTTCGTTTTTTTACATTGATTCTACAGCACGAAGATGAATTCGTAGCCCCAGGATGTCTGTAAATAAGCCTGGCGTTTTGTGACGGGCGTTATTTTCACTGTTTGATATGCTCTTCCAAGTATAATTTAATTTCAAGGCTCAAGTAAACGTGCGGGCGTTTGTTGTATACAGAGAGTCGGCGATTGCTGAAAGAGAGTAATTTAATTCCATTACTATAACTGGAACTGCGTATCATGCCGTCAGGTCCTTTCTGAAATTGTCCGCCTCAAAATCAAGATGAGTGCGAACTTTTACTCTGATTGCGAATATAAATTGAAACATTTTGCAAATGTGTACCTGTCTACCAGCACCTTCCAAAACAATTTCGTTCGGCATATGTGCATTTGGTTAGACGCTATAAACAATACTAGAAACATATTAGAAACCTATCCTCGCAGTTCATTTCACACGTTACGCCCGAGGCCAATTGCACCTGAAAATCTTTGCACTTTCATGGTAGGATATAATATGTGAATATTGGACGGAGCATTGCCATGGCTGACATTCATATATTTTTCGCTTTTTGAACTGCTCTCGAATTGCCCTACTCGTAGATTTCGCCCATAAAGTGTGGCCATAAAATGATGCAAATAAGATCCGAAATGACAAATTAAAAGGGACAAAAGTATCATAATCTGTTTTATCTAAAATGCGTATCAATGATGCCGTTCGTTGGAGGTCGTTCACGCCACTTAAGTTTTGAACGGTTGCCCTACGCTTGTCTAGTTAATCTTTCCGTTTCAACCGTCGCTTGGATGCCAACCAGTTCTATTGTCGTAGTCGCCCCATTGTTTAAAACCGCGTCCTGTGTCAGAAATAGTGGCGTCTTACTTCTTTTTATTCGTTCCAGGCCCTAGAAGTCCACTATGACAGCCACTATTTTGCAAATGCCCTCTCCCGATAATAGTCTTTCTGGCCGGACTCGGGGACCAGTTGGTGCCCGTCGATAATTGCGGCTTCAACTCGGGATGATGGAACGCGGCATTTAGTTTAGTGTTGCCATCAAAATCTATTTAATTTAGCACGAGTTATAATCCTAGTAATATCACAATCCGACCTGCCCTGAATGTCCATCTACGAAGGGCCTCAGTAACACCAAACGTAAATACAACGGTATGCCGCTTCACGCGTAAGTAAGTTAATTTATTTACTAAATTCGGGCCGATATAGACTGGATCTATATTGACTATAAGCAATATAGAAGTGGACTTACAGAAATAACACATCCCAGAACAGCACGTACTGTATAGTACGTTACCCTTTATAGTAATTTCTCAAAATTTCTCGAGTTAAATTATGCAAAATGGGAGGTAAAGGGTATTTGAACATATCGTTAATTTACTTTAATCCATTACTTAGGGTCCCGCCAAATTGACCGAATAGATTGGTTTCGTTCAAAACGGAAATTTTAAAAAGTTTTTAATGTAATTTCAAGAAGTCGAAGAATGTTTCGAAGCGATTTCTTAATAGTTCCGTTTCATCGGGCGCCTAAGTCATAACGCTATATTCAAAAGGCTATGAAATATGCAATCTATATCTTCATTCGTTTGATTTATCCCCGTTGTTTCGCTTGGTTGGGCCTGCAACAGAATCGGTACTTACAAATCGAACAACATTTAGCAATTTTGATACGTAGTTAATAGTGTAGACATCATGATCGTTCTGCGTAGCAAGTGTTTGGAGTGTATGTAACATGACGCGTCTTGTCAGCGCTACCGGTGAGCGCAGTTAATCCGGTCGGTGCACTTACTTGAAGTGCCGCTGCCTCAGTACCGAGCTGTTAAACAAGATAGAAAATATATCATATTGTTATAAATATATTGCGCGAGGAAGGGAGGGATGTTATATAGGAAGGTTGTCGCCAATATGGCAGTCTGGGGGAAATCTGGCTAGGAGCCGGGAACCGTCTAGAATAATATCTTAGCGAGGCGTCGCTCCGATCTGGTCTTGGACTTCTCCGAAGCCTGACGGTCGGTTTATACGGCTCAATAACAACAAGGTAGGCGGACAATAAGGGATTATGCACGCGTCCTCAGGCCCAGTTGACTGACAACTTTTGGCCGAACCTCAGCTCTTTTCCGAGCGCGCTCCTTGTTTTATTTTTTTTTGACACAGTGTTCCGTAAACCGGGCTAACACAATGGAATCTACCGTCGTTTTACGTGAGTAAATGTTTTAGAATCGCGAGTAAATTTGTATCGAGTGAGCCCAAAACGCCCGAAGAACCTGTCGCGGTGATTATAACTAGAAATGATATATTTTAGGCTTATTTATTTGTTGCAGCTATGGCTTTTCCTTTTAACATCGAACGCCTGACTTACTATACCCAATATGTATCTGCAGGTAATTCTTGACGGCTATTCCTCTTCTTCACACTCATTCCTCTTCTTACGAAAACTTCGTCGTTTTTCTTCCACCTGCTTCTTAGTCATCGTATTTTCCTGTACAAAAATAGATGGGGTGAGGAGTTTATCTGCCCATAGACCACTTCCTATTTGATTAATCACAGCATCGTACTATTCGCCCCACTTCACTGTTCCTGTTCACCGTGAATAATCCCACCCGGCGGGCCCTCAAAGCACCAGAATAATCCGGAATTATTTCAGGCTAAAAATCTGAATACTCGCAAAGATTGATGATTCAATTCGTATGAAACTTACATTGTCACTACCTCAAATTGGTCTCGTGTTTTCTCATTTTCCAAAAATTGCTAACAGGACAGGATCGCCCAAAGAATTAACCATAAATTGATATATGATATTGATAAATGTAATTACATGTGAGTAAAACATTTCTAAGCTTTTCGGTACAGCCGATCTTATTCGGTCTATTGCAGTCCCTATGGTATATCGTATTTTGTATTGCTTACTACAGTAGTAAATACTTTTATTGTAATATTTCGGTACTATCTATGCGTTCCTTGACGCATTTCGTACGAACCGTCATTCATTTAATGAGGGTGGTTGGGGGGGTATTCATGGCCGGAAATAGACTGTAGTAAAAGCCAGGATAATGCCTGCATGAAATGTTGACCTGTGGATTTGTACCAGTGAGTAGAAATAGAAGTGAAACGTCCATTTCGAGATAGTTCGTAAAACCCTCGGCATAAAATGGCTCTTGAGTGCGGGTCACTATTTTATCGGAAACAGTTTATGGCTTCAACACTCCATCGGCTCTATTGGAATGGAATAAACTTTTATTTTAATATTAAAAATTCCTAGATTCTTACAGACTTGAATATTTTTAAATTACTCCCCCTTGATATATTTTTATATAACTTTTTAAATGGTTTTAAATTCCATAGATTTTAATGAAAGAAACATTATAGGTTTTTACTGAACGGTATTTTATAAGCATGATATTAACAGTACTAAAAGAGTTTTGTAGAAGTTTGAATCAAAGATCCAGTAAATAGATAATTGTTTTCCTCAAATAAATACCTCCAATCTTGTCATTTTGAATTGGACTTCATCCCAGCCTTAATTTTAGTTCTTACTATATACTATCAATCTACTATCAATGCCTTTAGCTAGCTACATATAAATATAATATTGTTAAATTCAGAGTTAACCGTGGTATGATATGTTAGTGGCGATGCGGGTTAGCGTTTCAGTGTGTTAACGGCATTGGCTAATGAGCTGCACCTCTGAAAACGCGGTGTGCACAGCGTTTAACAAAGAGGAAGAGGTTTAACAATGGCGCCGTTGGTTGTTGAATGGGTCGTCAGTTTCTAGCGCATTTCGCCATCATTTACGGTGTAATAGCTGAAAAGTTAGTAAAAGCAAGGAACTAATAAAAATATTTACAACCGAATAGTCACTCAAAATACTTCAATGAATTGGTATTAAACTTTCAGCAATCCTTTTAATTTTTCTTTGATATAATATTTAGGAGCTGCACATGTTCTAAATTCCTTTAAGGAATTGTTTTAAAATTTAATTTAAATTTAACGGAATTTATAGTATCCATTTCTTACAGATAATAAGTACACTGAAAAATATATAATGATCAAGTCGAATATTGCCACCTATCTTTCCCTCCCACAAAAAAATTAATCCGGACTTAATTGTCAATTCGCCATTTTAATTGCATTGGGGTAGTTGGGATAGCTGAAAATCAAAATGTCGATTACAGGATGGCGGGTATTGGCATACGGGATATTACGTGTTAAACAAGGTTTGTGTAATCAGCATGTTATCAGCAGCTACGTTCCTTATAAATAAGGAAACTAATAAATCATGAATTTTTAGTTGAATTAAAAATTCAAAATTTAATGCAGTATCATCACGTGACCTTCATTATCCGGGAGTATTAAAACCTCACTGGAACGTGAACCGTCAGTTGACCTTTGAAGGTTTTCAGGCTCCTTCCCCTTGCCATGTAAAATAGTAGGCCACAACAAAGGGAAGTTTCTTACTCGCATTTATGATATTTCTACAGGTGTGCCAAGCTTATTATTTTAAAAATAGTGTCTTGTCGTTCATGTGTCCTTGCAGAATTACTCATCATGAAGTCAAGATTTTAAATCACAACTTATTTCTGGAGATCTGGAAGTGTGAACTTTACTACAGGCCGTTCGTTTCTTCTACTTCTGTGGTCGGCACTTTGAATTACCGTTGGTCATTTTCCAAATAACTCTACCTCGAGTTCCCGGAGCAGATACCGTCATATTGTCTTCTCGGAGCCAGTAATAAATTCAAATTAAAAGCCCTTAAACGTCTGCGAAAGGTAATAAATTCTCTACACGAAAATAACCGCTTTCAACCGCCGAGTCCTCTGGAGCCAGAGTAAATCTAACTCCAGTTTGCGAGCAGTAACTCTAACACCAGCTTGAGGGGTCTACTCTTTGTGACAATTATTGACACCAGTATTTGGAGCAATTCATTTCGAACATACCTAGTGTTCGAAGGAACGAAAATAAGATATTGTTTTTTAAAATTTCTTGAAACAGTAGATCGATGAAGAATTAATTTCTACTTGTTGCACTAGGTCGAAAATTGGAGAATTGCTTGTATGTCCAATTCTACTATACGGATGAATACTAATGAATATAAATCTGCGGTGTATCCGCTCTAATAAAGTGGACCCCTCGGGGGTGTGAACATATTAATGAAAGAATATTGAACTGTCAACCACTCGCTATCTCCGTCCTAGATCCATAATTACATATAGAACGAAACAATTTTGATCCGCTCCTGGCTTTCGATGCTATCTCAGCGACAAGAGTAAACGACCCGAATCAACTTTATACCCAATATCTTTTATAATAATCAAATCAGTCAGCATATTCAGTTCATTAAAATTTCTGTTTTAACAGCTTTATCTAAATGGTATCCAAAATTTAAAGTTTAATTATATACCGGTATTAGACGAAACTGTACTTTAAATGCGTTGGGAAAATGCCTGCGGGAATTCAATCACAGTTGATATAAAATTTGTACATTATGCATTCATTACCGTAGATTTCGTGTGTTTCTGTCTCCTCTCGCTGGTTTGGTCTTATGCTTATTGTCGGTGCACTTGCACCACTAAACTAGCACCCCTGAGGGGGTGCGGAAATGTACTTAACTAAAGTTCGTTTGGTGCACTTGCACTGATAAACTCATCAGTTAACTAAAGCACCCTGAGGGTCTTAAGCCGATTAACAAAATCCCACCCCCCCTCAACTATGAGACAAACAACATCCCCCCAAAAACACAATAACAAGACACGTATATATAAACACGACCACAGTACAAGTGACAGTGACAGTGCAGTGAGGATGCCCAAAAAGCATCCAAAGTGCCAAAAGTGACTAACACCGCTACTGAAGATGGCTAGCAGCCGAAACCGATCTAGCAAAAGACCAAACCAGCGAGAGGAGACAGAAACACACGAAATCTACGGTATTCCAACCCCTCGCAGGCCACAAAGCAGGTATTCTAAACTAATTTATAATAGTGCGTCCGTCAATTGGATTTTGTTTGAGCCTGTAGACATCACAGTGGGGGTGGGACGATGGCCGTAAAATGTGCGGGGCCGTGAACGCTGTTGCACTTCAGTTTTATTCGAGTCCTAATCACGTCCCACTTCTAAAATTAGTCAAGTCCGTACTGGAATAGTGTTGATTCGGTTCCGACTGGGGCCTGCGGGAGCTTTAGTTAACTGTGCAACTTGTAAATAAATTCCCAACGCTCCGGTAAACATTCTACCTCCCATGTACTTTTCCCTTCGCAGCGACGCTTTCGACATTGGGGGCGTTGCACGAATCTGAGGATCCTTAACATTCCTACGCTCATTGCTGTCACATCCATACGGTCAGCTCTACATAATTTCTGAACGCTCAATAGCTGATCAATTGTGTTGGTAATACTGAGGCGAGTAAATACGTGTATGACGCGGCAGATTAATGACGCTCGACTGATGAATGAAGTAATCCGATTCGGCACTAATTGGTTTTCCGAACAGCCGACCGCGACGACTTCTCTTAACGTGAATTATCGGAAGATCGTTCTTTCTGACTGTTATTATTTTTACTGCCGTAATTGCAGTTCCGTTTGTCTATTGACGTTTTCAATTCGGTTGTTCAATTAATAGAGACAAATTTTGTCCTCCCAAGATAAGCTTCGGGGACAAACTTGGAGACACAAATTATTGCAATAAATTGGTGCGATTCTGATGTACAAGGACCAAAACATTCAAAATACCTATATTCTACCTTTTATTACTGGGGCTTTCTTGGGTAAAAAAATCTGTTCTTTTTAATTGATTTTTAAAGTTACAACATTTTTGTTATTGTATCCAGTGACAGGACTCAATCACTCACTGAACTCCTGACGGGAGAAGCCGCCCAATGATGGTACCCCCGCTCCTGCCCTTGCTCACGTGACAAGGAGGTCGTTTTAGCCTTCTCAGTTTCATGAGCACTCAAGTGACTTGAGTTCTCTGCAATTCAAAATCCTCAAGCCAACCGCCTTTTGCCTCAATATTTCGAACTCATGTTGTATTCAGGGGCTTGAAAAACAGCAGGCTTGGGTCGATCTCGCTGCTCCACTCGTAATATAAGTCCAGAGTCGTATTTTTGAAATATGCGACGATGTTTGTTATTCTTGGGAATGGTCAGAGGCCAGCTTCGGGCGTAATACGTAGCGTGCGCTGACACCTATAACTGTCGCAGCTTGTAACTGCCGTCACGATGCTCTCCAAATTCATTAATCACTCTGAGTGGCTCATAACACGTAAAAATAAATCATACATGCAATTGTATTTATCCACCGTTTTATTGGATCATATATATGTGTATATATATATATATATATATATATATATATATATATAAAACCTGGAATATGGTCAACATTTTTGAAATTGCATTTTCCTTATGGTAGATATAGTTTGAGCCGAGTAAAATAAGAAGTCACCCGAAAAATCATTGACGATGAAATATAGCAACACGATATAGGGTCCTAAATAAGATGCGTGCGTACGTGAAGAAACATATTGTTTCGATAGATAAAATTCCGTTTAAAAATTATTACCATATTAGGATGGCTACGAATGTTTTGATTATAATTCTGAGGATGCGCTGTTTCCTCTCGCTGATTTGGCCTTGTGCTAGACCGGATTCAGCTTCTCGCCATCTTCACCTCTTGGCGCTTAAGTCTGTTGGTTGTGCGTTCTGTTTGCACTGTAACTAATTGAGATATTGATTTTGATATTTATTGCTCACTTCTGGTTTTGCAGGGTTTCGGGACTTCACGAAGTCCGGACTGAGCGTGGGCGAGAAGGCGTCATTCTGGATCTACGGGAAGGTGGCATCTCTGTCAAGGAAATGGTTCACCCACTGTTTCCTGTTCTTTGTTGTGGCCGGCTACTCCCTGCTGGGCGGCCTCGCTTTCCACTATATTGAGGGACGCGCCGAGGCGAAGCACGTCGCCGACATATACCGCAACAGGAATGAGGTCCTGCTCCAAATCAGGCAGGTATATTGGTCCCGAATCATATACTTATTCGGCATCCCCGCCGCTCTGCTATTATTTCCATTTTTATAACACTCCGTTTTTATATCGAAATTAAGTTATTCTTAAGTTTTTGTTATTCTGAAGTATAGTGAGGGACACTGTTTGTAGTGCGAGCGGGATATTCGCGTAAATAAATTAGCTAGAATACAATGCCGAAAAGTAGAACAAGCGAGAAAGACCAAATATCAATCACAAGGTTTTTATTTCATATCGAATATTCTTATTTAGTAAACTGATGTCGTTGAGAGAATATAAAATATGTTTTACCGTCTGGTATGAAAACTGATTAAGGCTCTTTATGAACGTTTAAAGTACTAGTGGTATTTTCGCTAGTCATAAAAATACTTCACGAAATTGTTCTTGAACCACGAAAAAAGTAGTTGGTTTAATTACTATAATACTCGACGTGAAAATTAAATGGATGGCATTTAAAAAACAAATTTGGATTTTCAGTTTGAAGTTAATTCGAGTAAAAATTCCATATTCCGAACTTAAACACTCACGCCGAGTAGTGGTAGAAGAACACGGAATGGTCTCAAAATCAATAATAAATGAATACTTCAGAGTTGTTTAAATGCCGTTTTCTTATTTTTCTTCTTAATATTCAGAAAAATGTTGGTAATACAAACTGCGCTGTCACTCAATTGTTACTTTCAATTGTGAATTTTTCCATGGAATGTAACCTCTGTGCCGTAATACCGTCCAAATATAGATTAATTACTGTGCCTGATATTATGGTGGGATAATTTGCTCCCCTCGGGAGACGTCTAAAATCTTAGGTTCACTCGTGGAGCACTGTAGGCGGGTCTACAGTCGGCAGTAGCAGTGCAGAGAGGATGCCCATGCGGTAAGCGACAAGGTTACGCGCCTCACTAATTTACCGACCGGTCTCTAGCGCAGGACCAGATCAGCGACTGGGGACAGAAGTGAAACCATGGGAAAGTGTGGGAAATTCGTGGGGGAATGAGAGCTTCGAGAGTAATACACCGGCGACTGCGAGGTGCGGACAATTTGAAACGAAAAAAGTACGGAGGTGGTTGTCCTGGACGCGGGAGAAAATAAAACGAGGATAAATGGCCGGGTGAATGTAGTGCCGGGTGTTGACTTGACTAACGCAAATCCACCTGTCCGTCCAGGCCGTGAGTGGCAACGCTCTCCCATGCCAAGTCCGCACTGCTTTTTCCAAATGAGAATGCCTCCGGCCCCTATCTGAAATAGACCGCGCCGGCGACGTTGACTGCCCGATTTCGACCGGATAATGACACATCAAAGAGAATGGCGTCGCCACGAACGGGGTTTTCTTGGAAATGTAATTAAGGTAACGGCAGCGGGTATATGAAATGTCTCGAGGTCGCCTCGGAAGTTCCGGGATTTAAGGGAGGCGTATGAATCACTTTTACACGAACGTAAAATTAATTTAAACCCTCAACGCCCATTTAATACGTGCATCCTGTTGATCTTTAATAATACAATATTTTAAAAATTGGAACGGAACGGAAACTGTTGATTCCTATTTAAAATTCAAAAGTTAATATAACTTAATAAATTAATAGCTCTAATATTGATCGAAATCAATGCTCCCTATATAATCAAATAATGTTTATATTGTAGTCGAAAAACCCCTTTCCTTTATGCCTTTGCGCCGGTATGATTTATCGGATGCTTATACGTAAATGTACTGACATGTGGGGATATGAATATCTTCAGTCTTTGCTGCTAATCCTTAGACTTAGAGACCAGATACCCCTTAACATCCGAAGTGAATATTACAAGTGGCCGATATATTTGGAAGGGGCTTACTACCCTTCTCTAAATGGAGATTATATTCTGCCGTTGTTACCACCATGCTTCGCATTATTCTTATTAATAATTATTTATACCCCGGACCTTGTATCTAATTGTATTTACAATGTAAACCTGTAAGTCACAAATATTAAACATGTATATTACAAATATTAAATATGTACATAGGTTTACTATAGCAAGAACTGTAGTATTCAACGAAAGATTATATTTCTCTTATGTATTTATACGTGTATCGTATACTAGTAAAATATGCGCTATGCTTTAGATTTAATGTAGAGTTTATTCCTTATTTCTTGCAGTTTGTTATATACGCAGTATTTTTAAAACAATCCGTTCGTAACTTGCGGTCCATGTAAACTTCCCGACTACCACCGGAACATTGCTATTTAGGATTGCTACCTGTTCGGCCTCCCCTCGATATGGCTGGTCTCTACGTGACCAGAAATACTAAATCGAGAACGTCAATAAGGACAAAATCAATCGAATTGCGATATTCTGAAACGCAGAATTATCCATAAGCGTTCTTTGTCTCTACACGCTCGTTTCGTCTTAAGCTAGCCAGTTATCAGTTTCTCGCTATTAAATCTCAAGAACTACTTATAAAAGTGAGGGTTCCAACAATTGCAGGAGTGACGACTAAAATGAAATTTTTTTTACATTCCACACGGCGAAAAGTTAAGCTAAACGAACACGACGTTGAAGCGTTGCGGGTTTAGTATCCCGTTTCGCCGTAATATACATCGCGTCGCTAGATAACAGAAGGAAATGCTGAGGAAATTCTTTCGAGAGTTGCCAATAGAATTGTTCATGTCAGTAACAATGTAATCTTTGATAGTGTGGGTACCTTACTATACTATAGTAAGGATGGGATGGAGATTATAGTAGTATGGGATGCTACTGACTATGGCGAGAAGCCGAAATCGGTTTAGTTTAATGAAACCAATATACTTTTTTTAAATTATACGTTACTGAAACATCCCCTTGCACCACCTATTGTTATACGTCAATTGAAAGTTAGATATGAATTAATATACCGAACACAGAGATTTTGGGACCTTATTTTCGTGAGTCCGTCAAAACAATAAACGATTCCATCGAAGAACGACGCCATTGTAGTGACATGAATAGAAGAAAGATATTTCTAGTTTAATATACCTGTTTTGTGGTCTGCGAGGGATTGGAATACTGTAGGTTCGTGATGTTTCTGTCTCCTCTCGCTTAAGTTAAACCTGTCTCCTCTCTAAAAGCAAAAGTTAAGCTTTTACTTTGCTCTTTTGCTTTTAGAAAAAGACCAAACCAGCGAGAGGAGACAGAAACATCACGAACCTAGAAGATATTTCTCTTTTGAAATCCAGTGTCCTTAACAGATGCTCTGGAAACAAAAGATATAAGTTGTAAACCTAAGCCATTATTCGAATTTTGGTCCTTTCAACGGTGTTCTAGGGAGGGCTCGCAAACGATGATGAATTGTTCGAAATTTGCTCTGAAATTTGTTTGTAACTGAAAGTCAACCAGCATGGGGTCAGCAGGGTCGACACTGAATGTTTCAGTCTGGACTGAAACCGACCCCGAGTTGCAACAGCCTTCCCTTCGCTATCGGACACTGCTGCAACGAAATTTAGACGGGGGCCACCCGGAATGGAATGGAGACGTAAACGTCTGAAATATTAACGACGCGCCCGGCATTAATGAATGCCGGCGTGCGGTGTCTCCTTCGGCCGCACTTTGGCCGCCCGCCAGCTTCGGTGGATACGACCAATTCTGCGTATTCATTAATTATCGGCGCGTTCATTTCGGAATGCGAGTGTCACCGACGCCCCAACATTTTTCCGGGTCTGCTTGCGGATTCGACCCATCCTCAAATATTTCTCATCATTAACGAAAGTTAATGAAATAGTGTTTATTTCAAGTAAGCGTTGCTAATAGTCTTGGGTAAGATGCATAATATATTTCTTACAGAAAGGCTTGTATAAGGAGATACAAAAATACGAGTGTGAATTTGTACAAAGTTTTATTGAAAATATATAAAAAAAAACATTAGCAAAGAGTAACTGTTTATTGTTTAAAAAGGTAAATTTGACATTGCTCACTGTATACGCTTGTTTTACTGGATAGTATCGGGGGGTTCCATTAGCAAAGGGGTTCCGTTCCATTTATGTGTAGCACTAATCGAAGATTTGGGTTTGCCAGAATTTTCGAGACCTGAGCCCGATGGAGGACGAAGCGGACGAGAACCTTTGGATGGGCCAATCTTCGAAGGCCCTGCGCGAATACGAAGCCGTCCTCAAGGAGTACTTCAAAATTGATTCCAACATACTCGCCAAGGGCGACAAACCCGACTGGGACTATTGGAGCTCGGTGTTTTACTGTGGTACAATATACACTACAATAGGTAGGACACCAGTTCTCAATTATATAAATAAGAAATATAAACTGCTCAGGTATGCATTTTTGAACTATTTCTGACAGGTGTATTGAAATATCATAACATTTTCACTAGCTAAAGGTTCCATCACAGCTCTGGTGATTGGAAAGGAGGATCCTGTAAAATATTAAAAATGTTACGAGTGGAATAATTTTTCGTTCACTTTACTTATTTTTATTGGATTGAATAATACAATTTGAATCTGATTTGCTGCAGTGTTTACTGACTTTCAGAGTGAGCTCTAACAAAATCAAAATTAATCAGGTTACAAGTAAATCAGTTTGCCCTATATTTGCTCTGCGTTTAACACGACAGCGCCGGGGCATTAATAGGAATACAGAATAAACAATTCCATTTGTGTTACTACTCGGTTCACTCGGTTTAACATGGGACTCAATTATATGAATTCAATTATACCGCATTTGGTTAATTAAACTCGACCACCGTGAGACTTCGTAATGATATCCCACTATTATATTGTTTGTGTAAAATATCGCGATATTTTTCACATTTTTATATTTTTCATATTAGAAGACATTCCTATTAGTGAAATTCCTCCAATAATTCAATTTATGGAAGTGTAGTTCGCAAATAAAACTATGGCCATAAAAATCAAATTACATCATTCTACGCACGTACAAAAATCTGTCAAGAATATTTGTTACGGTCGTTTGGAATATTCTGATAATGATAAAATTTGTAATACCAGACACTGACTTTTTTCTAGTCTACAGAATTGGAACCGAATTTTAATAGCCCAAGTTCAAATATACAGCGAAGCTACAGGCAGAAGTTCTAGGGGTCGAGGTGGCCACAACTTCTATTACTGTTTTTATTTAAATAATGTTACTTCATGAAGTTACTAGTTTCCCGGGGAGCGAAAAGGGCCTTTTTTCATTAAATTAACTCTCTAGAACATTGGGACGCAGGGAGAATGGCTGAATAATTCACCTTGGTAGGGTTAGGCGGTAAATCAGCGGACGATGAGCCACTACAACCACCGCGAAATTAAACCAAGAATCGGGGACATAACATTTACAACGAAGTAACCGGTATTGTATACGCCTTTCTCAAACTGGGACTACGGGTGTCCGAATAAGGACAGAAAGATTTAATGGTCATATTCTGAAACACGGAATTCTCCACAGGCGTTTTTGGCTTCCACTCGCCCGTTTGGTCTTGCGGTAGACCGTTATCAGTTTCCAGCCATTAGAACTCGAAAGCTACTTTGCTAGAAATTGAGGGTTCCTGCAATTGCAGGAGTGACGACTATCCTAAACATTTTATTACATTCTGCACGGCGAAAAGTAAGTTAAACGAACACGACGTTGAAGCGTTGCGGATTTAGTATGCCCTTTCGCCTTAATAGACATCACGTCGCTGGATAACAGAAGGAAATTATGACAAAATTCTTTCCACTAATTTTGAATGGAATCGTTCATGGCAGTAACAGTCTAATCCTTGAAATTGTGTGTACCTTACTATATTATAGATGGGATGCTACTGACTATGACGAGAACCCGAAATCGCTCTAGTTTAATGAGACCCGTCTTTAAAATATTTTATTTAATTATACGTTATTGAAATAGTCGTTTGCACCACCGATTGTTATATATTCAATTGAAAATGACATGTGAATTAACTTAAATCAGGGGGATAATAAATTTACAACGAAATAACCGGGCTTTTAGAAGCCGGTTCTCAAACTGGAGTGATGAAGAATCCGGCGAAGAAAACAAGACCCCATATGAAAACGTCAACCCTTTGCCCGCCTGTGACGAGATGGGTTCTTCATTAAAATGTATGAGGAATGAAATATTAAGCTGACGGAACGAATAACGCCCGGTTATTTTCTGCAAACCAGCGTACGTTTCAATACAGAATAATTTAAATCATTAGCCGTAAAAAAATGGAGGGTTTCGGTTACTGGTGAAAACAACAGAATGGCGTCCGGTCCAATAAATGGTTTTCATTAAACTTCAACGATGCAGAATTTAGAAAAAAATCCCAACAATATCAGAATAATGAACCATAATAATACCTATGTCTGGGAAATACCAGTATCTGCCAATACAAGTACTTATAAATTGCTACTCCTTTGTATACCTAATTGAAATGTTACTATCTTATTTGTATCCTTTATCGTGGTCTACAAATTGTAATGACTGTAGATTTACTTTTCCCTAAATTGGGGGATTGCTGTTCGAAAAATGTCCATCAACTAAGGGACGGTCGTAGATGTCATATAGTCTCGGTCATGAAAATGCCCAATCGCTGCTGTTCTCGAGCTATTCAAAATTAACTCCCCGCCAATCGCTGATGGCTTATTAACTAGAAACAGACTATTTATTCTTTGGTGAGCTTATTTCTTGTTAGACATGGCCACCCAGACTCTCTCTCTCCCCTCCCCCATTTTTATATAAATTCAGCCTGGATATTCATCCAATTTATTGTCATGAATTTAAATTTTCCGGTTTCGTATAGCGTACTACTGTATTTATTTCGCCGAATCGCTCGTTGTCGGTTGCACTAGTGGTGTCGTTAAATGCCACCGGAGCTATGACTAAGCTCAAAATGTTTTTATGTATTAATATTTAATAAAAAAAAAAAAAATAAATAAGGCCATACAAGGCGCTTTCGTGCGCTGCAGCTATGAGCTGTGGACTCGTTTGTGTGTGGTGGCGGGGAGGGGGTTTTGACACACAAGCGTGAGCCGTTCAACTCGAGAGCCAAGTCGGTCATTATCTCTTATCTGCCCGCTTTGCATTTATTATAGCACGCGATCATTCACAGACACACACAAACTTACTCGAAGCGACTCCGTGATTTAAAGGGAGGAACAACCTTATAGATCAGCCGTCAAACTTGTACGTGTGAGCAATGTTTTTCTGCCAGCGGACTATAATGCGGACATTTAATCACATTTGATACTGATCATCATAAGCGATGGAACCGATACAGTCGGTATAAACTCGTGCGAACGCTTGTGGGTGTCACGACAGTGGTTTCCCATTAGGGCTGACACATTTCGGACATCTCACTGACGGTCTATTTCCTCACTGACTCACAGAGCTTTTTTCATTCTAGTCTTCCTCTGGTTTTAAAACTTCGGTGAGATGAAAACACAAGTCTTGTTTATTTTCACCCGTGGCCAGAGTAATGCCTGTAAAACCTGGTAATACTGAAACCAAGAACGCCTTCCACAACCGACGGACGGGCATCGGTATTTCAGTTTACTCTTCTCTTTAAAATATTTTTTAATACGTATTAATATTTTGTGTATTTTGGGCACAAACACAATTCTGTAATAAATTAAAGATATCGAGTGCGTATCTATGTATAAATATTATCTATGTATCTGACGTTAGTAATCCCTTGCTCTTCCGTATAATATTTTGAGAGTGAGAATTATTTTATTTAAGAACGCATAGTTGGCACCTTTTCCCACCACTTTTGTTCCTCTTGCTTGCCCTCTACGCTGAATATTAAGTAAGAAACCTAATCTCCATCTTGTATGCGCTAGATATTTTGCGTTTATAGCTTTGTAGGAAACTGCACAATTCGTGTCGAAACGAGGATTTCAAAATGACGTTTCATTACAGAAAATTGTGTCAAATCCTAAATTTGTTGAATTCATCGTTCCGTTGCGTTATTGGTACGTGATAATTGGTTCCAACATACTAGTCAGCTGAAATATGTTACAATAACTATGATATTTTTCGAATGCTATGTGAGATTTTCGGGTTCCACAGGCTTCCTTGGTCTGACATTATACTGAAACCGGCAAACGTTCATGAGTACATTAAACTCATTAAATGTATTTAGATAATAGAGTAAACTCATACTAAAACTGTTTTATAGATACGAATATGCATACCTTCTCGAGTTGTGATTCTTCTCTCACAGCTCGTGGGTTTGATCTTTTGTAAAAGTGCTAACCAACCAACTGATGAAAAGCTAATGAAGATTGAGCGCAGCTTAAACCTATCGAAACGCCTTTAAGGTTTAGTAAAACATCGAATCAGTAAGGCAGAAAACCACAGGAACTATGGTATTCCAAACGCACTAAACACATGTTCAAAATTAATATATTAACTTTAGAAAAATTAAAAATAGTTTCTAAAAAGGCCTGCTTTTGAACTCGGTTATGGAAATCTGGCGAATAAGTTTTCGCTAGCACCGTTGTTGGCAGGCGTCAAAAATTCAACCTGAATACCTTTGGCCGGCCAGCCTTTAGCCAGGTCCAATCTACTTATCACCTGCCCGTCAAAATTCTCATCACTCGCTATTTTCAGATACGTAATTTAACTCATGAAACTATTTGGCAGTAATTCTTTCAGTATTTATTTTTGCTTCCTGATTGACAGCTCAGGGGTATGGCACACATACAACTATTATTAAAAAAATAACTAATTAATCATTTCTTTGTAAAATCTGGTACAAAGCTTAATGGTGCAAAAGCTGTTCACGTATTATAGAATAATACGGAGGCGGAAACCTGGGAAGATAAACCCAATTCACGTTAATTAGTAACCTAATTCCATGCGACTATTCCCGTTCGTGCAAAAATGAATAGGCTAGGCGTAATAATTATACCTATTATTTGAACGGAAAATACCTTTCTGGGACTGAATATACATACATATTCAGCCCCATTTGGGCCGTATTCCACCGAGTACAATTGGCACTCTTAATTTTATTTGTTGAACTAACAAACTAGGAAATTACTAACATACACTTCATTTTTAAACACTAACAGGGTAAACAGCCACTTCATCAGCTGCTAGCCGATCGTCCGCCCTCGCCCGTTATTGGCACATCGTTAACGATGTTTACACGAAAATAGGACCCCTATTGAAAACTAGGGGGGGCGCATTTAATCCGCAGTATCCCGGAATTCCGTATTAACGTTTAGTTTCGTTTGCACAACTGTCCGAAATAAATCCAGATTCAACAATAGACAGCTGTTGACAGTTTCGGAACAGGGGGAGGTTAGGGCCGATTTGAGTAGGTCCCGTTGAAAAATGTATAAATAGTCGAGTGTTGATTCAGCCATGGCGCCAGACTGTTTGCCAAACCGGGCTCGCATGAATATGAAACAAATTATCAAAGTTCGGTAAGAAAACAATTGCTGCATTCAATTCGGTTTCTTCCTCAAGAAATGTTGTGAAATTATGAGGCCGCCGCAATCAATATCAGTTGCGAGATGGGGGGTAAATAATGAGTGCCGGGGGAGTTAGAGGGGAGCGGCAAGAAAGTAATTAAGGGAAATTCCGGCGACAGAGGCGATTAGGATTCTAACACACTTCTAGTGACACACCGAGGATTCGAAACCGGCGAGATTCAGGACCGAATAATGCGACAGCGGCATGGCGACCGCGAGTTAATTGCAATATTAATTATAAATATATCGCCCGAAATGAATCACGCGAAATATTATTATATGTTTAAAGCATACAGTCTTTTATTTTAGCGACAGAGGAAACATGTAGGATAAATGCGATTATAGTTGTTGTACATGAAGGTTTTAGAACGGAACAAAAGTTCGTGACTCCGGCAAATAATCTTGCAATATAAACCAAAATGTTGTGGGCGAGCAATTAGATATTTGTTTGTTTTACCCGTCAGAAAGGCTTAAATACAAAACTAATTACTCGCGATAACTAAAGACCGGGATAAAAAGTTATGACTAGGCTCTGCAGAACGCACGATCCATTTTTGGTTTAATGGATATTTTTGTTGGGTGTGAATCATCACTGGCAACGTTTTGGTGACCTAAAATATCGCGTAACGCCCTATCCTGAAAAACTGGTTCATCCCGGGACTGAGACCTCATATCTGGGCATTCATTAAACGCCTATATACAATTATGTTCGATTGCTCACTTCTACATAACAGTCAATTCAACTGCAATAAGTGAGCGTACTGCACTTTGCTACATTCTCTTATTTAATCAATTACAAAGGATACCGGTAATCACTAGTAATTTTGGAATATTCCTTCAATTACTCCTTTCGCAGTGTCTACTCTCATTATAAGTTGGCATACAGCCACCTGTACTTGGGACGGTTTTGTAACTGCGCCTTGTTACTGAGAAGCCGTTGCACAAACTACCGGTCTGATTTCCAGCGAGTGTAATCGAGCTTTCATGAGTTGTAATGACTAATTGAACGAAATTTCGTTCGTTCATAAATTATAGCATCGGTACTGTTCTGGGTTCTATGATGGATTATTTTGCCAAATCGCAATTTTTTGATAAACAATTTGAGCACGCAAAAAAAAGCGCACCTTCCTAGTCCCATTACCTTTTCTACGAGTGTAAATATTCCAAACCTGGGACGACTACATCTGATTTCCTAATGTCTTAATACTCTGGCTGCGGAAGGAAATGGTCCCGAAAACTACATAAAATTTACAAGCCATAACGCTCTGTGCACTTCCATTCGCTGACTTCCAACCGTCTTTTACCTCCGGCACAACTTGCAAGCAGGAATATTACACCGGAGGGAGGGCACAATTTGAGCCCCGTTATCGTTTCGGCTCGAGAGGAGATAAAATAGTAGGGCCGACAGGGGGATGAAATTGGCGCGAGAGAATAATGAAGTTGAGGCCCCCTGTAGGTTCGGCTCTCAGACCAACTGAAATAACCTTGGCCTCCCCCTGCGGTTCGCACCCGTAACCCTTTTTCGTTGCTTTTCGTTAGTGATGAAAAAATCATTCATTTCCCAACTAAAAATCTGACACCCAACATGTTTCAAATGCATTTTCAATGCATGCATGCGATATATTTAGCTTCTCTGCTATATCTCGTGTTGTACTATGGCGATCGGCATCGATTATGGGCTTCATTTAGTCGTTATCCTCAACTGGACGGCTCCTCTGAGTGAAAAATCGCCCGAACGAAATTTAGTAAAGCCGTGTGGATACTGACGTTCTTTTAAGGTTACATCACCAGACAGCATATAACTCTTTCTGAGCTTGCGATCCATTTCTACATTCACGAAAATAAAAACGCAAAATATGACGATAATGTTCGTTTATATACACAATTATTATACTGGATCGTTTTCACCACATCGGGATACATACCTGGTACACGAAATGCCCGAGACACAAAATCTATGCTCTCTGAACTAAATAAAATATTGTCCTTAGCTGTTTTTCGTTTTAGGAATAGAGTAGCCGTAAATGTCACGATCTATTAATAAACTTGGGCTCGGACTGAGCTCTCGTATACGGATATTTTATGAGCAACGAAAATATATAAGACAAGGTTTCTACCATCAACTAGGCGCAAACATGCGCTGCCAGTGGAAGAGATATTAATTCCGCATGAACACCGGCACAATTAATTAATACCACATTGTTTACAAAACAAGTCTATTTAAAAAAAAAACAGGATGTCGTTTAACAAACTGTGGTGTACCGAAAAAAATACAAATAGCGGCTAATTGACTTTGATGGACTATTAAAAACTATCCACATCGCGGTATTGTATTTGTATTTTCAATCCAATGTAGAAAATTATAATAATCCCTAACTTTCTGAACTGTATATTTCCTTCAATGATTATCATTCCTAAAGTTAAAGAGTAACTAAATGTTTACTGTTGCATTTAGGCTTTATTAATACTTTATTAATAAATAATGTTTTGCAGTCCTAATTTGCCGCCTTACATGTACATTAGGATTCCTTAAATCCAGTTGATGGTATGAGATACGGCTGAGTTTAGCCAATAAAACAGGAATGATCACCTTTTAGGATTCGAGAATGGATTTGAAAACTACCGAACGCCTGGAAAGAGCGTTTAGTGCGACCTATCAAATTCTATGACTTTATATTCATTGTCATTGTTTTTAAATCTCTTGAAAACATTTCACAATTGTTTCCAAGTAATCAACACACCTTTGAATCCTAATACTGAAAAAGATACTAGAAAGATATAAGGGAAATTATAAAAATGGGTTAAATCGTTTTTCTTTAAGCGATTGGAGTGTCGTTTAGATTTGCAGCAGGATTTCGCCTTTCGCACGAGTAGCAACTGATAAGCTAATGATCACTGCAAAGTACATGAACCACAAAGTGTACCTAGTTCTCCCTCCAACCGTAATGACATGGTTGCACCCATTAAAATCATAATTAGTACATAGGTTTTTATGGTGCGAAACGCTTCACATTTTTTATATTTCAAACATAAAAACTGCATCTAACAGTAATTTTTTTAATTCTCGTTAATTATTCATAAAAAATCTATTTTTTGGTTTGAACGGTAGTAGTCCGAGAGGTTTCCTAAACTCGGCAAGTTGTTTTTTATCCATTGGAATAGTAGAAACTTGAATAGTTTCCCTAATAAACATAAACGTGTAATTTAATTTTGGTAGGGTTCATTTTACTGTCCGTTTTAAGTCCATGATTCAACCATGTGTGGCTTCCATTTCAATTCTTATTCCGCTATGATATTGACCAATTCGAATTCATATTAAGCGTATTTCAATTCGCCGTAAATAACATTATCGCAACACTGTGAATACTGGGATCAGAGTGGCAATTGCCTCATAACTGTTTTCGGCCCCCTTACTTTTGCCATATCGGCAAACCCGCAGTACTGCAAAGTAGTGATGGTTTAGTATCTCGTGACGCCTCATGAATACAAGTTGGGAAAATAAATTAATAGTTGTTATTGAGGGTCCTTGTGTACAGACTTATCGCAGGTTCCGATAATATATTTTTTGAAATTATTTTATGTTTTTAATTTTATATATATATATATATATATATATATATATATATATATATATATATATATATATATATGGTATGGAGATGCTGAACTCAACCATTTTAGATTAACAGTTTAAACAATATTTCTTTTTTGTTCATTTTCATTTACGTTAACAATATATACAGCAGGCCCTTACAGTGAGTGATATGACTATTGACACCATAATATTAACTAACTCCATAATATTAATTTCGTCAATAACAATAATTTCGGCAAAAGTAATCACATGCGTTAATGCATAACCTCTGTATTGCATATATGGGGAATTTATATAATTCAATTCCTTAAAACAGTTCGTTTACAGCCGTTTCACGGTTGGAGTACAGTTAGAGCTAAACGGAATGAATCTATGGTCGTATTCTAGCTTTAAGTTATCCAACCACGTTTGATAGATAATGTCACGTAATCTCATCTGCTTTCAGGATTTAAATTTACTAACTTCTGTTAAATGAATTGTACGGTTTCAGAATCAATTTACCCCTTTAAGAGACCTGAATCATATATCTACATTCCGTATTTAATTTCTAATTTCGATTGTGATCTTAACGATTGTGTTTTAATGAGTCTCCTAGAGTTTACGAGTTCCTGTGGCGATCGAAAAATATGGGCCCGCCACCAGAATTGGAATCCCGCTCGGAGCGTTACAACCGCAGTTCGCTTCACCACTATGCAATATTGGACCTCATTCAGAATTCCCCTATCACTCCCTATGCCTGAATACAGGAGTTGTGATTTGAATCCGACATCGCTTGATCAGAGCTGACCAGTTCAAATTCCTGCGGTGGACCGAATTTTCCGTCAATCGCAATTTTTTAACCGATCACGAGTGGAGCTTGTACAATTCTAGGAAATAAATATAATATAATATTCTTTCAAGGACATTACCACACGTTTTAGAATCCCTTTAGCGTAAATGTACCACAACGCTTTCATTTCAAGAGCACAACGATAAAAATAAGCGTTTCAGTATTCGAAGAGCTAAATATCTGGAAAATGTCTCGGAAGAATTATATATACATATCATTATGTAAATGCGTTCTCCGCGTCCAGAAGCTAATAGATCCGTACAGATACCCTAGAAGTAGGTACCGGTAGCGGTTTATGTGTCTTAGGAAACCGAATTGCTTAATTTGCTTTATTTTATGATCCTAACGGAGAATGTCTTGGGAGGGGGGAGGGGGGGGAGGTGAAGGGTAGCTGCGAAACAGTGCCCTCTTATCTCTGTTTGTCCACGCTTTAATGCGGTCCCTGTATAGCGATATCACTCGCTGGCTAATAACTTTGGCCCGGGGTGTTTGCCCTAACAAAATCCCATAAACCGTTTAATTCCCGACAGTGTGCGTCCACAGATAAACTGACCTCAACCTCCCTGAACAAAAACCATCATTTGTAGCGATCGATCAGAACTTATAAAAACTTTCAGTTTTAAACGCATAGAATTCGAAACTGATATTTGTCCAACTCATTAATGTTTAATACAGGTTTAGTAACTGTATAGCTTTTTCCATGTATTCTTTCATTTTCTGTACATATGATATAGTGATTCCATTTCCTGCCTCTGTAAAACTCTTCATGAAACAACTTTTCAAATACCGTACCTTCTATGGTAGCAACATTCCTTTTTACTTTCATTTATTGGTTTGCCTGTTAAGAGCATTTTTAGTGTAACATTACCTGTGTTACATTAAATTCTGACCTTGGTCATGTACTATTTTTGGAAAGCGTTTTGGTACATACTTTCTTCATATTACAATTTCTTATCAAGAAGTGGGCTATACAGCTTTCAGATTTTTATTCAGTAGTTTTCAATTAATATTAGAACATGTTTACATACGTCAGCTGTTGAAAAAGCTCGATGTCAGAACTAGCACTACCTTGCTATTGAAAACGTTTTCTGGAATAGGACCAAATAAGACAGAGAAGGCAGAGAATCACACGAATCGGTTTCGTAAGAAGAAGTAATTAAAATGAGTTATCCTTTCATTATACAACTGGGTCTACTACTGTTCTTACTCAGATATAGGTACAGATCGTCCTAAAAAACCTTGACGATTCTGTCCAGTCATTTAATTAGAGGCTTTCTTGCTCATTCTGAACTTCATCGCGATAAACAAGCGTGTAGGTTTTCTCATCTAATACTGCCTGTATTACACACAGACTAAGAAACTTTCTTGAATTGAAGGCAGGGAATGTCCTTAGTCATCTGGGGGGGGGGAGGAGATGTCTTCAGGGACTGTACTCTTCTCGAGTATCAAATGATTCAATTTTCAGTTATTTAAAGACAGCGCCGAATAAAGTCTTCGACGGAAGTTTCCCTCTTCTTCAATCTCGATATCATTAATTTCCTCTTTAGAGTTATTCAAGATCAAAATTGCCGAAATTGTATTGGTCGGAAACAAAGTCGTACCACGGCAAAAAGGGAGGAAGTAATTACTCTTTACATGGCCCTTGCTTGAACGTTTCTTTGAATTTGGCGACTCTAATATAATGGCCAACTCATCATAATTTGCGCTAAAGTTGGAACAATAAGATTCATTTCAATCATTACTTTTGCACGAATAATTCGAGATATTATTGTCATTTATGTATCACGTTTGAAAGAAGAAGTAGCCCGTCTGCAGTTGCGTCACGCTGTTTCACGGAGTGTAGTTACCCCTCTATTAAGTCTAAGCTGCAGAGTAGGATCATAAATAATAATTAAATGGCTGAATTTTGTTTAATAAAATTTAACGTTATATTAATTTTTAAAACAGAATTATAAGTGTCCTACTGGAACATTTGATTTTACGATGAATTTTGATAATACTTCTATGGAACCAATTTGCGTAAGTCGGAAAAACATTAAATATGTGCGGAATCGATTTCCTGTTATACCCTGCTAGCATAATCGAACCAGATCGTAATTGTTGTGAGTCAATATAGAGTAACTATAGCAGTTGAAATGAAATTGAAGACACTTCAAGTGAACTTACATTTGGCATACATGTATACTTGTACCATATGTTCTTGATGTAATGTATGATGTGTTCCAAAATCCAAGGGGAATCTGTCTTTCGATGAATGTATACATGTTATTCAGCATAATATACATAGATATTATAACATAGCCTTTCTGTGTTTGTATCGATCGGTGGATGAAACATTGTAATTGTCGGTCGGTGCGGGACTCGATCGCTCTCGGCTTTCACCATAATCAATATATGCAAAACTAATTCGATACGCTCGTCTGCGTAATATTAATATGCATACGTTTTTTTCTTCATTCATATACATGAAACCCACATTAACAGCTCTTGAAAATTGTATCAATCACCTTTAATGCTTAAGCTCTGTTGTTGGTATAAGCATCATTTCATTATCAATCACTCGCTTCGAAGTTTTCCCTCAATTGTGAATGTTAATGTCCAGATACCTGAAAAATCTTCAGCGCGGAGCTATTGTAACTATATCTCTCTTGGGATCTTCTGTCTCCGCTCGCTGATTTATTTCTACGCTAGACCGGTTTCGGCGTCTCACCATTTTCAGTAGAAGCCCGTCAGTAAATCACGGATGCTGGTTAAGGATGTTCGAATTTGGAAGTGTATAATACCTCCCCCCTGATGAAGTGCAGGTGCGCTGATCGGTGCGATAATTCTGACTCTATTCTGACTTTAGTTGGTCAACAGAGCCCGTTTGGGGATTTAGCAATAGACGAGTATATTTTTTATCAATCGAATAAAACTGTGATTTATTGAACTGCGGACTTGTCGCTCTCACCCTCAAACGGTATAGAAGCAGGGCTCAACAACCTTTTCCTATTGGCTAGTCTACCATATATTAGAACTCCCTGCGGCCTACTGAACTCCACTTTCTGCATTGTTATATTCCCTTATAATATCGTGCATTTGGAAATAACACGGGTTATGACTTAACGAAATAGACCACAATTTGGTCAAGCATTACTTATCCACGTTGCATATTAATCGCAATACTAAAATAGATTTAATTGTTCTCTATTTTTTCCTATTTCCGACTTCCTTCAATAAAGGAGAATAAATGGGAGGGAGATGCCCCCAGTCATACAGGTTTCAGCTTCTTGCTATTCTCATTATTATAGCATTCCGTTACTAATTTACCCTGACTAGTATTGTTAGCCTTGGGAGCCAATGGATGGAACTTTATACACTGTCTCTCATATTAGTATCGAAACTATATCGCTTTTTTGTTCCTCACCCCTTGTCAGTTTCATTCCTTCTGGGATACAATATACAATGTACGGGTACTTGGTACCCTTATCTTAATCTAAATCTTAGTAATTTAATATTTCTATTATTAATTTTATCAATGAATTGCATTCGTATTTTCTACGAATCGAATATTTAACTTTCAAGTCGTAAACATTCATATCTTCTTTCCGGACAGTCTATACTTTTCATAACTCGTCTCTATATCGTAAGCAGGTATAAAAACGGAATTATGCAAATAATTCCAAACTTCCGGGTCCTATTTTGTGCGTGAAACTGTGCCAGTGGAGTGTATTTACGTTAAGTTTGCACTACATAAATATTGCAAAATTCCCAAATGCGCTAAAATCTCGGCCAAACCTAAGGTCGCCTAGTTAAAATTATTGTCACATTCCTAGCCTTTGCCAATGAGTGGGACTGCACATTATAAAAAAAATGCCGCCGCCGTAACCTTCCGCGCAGTAAATAGCTTTCAGCACAATCTTTCTTTTCTTCCGTCGTAAACATAAGTGTCGCGCCACTTAATTAAATCCTCGAACCCATTTAGGAACCCCTTTCCGCAATCGATTTCCGTCTGGATGGGCCCAATATGGCGCCCTTAGAATAATGTCCAATTTCATCACAGGCCGAGGGGAAAAATTCCTTAATGATTTTTAAACATTATATATTCGACCCACCGATCCCAGCGATTGGGTGGATAAAGGTTGATACTATATGCTTGTAACATTGCTTTATTTACCATCCATGAATAGTTTGAGGATATCAGAGCCGTGCTGATACTTGGCGCCTTTACTTTGCATTTTATAAATTATATACATACAAAAATATGTGTGATATATCGATTTTATTCTTGATCTTGAAATTGCTGCGGTTGATAATCCGAACCACCTTTACAGTTGAGTAAGGTTATAGTCAGTCCAACATATAATCCATATAAGTCCATATTTGAAAATTACTTTTTATACACTGTTTTATGATTGTTATTAATAGAAATTATAAATTTTGTCTTTTATTTAGTTTAGAAAACTAAACTTTTCTGATTTTAGTGTTCCTTTAAATCCGGAACGTTTCAATCCCCCGAAAAATCGATCGAGTTTTCAAAAATACAAGAATTGTTACGGGTGATAAAATAGATTTTTATGATAGCATAACCCAGATACTTCCGGCGGGTATTAAAAAATTAAAGAGGACCTATCTTTTTAATATGACATTTGTATGTATGACATTTCTTAAGAAGTCGTATCTTGTTATACATTTATATATTTTCTTATTAGCAAATGATTAAACGTAAGTTTATTATGTTATGTCGTTGAGTTTCTTTCGAAATTAGGGGGGATCCTTTCTGTACTGCCCATCAGAACGTCCATTATACACTACTTTGTTATGATTTGTTTTGTGTCTGTTCGATACAACAATATAAACTGGTGACCAGGTTAGGAAACCATACGATATACAGTCTCGTCGAAAGTAATGTTGTTAAATTATTATTGAAAGCAGTTTAACTGTCCTTCGTGTTAGGTTTATCGCCGGGAGGTTGGTCCTAGACAGGGCCCTGTTTCGGCTTTTGGCCCTTGGCCAGAGCGTACAATACTCGCAGACACTCTTAGTGCTGTCCTCCCATCCACACATTCGGCCAAAACAAATTCACGTAATTGTTTATCCAAGCCCAGTGGAAAATTTTACAGTGCTTTATGGTTATGGTTGTCTCAGCTTCTGTCCAGTATCTCCGGTTCCCCTCTATTCCCTAGATTATACTTGGTATGCCTTCTGACACTTCATCTATGCGCCTCTCATATTTTTATTATTATAGGTGGATTTCAATTTAATATTTTGTAATTTCCAAAATGAAACCTTAGAAGAAACTGTTTGGTGAAAATTTTCAGCTGAAATATAAGCGTGCTTATTATATCATATAAATACTGCAACCTTAGTTTTATTGGCGCCTTTCGACTTTATGCTACCCTTAATTTGCAAAGATATATAAAGAAGATAATAATAAACAAGTGAACAGTAAAATTCATTAAGCAGGAGACATTTCCATTTCAATGTAATTTTATGTATATTTTAAATAAAATTTATATTTTGCGCTTGTAAATCCTTTTGGCCCGACCTCAGAGGTTACCATTTGTACTAGGTGTTTAGTGTAACTTCAATAATGATGTAAATCAGTAATTCTTTTTTGTTTGTTATTCGTACAGACGAATTCGATTATATAAGCGGCTTCCGTGTAGTTTAGAGTTTTTTTGTTTATAACGTCAGAAAATCTAATGTAATCGTGCCAGAAACCAAGAGGAAATATCGATTATTCTGTTTCGGCCTCGATTTCCATGCCGACCAATGAAACCCTTTTAAGTCGCTCCCCAACCCATGAACAGGTTGTTAGTGAGATATAAGATAAACGCCTTATTATTACCAATACACTAAATTCGCAAAATACAACAAATAAACGGGAAACCGGAGTATATATTTCCCGAGAATACATAAATGCTAACAAATAAAGGGGTTAATTATTCCCAGTACTGGGACATCTAATTATTGCTAAGTATAAATATCTCGAGAGGTTGCCGTTTTGGCAGTCAACCTGGATTTCTATTTTCATAGTGAGTGCATTGCTCGCCCCAGAATTGTTTATTTACTCGATGTACTAGGACCATAACTTAAGGAGTAAATTAAATATTTTCTGTCGCCGATATCATACATATTTTCCCACCGGCCGTTTCCAAAAATCGGGATGCCGACTCAAATTTAACGAAACAATTAACCGATCGGTTTATTAAACCGTTATTATGTATTAATACGCGTTACATTGGAAATTAAGAAAATAATGCTTTAAATCAGCACAAGTCGACAACTCGAAGCCACTAGCCAGCAAAACACCACGAAAGAGATACTTTTTTCATCAAAAAAAAGATATATTATTTATACGAAGCTCATAGAAGTTGTAAGAGCTGATAGCCATAAAAATATAACGCATAGAGAAACAAGAGTATTAAAAATACCTCCGGTCTATGCCCTCGACGGTTGATGCAGAGAGTCGAGATGGCGCAACCGGCGCTACCTCTCGCCGAGAAGGCGTACTAATCCGATCGATTTTGCGCAATCTAGTTTTGCCCTATTTTTACAGCCGCAGTCCCGTCTAATTTTACCGGCCGGGAACAGTGTAGTGAGGATGGCCGACGCCGACGATATCGAAGGGTCGACTCCCGAAGAAGTAATAGCGGCGGGGGGCGTTTCTAAAAGCAGGCGGAGCGGGTCTTCCTCCAGGCACGGGCTCAGAAGGAGAAGAGCGAAAGAAGCGGGCGATGTAAGAAGGAGCCAATCGTCGCCGGGACGGATCCGAGACACGTCCTCGTCGGAGATGGAAGAGGCCGACGACGATGACGACACCAGACCTCTCATGAAAAAAAGCACTACTATGCCGGTCACCGAAGACGAACCCGATAAAACTCCCAAACCGGCATTGAGAAGGAGGGCCAGATCCAGGAAAGAAAGCCACGAAAAGGCCGAAGAGATCACCCGTCAGGAGAGCGCGCGAGAGGAGGACGCCCGCCGACAAGACGAACCGATTACCATACAAGCCACGGAAGAAACGGAAACCGGGAAGGTAGAAAAAACGGAAAACGAAGGTTGGTGGAAATACTGGCCTAGTTGGGGGAAAAAAAGGAGTAGGTCGGCCGAACCCCGACCCGCCGGTGGAGGGGAACCCCCGGCCGAGCCCAGGAGGAAGAGTCTGAACGAAGTTGAAGAGGAATCCGGCGTTAAAGCGAGCCTTAGGAGGAGACAGAAGAGAAAGGAAGAACGGGAACCGACCGCCCTCAGTGTCGAAGACAGCAGCGATGAACTGTGGAAGCCGGCCGGCTCCACCACTGCCCTACTCGCGCCCCAGGAAAAGACCCCAGCCAAAGAGCCCATTATGAAAAGTGTGATCCGCGGATCCAGCCAAGACGTCAACTACACATTCAGAGATTTCCTAAGGGACGCGAGAATGGAGTATGTCAAATTTGTTAAAGAGCATCCTAAAGACTCCAGGATAATGAAATTACTTCGCAACAGATGCATCTGCGATTTGATCGTTATCATTATTTATTGCGGCCTGGGCGCGTTCCTCTTCAGATTTACGGAAGGCGCGTTCGAGTCGTTTTACAAGTGCGGTGTGAAAAGGGTTAAGAGGGATTTCATCGACGAGCTGTGGAAAAATAGCCATTTCATGAGGGAAGACGAATGGAAATCGAAGGCTCGAAGGAAATTGATGGATTTTGAAAATCAACTCCAAGAAGCTTTCGAGGCGGGGATGACCTCCTACAGCGGTCAAAGATCTTGGAGCTTTATAAATTCTGTGATATATACGTTTACCGTAGTTACTACTATAGGTAAGGTCCACGTTCGTAACGGGTAGCAACCTATTTAACATTAATTTCATTGATGCGTAGTTTATTTATATAAACATATGTCATAATTTATTAAATAAATATCTTAAATAGGAGTACGAAATATTCATTTTTCCGATCTAGGGATACTATTTGTTATTTAAACTTATTATCATTTATTATTGTCCCGAGCACAATGTTAATGCATAAATGATCTCAGATATAAACATTTAGATAAAAATTATATAACTATATACATATACCCTCAAACTATTTCATTAACATATCGATTGGTGTTGCACGTGTCATGTGAAAAGTTTCGGTCCGATGGTGCTGCCGTTAGATGATCACCATGATATGTTTTAAAACTCCCCTCTATTCTTATCGTATTCAAAAACCTCTGACTGTACACAGTACAATATAATTAGGTAATGATTAAGTAAATTAAATGGATTTGAAACAGTTAAAACAATTTGATTTAAATTGCTACATTGAGCTTTAATAAATTTGACTTAATTGGATACAAAACTGCATGTCTGCAGGGTATGGACACATAGCACCTTCGACGACTACAGGGAGGGCGCTGACCATAGTATATGCCATTATCGGGATCCCGATGTTCCTCATCTTGTTGGCTGATTTCGGCAAAATGTTCACGAGAGGTATTAAATGGGTCTGGGCCTTCGTCAGGAGACTCTACTACACGGGCAGTTGTAAAAAAGTTAGAAAGACAGCTCCTGTTCAGGTACTGCTCCCATTCAAACATCATAATATTTATTTGCACAAACTTACTAACTATTATTATGTAAATCAGGATACAAAAAAACTGACATTCTTGATATACAATAAATTGTTCCTCACGCAGTCTTGAAGGCATTATTCTCACACATGCCAACCAGATTAGAGACTCAAATAAAAAATTTTTAAATATTCAATAAATCGATAATTCATAACGAAAGGTTAATGGACCAGCCCAGGCAGTTTTGATAGCTGAACTCTCACACATGCCAACCAGAATATACCTCAGTCTAATTCATTCCTGTAAATATAATACATGCATTCCTTAGATTAATTTTGTTATTTAAAAACAGTGTTAATTCAATATTATGACACAACTAATACAATTAACATGTATCATTAATTATTGTTAAATCTAAAATTATGTAATAAAATAAGATAAGAAATAGATATAAGAAACACTAATTTAGTCGATAACTACATGACTCGTAAAATTATTAAAGTTATGCGTAAGATTATGATATGTTATATAAAGATATGTAGTGTCCAAACATTGGGATCCATTATCGGTTTGTTAGTAGGTTGAAATAAATAAATGTAGGATACACTTTTTATTAATATAAAATATGTGCAGTTCTTTTATGTTCTGAACATTTATATTTTGTTTGGAAACAATTACCAGTATTTCTACTACATAGTTTGTCGTTATTACTGTAATTACTAATTTAAAACTTCTTTTTTTATCCGAACGACGTATTTTTAGAGGACGTATGTTGAGGTATGTTCAATTCATCGCAACATTTCATTAGAGTGATTACAATGTCTTTTTAACTTTATTTTATTTATGCTTATCTTCAACTGAGGGCGAGTTACTCCCACATACCCATTTTATATGTCTGGGATAATGACCGAAACCACAAATCTGGTAATTTTTTATCTACAAACATCATATTACTTAATCTACCTAGGACACAACATTTAGCTCTCCCAAATCGCTCAAACACAAATTTGCAGCATTGCTAATTTTTTTTAAAATTTGTATAGAATATGTTTTAATATATAAATGTGTAAGGTAGAACCTACGTCGGCTCGCAATGTTTTATATGTTTATGTTCATAAATAATGTTTCTAGCTCACATAAAGTATTTAAATACCTAGGCCCCCATTTTATATTTCATCTTAATCACTCATTCTGGAATCTTCGCAGCCTTTTATAAAATCACAATCCACCGTGAAGCTCCAAATAGTACAACTGTGAATATGGGATCAGCTTTACGCAGTACGTACAGAGGAAGAGTTTAGTATGTAAATTTATATCGGATATATATATATATATATATATATATATATATATATATATACACGTGGATTATTCTATAACACATGGATTATTCTATTATACATAATGGCATTTTCTCTTGCAATTCTGCCTCCCACTCTTGAATCCTCAATCATATATTTTTAATTATACCGTATATATACTAATGTGACGAATCTTCCGCCCTAAATAATTCCTCCGGAGGTAATAACACAATCGGGACGTCTACTGAACTATTTGTGGTCTATCGAACAGGAAGTTATGAAAGGGGTGCAAGTAATGTACGACATAGCGACGTTCCGGAGACCGAGCCAGACGGAAGGGGGATGCGGAGAGCCGGCGGACGTTGGGGCGGTTGGAGGCGGCGACGGGACCCCCCACAGCCCGACATCAGGCGAACCACCCTCCACTCCGGCCCCAAGCAACTTTGCTATCGACGACGAATTCAATATACCGATAACGGTCGCCATCACAATACTCCTGGCCTACATCCTATGCGGGGCCTGCGTCTTTTACATATGGGAACGGACTTGGAGCTTCTTCGAGTCCTTTTACTTTGTTTTCATATCGATGTCTACTATCGGGTTTGGAGATTTCGTGCCGCAGGTAAGAATTCGATGACTGTTATCTTAATCTTGAAATCTAGTCCAGATATTTCAAATCCAATTGATGGAACCTAATAACCTCCAAATAAATATGGAAATAATTTTCCATTTATCGCAAATTAAATTACGATAACTTATTATTCAATTTCATTAAGTTGTTGCAAAAATAATGCAGGAATATCCTTACTTGACTTGTTCACACAGACAAGGAAATAATGAATGTTGTTTGCATTCCTCATCGTATATGTTTTTGGTGCAGCTCAAACAGCTCGGAATAATAATGCAGTTTGGGCTGATGATAGTGTTAGTGAATGCCCATGTGCAGCGTTGGTTTAAAAAATGTCGTGGCGCCAGCCTTAAAGATCGGGAAGGTCGCTGGCGTCTTTCCGCCATTTATGACGTCAAACCGAAGGTGATTTTCGGAAGTGATCCGACGAAAACGACTCGTACTGTTATCCAACAGTCACTCGCCATTTAGAGCAGCTTGGAAAGGGTAAAACAAGGACAAATGAGAATTGAAAGACAGTCGAAGGAATCGTCCTTTTGAGATCTGCTGTGCTCTTCACTTGCGCAACGGAAACAACACATTCCTGGCTCTTATTGTTAACGGCGACGAAAAGTGGATACTTCAAAAATCGCAAACGTTCTGGGTAGTGGCTGAATCGAGGTGAAGCTCCCCAAAAAGAAATCCCAAACACTCACTTGGGAATATTTTCCCAAACAAAATTTTCATCAAAAGATGGTGGCGGTAACTGTTTGGAGGATCTGATCCACCACAGCTTTTTAAAACCTGGCAAAACTATTCACGGGATGAAGTGCCGTGAAGAAATGTGCAGAATGCTCCAACAACCGCATTGTATTAGCCCAGCAATGGTCAGTAGGAAGACCAAGATTTCTGCACGAAAACGCTCGTCCTGAGAACTTGCAAACGCTGAACGAGTTGGGCTACGAAACTTTGCCCGATCTGACTATCACTTCTTTAAGCATCTGGACAGCTTCTTAAAGAGACAGCTCTTCATCAATCGAGAAGCTGCACGGAACATCTTCCAAAATTTCATCACATCTATGACCTCAAACCTTTGTGCTACCGAGATAAATAAACTTGTTTCTCTTTAATAAAAATGTATTTACATACATCAGCGTCTGCTAACGCTTATTTCGATTAATAAAGTTGAGCTTAAGTCAGACTATAGAATTTCAAACCTATAGCTCGAAATCCTGCATTATTTTTGCAATAACCTAATAGTTAACAATCATACAGTGCCTTCTTGTCCGACCAATGAATGGGCCGTGGCATTGGGAATGTTTATACAAATATTTCTGATTCCAGTCTTACGTTATAACACCTATAATAGATGACGGATGAATTCTTCGAACGAATGATTTAAATTAAAATAAAATAATCTTGTGTTTACAGAATAAAATGTATATGATGGCTTCCATTGTTTACCTAGCTTTTGGTTTGGCTCTTACAACCATGTGCATTAATGTCGTGCAGGTAATGTTATATTGTAATAATATCATTTTATAATCTGTCTTTATATATTATATTATTTCTTATAAAAGGACCTTGTACTTATAACTAATTTCTAGTTAACACCAGTATCCTGTTGTGGTTCCAAATTCAAGATAAGAAATTTACATTGAAATCAGAGAACGATAGTTTCTAATAATACTTCATTTTTCGAGTATTTCAGATCTAGGAACCTAGGTTGCATTATTTAGGGTATCTATAAATAAAACCGATCTGGAGGACATAACATTTTCCGTCAAAAATAATATGATGCTATTTTAGGAAATTATACATGAGTGTGTGTACATTCCACATATTAAAAAATATGTTTTAATAAATAATTCTCCAAACTTCTGTATAGGAATGCAGGAAGATATAAATAAAAAAATATTGTATATTTTCAGTGTACAATACAATTATTTAAACTTACATAATTTTAGGAACTATTACCAAATATTATAAAATTCAGTATTTTACTTTGCTATATGAGGAGCAAAGGGGATATAAACCATACCATTACACTGTAAAAAATAAAAACAATATTTTTAAATTTTATAAATCTTATTAACGTCCTTCATTATCATTTCATCGAGTGATAAGAATAATTGTTTCAGTACATGTTTTTCATACATTATTTTTTCCTTTATAAATAGCACATCATTATGTACATTCAGTTTCATATGATTTTCATTAGGTATAATACAACCCTGAACCTCAATCCAAAATAGGTATTATATTATTATTTTTTATATCACTATAATATAAATATATAGATATATAACTATAATATAGATATATAATTATCTTTTATTTAATTCTCATATTGTTTTCTATTATAGGAAAAATTATCGGACACATTCCGACAAGCAACAGCCAAAATAGGTGCAACAATAGGACTGAAGGTGTCTGAAGAGGATGGATCTGTAACTCCAGCCACCCCAGCTAATGTCGAGCTTGCTCAAATCCATAAATCACCATCACAGTCATAGCACATTTGAGGAGTATTTGGAAATTGTAATAAAAAGTAATCAATTGTAAGAAAGGCGATATAATCTCTGTACTTTTTGTTGTTCCCAATACCTTTGGGTTGTTAGATTTTATGACAACAAAAAAATATTATGTTGTCTCCAAATGTCCATCAACTGTCCAAGTAATTTATTTCAGTTTAAACTACTGAGCAATATTTCATATGTACATATTAATGATTTTGTTGTTACATTTATCTACACGTATGTGCATGCCTGTATTTAAATGTTATCATACACTCCAAATAATCAGGTTTCAAATCAGCAGCTTATTAATTATTTTATTGCTTAATAGATGTGATAAATAAGACTGAATTAAAAAACCCAAAAATGTATGTAATGGGTATTAAATAATTTAAAATATATTTAACATGGTTGCATTTTATGATTTATTTCATAGCTTTCATTTTGATAAATGAGATAATTAATTAAGAGAACTTGTCCAACATGACTTAAGTATGCACAAAGAATATATATAGTTTGCTCAAAGGTAATTATTAATTTTTACATTTGCAAATAAATGGCATAAATATTAATTGGATTTATTATGACAAATGTGCACACTACATATAGTACAAATAATTGAATGAACGTATTGGTTAAATGAGAATTTACCAAGATCAACAAATACTGATCAAAAAATTGCCTAATCATATATTAAAATATTTTGACCAAATTAAATTGGGAACAGAACTGATGTGACTCTCATAATATTTTAAAAAAATATGATTATGAATATGATTTGGACTTACCATCCATGCATTATTCAATTTTGAACTTTTCATGTAATTTATACCTTTATTGCTTACCTCATCTCTTCAACATTATGTTACTAGTTAAATAAATAATTATTTGGTAGGAATTAGCAAATTAAACTGATTACCTGTAGTATCAACATCTTGCACATCAATGAATTATGACACACTTATTACAATATTAATTAATAATTAAAATGGCTTATAGGTTATGCAAATCTTTTATACCAAGCTTACATTAGTATTTTAATGATACCTATGATATAATAATTCAAAATCTTGCTGTTAGCAATAAAACGAATAGATTAAATTATTATTTTGAATGTAATATAATTTAAGATAAATAGATGTACTATTTACTTGTCCCATTTCATATTTAGTTTTAAATTGCATAAATAATATCATTATTTATGAAGTATTGTTTGATATTAATCCTGTATTGCTTGTTACCAAATGTGTGATTATGCTATTAAATAAGTAAGGGATTATTATAAATTTGTTTTAAAACTAATATTTTTTTAAAGATAATGAAAATATATTTTTAACTCACAAAATTATTATTGTACATTATATTAGTGTGAATGACTGTGAATGTTTGTATGACCAAAATGTTTGAACAGTCTAAAGCCACTAGGCTAACTGTGGACACAGAAAATGATAAAAAGTTCACTCTAAGAAGCTATTTCATGCTCTGCCATTGAAGTAAACAGCTAAAGATTTATTTTTAAGGATATTTTTCAATACTTTTATGCCTGCAATTAGTGTTCATCAGTATTGAATACTGCTGTTGTTTTCAGATTCAATAAACTTCTCAAGACATTTAATGTTCTATTTTTACCTGTAAATACAAACATCATTATTTTACTTATGCTATGAAATATAATTAAAAGTGTACAGATAGCCAAGGAAACTACCTTAGTCTATTATAGTTTTAAAAAACAAAGGATTCATTCTCTCTCTCTCTCTCTCTCTCTCTCTCTCTCTCTCTCTCTCTATATATATATATATATATATATATATATATATATATATATATATATAAAAGCATGATTAATTACATTTCAAATAATAATAGCACAGTTTGTTTATATATCAAAGCTTAAAGAAAGTATAACATCATATATTGGTAAGCCATACCATATCCCAAACATTTCGCTTAGTTTTTATATATACCTTTTAATTTCTTCCTTGTTAGAACCAGTTTTAGGACTTCCAGCCAATTAGGGGATGGGTATGAGGAGCTTCGAGCCTCCAAGCCCTGCAATAATGGAAATATCAATGTTTTTCAATGCAATTCAAAAAGGAAACCAGCTCTTAGTGCTACTGATTATAAAAATGGTGATATCTTCGCTTATAATGGCATTGGAAAAAGGGCTACTATAGTTTATTTGTATAATATTCATTGAACTTTTTATTTACACTAATTAAAAACCACATTATTTGCCTGAATGACTATGAATGTTTGTTTGATGAAATATTTGACAGGCTAAAGCCAGATGTTGTAGACTAACTGTTAAAACAGAAAATGAGAAAATTATATATATATATATATATATATATATATATATATATATATATATATAACAATTTGTTGTACATGTGGAAACGGGAAGAGACACGGAAATATCCTTTAAATGAAATATAAGAAGGAAACTGGGAATTGAATTTTAGCGCCGTCGTATATAAAAAGAAGGCGACATATTTGATTATAATGGCATTGGAAACAGGACGGCTGTGGTTTATTTGTAAATGTCAATGGTCTTCTTGAAACAGTCGTTGTGTTTATTCGTCATCCACATCCGCTCCTCCCACGTTACGCGTTTTTAAATTAACCCAGAACTCAGCCATGGTTCCGTGTGTGTTATTCTGATAGCAGTACATCACTTTGTAATACATCTTTTGACACTCCGGTATATAAATGCGCTTGCTCTTCTAAGCAATTCTTAATGATGAATCGTCGGAGAACTCCAAACAATTTTACTTACGTAAATCCATGCGTCAAGTATATGATATTTCTCCTGAATTTCGCCTTTTGGGTATGTTATAAGATACTTATGTGGACTTATTACTTATCTCTTCCTATACTATACTTACCTATACTATACTTTACTATAATTACCAATTGTATATCAGTCAATATATATATAAATTATTTTTGTAGATAAATCTGACAATGTAATAAATTAACCCACATTAAAATTGAATTCAAAATTGTTAAAAATTATAATATAAGTTACACTTAAATATATTCATATTGGATAATTCTTATGACCACTCTACATATAATAAATATATATGACAGGGTAAAATCATTTCTCTTAATTTATTCAAGTTCAAGTTACTAAAACCTTTGAAATATCACTTCATAAACCATTGTTTCATAAAATAGCTAAATCGACATATTTATAAACATCAAATTAGGAACAAAGCCATATTTTTAATGTTGTTTAGTGACAACAAAATCATGAAATGCTCTTTTCCTGTATATCAATTGATATACTTTTTGATATTTCCATAGTGAAATCTATTAAATAAATCAACATAATTTCAAAATATGAAATAGGACCATTATTTGCTTGACATAATGTCTAGGCTCATAACACAATGTGTTGTATAATAATAATTATTCTTTACAATATACATATGCACACAGATTTTTGATCTTTATTTCCCATAAACAGTTATCTTTATACAAATTTGGGTGCAATTTAAGGGACGAAATCAAGTTTAAATGTTCCAACCCTATTTAGATAAAAGACATATATATATAAAGAGCAATTGGAAAGAAGACATGGGCGTCAAGTGATTGAAGCCCAGTGCAGCTTGTGGCTAAAGCACTCTGGCATTAATGTTCTGAACTGGTTTTTATAATAATCTTAAATTGATAGCTTCTGTACATGATGCATCCATTTTTAATATTTTACAGTTGATAGGAGGACTACTCATCGGCATTGGAACTTACGCTTTCTGTGATAAATGGCAGGGCACTGGTTTGATTAAAGTTGATACCATATACGATATCATCCTTGATATTTCATTGGTCCTGATTATTGCTGGAAGTGTTATCTTTGTCGTGAGCTTTGCAGGGTGTGTAGGTGCTCTAAGAGAAAACACTTGTTTATTAAAGTTTGTAAGTATAATTTTCTTACATTTCTGGCATTTATATTAATTTGATTAAATCTCTAAGATCCGAATTGATTTTAACACTATTATTACATTTATTTCCTACTTTAGTAACATTTTAAAAATAAATCTACTCATCTTTTGTAGGCATAATTAAGTTCTGTAGTGATTTGAACTTGATTATTAATCATTAGAGGGCTATCATCAACATGTTGAATTTTGATTATCGCCGTGGAAGATGATCACTTTCATACATTGCATTTATAATAAATAAGTAGTTTGTCAATTAATAATCATTTGTCTCAATAATCGTATTTTCCGTTTTCAGTATTCCCTCTGCTTGCTAATTTTTTTCCTGTTGGAAATGGCAATAGCTATTGTTGGATTTGTGTTTCCTCATACAATGCAATCAGTTTTGGAAGAATCTTTCACTGATAAAATAATTCACACATATAGAGACGATGTTGACCTTCAGAATTTCATTGATTTTGCACAACAAGAGGTATTTTATTGTATGTTTATATACTAATAAGTGAGTGTAATGTCGGCTTAAGATTTGAAGCATGGGATTTATTTTTAATTTTGAACAATGTATATAAAGCACTGTTAAATAGAAAAATATTTTACTCATAGCTAGTTCTAATGGTTGCTAATAAAGAACTCAAAAGTTTTATACAATTTTACATCTTTAACCTTGTGACAAAAAGTAAAGTCATGAATATAATATTTAAAAAAAATAATGAAATATTTCATCTTTTAGTTTGAGCCTAAAATCTCTGAAGAATTATTGAAAGCAAGAAATGGATAAAGAATACTCCTTTTAGCAGTATAAAGATCTCATGAATTAGGTTTTTATTGTGCTCAGTGTGCTAATAGCAATATTTTACTTCAGTTTCGATGTTGCGGTCTCAGTTCAGAAGGATATATGGATTGGTCCAAAAATGAATACTTCAACTGTAGTTCACCCAGCAGTGAACAGTGTGGTGTGCCTTTTTCATGTTGTATCAATGCTACAGATATTACAGTAAGTTTCCTTCCAAATAACAAATGTGGTTGCAGGCTGGCTATCTTGGCATATAAAATTTTGGCCTTTAGGCTAATGTCAGTAGGTTTCATGTTTATTTTGTTATCTGCCATGTATTAGTAGAGCAGTGATGGATAAAAAGTGTAAAATATTAAATTAGTTTTGGTGGTACTCATACTTTGTCTTATTTTTACATCTCTAAGCTTGGATTCCCAGCAGTATTGTAAAATAGAAGTATCAGCACTTATATTCTTATCTCATCAATATACTGGTATGACTGCACTGTTATGCACTGTTGGATTACAATATTTTTATCATTGTACTCTTACAGTACTAATTACACAACGTATTTACTGTTTTTGTGTTTTATAAGTACTTTATGCTTATTTTTCAGGGTGGCTTAATCAATATAATGTGTGGATATGGTGCACAAAAGTTGTCGGTGAGTTCTTATAAAAAATTTACAGGTGGTTTTGTATTTCATTAAAATTTGATTCTGCCCTCTGAACTTTTGTGTGTAATATTGTAAAGTGGGGTTTGGTATAATGAAACCAAAACTTTTATATTGGTGAATTTAAAGGTTGCAGAAGCAAGTAAAAAGGTTTGGACAAGTGGGTGCATAGAAGTGGTTCGGTCATGGGCTGAGAGAAATTTATACACTATTGCCGGTATTGCATTGGGTATAGCCTTGTCACAGGTTAGTCAACACATTATTAACCATAAACATTCAAAATATAGTACATAATCTATGTAAGATGATTAAGTTTCTATCCACCAGGATTTAATCAAATAGAAAATTAATTTGGTACAAAAGTTGCATTTTTTTCAGTTATAAACACGTAATTGTGCATAAGAAATAAAATAAAAAAATATTAAACTTATTTTCTAAGTTATGAACTTAGAACACCTGCTAACCAAGGTTTTTCCCACAGTATTACATGATCCTACCAGAAGTTATTGATAATTATATATATTATTTAGTGGTGAAGTACATTAAGTAAATTTCTAGTACTCGTATGTCAACGGAAAGCACAATTGAAAAAAAAACGAATACTGAAAATAAACATTTTTGGTATTATAATATTGTAATTCATTCATTGTACTTAGGTTTACATATCTAATTAGGGCTTTACTTTCAGTTATTTGTTATATACCTGGGGAAGACATTGGAGGGACAAATTGACCTGCAGAAGTCCCGGTGGAATTCGTGAAACATTGTTGCCTACCGCAGAGGTTAGAGCTTTGTGGTAGGCCATAAACAATATACAGGACCTTGTGTATATATTATATATATATCTATATAAATTTATCGTCTGACAAGAGTTGATTGTTTACAAATGTTCTTGATCTAGTATGGGATAAATATGTGTTGTCTGTTTTTACTGCAATTTCATTGTTTTGTAAAAAGACACTCCATTTGTTTGATGTATTCACTTTGTGATACATTCATTTTAATTCTTGAAATATTGAATCTCAAAATAGTCGATTATGATATTATAAGATAATTTTTTTTTGCTTAAAATGGTAGAGACCCATTTTGCAGCTTGTCTGAAAGTAAAAAACAAAACAAAAGAAACTGAAATTGTATATTTATATATTTTATATTAGGCTTCATTCGTAAGACAAATCAGAAGAATTAAAAAAAAATTTAGCCTTATTTTATTTAGGAATTTCTATTTTATAAAATAGCAAATTTCGTAGGGTAAACTTCTAGTACAGGGAAATATCCTGTAATTCAGTGGCCATAAGTTTTGTAGAATATATCAATGAAGAAAACTATGTACGTTGGTGGATTATATGAAGTATTGCATTGATCTGTAGTATTTTATAATACTCTATATTCATTTACAAAAAATATTTTTCAAAAAAGATCTTTTATTAAGTAGTAAAACATTAGTTCCTTTATACTTTCAGAAGATTCAACTGCTCTTACTTTTATGGCTTATTTAAATTTTTTTTTTATTTCTACGCTTTCTTTTATTTAAGAAGTATATTGTTTATAAAATTATATGTTGGAACTATAAAAAAGTATTTTTAAACATAAATTAACCTTATTATTTACATTATTTTGTTAGGTAAATAATTTATTTACTTATTATTTTGACCAACTTTCATAACATTATGGCCATGAAATTGTGGGAACTTGTGTGGCGAAGTAGATAATTTTTTTTCTAAAGTACATAGTAATAATGTCATATTTCTATAACCTAGTTTTTATATAGATACCATAATTTTATTGAAATGTCCGAAAAACTAAAAATTGTGATATTGTAAAATATTTGCTGTCGGTGCCAATATAATTTAATATGGCTCCCATTGTATACAATAATACTAATAGAATAGCCCACTCAATAAGCAGTATTATGCATACTTTATTATATAAGTTATTACTGGGTAATATAAGGAAACTACTTGCACAATTGTGGTTCTCTATCTATTTATTGTAGTTTTCTTATTTATCTTGAGAGATTATTGTCACTAGAGTTCAATCCGTCCAGGCAATTAAAGTACATGTGCATTATTTCCTTTATATAACAGAAATTCCTCTTGATATATTTGATGGTTATTTTCAGAGAATTATGTTCAAAATTCAGTTTTGTAATTTTTTACATTTTATTACAGAAGTTGTATATCCGGTAAGAAACACTGATAAAACAAAATCTAATAATGGCACATTATTATTTTAACTTACCATCAAATGTTAAGAGATTTGCAACACAATTAATCCTAGAGTGCATTAAGATATTTAGGAAAAATGCATGTTATTTTTGTTTGAAGGTTATAAATTTAATAAGTTTATTAAATATATATATTATGGGTTGTATGTACTAAGGGATAGAAATGATTTTATCTCATTGTCCTGTTTTGTAATCTAATCAAGCTTACGTGTGAACTCTAAGCTGACATATTTTTTGTGCATACTGCTTTTATAAGCTTTGTTGCCTTCCAAAAAATGTAAACAATTAAAAGTTTGTTAATGATACAATTTAACATTTCTTACTGCATATAAAGTATCATAGTCCATGATTTAATAGCCTGAACTACAGTTGAAACTTAATAACAGATAATATGTAATATAATTCAGATTAAATTTCCATAATATAATTTTACCTTACATGGGCATTGATATTAATTATGCACAAAAGATTTGTATGGATAACATTTGTGTGGGTTATTATGATTGGAAATTGAGCTTGGATATCTGGAAATTTGCATTAACTACTACTGTTCTTGCCTTTAAACATTCGATTCTATTTGTGCCATCATATTTTATTTTATTAGAAGAAATTACTTAAAAATGAATGAACTTATTTCTTTTCAAATGTCCATTTTTTGTCTTACTGGTCAGATAGCACTGTATGATCAATTTTTCAGACATTTACAGTTGAATTGGGGACTGTTTTGAGCCGTTATATCTAATTCAGTTGTTAACAAAAAGCTGTCATCATTGAGGCTCATGATTTAAAACCTATCTGAACTGCCAATTTTCATTAGATGTCAAACTTTTCATCACCTTCAGAACTGTTAGCCCTCATTATGAATGAATGAAAATGTTTGGTTCTTCTAATGATCTCTAAATTTGTTATTGACTTTATACTTAGAAAAGTCACTAATAATATATTATTTAAAGAAATTTTATTTATATATATATATATATATATATATATATGTTTACCAAAACATGAAATAGAAAACTAGATTCTGAGAAACAGGATCAACAGTTGTCGCTTAAGTCTTCAGTGGTATGATAGACTGTTATTCCATTGTCTGATGATTGATCCCTGATGGATGTCTATATGGCCCTAATAATTTTATAAGCTAAAGGAGCAGCAAACTGATGAGTACAAAAGTTGTTAAGTTCGAGCCCAATAATGCTTTGAGAACAGGTATTAATTCTAAATGCTGATTACATTATATATTATTACTAATGTAAGTATTAAAATTTGTACCCTCATGTACACAGAAATAAACTCAGAAAAATTTATTTTATAGTGTATGTGTAAGTTGCATATTTAACTATATCTCAGTACACATTTTACATGTTATTAAAAATTGGATGATGTGTATGTATACATGTAATGTTTTTATTTAGAAGATTCATATATAGTTTAAAACGTCTTTGTACAATTAAAGAAAATGTACATTATGGGAAAATTAAAATAATTGTGTATTTATACAGTTGTAAATTATAAACAAATCAACTAACAACATTATCTAGTTAGTCATTTTAGGGCTACTGTACCAGTTATTTTACCTAAATAAATTTCTCTTTGTATGCACTTGTTATGCATAGTAATATATGATCATTCCAATAAAAAATACTGAGTTACGTTATGAAGAATACTTTCCAGCTGTTTTACATAGATTACAAACATCAAATTGACCTATAATGAAATATGTACATAGTATATTCATAAATGAATGAGCTTAAGTTGATGCTGTAATTTACAATTACTTTGTACATTCCATTAACTCACTGTTTATGAAGTTTTATACCATATTTACTGACTAGAACTAAAGATAAGCCAAATTATTAATTTTGCTATAGAATGACATATTTTATTGTCAATAAATATTTAGTTCCTTTATATGGTTAAAGTGGTGTGAAATAAGTTGATGTTATACTCAGCATAATTTAAAATGTAGATTTAGACTTTTTGATTTATAACAAATACATAAGTGTTTTAAATAAATATGAGTGGTAAACAATTTCAGTGTATATAAAAACATATCACTCCATCCTGTTCTCATATTTTATTCTCTTGTGTAATATTGGGTAATAAATATGCATTCACTTAAACATTAATTCCACCTTGTATTAAAGGAAGTTAACGTTCATCTTTCTTTGCTCTTACCTTTAAAATGTTTAGAGTTCTGTTGGTGGAGAATCAACATTATTATTGGATATTAGAATTCATACCTTTTTGAAATTTGCTTGAATTAATGTGTTATGTAAACTTTATGTATATTAAATACATGTTTTATATATTTAAATATGCTTATAGTAATGAATAACAAATATATTGACAAGAAATTTGTTGTTGATGATTTCTTTAACCACATATTACAGATATGCATTTTGTAATTATTGTAAGGCCCATAATTTCTGATTAAATAGAATTTATAAGAAGTGTATTTTCTAACATGGAATAGAGAATTTAATGTAATTTAATATGACTATCCTCAACAAATTGACATAAAATTCAAACTCAAATCAATGTCATTAATCAATAAGCCCCTTAGTAGTGAAATACTTAATGTATTTCTGCTGTTAATGTCCCAGTAACTAGAGCATCTACCTCCAAAATATTGTTCTCTAGCTGTGTGAGTTCTCCCCTAACTCTGGGTGTTTAGGTTGTCAGTTTAAGACTACTTTTTTCTCAGTATTTATACAGTGCAAGTGTATCTAGACTGATCAGAAGACTTATCAGGTGTATCAGGCTAATTTCTCTGGTCACTGTCCCTACTTATGGACTAGCTTATGAGGTAACATCCATGGCTAAATCCAGCTTAATTTAATGTACTCGATTTGTCAGGTCCACAAACCTTACAAAAAACTTATCTCTTTTAAACATTGGAATTAATTAGAGAACTAAACATAATAACATTCATGACTTTATCATTTAAATATTCATCGGAATATTCAATATTCTGTGTAAGTGTCATGATTTTGATACTTTTATATTGATAGTTGGTTCAATGTTTTTATTCAATTTCAGCACAAACTAAAAAGAGTTCAGTAACAGCTACAATAATTTGATTACATTTACACAATAAATAAAAAAGTCATATGTTAAGGAAATTTAGAAAATGAAAACAAATATCTTTTGTCTTTATATTTCCACCTCCTTACTTACAATGAACATTTGGAGGTGTTTAACCTCTGATCAAACCCCGAAAGGAGGGTATTCAAATATTCTCTTAATACACTCAAGAATACTTCATATCATAACTGAACAACCATAAATATAAAATAAATCACCTGGAGAATATATCTAACCAAACTTGAGAGTTATTATATATAATGTATATACAAACATTCAAACTTGTTTACACTGAACACTGACATATTGATATTTTATGGTTTACTTGCAAATTTCATAACAAAGTAATGAAATGACACTTCAAAACTGCTGTGCAGCAGGAAAAGACCGTTTGTTGGTGTGTATGTAAATAATGATACCAATAGTGTTGTTGGTAGCTTAATGGAGTTGCTGCTATTTTACATATCACATATTATTAGCTTAATTACTGACACAACAATTTCAACTTACACTAAATTGTTTTATTTCTTTTACCTATATTACAACACTACTGTCAATGGGTGGTAAAACTAAAAAAAATGCTTGAAATCTAAAATACTAATAAAGAAAAGAAGAAAATCTTATACTTACACTAAACTAAATAAACTACGGTATGATGAATACAAGTTTATAAACAAAAAAGTATAAGGAAAATGGTTATTAACTTATATAAATATACAATTTATTATTAATATATATTAATTATGATAGAACTCCAATAGTGATATTTCGTTAGTTACAACATTAACTGTTGACAAATATTTGTAAATGAACTGATAGCAAACCACAGTGAATAAATTTGTGCTGAGGAATATAAATAGAGCTTCACAAAAAATATGGTATAACAATTTAGGCCTAAAAGAGGGTATCCAAAGTGTAGCACATTTTGAATATTCTTCCTTAACTGAATTCATATCTACTATTTTTATAGTCGTCGCAGCCTGTTAATACCTATCGGTTCCTTAGAACACTAATTATATTTTTATTTATTTTTTCATGAAGAAGAACTGTTCCGATAAACCTAATTTCATTATTAACCTAATACATCATAACATCTAACTATTTACAATGCTTAAAGACCCAGAGGAAACATATTTCAAAAGGTATTATAATTGAGTCAGTGTTGATGTCCAGTGGATTTTAAGGCAGGACTACTTAATTTAAATAGTAGCAAGTAATTATGAAAGTTTTACCATATAAAACATCTACTTAATTGTATAACATCTAATGTTAAAAATCGACTCAACAAAACGCACCGACCGGATCATAAAATCCTTACAAAAATATATGGGCCTCAAAAACAACTTACATGATGAGGTATGAAAATTAATTGCTGTGTATTTTATTCTAATGATTAAAAAAAATGAGAACTGGCAGTAGAAAACTGACCATAAAATGATGTGTGACTGAATTTCAAGGTCAATTGAGAACTGACCTGAATTCATTTCAGGTCTTGCTAGAAATGTCGTTGGCCAATGCTGAATTATAGCCACAATTCTCTTCAACTTTTCGATATAAAATTTATGGGACCAATTTAAAAAAAAATGAAGATAATGGTGAAGTTGGGTCAACAATGTTGGTTAGTGTTACAGACAGACAGAGGCTGTTCTGAACACAAAATGGCAGTTTTATCCATTTTGTTGTAATTCTGGGACTGGTGGCTGACTCATTCGTCGGATTGATTGTCTCCATTCAACGATTACCTGTAACAGTCAGTTCCTTAGTAGTATCTATAGGTATGATCATTATAAGAGATTCATGATTGGGTACCACAGGTGCCCGCCCAGTAGTAAGATAACCTATGTGCACACATCCAATCCACCTGTACAGGTACTTATTATGATTAATAATTACTTAGTTATTATTACTTGTTGTATTTACAAGTTTATACATTATTACTTTCTACTTTACCAAGGATTAACACAGAATCACCACTATTCATTATTCTATGCTACATACGATATCCAAATTTTATAGTTGTATTAAATTACAACTGAAATATTTTGCCATATCTTTGGTTGCCTCAACATAAGGCACTCAAAAAAAGTGATAAATATAAATTATTACTATCGTGATTAAAATAATAGTTTTATTATTAAACACCAATTACACATATTCACTACTCATCTTTCAAAATGGGATTTTAACTAATTGAAAAAATACATGCATCTTGATTTTGTGACGTAATGAAATATTAAATTCAGCCATTCAAGTTTTTTGATTATACACAACCTAGGAAATACTCTATATTTGGTAAGGTTTGTTGCGTGTATCGACATTTCTACTTACCATCCTGTCATGTGGAGGAAGTAATAAATAATATTTTAAATGAACTAAATATAGTCATTTTTATGGACACATCTGAACTATGAAACGAAAAAGTATAGAAATATTGTTTCAAATATTGAGATAATTTTGATTTGTACAGTTTATAGCGAATTAATTTTATAGAAAATTTCAATGATAAAATTGGTTAATGAATTCAGCCGGAGGGCCTCAGTCATAATTAAGTATGCTATTACAAGAATTAGAATGATTTAGTGATCCCCACCTATCCCATTCCAATAAATGAAAAATATTATTTCTGCTATTTTCAGCAGTTTAAATGGATACATAATTTAAAAATTGAAATCCATAATTTCAACTCTTCCCACTGTAACAATAATCAAATAACTAATTTTTGTTCAGACTTTCTATCACATTTTAATTATCAACTCAAAAAAGGTTAACGTAATAAATATAAAATATTTATTATTTATGATATTTCCATATATAAAAAACTATGACTTACCTAAATTCTTGTTTATAAATTAATTTGTGTATGCGAACCAACTTCAACAATATAAATCTGATTAAATAATTGACCAACAATTTTATTCAGATCTGATTAGTTAAACTTACTGACATTTTAATTGTAATTAGTGACATATTTGTATGTATGTCCTAAATACATTAAATGTAAGAAACATTTGCACATTTACAAATAGAAAGAAACAACTAGAATGCAATTCATATACACACCAAAACTGTAAATATAATATAAAATTCATGATTTAAAGGCACCTCCTATCATAGATAATAGCATAAGACTATGTCACTAATCCACTATTTAAAAATGATAGTATGTAGAAGTTTGGTCATCGTCAATTACTAGATGAACTCCTATTAGTATTTTTTTTTTACTAACAATAGTGGAAGGTATATCTTTATAAAACTTTCTCTATCAATTATAATGCAAACAGAATGTGGCTAATGTGTCATGTAGTACTGATATTCTATTCTATTTATAACAATACTATAATACTATAAAAAAAATTTATTTTCAAGTATCCAGCATACAGTTCATACAAATTTAAAAAGAGCAATTTTATTTTAACTACGCAATTAAAATTTCAAAATAGTTTATAAAGCCTGTATACATTTTCAGCGCACAATATTTTCCGTGTTTAAATTGAAATCACAAAAAATTAGACAGACTCGGATATCAAAATTAAAAAAGGAAAGATGAAGACTTCTTACGATGTCCAAAGTACAGTCCAAACATCAGATAATTTTTCAGGGAAGTCAGATTGCAGATTAAGGAACTCTTCTGAATTTCGTCGGGGAAGCGATAAGAGATAGGTTCTTCTCACCTTGAGGTCCCGGGAGGCCCTGGGCGGGGCCGGGGGGCGGAGCCGAAGGATTGGCGACTGCCCCTGTCACACCCGAACTGCCCGAGCCTGCACCACCTATCGCACCCTTCTGCTTCAGCATTGTCCAATCAAATGTGTAGTCGTACTGATGGTTCAGTGTCCTAAACAGGATGCGGAATAGCTGGCGCAGGTACATGTAATCGGGCGCCTCTTCAAACCTCAGCCCCCGGCAATAGTTCAAGTACATTGCAAATTCAGCCGGGAACCCCTGAAAGAATCATTAACATTAATATACCTTTACTCAAATATAGAAGCTAGGACTAATTTTTCTTCGAGTCATAATATAAAATTATAAGACTGTTGGGTTTCAGGCATTTATTTTATTTCAACTAACACGAGTTCAAATCTTACCTTACACAATACTTCAACAGGGGTGGACATTTTCTTTTCACTAATTTTTTCATATTTTTGCTTCTTTGTTGCAGCCTACAAAATATTTTTTCGAGTGAATTACTTTTACATAACAAAAGACTAATACAATTTATTTCTACATATTAAATATAAGAACATATTATAAACGATAAAAGAATAATATTAAACAAAATGTGAATTTTTACCTTAAGACCTTGCCATGGAAGACTGCCTCTATTAAAATACATCATGACATATCCGAGAGATTCCATATCATCTCGTCGACTGAAAAATATGGAAAAAGTCCATTATTTTTTCTCTTCATTGTTATAGAGCAATTTTGCTGCACCCATTTTGATGCTATTTTTTCAATCACTTATCCCTACTTCTGACCAACTTAGAAACTAACATCCATGGCATTCAGGGCCAATTCCAACCTCCAGGTTCACACAGGAATGCTCAAAAAAATGCATTATTTAAATATCTTGAATATAACTTACTTGAAATAAAGAATTAATATATTATGTGACCAACCAGTTGTTATTTATTTTAAAATGTAACAATAATAGAATCCTTTTCCATTTCTTATCTTTTTGATACGTTTGGCCCTCAACAAAATAAAAATAAAAAAAGGAAGCATCGCTCATGCCATCTTCTGTTACCATTTGATGATTTAATCCTATGCTAGACCAATTTCATTTTCTCACCATTATTAAAGCACTGAAATGTTATTATATACCACTGTTGTTAATCCAAAAGAGTTATAAAATACTATGAGTACTACAAAATAACAGTGCAACGACAGTGTTGACAGAATGCTCATGCTCCATTAACAACCCATATACATATTGATGAAATGCTACTTATAATCTGAAGGGTATATTCAGTAAATGACAGAGCATAATGGTTTGGAACATTATCACTCTTGTTTGCCAAATCCTTTCTACTATGTACAAACTGTAGTTTGGGTTGTATTCCAGCAATCCCATAACGCTTATGTGTAAAATCAACATGAATTAAAGTTTAAAATCAACAGCAATATTCTAAACTAAGTTACCTTTGTTCAATCCCTAAATGGGCATTTATTGAGGCGTAGCGGGCTGTTCCAGTCAAATTTTTGTCCTCCCTGTAGGGGATGTGCATCCGCGTCCTGTTGTCCCTATATTTCTTGGCGAGGCCGAAGTCAATAAGAAACAGCTTGTTGCAGTGCCGGCCGATACCCATTAGGAAGTTGTCGGGTTTGATGTCCCTGTGTATAAATGCTCTGGAGTGGATGTACTCGATACGACCGATCATCTGGTCGGCGAGCATAAGGACTGTTTTGATTGTGAACCGCCGGGAACAGAAATTGAACAGGTCCTCTAACGAGGGTCCCAGCAGGTCCATCACCAGGACGTTATAATCTCTCTCCGTACCGAACCATCTGAAAGACGAAATATAAAAAAAATTCATAAATATAAAAGAAAATTGGTAGCGACCATCGATAATGGTCAAAATTACGAATATAAAAAAGGGAAAGTAAAAAGAGAATTTAGACATATTAGATATCTCTAAAAAAGCATTTACCGACAGAAAGAGTTATGGAATTATTTAATTTACCTAAGTTAGTTTACACACAGGGTAAGGATTATTTACACCCCATGCAGAAGTGTTTCAAATAATTTCAAACTAGGAGTGGATCTGAAAAACTCTACACTCTTCAGAATACTCTACTTTAGTTTCACTGAAATTCGGACTTCAATTACACTAAATTAGACAGAAAATAAAAACTTTACTATCTGGCCCTATTATTGAGCGATATATATATATATATATATATATATATATATATATATATATATATATATATATAACTTTATTCCAATATTGCGGATTAATAATAGCTAAAATGATTAACTGTGTTAATCGAACCGACAGAAATTCTACTTATAGAACGTACTGTAAGAGATTCAAAGCATTTTCAACTTTCATCGACGTAATTTCTACTAGGCCGAATTGGAAGTCATCTGGTAATGACGAACCACACACACCTTGAATTGTGCAAGGGCCCATCCTGACGGATCAAAATTGCAATGCCCCTTATTCATAATAAATACCTATGAAACAATTATAAGCGCAACCTGAGTCAAAGTTAATCCCGTTCATCCATCAAAAGTAAGACTGACGAGAATCATTACGGTAATTTATGATCTTAGTCATCAATGACACGTCATAATGGTGAGAAGAAGGGTTTCCAAGAACCGTGAAGTCCTCGAAAGTGTCGAAACAGAAATGGGGGACGGGAAATTTCGATAAATTCAGCACATTTCGTAGACAGAAATAAAAATACTTGGAATAGGCGTGAAATCCATACAAATCCATACAAACGGGGACAAAGAGCACACAAGTGTAAGGTGCTTGAACTCCGCTAATTGTTAAGAACAAATCCGCTATTCAAACAATAAATGGTCATTGTAAAGAGGTGAAAAGAATAAAATATCGAATAGAAAACAATTCAAAACGTAATATCCCGCGAATATCCAAGCATGACATATTCATGAATATCAAAAGTTATTACATTTACAATTTAGAAATTACTTTATTTTCAATGAATGTACATGGAATATCCAAACACGATATACAAATATTGGTTACTACATGCATTCTGGCCTGCTGGCCTTTGTGCATATATATACTTAATTATTATGATACAGTCGACTTGAATCGTTTAAAATATTGGTATGATAATCGGGAAAATTTAAAATAAACACCTTAGGACTTAAGCTACACAAAGTTATTACACATAACTCGGAGCACTAAAAACTGTCACATTTATGACAATAATGGTTTCGACGTAAATAAAAATTTTTGTTTTAATCAATAACACGAAATATATTTGGGTACAGAAGGGCCTTTTATTACATCTGATTTTGAATGAATTCGAATAGCAGTTGTGGAGACTGGCCAACACTAAGGGGGTCCGTTATTCGCCAGGTCAGCCACCTTGCTAGCACACCCGCACAACAACCTCCAGAAATCATTCCCGGGGACCGACCGATATTAAAACAGGCTTATCTTTTTACCATTCAAAATTAGTTTTCTTACTTACAGTAGTATTACAGGTCTGCTCCCAATAATGTATACGCGCGACTAAACAATACTTTAGTTATTATACACCGAAATTAGAATAGAAATATTCTACTTACAATACACCGAAATGCGCACTATTCAGTTTTAAAAACTTCCGTCCTAAACATACATATATATATATATATATATATATATATATATATATATATATATATATATATATATTCTACATAGTCTGTGCCGCCTTTACATTAGGGATATCACATTTTTTGAAAAAGCGGGGAGAAAATCGGACTGTTTCCCCCCATGATATTACGCCACCAGAAGTTAGTAATAATTCGAATTTCGGTCGTGGAAACCTTTGTTCGTCCTTAACCACGAGTCATTTTCACATCACTTCTAAACGAACACACCAGCGGCAAATAATATGCTGAAGTGTGGAAAAAATAAGAACCAACCTTCCCTTTGGAGAAAATGTGTAACAAAGAAACAAAAAAAAAAAAAAATAACCCTTTGCCCGGTGGGGCAGTCAAAACAGCTAGGGAAATACGGGAATGTTTGTTTAGTTCTTCCTATTTTGGCAAAACTTTGTTTCCCAAGGTTTCCCGAGGACCGAAGAGTAGTTTTGACAGGCTGTCTCGGGTACTCGGGTAGCAAGCGACCTATCTATTCTGCCTTTTATTGCTGAGCGCAGTAAGTACGGTTTTATACGTGTTTAGATTTCCCTGCCCCGTGAGCACTTGTACTCACAAAACCTCAGTATTAAACATTTAGCAAAGAGAATTTTCACTCGTCGTCTCTCTAAAAGAAGTGTTAAGTTCCGCTTAGTATGTGATCCCTCCATGGAAGCCGGAGTGTTTCAGCCTTGAAAAGCTCACATATCTTAATTTTTATTTCACTTCCTTTTCAACGAATTCATCCTAGTATATTTATTAACTGTGAATATTACAAATCAAATGTATTAAGTCCTGTAATATTCATCATTCTGCAACTTACAATTTTTAAAAGTGATTGAAAAACACAATACAATATATAGTATAATATAGTTAATCTGTTAGAAGTAGTATAAGAATCTTAATATATTGAAATGTTTCTTTTTAAAAAAATAGTTCCAGTTTCTTTGTGTCAACGGCAACAAAATAATAAACCAAAATAGTTAAATTAACTAGCTCAAAAATCAACTGCTGTTGTTGAATCGACGACATGAATAAACTCTTTTGTTTCTCACTATATAAGTGCTTAATAGGATGACATTCGTGGCGCAGATTAACTATGGAACAAATAATATTGGGGATAATTAAAAACAAATAACGGCTGTCGAATACAAAATGAACGTCGGAATGATTGCTAAAACAGGAAAACTCGTTGTGGGACCAGATGACCTTCGGTTTATGAAAAAACGGTACGTCTTCTATTATAACGGCACATTTCAAACGTGTTTATGCAGCTACGTTAGCACAGTCTGTCAGCATTGCGTAGGGGGGCCAAGAATATTATGGGATGCATTCGAAAAATTACACTCGAAGGAGTTTTTGTTATAATTTATAATTTCACAATCCAAGGCATGTAGTAATTTCACCCACAGCACCTTAGCGAAGATTAAATGGGCTAAGAACGAATACTATTAACAACACTTACTCGATGAATAACATTACAAGAAGAGTTTAATAAATTATGAGTTTGGTTATTTAATGAATTGGAATCGGTACAATTTAAACTCTGGATATCTATGGAGTTATGCTTATTATTAGTAAACGAACCGAACCGAACTATTTTAAGTGCGGATACTGGGGGGCCCCTGAAAAGCTGTTTTTTGTGCCAAGGGCGGGATTTTTCCTTGCCATTCTGCAAACGGCTGGGCTTTTGATTGCTTCACGCCACACAAATTCCCACAATTAACACCAACTGACTAACAGACAGCGTTATAGACACTGAATAACAAGAAATCCAGTTCCAGTTAGTTATATTCAATCCTATTACTGACATTAATCGAATAAAACGATCGCAATATTATATGTAACGCGGTTATGCAATAACAGGGGCACTATTAAGAAACAAATGACTTTGTACGGACTGGATCAACATTCCTCTGGAGAAAAACGGGCGAGTGAATACAAAATTATGAATAAAACAACCTCGAAGGGCACCCCAGTCCTAATTACTAGTACTTCAACACACACACACACACACACACAAGAAAAACACACACACACACACAAAAAAACATTGCACTATTTCATTCAATGTGTGTATGTTTGGTAAATCCTTTTGTGTGAGTCATTTTAACTAAAAAATTAATTTCGAATAAGTTAACTATAATTGAGTTTACAAAGTTGTGTAGTTTGTATACAAAAAAATAAAAGTGATAATTTCACAAGAAACTAATGCAACCGTTTTGTATTTTTTTTTCTTGGTTATTTCTTTTTAGGGGCGCAATTAGGTTTTAAGTTTCGTAAGCATTAATTTATAATTGGATTATGCGGTTTTATTGCAAGCGAGTCAAGTCGAGTAGAATATTCGATGTAAGATATTGTAGCGAAGTAGCTGACCGGTTCACCCAACCGATCGAACTTCGAAGGCGTGACTTGAAAGTAACAGAACTCGTGGCAACTTTGCTTCTTCATGATCCCACTGATTTCAACATTTCCTCCCCTTCATTCATTGTGGACAGAGGTTTCAGAAATGTGACATTCATACCTTGTTCAGCACTATCTATACTGACAATGTTATAATATGTATGATTGCTGTTGATGATACCAGACAAGTTGTTACTAATCGAATGCGTACATAAATTAAATAACTTTGATAATATTCCTGAGCAGATATGACAACCTACAGCTGGCGTAGGAACCTTTATTATTAAACCATGATAAGTAAAGTCGGATGAGTAAATCGAAGAGTGGGCACGCTTTGCCAATTTTAATTAATTGGTTTTACCAGGGCAAAAGGAAAAATGTAAACTAGAGTTAAGGTTCTTCGATTCTTATTAATGCACTTTTCGCACAACAATGAAATCTAACATTCTGAAAGAAGGCGGACACGCAACCGACAGAAGGGGTTCCGATTTGTGTCAAGGGCGGGCCGGGCCTTTGTCAGCCGACTCTTTCTCAACACCACTATGGAAGACACATTTCTATAGAAGGTTCGCCAAAACGTGGATCAGAAGACGGGCACAATAAAGAATCCGAATTGTTATTAAGCTATCGATACACAGTTATAAGAGCCCCAATATTAGTACATTTCTGACCCTTAAACGTTTATAGGTAACAGAAAACAATATTTATGCTAAAGATTTCGTGTTTCTGTCTCCTCTCACTGGTTTGGTCTTTTGCTAAACCGGTTTCGGCTGCTCGCCATCTTCAGTAGCGGTGTTAGTCACTTTGGATGTTTTTTGAGGATGCACTGTCACTGTCACTTGTACTGTTGTCTGTTTTTGTTGTGTGTGTGGGTGTATATATGTATATATATATATATATATATATATATATATATATATATGCGTGTGTGTGTGTGTGTGTGTGTTTAGGGGTGTTGTTTGTTTTATTTGGGTTGGGAAGAATTTTGTTAATTGGCTTACGTCTTTGTCTGATTATCGGTCAAATATATATTTGATCACCCAACTAGTCACAACTATTAGTTTCCAAACATGTCAGGAACCATATCTGGTATCGTGTATTTACGATTATAAAAGTTTTCCTGTTGATCCAAAATTTATTGAAAAAAGTTTAGTAATCTAGTTAATTGGTGCAAGTGCACCCTACGAACTTTACTTAAGTATAATTCCGCACCACCCTTAGGGGGGCGCTAGTAAATCGGTGCAAGTGCATCACACGAACTTTAATTGAGTACATTTCCGCACCGTTTTTGTAAATACACAATACGGGAAACAGGCCGGAGAAGTGCATTCATTCGGCCCTCGTAATTTTTTGGTGCGAAGAAACACACGTTTTGGTTTTAAACAGAATCGAAATCTGCTAACAAATCTAAATCGATGATTCAAGTGAATGGATATATGGATTGGGTTTATTGGAAACTCCATTTTTACACTCATAAATGTTGAAAATTTGATTGAATAATGTAACTCGTACTATTTGTTGTTTGTTTTTCTTCTTTTATATAGCGGATAAACTATACTAATTGAATTGTATGTATATGGGCCGTACAATTATTTAGAAAATTCTGTGAAGTATTATGATCCAATCAAATTTGCGGTTATTGACAAACAGTGTACATCTCTAGTCTCACAGCTACCAATTACAAGTATTCTTGACTAAACGCCGACTAGGCACTAACTAGCAATTAATAGCATGGACTCAACTAAATGGTCCAAAGACCTTCGTAATAAGAGGGGAGAAGTCCTGTTTATTAGAGCGCGACTCCGAGAGACTGGCACACGAGGCTTGCGTTTATAATAAGCGCAATACTGTTTCACTAACTAAAAACACATGTCAAGACGATGTATCCACTAGAAAAGTCAACAAATATACCTTCACTAAACTTTGCATTATAAATAAAACCAATATCAGCTTAAAAGCCTCAACACATAAAGGGAGTAAAAACGAATATTACTGAGGGACAAGTACAAGACAATTTTTCTTACTGACTGAATATATTTTTTCCAAAATAAAAAAGGTATCCTTTTCCTACCATAACAATTAATGCCACAGAGATCAGCAACACAAAAACCTCAAACAGAAAAAGAGATTATAAGAAAGTAACAGTTTCCCTTCCACACGCCATTTAGTTAGAACCGAATGGATGAACGCTGATTGTTATAACAATGCCTTTACAAATTTCACAACCTTCTTCAGTGATAAAATTAATAATTGCAGACAACATGATTTACCCTTAATATTCGAAACAAATTTTCAAAGACTCAGTTATCGACCTTACCTTACTTTATTACTGCATACTATGCATTATTGTTAATACTTATATAACAAAATGCATACGATTGATGAAGAAATTGACGTGAAACATATAGAACATCATATTTTTAATGGGGTAAAGTATAATTGACTACTACTGTGATCCTGTTGGAAGTTATTTTGGCTTCATGACATTCTGTATTCAGTGAAATTCCCTTTGGATATCCGCCAAAGTTGCGAAGTATCGACGAATCTTATGTTATACATTTCTTAATATTCAGAATAGGTTTAATAAATTCGAATTAATACCTTGGCCCGAAAAAAATTCTAAGGAGTCAGACCCATCATTTAACTTATAAACATGTCCTTCCCTACGAAACAATCCCCGCAGGGGACATCAGAGGTGTACTGGGTATATTGATCCAGCAGCCATGTACACAGTTCACATCAACCCATTACATAAAGAATAATTACACGTGAAAATATACCGCTAAACCACCACCCTCACAAATATTAAGGCATTAACAGTACACATCTCAGAGCTTGTGATGTGGGGCGAGAAGGGTTTTGTTCAGAGGATCAACCCCTGTTGAAAATGTGTTGACTTTAGACGCGTTCTCTTCATATAATTACAAATCAACACTGATGAGCTGGCACTGGCGAACATGTAATACCAAGCGGACTGAAAGGAATGAATTTAAAAAAAATGTAAGAAATAAGCTACAGGAAAAGAGCGAGATTAAGTGCCCAGCTACTTCAGTTGGTTTAGTTAGTGATGAGGAAATATAAAACAACAGGGACAATTTCTGTTTGCAATATTATGAATTTAGAAGGGAACTATCTCAGCGGGTCCAACTATTAATTCTAAGAGTTGCTCTAAAGCCTCATTTGGGAAAAACCTCCAAAAAAATGAACCCTAAAACACAGGCACGTGTGCACTGTTTAAGTCCCCAACATGAACATGAATCAACTCAACCCTATTAAATTTTAAAATAAAAAATATACCAAAAAAAGTTCTCTCCTCGAACAAGTAAGGAATACAAATTTGTGATAGTAAATAACCTGCGTGGTAACAACATCAAAAGTTGTTAAAAGAGCATATTATTTTTATACTGATAGATAAAGTCAAACCACCATTCCGATTCTTTCACCATCGTTCTTGAGTTCGTCAATCCATAGCATTTGGATAATGGGTGGGCAACGGTCCCAGGGGCGATATTAAACGTGACATTCTCCCCGAACAAGTCTCGTCGTCCGATATAACCGGCCCAAGTACCACGACCATCCGCACTAAAAGGTCATCCTCGCTCCATGCAATGTTTATAGGCCTTCGATATATACATTCAACAGTAATGTATATACACTCAAAAATTAAGTCGATTTCAATTATATTATTTCGAAATTAAATTCGACTTTTTCCACTGTAAATAGATACACAATTTAACTTGTGATAGTAGGCTGTTAATGGCAATAGACCAGCAAATGCACAATAATAAAGTGTATTTTATTATCAATATGATTCGAAATTTAACTCCAATTACTAGAGTTATTTGGACAAAACTACAAAATTTGGAAAAAGGAATAGACACTTTTTTAGAGAGACAAAATTGTGAAATATACGATAATCGCGTGTCAATAAATAAAATATACAGGTAGAATATTCGAAATAAACAGCTTTCCCGGTATGGATGCAGGTATAATGCGATCAAATTCTGCTCGTGACACCTATGTATACGAATACCGGAATAGACGGGTTTATAGAAGAACTTACGTCAAGCTGTTATCTATAAGCAGTTCCTCGTTTCTGACTACCACTCACTCGGTTCCTATGAGACAGCACTAAAATCTATAGCCAAGTTTACTTTCTGGGAAACATCCAAAAACGCAAACATACAGCGAATAATGCAGTAATGTAACTAAATACATTGTTACATTTTAATGGCAGATGTATACAGCTTTTTTAAATCGTTTGTTGTTCAACCCTGTTTTTTGTAATCCCTGCTTTTATAGTACGGTTTGTTAAGATCATCTTTATTGAATTTTATTCCTATGTGTCATGTTACACTGTCAGTGTCCGTTTACGTATGCCGCAACAGGGTTTTCGTCATCTTGTTAGTAACTGTGAATGTGCTATTATTTGATTGATTATTCTTTCTTTTCTGCAATGATGAATTGGGAGGTAACACAGAAAAGTTTTGTTTGTTGATTTTGTTTTGTTGATTTTGTTTTGCTGATTAGTATTTGTGTTTTGTTTATAATTGCTTCTAATATCTGTAATCTCTGCTTTATGTGAACATTCTGTTGTGTTATTTGTTAGGTGTGTGTGTGTTTATGGGTGTTTTCTTGTGATCCTAATCTGGGGGGTTGTCCGGAGGAATGTTTTGTTGTCTTCCTTTTGTTGTTGACAAATAGCTTTTTTGTTTGTGCTAACGTGAATTTGTTTTGTGTTTAAATTTTTAAATTTTAAATTTTGTAATCTACTTTTGTATTCTCACGATATTGTTGCTGTTTTGTTCTTTATTTTTGTATTTTGTTGGCATCAGAATGGTATGTGGCTTGCAATTCATCATACATATATATAAGATACATTTGTTTCCGTCTGTAACCATTATACTCAGCACAGAGTTTCTGTTTTAGAACTACCTGTATAAACTATTTGTTATTATTATTGCGCTGGTATTGTGCATATGCCTTGTTATATTGTTTAGTCTGCCATAGTTTTCTCTCGTCTTTTTTATTACCATATTCAAGCGAATTACCATTAAAGGAAATGGGGCAGGCATACCAGCACCGAACCGTTATCCCATATGCTAATTAAAAATTAACGCTCTGTACACACAAAGCGAAAACCCAAATGAATATTATCCGCTCTTGTTTCAAAAACCTATTTTAGCCTATTTATGCTCGGTTCAATATATTTGATCGGGATAGATATTGTTTTGATATTTTCGATTCGATTAAGCCTAGAAATCACATATTTTTTGCACTGGAGTGCACCAATGCGCCTATGAGGGAGTATGTCACATTTCAATCTAGCTACATCCTATTCGTTTCATTCCTACTCTTATTTATTGTAAACAATAAAAGAAAAATTTCCTGTAGAAATTTAAAGAAATTACAACTGTAAATTATCTTAGCGCAAACAGAAACAGCATTTCTACGAGGAAGGATTGGGGTCTTGGGTTCGATTATGGGTGAGGGCCATCATACTTCTGAATTAGTCGTGAATCTGAATTAAAAAGATTCACCAATCAATGTCCGGCGAAAGGAATAATTCGGCGGGCTGATTATACGTAATTCGACAAAATGAACTTTCCCGAGTTTCGGTGGCCGACAGATACGAGCGAAAGTAGAAATCGGGGCAACTTTCGGAGGAAGTGTTTCATTTATAACCTGTGACGAACCGTCGTCATAAAACAGAGGAGCCTGCAGTTAAAAATAAAATAGGAAGACAATTCAATAAAGAGACGACACAGACCTATTTAAGACTTGCATTCGTGGTACCTAGCACCAAACAAAACTGCCCTGAATACTTCAAGCTTATAGCTTTACAGCTGCATTGGAAAGGATAGTTCATAAAACGACAGAAATTTGCACTTAAATGTCTATATTACAATTTATGGGGCATGGCTCCAAGTATAATTTACCAACAAGTTATAAGTATTCTGTTTGTTTTTTTATAAATGAACAACAAGGACAAGAAGAGCCCATACACAGATGACAAAAACTTTCCATTGGGAAAGTGAGGTTACGACAGTTTTATTTTCTCGCAAATTAACTCCGGTTTGCATCAGATTCACCTACCGGTCTGCGCCCTGTTGAGTAAACAAAGAATGGCGCTAAAGAAAGAGAATAAAAGAGAGGGTAACCTCAAAACCTAGATAACCAACCCGAGTAAGAGACAAGCTCCACTTGCCCAATTTTCGGAGCCCAACGGCCAGATTACGTGAAGACGGATGAAACAATTTTTTCATCCAATATTTCATATACCCATTACTTAAACAAAGTGGACGTTAAGTATAAATTCACTTTCTCAAATTAGCTCAAACTTCCTAAAATCGTATATAAGCGGGACAGAATTCAATTACAATGGAGAAATAATAAAATAAACGAGTAATAACATACATGAGTCTTCGTAAAATTTCTACGCTTAATGATCTTACTTGTTGCAGAAAATACTCATAACGTCGGGTCTCTACTTCTTGTTTAAAAAATCCATTTATCGAGAAGAAATATTATATGAAGACAATATATTGTATGAACAGACAAATGAACCACAAAAGAGGAATCGCTTTCATGTCATGTCATGCTGACGGGGAGACGCCCAAGTCATTCATTGATCGCAGGTACACAAACAACCATACATAAACTCCTTCGCTCTCACCTCGGATGCAGTTTTTCGCTGTATTAACGCAATGACGATTATAAAATATGTGATGTTTATGTTTAGCCCTCAAACAGCCTGGCGCTAGTTCTTCTGAAATTTAGGTCTGAACTCATTCATTTCCTCTGCTTTGCGGACTCAATTTTCGCGTCGGTTCCTCACCGTTCCTCCTTCGTTATCCTCGTTTCCGAGCAAATCCCCCTATCCACGTGCTGCCACGTGGAGGCGTTCCCGTTGCCTAGTGGCGGTGGGAGAAACGTCACATGGGGAAAACCTTAATCAAGTTGTACAGAAGTAGTAGACAGCCGGGTAAAACCTACTTCCTAATTACCTTGGTACTGAAAAGCGGGACATATGAATATCAGAAGAATTCAGCCATTTTCTTCTGAGGCGACAGCCAGTTCAATGTGGACTGCGGTCAGGTTTTCTTCATTAGACTCAGACCCCAAGCCCGGTTAATGTTGATGCCCTCAAATCACTCGGGTGATAGCTACAGTTCTACTGTGAGTCAAAGTTGCTACAAAATATAAAAACATACTATTAGGTATTGAAAATGCGACAGCCTCACTATGCGCAAGGACCAGGACCACGGCCGCGATTTCACCACGCATGGTGCAACAAGGAAAAGAATATTTATAACATTTGGTGTAGTGTCTCGCAATTTTAAATTGTCTTTCGTTGTTCTAATTTTTAAAAACAATGTTCCCTACATTAAGTGCGTTAGTTAGACAACATTGAAAATGGTTTTGACTAGAGAGAGAAGTGTGCAGCAGAGGACGGCGAGGATTTACAGGAGGCGGTTGTATTTTGGTGGGCGGCCTATATATAGTCTAAGGGACTGTTATACAACGGAACCGGCCACCAGAGCTGACGGTTGCATAAGTTAGTGTTTTGCTCGCTTGCGGTACCAACCGGGGCTAGACAATTACTTACAGCCCCTGTTTGATTAGCATATCGATTCTTCTCCGGTAGCGACCGTTAACCAATAACTCAGATTAAATATAAATCCTTTTCCTTAGATAGCCTCTTGACTCCTAAATAATAAGGACCGTGAAATATTTTCTTCTCAATGATGCTCCATCGCATAATGTACTTAATCCTATCAACACAATTTTCACGAATTAAAGTAGTATCTCTTTTCTGTTATACTAACAACCTAAGTGTAATACCAATATAAAAAGCACCTAAGGTATTTCGATAAAACTAATAAATTATTTAAAAATAATTAATTAAATTTAGACTGAATTTTGTTGCCTATAATTGGAAATATTCACTTAAAATTTAATGAATTTAACAACACTCGGATCAAAAATTATTGTGGATTTATATTAGAAAATAATGGCATCGTCAGTAGCACAAACGTACGTAACATAGTACATATCCTCTACTAAAGTGGTCTACTAAGTGGTATTTTGATATTCTTACTTTCCTAACAGCTGTACTTAGGTAGATGAAGAAAGTGCTAATTGGTGATTGAGGTTATTCAAGGCGTATTTGAGTACGGGTAAGTCAGACGAAAGGGCAAGAGGGAGACAGACATTGAACAACCGCAGCTGCAAGAAGAGTTACTGAAACCAACTCACAATAAACATCTCGACACGCGGCAGATGCAGTAGCTCAGAGAGATGTTGATGTACCACATACAACATCAATGCAGAAAGAAGTATTTTTTTCATGCGCAATAGATATGTCAGATAGAAATGTAAAATGAATTGTCATATTACACAGTAATTTCCAGATCAGCTGCTGCAATAATAATATCGTGAATTATCGTGTATTAGACACACTATATCCTAATAATTAAATAGCCTTAAAGCACATTAAACCTGACATTAACTGACCCAGACATTCGATACCCGACTGCTTTAACGGATGAAGAAAGCAGAGTATTCAAGACATATTCTAGTAGGAGCACAGGTTTGGCTTGAACACACACCGGAGCAAGCAACATGCAGTTTGAGCACCAGAAAACAGAGGAGCAAACAGTTCGTTTAGTTCCTCAATTTTCAAGGCACTAGTTTTTCCTGTGTAGTGCAGTTTTATACTTGTATGTCCCTGTGACATAAAAAAACTTATAAACCAAAGATTGGTTTCAATTTTGTACTCATTAAGTAAAACTATATCATTTTACAGCTCAATTTGGATAAAAACTTGCTGCCGGAGGAGGATAGAATGAACAGATGTTACTGGCCCTGAAAAATGTATATATCAGGGGTGTGTGAGGGGATCAGGTCGGTGACTGGTACAAAGCTACCCCATTTCTAACGGCAACTTCTAATGGAAGGGATGTTAGCACACCTATCGGGACGAAACATTTCTAATACTTGCCCTTGCAACAAATACAACCAGAGAAAGGAACAAAAAATAAAGGTTATTACGAAAAATTGCATTTGCCCTGTATTTTTTACTAAAGTAACAAATTTTATATTAGTCTCTATAATAGGACAGCTTATGGAGGAATTCACAGTAACAAACTGTTTTTCCTTCCCCGAAGTCAATTCACTAATGAATACACGATAAATAAATAGAGTAAGTAGAATGAAAATTCCCGGATGGCTGTATTATTATAACGTCTATTCAATTGCCCTACCTATTCTATCGTTGATTTTGAGCGGAGAGATCTAAATGTGCAAGTTACTTCAGCACAACTTTCTCCTTTCTCATAATTCCCATCCCAATTCCACAGTCTAACTTTAAGGAACGCTTCGAGACTATATATAATTTATACTTTTTAGGTGTACGTTAAAGCGTTAGCGTCTGCGAAGCAATGACGCCAGCAAGGTCAGATCGATTCTTACTAGACAGTTGCCCAGTCACCACTCTTCTACCAGGTATTAATCTTTAAAACAATGTACTTCTATAATGACTCTAGAATTAAAATAGTCTCTGCACCAGACAGTTTTTACTGTTTAAAAAGGAGTATTTTTAGTATTAATACCATGATGTTTGAGTTATTATTATTTATTTTAAAAAATTCGATGGAATTTCATTTAATGTTTTTCTACAAACCTTACGTAGTTCGATTAATCTAAGTTCAAAAATTCATCTTTCGAAAGTAATATTTTAAACGCATATCACTAATAATTTATATACTGCCCAAATAAGTTCAGGGCGCCTGTACTAAAAAATATTACAAAAATACGATAAACAATAAGCGGAAGTCAGTTCCAGTTGCAGTCGTGAAACATGAAGCATATATCCGCTAGAACGAGCAGACACTGATTCAGTTAATCCTGTCTTGTGGTGGATATTTTGTGCATTTTTAAATGCGCCGACAACAGTTTTAATATTATGTACTATACTATATAAAGTAATTAGCCTAACGCAATAAGCAAAATGCCTGAATCAGTACTCGGGTGTTACATGAAAAATGTATTATGAACGAAACCGGATGTTAAAAAAGAAGGCGCGTTGAATGAACGCGACAGGAATAGCACCGCTCGTTAGGAAACGTCCACACACCTATAGGCACCGAAACTAGTCCGATCCTATTCGGTTTGTTAAAATTGTTTCTGTCCTTCTCTCTTTCTTGAGAGGATATCTCGATTGAACTACAAGGTCACCTAGCCTACCTGGGTTCGCGGTTAGTGGAACGTGAGCAGCTGTAAAAGTAAAAATGACAACCGACAGAAACCCAGCTCGCCTCCTCGTCGGGGGAAAGTGGACTGACTTATAAGAACGTGTCGACGGTCTGTTGGGCCTACTGCCAGGTGGCCCCTTTAATATCAGGGTCAAAAATACAAACATCTAGGAACTCACTATAGTGCTCAAAAAAGGATATGAAAGCACACGAATTAAAAAAAATAAACAAAACCCAAATTTCCATAAAAACTTAAACAGGTATAAACTATTAGTGCAGGAACCCAAAACATAGGAAACTAAAAGTAATATTTAATAAATATTGGGCAATTTTGTATAAACACGACAAAGGAAAGCATTCAAAATTAAATTCAGAACCTGAATTGAAAAGATTACACCGAGGTTCACTAATTTTTTTAAAACAAAATTAACTAAAAAAATCAAATATAGTAACATGTGCACAACAGGCCAAAGTATCCTTCTGTGCTATATAAGCAAGTAGGGCGAGGGGAATAGTATTTATTATACAATATATAATGTTCTTAAAATTGAAATCAGCTGAAACAGGAACGTTATTAATTTGCTAACATTTCATAAACTGCACATTTCATGAAAACATTTCTAAAAGTAATAAAAACCATAAAAATGAAAAAAGGAATATGAACGTATAAATGTGTGTGTGTGTGTATATATATATATATATATGTATATACATATACTCTCACTAACAAGAAATGAAAAGTGAGTGAGCAACTGTTCTAACTATCGCCGATTACAGACTGACCTAAGTATGACAGGAGGAGTAATCGAAAACCAAGGTCTCGAAACAGAACTCGCATCAAGCCTGGCCAAATAAGAACACGCTCGCATTTTATAGTATCCAATCGGAGTTAAAGTTAAAAGAGGTTACAAATAATAGTCTTATTACGATACAATGAACAAATATTTCCCTTATAACGATTGCGTCACTAATCCGAGTTCAATAACTTATCAATAAAAATTATGAGCACTTATATATAAACCATAGAGGTTTATCTTAGAGGTTTCATCACAGGATAAGAGAGATTTATATTATATTCCGTGCAAAATTAATACACGGACAAAGTGGTATACTGAATAATGTCAGTAGTGCAATGTATAACAAAAGTCAACAAAAACAGTAAAAAAATTTTTTATGTACATTTTTTGTTACTTAATTTCGCTGTTATGCATTTTTCGAGGGGAAAAAGTTAATAAAATACACAAAAAGGTTTAGGAATCTTTAAGTACAGTATACTGATGACAGAAGTTCCAGTATTACTAAAATTTGAAAACAAGTGTTGCGTCAAACAGTTTCACAATCAAGTTGAAGTCGTTATGAATCCTCCCTGACCAGTCCCTCTGATAATTAAAATATATCATTCTGTATTTAATAAATACTTACTATGAACAATACGTATATAAAATGCTTATTCATAGCTACTGATTAATAATACACGGTGAGCTGCAACTGATAAAGAGTAATTTCAGTGCTACACTTTCACGCTGGAATCCTTGAGACAAAGTGACCTCAAGAGGCAGCAGACAAACCTGGAGATATATTGCTTAGCAATTTATTCACATTTACAAATGAACACTACCAAACCTGTATTGGTATGTTTACACAAATACACGATACATTTTACTTTCAATTTTCATTCCTTTTTTGGTTTCTAAAACCGCCAGCATTTTGGTGATTCGATAACTGAAATAATAATAATACCGTAACTTTCTCGATCTTCTGTCTCCTCTCGCTGGTTTGGTATTTCAACAAAATCATAGAGGAGAGTACATTATTCCAGACTCCCGCTGACCATATAAATGGTATTCTAAACTAATAATAATAATAAAAAATACTTTTATTTATACATAAACCACTAAACTACGAAATGTTTTCTCAATACAAGGTCCTTTCTCTAAATCGGTATCTCGTGTTCTGATAACTCTGTTGCTATCTACCTTCTCCGTGATAAACTGGGATGGATATCAGACATCTAAAATCGCCACCTAACCTCTTCCCGGCTTCTATTCGTATCATGTATGTTCAGAGACAATGATTTCTTGCTTTAAAACATTTAATACAAGTCTGACAGTAAGTTGATATTGTTTCACAACAATTCAAAAATAGGTTCTTGCAATACGTACGTGTAGGGAAATAAAGTAAAAATAACATAGAGTATTCAATTTATCGTCCGATGGGAATGTTCCCAAGTACTAAACTGCATGTACTGTCACTGCTTTGACCAATTTGTTGACGGCTGGTCATAAATGATACCGAATTTCTAGTGAATAAAATCTACTTCCACAATCTGACTCTAATACACAATATCGAATAAACTAAAACGTTTTAGCTAATTAAATCTATGGTTTAATAAACTTTACATTAAGTCCGCAGTAGGAGAAAAACTGTTTAAACGGGGAGTCACATCTGAACAGGCTTTGATGAATCCGTCCAGGTAGAATGTACCACATGATGCGTCGGTATACGATTGATTACTAACGCGCCTTTCGTGTATATCATTTTTCAAAATAGATATACCTTGTTGAAAATAAAACTACTAATTGCATAATACATTTTCAAAAACTTTGTCAATTAAGTATGAGGCAAATATAAAAATTCTCCAGAACCTGTGTGTACCATATTAATTTGGTACGACTACACGTTCAAAAAAATCACTAACCCTTGCTCATCTACCGGAATTTTAAACAGTAATTAATAGTGATTCGCAAATATCAACTACTTATTTCTACGCCTACCGTTACAAACCATCGTCAAAGCTTGACATTTTAGTGATTAGGGATAACGCTTCCGGGGAAAGAAAAATATTAAGAATTGAAAAATAATAATTCAATGAGCTATAAATTTAATCGATAACAATTTTTTTCAGGCATAAGGACGGTTTTGAAAGCAGGCAGAACAAAGAAATAGGATCAGGAAGAGGTACAGCGGAAATGACGTCACTGTTCGATACCACAGACACGACATACGGTATAGCCCACCTGTGAGTACACGAGCAATAATATGACCCATATAAAAAATGTAGCTTATAATTAACAAAAACAATCTATACATTAAAACAGCTAGTATATTAAGCAGGTTTTGTCCTATGAAATGTTACAGGGTATATGGAATTATAAAGATACACTACGATTTTGAAATATAAAACCAAAATGTTATAATGTTCTGATGGTTTCAAAATAATAATGTAAATAGAATATAATCTGAAGACCTACACTGGTAATCATAAGGATATTGCACCTGCATATCATATTTCTTTCATTTTATTTAAACGAATTATAGATACCATAATTCGTTCGAAACAATCATTAATGTACGAAGTAATGACAACACTACACTACTATACAATAAATGTATACTGTCAATATAATTACACAAGGAAGGATGATAGATCGAATCACAGTTTCTGTACACTCTTATGTTCCAGAAGGTTTTAACAGAAAAAACAATTACTGCTGCACAGAATTTGGATAACAAATACAAGGATAAGTACGGCCCCTAACGTATAATAACTTTTAAACATACAGTACATCATACATAGATTGCGATTAGCGATTTAGTAAAGCTAAGAACAAATAAGGGAGGAGGTAAATGTCACCATTTTTAAACCAAACCTTATCTGTTTCACTGATCCTCTAAACATTTGCCCGATGCTGCGAAATACAGAAACAAACAAATAACAATCCTGGCCGGGAACGATCTTAAAACATTGTCAAGGAATTTAAAGTTGTGGGGGAGATTCTAAGATTGCTGGAAGGTGGCGATCAAGCCACCACACAACTCCCGAAATAGATGGCCTTCCAAGCCTAGAGAAAGTTCGCTGCGACGGGGTCTTAGTTACTGCTAAGCGCTTAAGCTTATAGAAGTTAGAACTTAAAATACCAAACTATATAAGTCCTCAGACTCACTGTCTTTATTTTCAATTTATAACAGAATACGGAGTTATTTAGATAAGTTTTCAATCCACAAAGGAGAAATGTAAACGGGACGAGTGTTGGCAACTATTATTTTGAATTATGTCAATGTTACGTTTCGTTCGATATTTGAGACAATTATTCATTACTACAAATACACAATTCACACTAAAAAATAATAGAAATAGGGCGTATTCCCTGCAGTAAACATACAAATGTTTTTTTTTCTTTGAGCTTTAACGGCGGCCAGCAACGAAGGCTATATTGCACTTGTGACCACAGGGGCGACTTAGGATCACTGGGCCCTACTTATAGACTAGCTCTTGCAGGCTAACAGCCATGCCAAATGTCAGGCTAGCCATCATTCACTCGGGTGGACTGGAACCACCGGCCCTGCGCACGCCCCAACGAAACGTCGGAAGTAGACAACAGCCAAGAGTGGGTGGTGTCCAAAAACAAGAAAAATCCCGGAACAGCGGTGGGGGGGTCAACCCCCTTTGTTACAAAAGTTCTAAATTAAATAAACAAAATGAATACTACTGGCAGTACTCTTTGTTGTAAGAAAGGAATCTAATTCATCAGTTAAAATATGCCTTATTCCTTGAAAATAAAAAATGATACGTTTATTAAGGATATAGGATTTAAGGATTAAGGGACCTAATTTCTTTACCTTTGCGATAACACGTTAGTTCGCATAAGTAATTAGACTAGGTTACCTCGTCGAATCATATTATTTTAGAGGACTTGAAATGACATTAATGCAAGAATATTTCTTTCAAAATTTCGGCGGGTAAACATTTGGAATTAAAAATAAATGAAAGCGTGCATTAACACATTCAGAATTCGGTTAATGCGTTCTAGCCTCGAATAGTGGTCGGTGTTTGTCATCAGTACTAGAACAGTAATAATGCTGAAAATACGCCAAATACACAATCTATCCGTGCTCTTTAAGCACCCCATGTAAACTTTAGTTTAGTAGTTTTGTGCCTACTTCTTTAGTGGTACCCTCGAGGATTCCCCAAATCCATCCTACTAGCAACGTCACCAGGACATGTGCGTCATCAAGCACATACGCTAGATACTCCCTCAGCCCGGTGTGATCCCCAGGATTTGTTCTAATAGCATGAATAGCTGCTTACAACACGAGGTTAAGATTGCAAGTAAGAGAAAGCGTGAATGATCGTCCGTACTGCCAAACCCTAATATGAACAGTTCATTTCATGTCATGGACCTCTAAACTATTTTTACGTTTACTTCCTACAATAACCTGTAATAACAAAAATTTAAAATTACAGTGTTTTTACACACATCCTTTGAAATCAGAAACACCGATACACCTCGGAATCAATTTTACGGATTTGGTTCCAGATACTATTTGCCGGTTGCATGAAATATAAAAGGTGATAGATTCTTATCTATCAGAGATAGAGGGAGCAGTTAAAAGTTGTTCCCTCCGAAGTATGGGTAGGAGAACAAGTAAAATGCGGGCCACCTGCTGCTAGTTTCAACTGTTGGCCTGGAATTTTTCGGCCCCAACATTTCTACGTCGCCAACACCCCCCCCCCAAAGGCTTCACATCGGCCGAAAACCATGAGTAAGATCTTCAATGTATGAGAATATCAACTATCAACAAGTATTTCGAGAACCACACCTCCATGTATCTGTAACTACCTAAGCCACACTCACACATTTCAAAACACGATAAAATTATTGTGATGGTGAAGAACAACTTGTGGAATTTGTCTAAACAAGACTGTACATGCATTCACTCGAAATTCCTGTGTAACCGATCGATGGGGGGCGACAGTTTTTTGTTTGGTTAGAGCAGAGCAACATTACCGAGCCAAGACGGGATTGAACCCCGACCGACTATTCCCTCAATACAAATTCCTACTATTCCTTCAATTACAAATTTGAATTGATTATAAGATAAGCTCCATTGTATTCGTTAGCATTTACTTTTATGATTATGAATTTAACATTTATTACATTATACGGGAGACTTTAACTCGGGTAGGAGGCTGTTCCACAATTTGGTAGTAACTCAAGGTGGTGACAATATTTTGATATAGGAGATCACGAACTAACTTGAAGGATGCTTAGAGAGCTATTTCGTTTTATAAATTAAATTTTTTAAAAATCGATTTCTTTAATTATGTGCAATTGCAATGCTGTTGGCATTATGTCGAATGCCAACTTAATACATTTGATTAATATATTTTAATTATACCCACTTTAATCTGTTTCCAGCTGAAATTATTCTTTTGTGAAATTTAAAAAACATATTGAGTATAAAAATAATTAAAATGTATAAAAATAACTGTAATATGTCGGAATTACCAGCCCTGTAATACCTTGATATTTACTTTTTTAAGGTCATTACTTGTTGAAACCTGAAGCGCGGAAGCACCCATGCTCATATATGGTATAATACCACATATGAAATTAAACAATCGAACATTTTTCGGATGCATCGCAAATACGTTACGTACAGATCTACGAACTAAAATTTGGTTTTATGTATGAGTACAAATATAAGATTTTAGTTTGAACCTTTAAAAAAACATGAAATATCTCAAAACCTTAAAATTCTATTGAACTCTGTACGCGATGCTACATTCGTCATACATCAGAACCCAGAGGATGTACGAAGCATTCGGGAGAACCGGAACGAACCACAAGGGGGATGAAGGCAGGCACAGAGTAAAAAGGCGAGGAGGACGGAAAGAGGAAGAAAGAGAGGACGATATATAAAGTGGGGGAGGGCCCTAAAGGAAAGAAAGAACTAAGAAAAGGAGAGGGGAACCGAAGAGCGAGAGAGGGGAAACAGGTTCCAGACAAACATGCCATGTTGTCAGATCGTGCCCACACAAATATACTACGGTAGACGCTCACTATGCGGCCCCCACCACGTTTCGTCCCCATCCAGTCAGTCTTAACGTTAATAAATAGCCACTAACCAACTTCACACTAATACATTGAATAGAAAAAAAATATCACGACCCGAAAAGAAAATTTTAATCCACTGCAGTCTTCCATTAATTTAGAATCCGAACAGACCGGAGAACTAATTCCATACCATCCATGGATCCGCTAGATCCATGCCATAGCATCCACTGGTGAATAAAAAGAAAAATTAACCATCCCCTCTTGACCAGATACTGGACTCCTCGATATTCTTACTGAACACTTTGTTGAGGGGGCCTCACCTTAAGACCGTCTAACAGTAATCGAGAATATGCGGCGTCCACAGTTTTCAAGACATAACGGATATTTGTTTCTCCGAAACGCGACCTTTACAAGCTATTACGTAAATTGAACAATTCCGCGAAATTCACTTACATTACTCGAAAGGATCCGGTGAAAATTTAAGGATAGACGGGATCTCCTAATTCGATTATTGGCTGGATTTGAACAAATGAGAAAATCATAAAAAACTATTATTATAGATTTAATTATTCGTTTTCCTAATTAGATGCCAAGCCCTAGAAGTGTAATTCCGAAACTGTGTTAAAGACCTGGAAAAGTGATCATATAAAAAATTAACTTACATATGTGCAGATGCAAACTTCTATTTAAAACATTACTGTTTCATAAATAGAGGTAAAAGGAATGAAAAATGTTAAAAATTACCTTCATAAAAATCAGTTAAAACTTAGGTATAGAATATGTTAACAATAGATTACCTAATAGAATTAATGTATTTTAAATTATGGAATGTAATAGTTAATAATGGGGTTAATAATAATTGTTTTTGATTGCTAGTTAAATATATATTATAGTTTGCCTAATTATTATTTTAATAAAAAAACCTTTAAAGCTTAGAGATATTATTTTAAATTACATGAATTAAAAAGAATTATTTATTTTTAATTACTCCATAATTGTATATATAGTAATTGTATGTATATAGTTTGTATGTATTTGTCTATGTATTTATTACTATTTTATAATTCTATTCATAACTATTCACAAATTTTTTAAATTTGATCCCAATTTTAGCATTTATTATTCCAAGTTAAATAATTAAACAATACAATGTCGCAAACAAATTAAATCACCAATTTATTTTGTGTATTAGATAAAAAGGTGAATGAATTATACTAAATCTAGATTTACCTTTATGCATATTACTTCATTTCAAGAATGTATTCATTGTATGTACTAAAATTAATATGACTTATTTACTTTATCCATTCTAATGATATTAAGAATTCAACTCAATATGTCTTATAGATTCCTATGACAATTTATATATTTATTAAACTAACCTGACATGAGGTATGCCAACACCACCTTGTAGGACTTTATACAGTTTGCTTTCATATAACAGTTGTGGATGGCGAGCTCTTACAGCTTCAAGTTTAACTGCCACTTCCTACAAATTCATAAACATATTACATTACAAGGACAACATAATATTTTAGGTTATAATACAGTTAACAGAAACTTCTAAATGTAATGGACAGAAGACAATGGCCTCCTAGTTTATCCTGAGATCAACTGAAATTCACTGTTAAAACAGATGATTTTTACAAGGCCAGTTCACTTATAATGAAACAACATTTTATAAAAAATTTATAATAGATTAATTTTAAATACTGGGTTTTTTAATACAAAATACATTTCAAGATTTTAATATTCATTGATAAGTGCATCATCAACACAAACTAGGATATCCACATTAACTAAAAGATTTTAAATCTTAAACTATTTTAATTTAAATTAATAGTTGTTATATTTTATCACTACTTACTGCACATAATTTATCTTAAAATGATAAACTAATATTGGTGAGATTCTCAGAAGTAGATTGAACAAATAAAATTTGTGAGTTTAGAATTTCTTTGTTCATGAGATAATTGTTTTTATAAGTTTTAAAACATTTTAACAAAAACAGTAGTTCTAAATAAAAAAATGTATATCACAAAGCATACAATGTTAGCAATTTATACAATTCATATGACTAAATTAAATACATGAAAATAATAACCTAAATATGTGTTCAATGCCACACTGAAATACCTTCCTTGTTCGAAAACAGTCTCGAAGATATAAATCTCATAATGTAAATATGCAGCAAAATGTGAAATTCACTATAACTCGGAATAAAATAATATTTATTTATAACCATATCAAATTACTATGCCACCCCTAAATAGAAGTAGTTCAAATTTGGTTTTCCATTTAAAATTATTAATCTTCATGTAGTACATTTAATAATTTTTACAAAATCCTAAAATATTCTGAATAAAACTTCGTGGTTTGGACGGAAAAATGGATAACATAAGTTAAATGGGATATGGGAGATACTTTTTTGAAATTGGAAAGATTAATGCCAAAAACGTTTATAATAAATATTGATATATATACATAGGCCGTGGGCAGAAATTAAGAACAAAAAGTAGGACAAATAAGGTACAGATGTTTAAGAGAATGGGCATTGTGTAATCTACTAAAGAAAGGAGAATGGAACATGTTAATTCATAAGGGAAGGAAAACCATTAAATTACTTAACAGAAATTAAATTTGTTTGTAAACGTGAAAAATACTTCTTTCGACAACTTACCTCCCCGTTTGAAATGTTGATCCCCAAATATATATCACCAAAAGAACCACTACCGATTTTTCTCACTAGACGATATCTTGCCCCGACAATAAACTCATGTTTCGATGTTACCGTAGCCATTGTTAAATACTAAGTTAATGAATGTTTAGAATTTTGATACATATAAAAAATTGGAAACAATCAATATCACCACCAGTTCACAGACTAAAACTCACCGACATTTTCCTTTGCAAAACCCACTGCCTACTGGATAGGGTAAGTGCCACATTGCTAGCACAACAGCCAGCGGAATCAGATGAAACTACATCATATGTGTCAATAGTAATATATTTGGCATTTTGATGAAGTAAATACAGCTCATAAATTTCCAGCTTTAATTTTATAAAGGATAGTTCTATTTTGTTGTGAATTTCATGTTGTTATGTTCATAGGCCATTTAAGAATGTGCTCAAATTATTTACTTTCATTTGTAATGAATAGTTCATTTTTACATTTTATAAGATGTTAATAAAAATAATCTCCATATAATTTACCAAATAAGCTAATTTTAACTGAAAATGTTATTTTTCAAGCTGTACCTATATATACTTATCAAGATGATTCAAAATTTACATTATAAAAAAAATATCTAATAAATGATAATATACACATCTGATTGAATGTATTAATAGAATCGAACTAATTTAATGCTAAAAAATTGTACGATCACAATGCATACTGGACCTTCCTGTCAAGATAAATAAACGAGAAATTTGATAGGTCACAGACATTTATTATAGTGTATTATTCAAATCCTACATATCAACAAATGTTGCAGGCATATATTAAAATTCACTGAGTGAGAAACTCAAATAATACTTGAGGAACTGATATCAAACATATATTTTTGTAAATACACAGGTTTTACAATGTTTTAACACATTTATTCCATCTGTTGCAATATAATATCAATGCTAGATAATGCATACACAGCCATATTAATCTAATAAAAACTTTAAAATGTTTAATGTACATAATACACATCCATGTGTAACGTATATGGATACATACACACATGAAATTATAAATATTGGATATCAGAATGAATAATTACTACATTAAAACTTCATTACCAGCTACGTACATAAATATGACAATTACAACCATATCAACCACTAACATTCTTCAGGTGATTCTATGGCCAATAATTCAGTTTCCAACCAACATAAATGACTAGTAATTAAATATTCAAATTCACCCAGCTTCACAACAATTTCCAGAAGAGCTTTATGCTTTACAGTGTTAAACAAACTACAAATCAGCAACATTTATTTCCTAGGTGAGTTATTTCATTTTCGATGCTCACTTATTACATTAAAAGTGTTAAATGAAACAGATCCATTTTATATGATTCAATGCATCAGCTACTGCAGACTGTTGATTACTGCATAAGTGAATTCATTAGTTGTAGACTGCCCTCCCATATCTTTCGTTCTTACCTAATAAAAAAAAAGGATTAAAAACTGATTAAAGGGTTCAAAATGTTAATTTTAAAGTGCTGATGGCAGAAATCTTACTATAGCACTGTAATACCTAGCAACAAACTCACCTTTCCATCTGTAAGAACTTTCGCAATGGCATTTTTGATCATATCCCCATAATGTTGAAGATTTATGTGGGTCAACATTTTGGCTCCACACAGTAACATTGCTGTTGGATTTGCAACGTTTTTCCCCACTGCTTCAGCAAAAGTATGCCTAGCACCCTACCACACAAAAAGATAAAATCATTAGCAGAAGTTCCAGTCATTTTCTTACATACATAAGAATATATATATATATATATATATATATATATATATATATATATATATATATATACATGTGTATAGATAACAATGTCCAGATTAGTCACTTTACAAAACAGTAATAATGGAACAATAAAATGTTCCATGTATCATATTTATGTACATTTAGTATTTTAAAAAATGCATGTTGTGCATGCATGTGCACACACACATTTATACACAAAATATATGAAAAGAATTTTGTGAGCAAACTGCCTTAAACAACACCTTGGTTTATCATATACAGATACCATGGGACATTTTCAAACCACTGCCCAAGTATCTAAATAATGGCAAATGTATTAATGAAATAATGAGATGTAATATAATGAAATACAATTAAATGTTCCAATTCCTTATGTAATGGAGTAATTTGGCATATCTAGATATTTACTTATTATTAGATGTTTGTTTGCTTTCAAGTATAAAGTAACTTGATTTGCAGGTGGACGTGAATAAGGGAAATCTGTACTTAGTGCAGAGTCAATCACTGTTTTGAATAGAATTGATTTGTTGCATTGGAAAGGTTTAGTTTTGACTTCCTGTTGAAATAAGAATAGATTTTATGAAGGCAATTATAAGAGATTTTTTATATTTCCAGGTGATTAGTTTTTATCATGTGTAATGTCCTGAAGATATATATTTTGATGTGAATTAAGCTAGAAAAATAAACAATATTCCACATACTGGCTCAAATACAACACATTCAGCACTGTACGAGGCCCCTGCTACAACACCGGCTCCACCTACTAATCCTGCAGCTAGGTTATCCAATATATTTCCATATAAGTTTGGCATGACCATGACATCAAACTGTTGAGGACGTGACACCATTTGCATGGTGCAGTTGTCAACAATCATGGTTTCAAACTTTATTTTTGGATACAATTTTGCCATCTAAAAACATTATACAATTCCATTAACAAATAATAGGGATTTTGCATTATTATAAGTAATCTTCAACACTCCTCATACATATAGTGCATACATAAAGGCTCATTTACAGAGACCACCATGCCTCCAAAAATATTTCATTGTTCAAGAAGGAAATGACACATTGTTGTTTAAAACAAAGAGAATAAAGAATTTGTTTCAGCTATTAGAAAACATGCTAAAGGCATGATTTAATCACAATTATGAGGGATATAAATCATGAATATATATTGCTTGTTTACGTTCAACAAAATTTAGAATGTTTTATGGACATTTTTCATTTATAAAAATTAGTTTACCATTTAAATTAGTTGTGGGGACGAATAACACCTAGCCTTAATTGCACCCTTAGATAAAAATCAGTTCTGGAGATACAACATGTAGACAGACGAAACAACACAGGTACATGTCAATGAAAATATACTACTATGCTTCTTAAATCATAACTAAATATAAGTCAATACCTCCTGACAGCTCTTCAGAAACAGACCATCTCCAAGTTTCATAATGTTGGCTTTGTGAACAGCAGTAACCTTCTTTCTTTTGTTTTTGGTAGCATAGTCAAACGCAAACTTAGCAATTCTTTGTGATTTTGCAGCTGTGACTATTTTTAGTGACTCCACCACTCCCTGAAAATAAAGTAATAAACGTTAAGAACACAATACATTTTAGCAGAGTAAATCATAATTCATAATCATTTCACACATCTTTTATACATTATAGCAAGATGTGAGTAATAAAAAAAGGCCTAAAAAATGTAAACAGGTTCAGATTTTTCAACAGGAAAGAAACACAAAATAAATAAGTTTTTTTTTAATTGGTGTAAGAGGGAGGATTTTCCCGCGTGTTATTGAATTGATTGTATCTGTGGACTAGATAACTACAGATATATTCATTATACTTTTCAAAATTGTTTCTGATTTCCTTTAAAAATGAGAAATTTTTCCTTGGATCCTAAAATGTGAAGATCTGTTGAAAATGCTAAACTAAAAATATTTATAATAACATTTTTGAACATAATAAACAAAATGGTCTGGAACTAAAACAGTATATGTTACAGTATTTTCCTGCAGAAGATACTTATATGCATAATGCAATAGATTGTTAAAAAACATTACAAGCTCAATCTACTTAAATTAAAGAAAATTCAGAAGAGAAATATATTTTTAAATGATCTGACTTACTTTAACACATTCATGTTCCAGAGCAGAGTATTCCCCTTCAGTCTGCTCCCTCACAATAACAGTATCAATCCCTTCATACCTGCTCTTAAGACCAGGTAATGACTTAACATGAACAACATTGGCATAAATATCAAGAGATTGCCGCAATTTCATATTAAGTGTTTGGAGTTCACCAGACTTGCTGTAATCAGGGCTTGCAAGTGGTCCCTTAAAAATAAATTTTGTTGAATAAGTTCAAACTAAAATTGAAATATCATGGGTATAATAAAAATTAAAATGAATCATTAAATTGAAACTGTAAATTATTAAATAGATATAAAAGTTTATTTAACATGTTACAGTGTAAGAAATTTTGCTTATGTACTACACACATATTTGAATATAATAATTAAAAGTAATTAATTAATAATAATCAAAGTAAAGTAATAGTTTTATATATAATTAAAAGGACAAAAACAATAGAAGAGGAAACAAATACAGGTATTTAGACTTAATGCTTAAACATATAATACATAATGTAAGTTACATTTATACATAAAAATTACCGCCATTATACAAATATACATAAAATGATCAATAACACTAATGGAGATGCAATTTAAACACATTCATAGTTGTAATTAATATTATGAATAAATACTCATAATAAAAATGTCTACACAAGATGATACAAAATAAAAGTTATAAATCAAAATAATTTTTAATGGCTACTGATAAGATATTTTTAATTAAAACCACTGTAAATAAATTCAAACCTTCAAGCAAATTCCATTTCTAGAAACTGATTTGGAAACTTCTTCTAAGGGTGCACTCATACGAGGATGAACTTCTGAGAAGAAAAACATTTCAAAGTCCACAGGAACTCCTGCTGACTAAGAAAATAAAAACAATTTGTTTTGTAAACTTCAAAGCTTAGTAAGTAAAAATTGTAAACACATTCTAATGACCTTAAACACTTCTTCAACAGCATACATAAGTTCCGGTCCAACACCATCTCCTGGAATTAAGGTACACTTTGACCTTCCCTCTGGTCTTGCGTCACACTTAAAAAATTAAACATTGTATTTAAAACAAACTATATGTACAGCTCTTACTTATCAGCAAAAGATATTGATGAATGTATACCCAGAAAAGAAAAAGTAAAATTAAATAAAATTTCAATTGTGGATACTACAAAATATTTTATGACTAAAAATATTGATGCTGCAATAGTAATTGTAAAATGTGTGATTCTGATAAATAACAATTATTATTAAATTAATTTTTGTTAAAGTCTTTAAACTTGAGGGCATCATCTACTTGTTTGATGGTAAAGATCTCACTTTTAAAAAATCTTTGGTCATTGATTCCTGAAAAATCATGTAATACTGCATGAGTAGGCAATAAGATTGACCCATTCTGTCAGAATTTGCAAATAACTCCTCCATTCTTCCAGAAGAAAAGCCTGCATATGGTAGCAAAGGGAGTTCTCCCCTGTCAGGTTATGAATCATCAATCCTGATATTACATAAAAATCAGAAGCATAGTAAATTATTACTTTTTTAAATCAGCATACCTCTACATTTGGACTGATAAGTGGCTTCAGCAGAGTGAAAATTTATCACCAACACAAGGAAATGATAATAGAATTGGTGTTATATTAAACATGGAGAACGTTACAATCTATTTGCAATGTGAACAGTGTATGTTTAGACAACTCACATCTTTGGTATGAAGGGAATTCAAGTGAGTTGTGACGATAGGACAATTCTGCAAAACCTGTAAATTATAATAGGGGAAATTAATACTTTGTTGGCATTTGAAAGTTGAATATACATTAAACGTTACTTGACGATGGTAAATTAGTTGCTCATTAAATCGTCATCTTGTATTCAATATTTAAACATACCTTGGAAAAAAGAATATGACTACCTTTCCTTAGCAGAGCCATCGTATTTGCAATTTGCGCACGAAGAGAACTGAAAAAAGTAAGAAAGGTAACCTTACAAGGCCTTCTTAATTACGGCAACGACAGATGTGTTACACCGAGTTATAATATAAGAAATATAATGTATTTTATTACATTTTAAAAATATTGTCTCAGTTTTTTAGTATGGGTGTTTTATTAAGAAATAAATTTAAAATATTAAACTTAATAGTTTTCTGCTATTGGCTGTCTATTGGCATTACTTCTAGGGTGGTCGGCAATACTCTGGTGACTGTTCTTCTTGCCCTGGAATAGTTTGTACGGGGTTTTCGTCTTCATACCATAGAAATGGTTTTTTCGTACCTTTTCCCAGTTGTGAAGGCCGACGTTGAAGAGGAGGAAGAGGAAGAATTGGTGGACCCTCACGTTGTAATAAAAGAGGAATGTGCCGAATTGAAGAGTTGCTCAGCGCACAAGGCTAAATTGGACGAGTGCAATGATAGAGTAAATTCACGTTCTCAAACGACAGAAACTTGTGCTGAAGAGTTATTTGACTTCATTCACTGTGTTGACGGTTGTGTGACAAAGCAGTTGTTCTCCAAACTGAAGTGAAATTTGCTCCTTCCAACGTTCAAATTAGTTGTTAGTTATTTAAATGATTGAAAACGAATTACTGCATTAATCCACAAATGGCAATAGCAGGTTCTTATGTTTAATAAAACCTTGTAGTTGAATTCTGACTTATTTAATTTCCTCTTTAATGCATGATTTAAACTGGGTTAAAAAAAAGCTATTTAATTTCAAGCCATTTTATTTCCAACTTACATAATTATTGTCTTTATTTTTAATCTTCCAAATGTCTATGCTACTACTTACAATTATTGTAGATGAAAATTGCAACCAATATGGTTTTAACATCAAATATTAGCAAACAATACATACATACAGCATTTCTGAGAATATTTAATAACAAATGAACTATTAGAGCAATAATTTTAAATTTTATATTAAAATTTAAAAATTGAATTATTACTTATGGTAAATCTATTCCAGAGGAACTTTGGTAATATAAATTATTTTGATTGGTAATATGATTTGGCATCATCATCCCAAGAGCCCATATCCTTTTCTTCAAAATGGTCCATTTTGTGATTCTTATTAAGTGGATTCCACCATCTTTTCCAGTTGACTTCATCTTCAGCTTCTTCCGACTCCCTTGGATAAACTCGAGATATTTTTGGCATATGGCTTTCAACTTTACTCCATAAATGCTGGGAAGGGGCACCATGATCTTGATAAACTTCAGGATAATAGCTTCCATAACTGTGATCATAACTATGATCATAGCTGTGATAAGGTTCAGCCCCTCTGTCCTTTATTGTGACTTTAGGTTTTTTCCCTTTATAAAATGAATCATACATGACATAGGCAAAGGAGGCTGCACTTATTAAAAATGCTTTTTTAGCAAATAGTACAAGGGCAAATAAGGTCAACAGTGTAAGCTTTGCTATCGGTAAAAGATGAGCTAGCTTCGTGATCGCTTGAATTATTATTGGAAGTAAGTACTTAAATTCTTTTGATGGTTTTCCCTTCCTTGATGCATATATTCCATGAGGATGTGATGTTTGAAACAAGTTCAGGTGTTCTTTAGAGGTTATATCATCTGTAATCATTTATAATAGTCAATCATTTTGAAATAGTTAACATTAATTATTTAAGTTCCCTATTCAATATTATGAATAAATATAAAACATACATTTAATATTTAGAGGAAATATGGGTATTAACTGGCTTGTACTGAAATATTGATGGTATGGAATTAAAAACTATTGGATCATGTTTTAAACGACTACTTATTTTTATTCTTAATAACAAATTTCTAAAGTACCTTAAGCAATATTTAATATAACTCATTTTTGATTAAATAAAACAAATTTATCAATGTGTAACATAAGGATTTATACTATTTAAATGAAGAGAGCTAGATTAAAAATTGTATGTACAGAAGAGGCTATTGTAAGTTAGGAAAGAGAGAAATCCCTAATCCAATTCAAATTTCCAATTATCTTTGCACTCTATGCAATAATCAGAGATGTAAATAAAAAAGAAGGTATAACAATACCTAGATCAGAAAACTGATGGAGATGATATGCATCATCTTTTCTTCCAGAAGCTGAATTTTCTCGAGTATCATTATGATTAGTAATATTGATTACATATTCTGAATGATCATAAACACTTGTATTATCAGACATTTTCACACAAATTAGAAAAGATGAGAACAAAATTAAAATCCATAAGAAAAGTAAAGGTGCCATGATGCCTACACTACAGTGTCAAAACAATGACTGAGGTCTGATGAACTTGTCTGAGGTCACATAATTGGTTCATATGTCAGGTAATTAGAGTACTGTTCTCAGTTAATTTTGTAACAGGAAATGAATCTGTGAGATGCATTTGATAAAGATGTAATAACCATCAGGACCTGACATGCTCAAGTTAATGAGAGCTTGTAACAATCTTGTAATTATTATCACATTATGAGTGACACAGATTATTAACGAGTATTATCATTCCTGGAATCATTTAAAAAATACCTAGGTATATAACTTCCAATAATTCATAATTAAGAACAAATTACACACAGATAAGTTTAACAGACATTTCTCAATTTAACTTAATTTTAAACACTATAGTATAAGATGTTAGGCCACTACACTTTCTGGTCGGAATCACTTACCCTAATATGCTAAATCATAAGCACGTAACAAGCCACAGCAGCCTAATTCCACTACATAAGGAACTGTTACAAAATTAAATACAAAAATATTAACTATATGATTACAACAATTTTATTACAATATACAAATAACTGTAAAAACAATTTCTAAATACACTTCATTATAAAAAATATAGAGGTTAATCAGGAGTATGAGCACAGAAATATATATATATATATATTGTTTGAATCCCAACATTTATTGTATATCAAATTAAAAACTAGATCCGGGGATCAGTTGATGTAAGCTGAACTAGCCCTTCACAAATTTCCCAATACTTCTTTGCTTTTTGCATATCTTGAGCACCACTTGTTAACCCATGCACCTGAAAATACCATAAAATATCTTTGTTGTAAAATTAATTTATGAACACCACTGAGATATGTGTACTCAAAACTTTCCACACACACACACACACATATATATATATATATATATATATATATATATATATATATATATATATAAAATAATGACCATTTTTTATTTATTTGTACTATTCAAAACTTTATAGATCACTCTAATATTTCTCACATATTTATTAGTACCTCTTGTGTCAATGAAAAAGTCAATAACTCTCAATCCTGGTCCATTTGTTGATGTTTTTCTCAAACATCTAGTTCTCAATATTACTAACACATTAACAAAACATAGCACTACACATTCATACAAAATCCTCCAAATTCATTTCTTACATCCACAATTTTGCGCAAATTATAACTAATAGGCAGTAAGCGCTGACAGATTCTTGATGTCAGAAATTGTGCTTTCATTATCCTCTTATTAAGAACTTGCTAACTTTTTTAATAGTTAAGATTTTCTCTACACATATCTGCCACACCTCCTTTTGCCTTGGTGCTTAATCTGTATCCCTCAACTCAAAGTAAAATAAAAAAAAAGTAAAATAGAATCAATCTTTCCTTCCTCCTTTAAAATTCTGCTCTTCTTAGTATTTGTAAACACTGTTATTTTCATTCTTGATATAAATTATACATATTCTAGTTCTACTTGCTTATCTGAAAGCCCTGTTACATTCCAAGTTTGCAGTTTGTGGCCTTGTAAAAAGTGTTGCATTTTCTGATTACTTATTATAATCCTATATCAATAAAAATAAGAAATTGGCCAAAAGAACACTAGCAAGGTGGGATAGGGGCTTTTTCAGATTTTTGGGTAGCTCCAGTAGCTTTCGGACTAGATTCTTCACATACCTATAGCCAGTAAAACAGGTGGGCAAGAGTCCCTTCAGTTAAATGCAGCTTACATTGATAATATAGAGCCATTTTGTTGTCATTTGAAAACTGAATTCACAAATCATGTTAAAATGCCTAAATAAGCGGAGCCAGAATCAAAATATCCACACTTAAAGAAAGCTGCCGGCATCAATTTCAATTTTTTGTACAATATTAATTGGGGATTGCTGTCTAAAATATTTGGACCTAATGCGTGCCCACCCCTGCACTATATCCTTATTAACAGCATCAATTAATAATAATAAAATATTGTAATAATTAATATTATACATACTCTGCAATCCATAAAATATTTTCCAGTAACACCATCTACTTCATCTGAAACAGCTAAATGAATAGATGTTTGGGCACCTTGTTCAGGGCTCTGAAAAGAAAACAGAAATACAATTTAGGAATATAAATGTTATGGTTCTAGAGACTAATGTAGCCAGTATCCTAAAGTACCTTGAAAAATCCCTTTACAATCAGTTTGAGAGGTAGGTTGAGAGGAAAAGGTACATTGCGCCAAATCCCTGAATCAATCATTCCTGGATGTAAACAGTTCGCAGTAACTCCTAAAATTTGTATTGCAATTATTATAAAAATAAAACATTTAGTTTCAAATGTAATTTGATAGTGTACAAATTATTAAGCAGTGTTCCAACTGAATCACTAAAAAATGGAATTGTTTTATTATACAGCATTGTTTATAAATAAAAATTGTCCTTATAAAAATTCATAGTTCCTAGTAGGTCAGAAAAATAGCAAATAAATGTTATATTAGGTTTTAATAAAAAAAAATATTATACAGATGACAAAATTAATATAATTTAAATGAATTACCCGTTCCTTCCAATCTTCTAGCAAGTTCTCTTGTGAAAAAGATATTTGCATACTTCGAAACATAGTATAAGTATGCTGGGAAAGAAGTGACAGGATTTGGATTATCCAAATTTAAGTTTGCTAATCTATAAAGTTCAGAGGCCACCACAACAATTCGACTTGGAGCAGAACGTTTCAGCAAATCTAGATTTAATAAAATGATACAAATAAATGAAGGTGTTAAAAATAATATTTAACAGAATATTTTTAAATAATTGGTCATAAAATAAAATAAAAATAGATAGATCTTCATAAGAAGAACCAATATCATTAATATTTAAAACTAACTGTAAAACTAGAATAAAACTAAGTTATTAAGAATAGTGTCGCATTATAATAAGAAAAATATACCAATTAATAAATGAGTCAATAAAAAGGGTCCATATTGGTTAGTGGCCATGGTTATTTCAAGGCCATCTTCAGTTGTTTTCTTGGAGAACATATTGGCCATCCCAGCATTATGAATAAGAACATCTATACGTGCTTCAGTTTTGTTAATTTCAGATGCAAAATCCCTTACTGACTGCAATGAGCTTAAATCCAACTTCTTAACAACCACATTTTCATTATTTGTTTCTTTCACAATTTCATCTGTAAAATAAGGGAAATATGAACTTAGAAGTATCATTAAACTTTAAATTTCCATTTAAATTGTATGTATATACAACTTTTTATTTTGTAACATTCACAAATAGAAGGATCTGTATCAATTTCTTTAAATACATTAAAAAATCAGAAGTTTTATGTCCCAATGTTTTCTAAAATATTTTATTCATAGCTATATAATTTTAAACAATTTGATTATATACAGCATACTACACAACATATAACAAATTCCTAGAGTTAATTGCAATTTCATTTCAAGTACAAATAAATATGCTAATAATAATTATTGATAATGAATCAGCGAGTCCTAAACAGGAGAAAATTTAATTATTACAAGAAATAGAAAAAGGTAATGAAAGCAACAATTTCAAATTAACACACTGTAATGTAATTGAAATTACAAATATTATTTTTTTTAATGCTGAAATTAATTTATAAACAGAAAAATTACTATCTGTAGGCAGAATTAAAAATTTGATGATTATATATACAGACTTCTGAAAAATGTTTCCTTCCATTAGAAAAGAGCCCTCAATTTTGGGTTTATAGTGTAAGGAGTTTATAGTACAATTACATTCATGTATACCTCTAACTTTATTTGCCACTTCTAAATTCCTACAAGCCATAATTAATCTCGCACCACGTCTTGCAATATCAAGAGCCGTCTCACGACCAATTCCTGTTCACAAACAGAAAAAAAGGAAATATTAAGAATATACAAATATTCTATGAGTATACAAACAAAATAAACGAATTAAATAAATATACTAAAAGACTTGAAAGCATGTTTCAAAAGATAGGAATATAAAATTAAATAAGAATACCTGAATTGGCACCAGTGATTATGACAGTTTTACCAGACATTTTCCTTTTACTTTTGCAGATGCCAAGGGAATAGTAAACATATAACCTCAGAGCTATGATAAGAATACAGGAGACCAGGACAAAAGCCCCAGCTAAAAGCCAACAAACTTTACAACTATGCTCAACACTCCACATTACCTGCAACAATCAGGAAATAATAATGACAACCTTGGCAGAAAAGTGGGAGATCATCTCTACTCAAGGCTAACAGCATAAGAAGAAAACAGTACTTAAAACAAATTATAAACAAATTAAAACTTCTTTCTTTCATCTACAAAGGCTACATTTATTGTGTAACTATAAATTTATTCCCTACAAACACTTTTTTTATTGGCTATCCCATAATTTCAAATTTGAAATTTATTTACAGGTGTCCAAATATGATAAATTTTAGAATAGAGCTTTAATTATATTGAAAATGTTGATAAATAATCTGTACTTACAAATTCATTCAAACTAATTGGTTTAGGATGAAAAACAGATTTGAATGAATAATTACACTCAGGAACTTCAAGAAGTACCAGTGAAAAATTACATTTTCATAGTGCTAGAAATCTAAAGATTAATTATAACTGAAAACTTATTAGCCTTAATAAGGACACCACTTTCTCTTCACTTCTCCAAAAATGAGACATGCAATAATTAATAAATCTTAACCTTAAGTGATAGAATCATTAACATTAAATATATAATGTTTAAATTTTTAGCTAAACTTCATTTAATGCTACAGTATTAGGAGGTATAATTTCATTATGATAACATAAAAATTAGAAGCAATTAATAATGTTATAAAAATTGTAATTGTATATTTACATACTCACGCAGATATTATCTATTATAACTTGCAATTTCAATAAAAACTTGCAAATGTAACTAAAGGACAATTTTATACACAAAACTGTAAGCTATAGTTCTAACAAGTCAGCACATAATCTTGCAGGTGATGGTGGTCAAGACTGAACTAGTCAATGGAGTGGGGAGGGACAAAGGAAAAAAAGAGAAAGTTGAGAAAGCTGTCTTCCCACTCTTCCCACTGAAGAAATTCAGTAAATTCACAAACAATAGAAAGATAAAAATAACTGCACATACAATTCACTTGTGAATTATACATACACAAATTGCAATAAGATTATGCTTTAATTATTTCTCTTGAAATTTCATAATAATGATTATGGTAATTTCATAAAACTAAATTTATGATTAATAGAAATACATAAACACTATATAAATGTAAAATGAAAGGAAATATATAAATAAAATAGCTTATTATAATAATTAGATTGAGTCAATACAAAATGCATTTAAATATTGCAATATGCTATTATTTATTTTATTCATAGTTTTAGATAGGTAAAGTTTTATAGTGATAGATATTTATACACATTATAATTACTTGTGTTACATTAAATATACATTCAATAATACAAGAATCTGTTGAAACAGAATTGTGGTTTAGGATATCATCACTCTTGATGCTCTGCCTACATTTACCTAGACATCACTTATATTATAGTCGCTTATATCTTATTACATTTATACATTAAAATAACAATTAGAAATAAACATAAATTAATTTCCAATAAATTATTTATTAAAAATAAGTATAGAAAGAAACTCCATAAATAAATAGTTCATCTTACCTTTAAGCAGAATAATTTCATATAATTAAAGGGCCTTTTATTTTATTTTGATTTTCCAATTTTGCAAGGAAAGATTCATCACTGAAGTTATGTTTTCCCACTTCATCCAACACAGATCTAATACATAACTTAAGCTCTTTTATTTCACTGTTTATATTATCTCTTGCAGATAAACTGATAATATGTTCAAACTTTAATGGAAAGTGTGGTCGATAATTTTCAGGAACATCTTGCATAACACCTAAAAACAAAAATGTTAATATCAGCAGTTATTACTATGTAAAAAGTAATATTTTCACAATAAAAACAGCTATTACCTTTTATATCTTTCATGGCTTCCTGAATATGAGTAAATATTTTGTCTGCTCCTTTTTTATCCATTTTGTTAACAATCAATATGGCTGGTTTATGAACTAAATCTTCTCTATATAACTCCAATTCCTAAGTTTAAAACAACATTTGAAAATGATGTGTTTCTAGGTTAATATGTGTATAGAAGTTTATACATGTGTTTGTATTAGTTATCTATTTGTTCTATTATATTTTAACCATGCATGATATCGTCAAAGGCATCAAATGTCCTCTACTGCGTAAGCCATCAAGGTCCCCAGAAAATGAATGTTAAAGTTTCAATTTGACACAATAGCACTTTGAAATAATTTTAAAAAGTTTTATAAGATAAACATTCAATATGTGTGACAATGCATTAATTACCTTATTGAGAAGAATTATTGTTTCTAGGCAAGACCTTGAAGAATATTTAGTACCAAGCTTGAATCCACCAATATCAACAACCACTAACAGAAGTTTAGTTCTTTCTATATGCTTTAAGAATTTGTGTCCCATACCAATATTTACATGAGCACCTTCAATGAGTCCTGGAAGGTCAGCAACACTTATTTGTCGCAAGTCTGGGTACTTTATTACACCAATGTTCGGTCTCATTGTTGTGACTGATTTGGAAAAAATAACAGGTTATATAATACAACATTAAATATGTTGAATTACAAATTAATATGAATACATGATATTTATGCTAATAAATAATTAGTAAACTTAATACACATGCTAAGAGAAAAAAATGATATGCCATTACATATAATTAATTCACCACTACTGACAATGATTTACTTACAAGGATAAGAGGCTATTTTTGGCTTGGCGTCAGATATCACAGAAAGAATTGTGGATTTTCCAGCATTTGGAAATCCCACTAAACCAACATCTGCTATAAGTTTTAAATCAAAGATAACAACATGAGACTGTCCTTTTGTACCTGAGTGTCCCATCTCTGGACATCCTCCAATTCCACCCTTAGCAATAATAACAGACTCGCCTTCACAATTTATTTCCCCTAAAAAGAATGATATATGCATTAAAATGACATAAAATACTAATATTTATAATTAAATAACTATAACATCCTTATTTAGTTTTTACTTTTTTTAAATATTTCTTTTAAAGCGCAATGAGGCAACTGTCTCTACTCCAATAACCAATAAACTCTAATAAACATTTGAATTAGATTCGAACATTGAATTAATGATAGGGTGGCAAGGGGTCAACAGCCTTCCCAACTACACTGCAAACAGCTATATTTCTTCTACTTTCTATAGGATATCATAACAACATACAAAAAAAGAATTAGGCATAAGGCATACATACCTTGCAGGCATTTCTATGTTTATAAAATTAATTTTTGAACTTACAGCTTAATTAAAATATGTACAATACTAGTTTTAATAACTGGGAATATCACAATACTAGACAAAAACCCATTCAATTATCTTGTGATGGTGCCACTGACAACAATTTGTGAGGCCTTCAAAAGTTCCTCAAAATCTGGGTTGGACCCACTGAATCAGTATCTACTGCAACTTGTTCTACAATACTATAGGTTTCTTCTTAGTTTAATTTTTCTTTCTTTCCTGTGCCAATAAACATTCCAACTTGTTTTTATACTGAACATAATAACATAATGAAGGTGGCTAAATACAACAGATCCCAAAACCTACATTGTATGTAGCTCATATTAGCCACAAATTGGTACTGAACCGGAGTCTAAGAGAAACATATGCACCTGTGGCACTTTATCCTAAAAATTCTATGCTTTATTCAAAATTAATAATAAATATCATCATTACCAAGTTTTTCACCAGTTTCAGCATATAATGAAACTCCAAGAGGTGCTTCTATAGTAACATCATTTCCACGGGAACCAAGAATGCAATTTTTATTGGCATTCTCTCCATTACCTGCTACTACACGTTTTGTTCTGTAGTTTTTAAGGACATCTTTCAGTGAAATACCTGCAATATTGTTATAAGCCTCTCAGTTGAAATAAGCAATTTTTTATGTTAAAAATTCCATCATCAAGGTAATTTATAACTCAAATAACTATAGTTTTATAAATTATTCAATAACAAATTAATTCCAATAACCGTAATAATATATATAATATAGATTTCATAATAAAAATACGGTGTAATAAATATCAACAGATGACCCAAATTTGTTCAAAATGCATTTACCTTCTTTACCAATAACACGAACATTTCCTCCAGTACCACCTAAGCCTCCATATTTTGGATAACCCATTCCACCTGCTCCCCCTTTTACATATATCCGTAGAGTATCAATGAACTTCCTTCTTAAAGTCTTCTCTGTAACCTATAATCATATTATAATATAAATGAGTCTCCATTTATATAGAATAATAACCATTCTACATTAATGATAGTACTGAAAGAAGATTCTTCCTCCAATTCTAATTTAATAAATAATCACCATCTTCTAAAGGAGCATATATAATAATAAAGGAAATTAAAAGGATTGGTTAAAAAATTCATTAATCTAATATTCGTTCTAATATAGGTATCTAAATGTTTATTTCTAAATGATTAAATGTACCAAAATGAAGCACTACTACAGGAATAGCATTGAAGAGTTTGTTATATTGTATAAGCTTACCCGGATTTCATTTGCACACTTTAAAACTATATTAAGGAACACCATTATCTATTTTACTTCTAACGCTCTATTAACACGTAATATTGAAAAACAATACTTCGGAAAAAACAAACGCCGCCTTATCTTGTCTTCAACATACATCGCAGTGCTATCAACATAAACCTTATGGTTAGAAATATATACATTTATAAATATACACAAATATGATTACAAACAAGCACTGGCCATTATATGAGGTGTTTTCGGACATTAAAATTTTCAAGATTCTTTTACATTTATAAAAAATATTTAATATGTAAACTTTTTACAGTTTACAGTACATTTATTTAATGTTGGGTTAGGTGGGTTACATAATTTACCTCCAAGCATGGACTGTCGTAGATATCTTATTTAGTTCAGTAAATAAATGGTGTTGCGGTTTTGTCAGATTAGAATTCTGTTTAAGTGAACTTGTCCAATTGGTTTTCTGTTCAAAGAGTTTGGGAATCTTGGCGGGTATGAGGTAATCAATATTATATGCTGGGAACAATTTTTAGAGTTGTACTATTTTTCAAATTTACTAGGAATGGCAGGTGAATCTCCCTTACCGGTTCGACCATCTGGTAGAAAACAATGGAAAATATTTAGTAAGTACCTTCATTAAAAACTTGGTGTACTTATTTTTCATGCGTTTTAAATTCATACTAAATTTTAAAGAATGAGTAGGTTATAAATAAGGTTAGTTTGCACTTATATTCATTATAAAACATTGCAGTAACTGTAAGATGTCATAATAACATCAAATAATGAGTAATTTAATAGCATATGCTTAAAGACTTGCACATACTTTATTATTTTTAAAGTTCATTTCAAGTATTGTAGACAAAAATCAGTCATTTAACATTTGAAAGAAATAGTAATCTTGAACACTAATAATCCTTGCATATTTAAGGGAAACTGTGACGTAATTTGTAGATAATGATATTAATATGTTGTTTGTTTATCTGTATTGCTATTTTTCTTCATCATAAAGAAATGGAATAAATAGGTAAATTGCATGTTCAGTATTTAATAAACTGTGTTGTATTATGTTGGTGAAAGGGACTAATTGTGAGCTTTTTCTTTATTTTGTTAATTCACATTTAGATTTTTGTCTTTCATCTGATATTTTTAGATGGGCCTTTGCCTAGTCCTTTGATAGATAGCCAGTTGGATGGAAGTACTGATTCACAAGTTTTGCGAGGCAAGAAACTTTTGGATAAAAAATGTGGCAAGTATTGTGATACGATAATTTCTTAATTAGTGGAATAATACATATATATTATGCAACTTTATAAATGAACATATTGAATATAATTCAGATGATGAGGAGAATCAAGAAGAGAATGCAAGACTTGGAGTGTATTGGCTTATTAAGGCTTCTGAAAAGGGAAATCTTGAGGCTACTAGCATATTAGAACATTGTCTAAAAACAGGACAGGGTAATATTATTTGATTCAACCGTAATAACTTTGGTAAAACCCATAACACTTTACTTTGGAAGGATAAAAATTACATTAATAGTGATACTTTCCTAACCTCATTGTTTCTTATTATACAAGGAATAGTGTGTTATAGAGGTTATAGCCATAATTTAAAAATTTCCCATTGGCTAAAAGCAATATTATTTGATTTTCAGCATTTTTTCTTCTTTTTTACATATAAATTGTTCATTAATCATTATGGTCAGTAGATTTTCAGCAGTTATTATTTTTTGTATGTGTGAAAGTGTTGTCATAAGCCTAAATGTTGCTATATTACCACAAACTGTTCAATTCATTAATATGAGATGTGTTATTCCAGGCATCAGTGAGCATAACATTGCAGATGTTAGGACTTGCTTGGCCATGTCTCAGGAAGAAAAAGTGTCCAGGAATGCAGCCAGAGAACTTTTTGCTAGGTAATTTAGATTGCAATCAACATCTTTAGTCAACGACAACGTTGCAACAACCTGAGTTGTAAGGAAATTACATTACAGGTTGTGTTTATTGATTCATGATTAGGGTCATTGTAAATACATTTTTAAAATAATTTTCAATATGGCTTTAGTTATTAAAATCATTATTCGTAAATGTGATCATTTTATTGGCTGAGTGGATAATGTAAAAGAATAGTTTGATTTAAATCAGTATTTCTATTATATAGCCTTATACTATCCTGCTATATTTTTAAACAGTCTGTCCCAAGGTGAAGACTTTATTACTACTGATCAACTTTCAGAAGAAATGATGAGAGTGCAAAATGAGGGTCAGAGGGGAGATAGCTCCAGTGAATCTGATGAAAGACCAAACCATGATAACAGTAAGATTATAAATAATTAGAACACAAGGACATCAATTTCAATTATTTTTGTAGGAAGTTTAATATCATTGCATAGTATTTTTGTTATATTATTGGAATGTTTGTATTACAGGAGTATGTAATAGTATAATACTAATTTAAAGCTCAAAATACATCTTGTGGACCTTGATAGCTCCGTGCTAGTGGTCTATGTTTTATTGACAAGTTGAGTGTTTAGTCTATATTATATTAAAAAAATAACATATCTTAAGTTGTAGAATACTAACATCATTCTGTATGTTTGTGTGCAGAATTTCTATTCACTTTTTTTTAATTTAACATATTCTGAATTTATTATATTTGGTTTTCAGATTGCAGGGGGTGTATACATTCGAGAAGTAAAGAGAAATTGACCGAAGACATTCTGGTATCAGCAGCCAGTCATTATGCGAAAGGAGAGCTTCCTTTAGTGCATAGGGTTTTGACACTGGACAATACTCAAGAACAATGCCATTCGCACACCTTGCATTCATTTATATTTAGTCCATTTCGTAGTATAAAATCATCTTATAGTTGTTTTGTGAATGCAATTGGTCACAGGCATATAACATCATTTTTTCCTTTTACATTGGCCAGCATTAAGACACTCTTTATATTTGCTACATTTACTATTGTTGGATTAGATGGAATTGTGGAAGCATTGCCAACCATTTTATATTTTGGGACCTTAGCTGTGATGTTGATATCGACATGTCAAATTATTACAAAAAAGTGGGAGTTCAATCATTTTAAAAAGTAAGTTTTTTTAATTCATGAAAGAATTAGTCATTTTCTTTGAATGTATGACTAAAGTAATCACTTTTAAGTAATAACATTTTGATGCTTAATGTAATGAGCTAAAGTTATTTAATGCTCAAAACGTAATGTTATATCATCTTGATTTAAATATATTGTGTTCTTCACATAAGTAAAGCTGGTTTTTCTTGTGGTTATTTTGCTATAACTGACTAAATTATTAAACTGAAATGTGAAGTTTACAACTTACGAAAACAATCATTTCTTAGAGTTATTTTAAAGGATACCTCAACCCACTGTGTAATACTTAATGTAATATATGTGATTTAACATTACTATTTTTTGTTAAATTATGTTTTTGATTCAGGTGGTCCAATTTATTGGTTGCTTGGGGTGGTAATGGAGTGAACCCACAAGATGCTCAGTGGGCATATTGTACTAACAATATTTGGCCGTATGTTGTTTTTCTTCTTTCTCTTCTGGTTAATTTAACCTTGACTCCATTTGTGAGCACATACAGCATACCCCATTCAGAGATAGTTGTAATTTCTACTCTTTGTGCCTGTGCTACACTATATACGTTCACTGTAAGTAGTATTTATGAATTTTCTAGTATTTCATATTTTTTAAGTATGGTTGAATACATTTTACTGAGTGCTGGAGTACAGGAGTTTCTTGAACTTTTCCCTCAATGAGCATGAATCTTTTTGTGTTTGTCTAGCTTGTACTGTGAAGTTAATCTGATCATTATTCATCTCCACATTTATTTAATTTAAAAATATAAGAATGTAAGTTGAAGACAAACTATTTCATGAAATAATATAAAGAAATACTATCAAGTACATGAGGAACCCAGTAATCCAAACTAAGTCATTTCAGTTTGTTACTAGATAACACATAAATAGAGATCAATAAACCTTTGCCAGTATTATACCAGTAGTTACTTTGTTAGTTTCCCAGAAATGTGGAAGAATATATCAAGAACCATTTTTATTACTATTATATGTATATGGTAAACACATGCTCAATTCAATATCAGTTGTATTGAACTTTCCTTCTCTAAAGTGTTTGTTTAATCAAGAAATTCTGTAGTGGGCAGATGGTAAACTGGATAGCCTTATGCTTCTGTCTTTTGGTGTGAATCTCTTGGCCCGATATCCTTATGAAACTGATGCTGTTGTATCACAAGGGTGGAGATTTTTGGATGTTCATGTGCCAACCTTTGCTTCATATGTTGTTGGTTGGTATACGAATTTTTAGTATACAAATTACAGATTCCTCCTATTTATTATTATTAATTAAAGAGCTGTACCTCTAGTTCCATAGGAACTAAACTTCCCTAATGATTGAAAAACACTAAATAATATAAGACAAAAGATCTAAAACTAATTATGACAATTTATTAAACTATCAATGTATTAAATTTATGACTTTATTAAACAATGAATTAACATTGTTTTTTAGGTAGCGGTATTGAATTCTGTTTGAATTTCCGAGTTCTCTTTTACATTTTGATGCCAGCCATATTTGTAATGATGTCGAGCAGAGAAAGGTGGCGTGGATTCTACACAACATTTGTGCCTCATTGTATCAGTCTAGCTTGGTGGCAAATGGCTGTAATAGCTTCAAATGGTTATTTTCTTTATTATGAAATTGCAACTAAAGGTTGTTGTATAATCTAATGAAGTCAAATTATATTCAAGTGACAATAATACAATTTTATTTCTAACAGGTGCAACGTGGTATGGTTTAATCAGGAGTTGCTTGGCTGTTGTTGGTGTGGTTTTGTTCCTTCCATTAGCTGGTCTTGCATCTGTATTCCTACCTGTTGCAGCAGTTGTCAAGTATCTGACTGAGAAACAATTTTTCCCATTTTCAGCTTCTGTGGGTTTAGCATTTGCTTTGTTACTTACAGTTGTGTATATTGGGAAAAAATGTCAAGCAGATGGTCGCATAGTGACTTGGATTCAAGTATGATATTGGTGTTTTTCCTTATTCTCAAGAATAATAATTAGTTGTTACATTTTCCTGTCCTTTAGTTATTAAACATCGATTTATAAATTTTAATTTTAATATTAATTTTACTAAATATCAATTTTTATCCTATAAAGATGCTTTGTCCTATAAAGACTATTTTAAATTATTAGTTTATTATCAAATATAAGTTGCCATGTTACGTTCTGTAGGTGTGAAATGTACATATATGATGATTTATGATAAATGAAATGAATCAAGTTGTCCATCATTTGATTCAAGATTAGCAACTGTCATAATTTAATTTCAGTATTCAATAGGTAGTTCATATTTTCACATTTTATCATTACAAATGTAATTTGTATTTGTATATATTTGAAATATGTAATTCTTTATTATTAGGTAGCTCTTTGTGGTCTGTCCATTCTTCTCCTTCTATTACCAATGTTGAATCCAACTCCAGACAATGTCTTTCCACGTTCAACCCCACTTACATGGTATCAGTATCAGAGACATTGTAATTCTGGGGATACAATGAAAAGTCAAGCCCAAGAGAACTGTGCTATGTTGTCTGGACTGTATGTTAACTGGGAAGGTCGTGTACTGTCAGCAACTGTTACCAAGATCTATAATCCTCTTGCCCTTGTCATCTCAAAATTACCAGTTGTGAGTTTGAACATGATAAATATTAGAAGTATATTTTCCTTTCAGTTTGAACTGAAGTTTTTCTTTGTGTATTTTTAGGGTATTCAAGAATTGATGTCGTGTATGTATGGAGAAAAATATGAAGATTGCACAAATAAAGATGATTGCAGTGCACCTCCAGGCTTGCAGAATAAGTGTCACCTTACAAATTGGAATAAGTAATTATTTCATAATACAATTTGAATGTTTAACCCTTATAAAAGTCTACAACACTTTCCACTTATGCCGAAATACCAATTATGTCTTAACATTTGCCACACCACTATACCAGAAACAAAGTTAACTAATATGATATATTATATATCAATATTTCTGCAAACTTGCAAGATTGCACGTGTACAACTATTGAACACATTTCATCATAAAGAAAATACTCATATTATTTTGGTTTGACTACTGATTACAAACATTTTATTGGATATCCTTCATTCAATAGCAATAGATATATTTTTTTAAATGTATTAATTATTAGAAGTTAAAGTCCTATTTTTTCATATGAAAAATATTTCATACACAAACATGAATATATATATATATATATATATATATATATATATATATATATATATATATACACACACACACACACACACAAAAGAAATATGTACATAAAAGGAAAATGATTTTTTGCAGGTATGAATATGAGATAGTTGTTTCAATGCCTTCAGGAGCATGGCGTGGAGAAGAATGTCGTGCAATTTTAAGTGCTGAATCAGTGTTCCGAAATTTTACACTAGCTCTGACTTTAGATGACAGAATATGGTTTTCAGGGACCCTGGTAGGAGATCAGAATGGTGTGTTTGACCCAGTGAAACCACACATAAAATTGTACCAGGCTGGCTGTCTCGCTTGTATTAGTGACAGACCTCCTCCAACAACAGTCAATAGCATAACTGCATATTCACTTTCTGATTTTTATGTTGCAGTTAAATCTATTTTGAATTTTTTTTTTAATCCCTTGTTCATTTTTAAGTAATATGAGCTTTTTTGAGCTGCCTATTAACACATGAAACTAAGAAAGATAAGTTCGAAATATTTTAATTCAACCTCTAATTTTATTTATAATAAAAATCGCAATATTTTTCCAAGTAAAATAAAAATTTACTAGCATAATAAGTAAGCAAATTTTATATTCCCAACAAAAAGTTCATAGGGTAGAAAATGACTACCTTGAAATTAATAAAATGTACTCTGAAGCAAATGTACCTGAATGAATTTCTAGTAAATCTCTTTTTCTATCAATGTCATCTCTTTCAGAAAATTAGAAAATCATTTATTAAAATACCCTCTTCTTGTAAACTTGACATGAAGATATATTTTGTGGCATCTTACATTCTTTTAAAGTTATTGATATAAAATTAAAATGGTTTTGCTAATCTATTAAAATGTATATTCCATCTTATTTAAAATATTTGAGCTCGAAAAAAGATCTTACTACCATTATTTATAGAAAAGTCATTTTATAATCAATGCAGTGGATGTTATTTTGTTATTTATTTCAGTTCTTGCTAACTTTATAAGACTGTTTTTAGAAGGCAATAAATTTAGAGAACTTATTATAATGGCTGTGGGAGAAAGCTAAGCCACAAAGACTGTCTGAATGGAAGTGTTATGCTTATGAATGTTCAAGTTTAGTTTGAGTAAGATATGCATTTACGAGCTATCCTTCATTAGAGGATAAAATGTTTTACTATATATTCTCCTACTGATTATTAATCAAAACAGCCAAATATTGATATGTTAAATGAATTTATTTTAGTGGTTATTAATTTTTTAAATATTTATATAGATTTAAGATATATAGTTAAGTGAAACAAAGTTCTACATCTTTATATAAAGTTTCTTTATGTGTAGTATTAATGAGACTATGCAAGATTGATCTAAGATCAATAACATTGTGTTATTTGCTTTTTAGTATGATATAAAATTCTTTTAAGACAAGTGGATTTTGTTTAATACATGTATGCAGTATGTGTTGTCTTAAATTGTATTTAATAAAAATAGTATGCTTTTCCTTATTGATGCAGGAATCTTCAAAATAGTATTGAAGAGTTAACTTATAGATAAGTTTGAAATCAAAATCATTTTTATTGCATTTGAATCAAAATAATTTTTATTATAATCAGAAATATAAATATATATAACCATAAATATGACAAATTGTAGCTATTTAAACGTCTTTATGGTTTGCTATACAATGTGATGTATTTTCTTATAATGGAATATGTACAATATTTTGAAAATGACACTGATACATACAAATTTATTTTACAACATGCACAAATATGAACTACTGATTACAAAATCAATGACAGCCTACAACAAGGGCTCTCAATTATACATGGACAAAATTATGTTACTCTCCATTCAGAGATTGTGGAGAATTATTTCTTGTCAAGTTATCAAAATAAATAAAGTAATAATTCACTACTTAAATTTATAAAAAATTCTTCAAAATATCCAGAGAAGCATAATTAACATTGAAGCTGTACTCCTATTTTGAAGGATGTCAAAAGTAAAAAATATCCTAAAGATTCATTAGTGCAGAATAAAATACAGGTTTAAATGAACATGTTTGCGAAGACCCATTGATAATCACTTTTGTACACATTTCAGAAGTTAATAAGATCAATAATTTTCACAGATGAGCGACTATGAGCTGACACTAGTTGCGAAACAAATAACTAACAGTGCCACAAATAAAAAAATAAACATTAAATGTTCCAATTTGTAGCTAAAATTTATTACAGCAGTCTTAATTAACTTTAAAGTGACTTAGATTAATCAAGGGCACCTGAAAACTGGTTTTCCTTCAGTAAAATCGCTTTCTCGAGTTTTCTTGATGTTTCTGATAAACTGTTATACCAGCAATCACACAAACAATTATTACAATTGCAATGCTGAACATCACTAAAAATGTTTTTGTACCGGACCAAGAGGGCTTTGGATCATCTACTCTTTCTGAAAATGAAGGTTTTAATAAAAGTATTAAAAACATAAAATGAAATATAATAAACAATACTCAATTGTATTTAAGCTGAAGAATTCTGAAATGTACCAGAGATAATACATAATATATTGAAGCAAAGTAGAAACAGGATATTCAAAGTCTGTGTTCTCTTTTATCTTTCTCCTGTTATGTGACATTGTTTCTTTTTAGTCAATTCAGCAAGAGGATCCAAAAATATATATTTATAAGAACTGAATAAATCGCATAACTGGCCATAGTTGCCAATTGTGCTATATAAGTAGTGGTAAAAGAAGAATAATTTGTCCTCATATTTCATTGAAGTTGGAATTTATGAACTATAAACAATTAATAAATGAACATAGGTAAACTGATATTTTTGGGATATGTAAATGTGAAATAACAAATGCACCATAAAGAATAATATGTGCCAAGTAGAATATAAAGTCACTGACCTCTTGGAGGTTCAAATCGTTCAGCTGAAGGAATGATTTGGGTTCTATCTTCATTAGTGACCTGAAGAGGGTGCAGGTATTAGTCATTGTGAATAAATAAATAATTATTAAATATTACCCATAAGTGAATAAGGAAAGGTATAGGCATCTATAACATAATTAATAATTTACTTAGTCCCTGCTAGAGAATCTCAAGTTTAAATAATAAAATGAAATTAAATCATACTACTAATAATATATGACTTGTGAATACACAAATAAATTATACTGCAATGAATTACTTCATTATTTCAACATTAAATAGGACAAACATTATTTTATATCAAAAGTTTAATTATCTTTAATTCAAAGGAAAACACAAACAGAATGGGTATTAGTCATTGTTTGTTCATTGCTATAGCTATAAACATTTATAATAAAGGTATAATTACATCTGGTGTATCAATTTCCAATAGTCGAATAGCCATCACATCATGGTTATCTGAAAGATCACCAGTTGCTGCTGAAACTCCAAAGTAATAACCTGTAGGAAGTTTCACTCCTGCAATCTTAAAACATTCTTTCCATTCAGCTTTGTTATCAACATCAGTCATTACTGCAAACAAAATCATACAATTAACAATTTTAATATAAAAGAGATTACACAGACACATGCACATACACGCATTTAATACAAAGTGCAAAGAATACAATTTAAAATCAGACACACCATATAACAACATATATATTTATGCAAGAACAATCTTTTCATTCAAATGAATAGTATGCTACCTATCATGGTTACCTGTAAGAGTATCTTTTTCATATCTGATAGCAAGATTAGTGTCATAATAAAGGTTACGAAGTTTAGCTTCACAACCAGCCAGTTCAGTATGTGTACCATCTCTATCATGATCATAATGTAATGTTCCATTATTGACCATTGCAGATATATAGGGATGTTGATGCTGTAACAATTCAGCAGAATGAAATATAAAAAATTTCTTTAAATAGTTTACCTAACAATTTATTCCAATTGAAATATTCCACCTGCACAACTACTCAATTAAAAATATAAAGCAAAACTACTCAATTAGAAATATTAAGCAAATATGTAACTTCTTTTAAGACATTTTCTCTCAGCACTTATTTTTTATTTAATTTCTAATATAATACTATAATAAATAAAACATAAAAACCAATATGTTGAACAAAATAAAAATAAATGTTTTCCATCATCAATATTTCTTTCAAATAAATCAAAGCATGATTGACCTCTGCTATAGTTAATAATACTAATTGTCAATAACTAGTAATCATATTTTCAAGAGTAAATGTTTGTCCAAAAATTTTATAAAAAAAGAAACTATAGTAGTAACCAATTGCATTCTCATTCTATTATAGTCTAATGTTTTCAATTATCAGTTTTTCTATCATACCACTACTATATTGTCAATCTTGCAAATAAAAAATAAGAGATAATATCAATTTACAAATAAATATATCACTTCAAAGAAAATAGGTCGAACAAATAAATCCATTTATAAATAAAGTACTAAATGAATGATATCAGTAAAGTAAAATGACATTGTTCTAAAACGTTTTTCATGAATAAAAATGAAGCAAATACATAAACATGTGTATAGAAATCTATGTAGATTTATGAAAAAGCAAGGGACAACAAAACATTATGTTATTAATTTTAATGACCTCAGAAACAAAGATCATGAGACTATTTTAATACTAAACCAAATATTCAAATGGAAAGCAAATAAAATGTATCTTGAAAAACAGAGAGATGATAATAACACGTTATGTATAAATCCAATTAAATGTTATTTAAAATATTACTACATCCCCATCATTATCAGAGTAAGCCAAAACATAAATTAGTTAATATGAATATCAACTAGTGGAGTAGCAAAGGGGCCAATGTATAGGCCAAGTTGTTCAAGTAATATGGCCAGATTATCATTAAAAATAATGATTTTTGGACATAGTATGTTGGACAAAAATGGCATTACTTACATTATGCTCTCCATTATGGTTGCTATATGTGTCTACAATGACTGCTAGCCCCTTGAAAAAGTCTTTACTACCAAAAACTGGTCCATCCTGCATCCTCTCTTTTGCGTACCAAATAACCATTCCATCACCATACAGATCTTTACCACTTCCATGTATCTTAAAATGAACTTGCAGTTCCCAATGTGGCACATGACAAGGCTGAAAATATTTATGAAAATTACATAGCACTATATTATATAACTATTAAATAACTATATTATTCTATAATTATATTATTCACCATAACATTTTTATTCCCAATCCCAATGTTTCCATAATTCAATGAATGTATAGCACTCTATTAATATTACAAATAAAATTGTTAAAGAAATCTCATTTTCCTTTGGTGTGTTTCCAAATAATTTTAAGATAAACATATTAACATATTATGGTTTATTTGACTTATTTCATAATTAAAAATCTTGAGGATGTGTCCATGATAACACTCTTTTACATCAATGTGAAACACATAGAATTGCCTAAGAGTTGTCTGAGCTAACGATGTCTTTGAGGCTTTTGAACTTTGAATGTGATATATAAAAAAGACAGATAAAAAGTAATTCAATATTATTCATATTAAAAGCACTTGCATGTAAAATAAAAACTTCTAAGCACTATAATTATAAATATAATAAAATAATATATTATATGTACATATATATATATATATATATATATATATAAAATACATAATAAGATACTTACAACTGAATTCCAAAGGCCACCCTTGATGCTTTGTCTATCAGATGTAAGCCTTACATAGTTACTAGTTACCATTGTACTTCCATGAAAATCCCAATAAGGTATCATGGTTCCTGAACCTAACATTAAAATTATTAGTGGTTATTTTTTTATATGATGGGGGGGTTCTTTAGAATGAAAATTAATTCTTAGAAAGGCACAGTTAAAATATAATTTATGTAATATAAAAAAAATAAAAAAAAGGTACACACTTCCTCTTTTTTTCACTAAAGCTAAGACTTTCATATAACTTTATAAATTAATTTTTTGGTCTAAATAGATACCTTAATTCAAATTAAGTTATTATTTTATTCTCACCTTGATAAGGTTTTATAAGTGAGTGTTCTCGTTTCATGTAATCGTATGAGCCCCATTCCGCGTGAACTTGTAATATAAAAAATAAATTTAAAACTGCAAAAGAGAGTTTCTCATACATAATTCACTTCCAAGAATCAGACCTTTATAAAACACAAGTAAACATTACATGTAGGTTTATAACTAGAGAATAAGAGAAGTATACAGTGTGGTCAACCGTAGTGTCTTATATAAAATAAAGTAAAGTTATTTCGTTACATGAAACAATATTACAGAAATGTTAAGATGAATAACAAAGAAATGCACTGTAACTTTTTGTTTATTTAGTATCACTAAAAGATGCATTTTAAAAATAATATGTATAACATAACGGTTACGTATTACATGTATATGAATAACGTTAATAATATAAGTACAGATAGAAAGAAATTCTTTAGAAAATAATAGTTTTTAAACTATTCTTAATTATTTGATAATTTTAATTTTTTTATATTCATTGACTCAATTGTAGTTGTGATCAAGGCTGTGACATATAAGGTTATGTACCAAAAATAAACAGTTGCCTTCTCAATGTTAGATGATTATGAACAGTGATTAGTTTCGTCAGTTAGATGCTGAAATGGCACCTACTAAGGTTGTCTTACTGGCATGTGGTTCTTTTAATCCTCCCACAATAATGCATTTACGAATGTTCGGTACGATTGACCGCTTTTATTTATAACCACAATATTGTGTAACATAGTCTGTTGAGCGGTATAACTTGTTAAATATTTACAGAGATAGCCCGAGATCATATGAACAAACTGGGACAGCATTATGTGGTAGGTGGTGTACTATCGCCTGTGCATGATAATTATGGCAAGAAGGATTTGATCTCGTCAACACACAGGTGTGCCTTGCTTAAACTGGCACTTCAAGATTCAGACTGGTTGCACCTTAGTGATTGGGAATGCAAGCAAGAAGAATGGGCAAGGACATGTGAAGTACTCCAATACCATCAGGTAATATCTTAAAAGTTGTGTAATGATTTTAAATCATTATTCAACTTGATGAAATATCAACAAATTTAATGCCAACTGAAGCATTGCTTTAAAATTAGAAGAGATACAAGTAAGCAGAAGCAGAATATACTAACTGTGATAGTCAGTTGAAATTTTGTTGGCATCAGATAACAGAATGTTAATTATTTGTCTTTGTACATGAATATGATGAGTGTAGTCAACTTTTTTGCATACAGTCAAAAATGCATCAGTATAGCAGAATTTTGCTGTAGTAAAATTATCAAGTTGTAACAAAGTATTTTAATTTCGTTAAGTAATTGTAATGTTAACTAACCATAAGCTTATTGTTAATATTATTGACAATGTCATTCTCCTCTTGCTTGTTTGTTCAATATTAAATCCAGCTTCTTAATAATGTGCTTATGTTACGAAACAATGTGAAATTCCTCTGTCAATTTGATGGTACCCAAGCTTTTACTAATACTCTGCTCTTTGAATCCTGGATTGTAGTTGAATGTAGATATTTCAAATATTCTGACCTAGTTCAGGATTGAAAGCAAGATCTTTTGGTCAAAAGCCACTGTTTGACAACAGTTATGTCAGAATTTAATTTCTTTTTTCTTTTTTCTATCTTTTATTGTTGCAATTGTAAAAAAATACAATAAGCAACATTGATACAAGCACTAACCACAATGGACAAAAATGGATAAGAAAGCAACTGGTTTCCCTCTTTTTTTATTTATTACATTTTTTTTAATATTTAGGTTGCATATAATTTCATTTAATGATGAAATCCCAACTGATCTAACAAGTCTCTAAGATTGAATAATTGTGAAAGCTCTAGAACTACCAAAAAAGATAAATTATTTCAGTCAGTATAGGATACTGACAATGATGATAAGCCAACACTGGTCTAGCATAGGGCCAGGGAAGTGTCAAGAGACAGAAACACAGAAGTGATGATATTCCAAACCTGAAACCTAAATATCTACATACATAAAAACTGTTTCCTTTCAATTTTTTCCAAAAAATGTAATTTTATGAATCTATAGCTCATCACTGTTGATTTGTTATTTTATATTTTTCTAGAATTACTTAAATGCAGCACTTAACTCAAATGAAAATGGGCCCAAAACTCAGAATTGTGATGATCCTTTATGGGTAGCTCATGCTTTGAAATATACTACAAATTGTGATTCAGTTAAGGTTAAAATCTTGTGTGGAGCGGACCTTTTGGAATCGTTTGGAACACCTGGATTATGGCATGATAATGATGTAAGGTTTTTGTTTCATTATTTTTTTTTATAGTGGTGTAGAATTATCTCCCTGTATTTTGTTAAAATGGCTTCATTTTATTTTTCAGATTGAAACTATAGTCAGAGACCATGGTTTAGTTGTCATTACACGGTCTGAAACAAATCCTTACCGGTTTATTTATGAATCTGATATACTTACAAAATATCAGGTAATACATTTATTATCGGTAATTTAATTTTTTGAATTCACAATAAAATAATAGATGTGCATTATCTAAGCAACTATCTTTCCTACTCTGCCTCTGTCTAAAATTTAAGGATATGACAGTATTTGACTTATATAAATTTGTCTTGGAAACAAAAAACCAGAAAAATGTTTAATATGAAATTATTTGGTAGAAAATGGACTGGATCATTAAAAGGCCTTTGAAGTCCAGTAATTCTTGAGTTGAGATTAGTGTCATACTTTTATCAATTCAATTAAATTTGTTCTAACTATACATTTTATGCTTGCAGAACAATATAACTATTGTAACAGAGTGGATAGCTAATGAAGTAAGTTCGACAAAAATTAGACGGGCTTTGCGAAGGGGTGACAGTGTGAAGTACTTAGTACCAAGTCCTGTCATCGATTACATTAAGAGCAATGGGCTATTTGGAACATTTGACAAGTGAGTTAAATTTTTTTTGTTCACTTTAATGGCCAGTGAATTTGATTAACTAGTGATTCTTAATAGTTTATTAGTTGAATAGTTAAATGTTATTTCTGATAATTTTGGTAAGTAACTACACAATAAGGCCATATTTGTAACATTTTCAGTAGCATACCTTATATCTGTGAATTAACAGAAATTAGTTGTTTGGTAATATACTCAACACATTGTTATGGTCAATACATTAAAATGTTGAAAGCATACCAAAATTCTACATGTATATGAACTAATTTTGAAATTAAGTAAAAAATATATTAGTCAATCCTCAAACGTTCATATTTATTATTGCCCACCACAGTCACCATTTAGTGTGTCACTATTCTAAATAGAAAATCCACATTTTTTCCAAGAGGAATTTTTCTGGAAACATTGACTTTCCTGCACCTCTTTTAACTGTACTAATAACTGAATACAGACGGTGGTGCAGCCTTACATTTTGGGTTTGTGATATTTTTAATTGTTTCCTAAAGATATTTAGTTAAGTAGTTATTTCTGGTTTTGTTACCTAAAGCCTTGATATACATCAACATTTTGAATGTTTCTATTGAGTATCCTGTTGACTAAACGAACATATTTCACATGTTTTAGAATTCTGATTGAATTATATATCATAATGCTGGTACATTTTTTATAGTATTCTGATTGCTTTTCATGCTGCTCTTCATGGTATATCGCAGTAAGTACAGCATGTATAACTCGAGTGTTTATTTGACTCCGTCACCGAATGATGTCGTGATGACAAGGATTGACGACTCACCCGACTCGGGTAATTACTCGAACAATTCACTTAATGAAGGCAAAAGGGCTAGGCCCGGTCAAGCAGTCCCAATGAGAAAGGTAAATCAAGAGGAATCCCTCGATGAAACACGTGTTGAGATACAGATCACTGAAGACGGGCAGATAGAAGTGATAAGCGACAAAGAGACAACTGTTTAGGGCGGGAAAACTATAAAATTAAAAGCATATTATATTTGCTTAAAGTTAGAACCTTTATAGTTGTACAATTAAAAAATAAATTTGTCCTGATGTAAAAATTAATATTTACTAAAAGCACATACATGCATTTAATGAAATAACTTATAGTCTTCCATTACATTACACCCTTCTTAACTATACTATAATTCACATTTTTTTTTTATTTATTCCTCTGATGTAAAATTGGATAATTTACTCAGTGAATATTAAATGTTGAATAGATGACAAAAGCAGTCTGTTATAGTATAAATATATATGTGTGTGTAGACCTATATTGTTTTATACTATAGAGTATTTGTGGATCTTATATGTGCATGTATTTTTCATTTTATTCATATTGCGTTGAAGAGTTCTTTCAATTTGTAATGTAATTAAGTACTTTTTGATTATGTTTTAAATGAACGTATTCATTTTTTTCACAATATACTATATCTAAGTAATAGTCATTTTTAATTAGTACTAATGTAACAGGAAAAATCTTTAGAATTATTCCTACTTTCACAATACCTCATTATTTAGTGTATTAAAACAATTAACTGGAAGGTTATAAATGTTATTTATTTATCTGCATTTTAATATTGGTTTTATTGATATAAAAACATGCTTTGCATTTACATAAAAACTGGAAACAATTTCTAGTGTATTAAAAAACAAAATTTAGAATCACAGAATTTTGTTTGTTGTTAAAGTTTAATTAATGCTTTATCATTGAATCATATTATTATTTTTGTACCAAGAAAGAACCTGTGAAGGCTAATATTTGAAAACATCTCTGCACAGTACTGTTTTATTATAAAATAACATATCAAAAGATGAATTGTTTTTAAATTATGTGATTCCATGTCATGAAAGTTCCATGTTCTACATTTTTTTCATAGTCTTCAATGATTGTTGTTTATGATGACATTTGAAAAAATATAGTTTTCTCGCCTCATATGGTAGGTAAATCCATATTATTCACATCATTATAGAACACAATTGTTGCTATCTAATGTGCATAAATAAAACATATATTGGTACTATATTAATACACGATAATATCACATTAAGCAATTATTTATGTAAACATTATTCATAATGTACAAATTTTCATGAAATCAATTCAATGCCAATGTTTTGGAATTTATTTTTTATTACTGGGAATTTCAACGCACATCATTATAAAAATATATTTTGTTAGTAAATTATAATTCTTAATTTTTACTATTAAATACTATGTGCGTCATAAAAAATATTATAATATATATACTAGCAAGGTATTTTGTATGAATTAATGTCTTATATCAGAAGCAAAATGTGTAACCCACATAACATTGGGAGGTCTATTTTTTGGCCAACAATTAGTAACATTTGTGATATTCAGATATACTATAGCATGCATTGTTCTACATAAAATATAGAACCTAGATTGTAGCCTCATTTTAGTCAAGATATCTTCTCGTTTATGGTAGGTAAGTTGTTAACATTTCAAGTATTGCTTAAATTAGACAAACATAATATTCTCTAGCATTGTTTGTTTGAATGTATTTAATGTTGCATGAATGCATAAGTTGCTAGTTTTGGATGAAATGAAATAGTAAAATTGTTATCTTTGTTAGTTACTTTTAATATTGGTTTATTAATAGTTCTGTGTGTGTGTGTGTGTGTGTGTGTTTGTACATATATCTTGCTAAATAAATGAGTCACTGTTTATATTATCAAAATTACAGAAATTATTTTTTTTATTTGCTCGACAATATAATAAATATGTATGAAATTTGTGATGAATTCTGTTTTCCTTCGAATCTTCATATCGCTATTAAATATTTGTTAAAATATATTTTAAAATCTAATTCCAAATATGTCTGTTTTGAGAAACAGTTTCATTTATTATGTCAAGCAATTTATATTGCATATTATTGCATTATGCAAAGTATATGCATTCTAAATCAAGTTTAAATTTGAAATTAACTGTGTAAGAAGTTTAAAAGCTTTGTTGTGATGAATATATCTCATTAAAAAAATGAAATAATTAATTTCTTCTCAGTTTGTAGCTTTGAAACACGTTAAGAATATGATATTTACATATTACCAATTATTTGAAATCTGTTCCATTGTCAAAAATTTCATTTGGAATGAATTGCTATCTCATTATTTATTGTAATTTTACAGAGCATGCTGTGAGGTACTAATATTCTAGATCTTAATATATAATGTATGCATTTCTGTCCTCTTAGTAACAATTGCATGAAGGGACCATTAAATTCCCATTGACCACATTTTTTATTTACACATTTCATTAAGCACACCTTAGTACAAATTACATCAGAACAAACTTCGTCTTCACTCAACTTGTTATCAACAAGAAAAATGTTCCTCAGGTAACAGAAAAAACATTTTCAGAAAACTAATATAATTATTATGTTATTATTATTAACTATGCCTTTACCCTTAACTATTTGCTCTCTTAGGTTTCAAACTATAATTTAATTGATGTGACTGTGTTATATTGTAATATTTGACATGTTTAATATTGGTTTCCAGGCTATGAGACCTGCATGCCTGCCGTCAAACGTCTAGCTATGTTCATTGGATGTAACCGCCAACAGCAACCTGCTGTTGTTTAGTTTATAGTCAACTCCATGCATGTTTTCAACCTTCCAGGCTCCTTTTAGGTATAATGCCATTAATATATTTATATTTTTCATTAGATCTCTATCAAGTTGTATTTTATAATTCAATGTATTGCTTCACACGTTTTTGAAAATTCGTTAAATTATGAACCCCAAAACATATCCAAAAAGCATGCCATTCTTTTGTTCATAATAAGAAATATCTGTTTATGTATTTGTAGTTTAATATTTTATTAAATGTGAATTGAAAATGTAGACTTCTATTGGTGTTGCATTCTTCTTCTATATCTGGCATGACTGATTTTCATGGAATCAAATGTGGTTTTTTTTCGTACTCTTTTATACGTGATTGAATGCCCAAGTATTGAAGACTTGATTCTAAATCCTGAGCTAGGACAAGACCATAAATAGATGCCTCTCATATAATCACTTTTGCACATGTTAATTGAATCTACTTTCTCCTGTATTAAAAATTTGTTAGATAACGTGTTAGATTAAATATTCTTATTTCTAAGCATGTTGCATGGAAAAAAAGATTTATGTTAATCATTCCAAAAGCATAGATTATTTATATTATTTATTCTAAATTATTGTTAAATCTCATTATTAATTGTTCATGAAATTGTTCAAACTTTATTAATGTTACTTATTTATTTATAAGATTAAAAAATGTATTTGAGATTTATTTTTTAAATATATTTTGTTTCATACACTAATTTTGTCCATTTATTTTACCTTACCAACATTGTGGGACATTAGTAATAATTCATAGCTATAAAACAAAGTGTGAAATTCATTTTCTATCCTTTCAAGTAATCAATGAAGTGCTCATTATGATGATTTTTTGTTTAATGAAAAACAATTTATTGAAAAAAAGGAGAAAAATTGTTTTCAAATCTTTAGAGCCTTAATAGATTAAGAGGGTCCAAGCTGATATAAGAATTGTTGTTTTACTATTAAAAAAAGCTGCTTGGAATAAAGAAAAATTAAATACTGCTAGTGTTGATGATGAAATCATGTAATTCCACAATCAACACAGGCAGATGAACTAAATGTAAGACTAAAAGCTTCATATCTTTGGAGGCAGGCACAGAAAAAGCAGCTTTCTACTAACATGATAGTTCAATTAACAGGTGATATTTCTGAAAAACCCTTTTTAGGCTTTATAATGCTATAAAATCCCATTTAGTAACTCTAATTGTACAGAAAACTGCTTTTTAGACCTTATTTTGCAATGAAAATCCCTTTTCTAACCACGAAAGAGAGAAAAACCACTTTCCAGCCTAATATTAGATCAGAAAACCGCTTTTTAGTCCAGATTTAGTCTTTCTTTTGGATAAAACAAATAGCTTTTTAGAGTTGATTTTGTGGTAAGAACCCTTTTTGTATGAAAACCGCTTTATAGACCGTATTTTGCAATGAAAAATGGGTTAATTAGCCCTGATCTGGTGATGGAAAACTGATTTTTAGAAATTTTTTAACGGTCTAAAACCACATTATAGAAATAACAACTTTCTACTTTATTGTTCTATGCAGGGTGGCATTAAAAAAATTAAAAATAGTAAATTAATCATCTATCCAACACTTCTTGCTTTGCCCCACCCTTTGGTCTAGAGTTACACTGAGGCAAGTTTCTCACTATTTTATTAACATCGGCACCAATGTATAGCCTGTGATTGTTACTTGTCTCTTTCTTCGGCCTTAGCAACTTTGATTCTTTATTCTGGGATATATAAATTATATTATACTAGTGATTTCTTTAAATACTGGGTTTCTGATTTAAAACACCGTAAAAAATGATATAGAAAACATTTAAATTATGACATTGCATTCCTGTAAATAAAGCTTACAATTTGTTTGAAATTATTTTCTTGAGAGCACAAATACCTTGTATAAGGTATGTGCCAAGGGTGAAAATCAATGCTCCAGTGCATTCTTCAATTTGGGATTTATTGAAGTTATTAATAGTCTTGGATATCAAACCAATACAATCTACAATACCAAATATTTGAAATTGTAATGATTTAGATCATGATCTTCTTCTGATCAAAATCTCGCGATAATAGATAACATTAATAAATCAAGAAGAAATAGCTTGAAGAAAATAGAACATTTCTATTACCATTAAATACAAAACTTAGATTTGAAATTTAATGGTATTTTTGGGTTTGACACATAAATACTGAGAGGAACAAGTGTCCAGTTATTTTTTAATTATCATCATCTAACTGGATCTTTTGTCTTGACTGGAAGTTTCATGTTTTTCTTTTCTTCACTGCAGAGGCACCACGGAGTTAGTGTCCTGTTGCATCGCAATTCAGTATTCACAACTGTTACAGTTGCTCCTTCAATAATAAGTTTTTTTCTTGACCGTATTGAATAGGAAAGATCCCTAAGACCTGTCTGTCGGTCTCGTCTTCTTGTCACTTCTCTCTGATTGTAGCACTTTGCCATATCCCTTTTTCTTCTAACTTTGTCATGGATATGCCTTTGAAACAAAATTAAATTATTACTTAGAGGTAGTTAATTTTAATCACTGCTTATATGAGTATTATCTTCTTCTCTAATGTCTAATGTGTTTACTGGAACATTTAATCCTTTGCACTCCACAGGCCCCATTCAAGTGGCATAAATGATTTGTATTCCTATAAAGTAAACCAAACAACTTTGCACATGACAGGCCCAGCGTATAATTCTTTTTTCAGAAATATATACAAGGCATCATTTATTCAAATCTTTTAGATGTTTCATTTAAACCATTTTAAAAAAAAGAATAATTGTTAATTGTTTATGCCCATAAGGACCTTTCTGTTTGCATAGAATTCTGACTGTAACATTAAATACTGAATGTAGCATTTTATTATTATGAAATAATTTTGTACATCAGTAAAAAATAAACAAATTGTAATCATTTTAAGATTTATATAAATTACAAGAAATGTTTGGCTAAATATAAACCAGATATTTATGTATATACCTGAATGTATTTTCAATGCCAGTAGTCAAATTGGCTGGACGGGTTATATTCAAACCGGCTTCTTTGAGTCTCACATAGAATTCATCATCTTCTAAACCCCAACCCCAATATTTGTTGCTCATTCCATTTACAATTACAAAATCTTCCCTAAAATCAAAACACTCTATATTATGGCTGTAGTACAGGTTTATTAGATAATCTTTGAATTTAGACCAAATGAACAATAAATTGAACATAACAAACTTTTTCACAAGAAGAATTCCTCCAACAAATGTTGGATAATGATATTTGGGATGAAATTCCGGAGAGGCCAGATGGAAAAGTCCTGTTTTGGGATAGGAATACGACAGAAGAGGATTCAGGGGAAGTAAGTCCACATCGTGCATTACAATGTAGTCACAGCCTTCAACAGTAGCTACTCTGAAGCCGACATTTATCAAAGAAGCTCTATTAAACCTGTACTGATCAATCTGAAACATAAAATCCCGCTCACTATTAATCATAAATAATGCTGTTCGACAACTGCTTGTTAGAAAGCATATAAATTATCATAACACTTACAACTCCCAAACAAATACTTAACCATATTCTTTAATGACCCTCACAAACTACAAATAAATACTGCAAAGCATATAAAATAAGTATACGTAATATCTCATTCTTTGTATTATTGTCATCAATAATTATAAAAATTAGATATATACTAAATGTAATGAGAATGTACAATGTATTATCTTATACTGAATTGCATACCTGATTAATTACAAATATCTTGTGATTGATCTTTTGGGCCAGGAGAAAATTGTGAATGTGTGGTGCAAACTCCATTAACTCTTCAAATCTGTCACGGAAGGGGACAACAACACCCAATAAGTGTTTATCACTCGAATAATAAGATTCATAATCTTTGGTGCATTCGCATTTTTCTTGGCTAACTGGGAAAAGAATTATGTATAAGTTTTGAACAATGACAAAACTGTAACAGCCGTTAAATAATTTATATAAGTGCAAGTCTGAAATTATTTTACAACTAACCTGATGGTATCGAGTGTAAAGAAAGTATACATCCCACCAAAAACGTCAAGAAGGTGCACATAACCAGATATTTCAGTCTAAGTACTTTCATACTGTTACAGAACATTATCGAAAAATACCCTTTCATATTTCCAATTCAGCCTCACACTTAACATGCTTAAAAAGATGTTGATATCTTAAAAGATTTAATGCTTTGAATGACCATAGCGAAACCCGAATAATAAAACGAAACCGCCTAGCGTATTTAATAGTATACCATAAATAACCTCAACTTGTAGGGTTATAACCACATGATCTTTACATTAAACAAACGCTTCCAAAGGAGGGATTTTGAAATGTTATTCAAACGGCTGTTCACAAAACAGCAAAATATTAGCGATTTATAAATGTATTATTGGTATTTATTTCATATATCTACTAATGGAATAATATTATCAGCTTGGATAAGATAAGCAAATGAAATATGGGAGAAGATGAAATAGACGAACTTTACGAATGGTTGAATACCTTTACGCTCTCCAGACAGAAAAAGGTCTTGTCAAGGGATTTTTCTGACGGAGGTTCATTAACTTTAATGCTTAAAATTTATTACTCTTACTAGTTTTGCTATGAATACATCCATAATTTTAATTCAAGTTCTAATGGCGGAATTGCTCAAGAATTACTACCCCCGTTATGTGGACCTTCACAACTATAGTGCGGCAAATTCATTTGAGAAAAAACTGACGAATTGGAAGCATCTTAACAAAAGGGTAAACAAGATATTTGTAAATATCTTATGTTCGGGAATTGTGAAAGGACATAAGGCCATAGTTAACTCTGGTGCATCCAGTCTAGGACGATGGATAGGCGAAGATTAGGGCCCGACGTTTTATTACGTTTCCTCGATATTGTTCGACATATTGAATGGTTGTGGAGAAAGAATCGGAAAAAATGACGACGACTTCCCCTCTGTTCAGTGAAGTGAGGGATGACGTCACCCCTATGGACCCCTGGGAGTACCGACGTTAATCCGTTCCAAACATAAGATGATTCGCGAGTTCGGTTTTAATAATTATTTCATGTACTATCGAGGGCTTAAAATAAAACTCAATTTATTAGGTCATGAAAGAAAACAAGCTTTCTGAAATTGTTTCCAGTGATAGAAAGAATTAGTCAACTGAAAGAAATGAAAACTTCTTGCTATATTAATGAAAAGAAAATATTCATTACATGTTTTAACATTAAATATGCTAATTGTAGTTAAAACGAATTTTATAAACCCGACTTTGGCTTTAACAACAGAAAATTTTATAAATGTACCACAAACACAAATATATAATCGAATTTGTATCGAAATTCCAATGTTAATCGTTTATATGTGTTTGGATTCATAATAATAGCATTTCAGGTAGATTAAAGAAACTGATACTTTCGAGCCCTAGGTTTGTCAAATGGGTATTTTATTTTTGTAAAATAACTGTTATTGCTAACATTTTAACTTTAGAACATTTTTCAGGTTTTAACTACAATAGGAATACCTCAGAACTCCTTAGTACTGAAAAAGTTAGCTTCGGCTCATAAGGGAACCATTGAAGAATTATTGATAATGGTAAAAAGAAAATTGGAAAGTAGTTTGGCAATGGAAAGAAAAAACGAGGGAAACTTAAACTATAGTTTCGTGAATGCAGAGTCTGGTATTTGTTTTACCCTAATTATTTTCTTAAATCTAAATGAAAAGTTCGTTTCCTAGAGAATGGATGTTACTTTACCTTTCAACATAATGTATGTGCCATGCATGAATGGTTTAGAGGGCAGAATTATCTGAATTGAGTGCAGTGGGATTCTTTTTTTAGGTTACCTTCTTTTCTTAAGTTAACCTTTATTACCTACTATAATTTTCTCCATAAGGCTTCCCACAGTACACATCTATGTACACCTATACATGGCAAACTAGATACATAAAACATGCACGACAATGCCGAAGGCTGTACTGTTTTTCTACAGGAATGAAATTTTATATGGAAATGAATTATATTAATATTAAATGGATATCATTATATCAGAATTTAGGAAAAGTAAAAAAAGGAAACTTATACATCATTTATAGACTAGAGTTTCTAAAATTTTGAATTTCCATTTCTGGTTTTTCATTTTTTATCGTGGTATCCAAAAACTAAAACATGAAAACTTAAATGTTTGGTATACCTTTTTAGCCTAAAACATGTGCATATTTCTACTATAAATAGACAGTTTGCATACAAGTGAATTTCATCTCTATCTCCCTATATTTCCCTGGGAAATAATATTCAGTACAATTAGTGTCGTGTTACGCCCTGATTGAGATTCATCTCTGCATTCACAACCGAGCTCTTATTTGCAGGTGAAGAAATAAACCTAGACTCATTACAAGCATACAATATTGTTCCACTAACTGAATACAATAACCTGAAAAAAAAGCTAAATAATAGAAGTGAGGAATTCAATGCTGCATTGGCAAAAGTAAATATTTGTTTTGAACAACTAATATTACTGAATTTAAATTCTGTTAATAATAATAATTTAGTTTCATATTTTCCCATTTACAGTCATTTGTATGCATTGTGTTTAGGTTAAGCATTTAGAAAGTCTACTAGAGTTAAAGAATCAAAGAATCCATGACTTGAATTCACAGCTGAAAAAGTGTAAATGCATGCTTACATCGCAATAAGGCGTATATACAAATATACTTGGGCTGCATATATTATTGAAACACCATCATTTGCACAGTAACTTAAAATGGATTAGAGGCAAATTAAACACATTATGAAACATGTCTGTCATTTGATTTTTTTTCTAAATAATATTTCTCTTACCATTTTATAGAAAGATAAAGATTACCTTATTAAATATTTCCTGGGTGTTTAAGGTGTGCCTACGTTTAATTTAGATTTCATGTCCAATTACTAGTTATAAATATGAGGATAAAAGAGCCATTCAGTAATAGAAATAACAATTTATAATAATATAACATATTTATTTTCAACAAGATTAATTTCTGTCATGCAAAGTACATAATAATTTACATTAATTTAAGGTCAATAACATAAAAGAAATTATCACAATGTTCTGAAATTTACTTCTTACAACACTAATATTACAAACTTTATCAAAAGTGTAAGTTTCATGTACTTTGGTCTAAATAAAATCACAATGTTAGTGATTTATAAGTTTATTTGAAAGAGAAAACAGTGCGCAATATATTCTTTAACACTTAATAGAAATTATATATTAAATGAAATTTAAATGTCAAAATAAACATAAATAAATGATAAACAATGAATGAATAAATTACACATATGAATATATAGTAGGTTTATCTTTTACTATCACTTGTCTATTTAAATTACAAATACTTCATTATTATTGAAATATCATTAGATAATTAATTTAAGACCAGATTTTTTCTCCAAAGGTATCTTGTCTGCAATAAATATGTATGGATGATAAATAAAAGATTGTATAGACAATCCAACACAACAATCTGACAATCTGATTGTTGTTGTTTCCTCTTATTAGGAACTAGAATTATTTAGTCTGACACTAATGCTTATTGACAAGAATTCATGTTACAGAAAGAGACATTGTTGGTAAAATACATTACTGTAATACAAATAATCTGTATACTTGTAGATATGGCAATATAAAATGCATTGATATAAGCAAACTGTATTCTTGTGATAAAGTGTTGTTAATAATCAATTTGCCATTTTCTAAATAAGTTAAAAAATAAAAGATAAGTTACTAAATAAATGATTCCTCATCGATTGCATTTTTGCATCATGCGGAATACAAGGACAGAGAGAACTTTATCTAAAGGATCCATAAACCCCCGTTGCATCCATTTGGGGATTGTTGTCCGAGCATGAGTAAAACCTAATTTCTGAAGTATATAATCCACTCCATAAGGCTCTATACTTTTACCACCCCATGACAGAAGCCTAAAACAACATTCAACATTTTCAATTATTATATAAATAAATCCATATTTGTGGCACAATCAGAAATACAACTCAGAAAATCATTGTTATTTTTGTACAAAGTAGAAAAAAATTATACCTGACTGTAGGTTCCAAGTGCCAAGTTTTACAAACAAAATCTCGCCAATCCATATTGAAAACATCGGCAGGATCAAACCCTCCTCTCCGCTTCCTGTCTTCCTCAGAAGTTTCCCCACCTTCACTCCCACTCTTTTTTTGTTCTCTATTCCCTTCTGGACTCTGCGTGCGTATCCCTTGAGTAGGGGCCATCTACAAAATTGACTTGTATTATTTTATTTAGTCAATACAAATCTTGTGCCTGTTAAGACTCATCTATAGGAAAGTGATTAAACTAGCTTGAACATAGAAACTTAGGAAATGGATTTGAATTATTTTTGAGACACTTTTGAGAATTGAAAATAACAAATGACCAACACTCCATGCTATACTGCTAAAGAACATATGTCTAGAAAAAATGAGCTCAACCAGCAAAATTTCGATTTACTCCAGAGAAATATTTTGAGTTCTCTCCTATAGCAGAATTAAGCAGACAAGGTAAATAAAAAGGAAGAAGAAATAAATGCTATTCGTTATTAATAAATTAAAAGGAGGTTATAAAATTTGAGGATAAGTGTATTTAGAAAATATTCATAAGAAAAATTGTGCTTTTACATTTAAACTCACCACCCTATCTTTTTCTCGGACATATGAAGTAATCAAATCGTGAAGAAAAAAGAAAGCTTCCGCATCAACTGTTACAAAAATGTGGTCTTCAAATTCAGTTATAAAACTGCAATGGACAACCGCCTTGCCTTCTGCAAACAAAAGCTTTTATAAGTTATTATATTAAATTATATAAAATGCCAACATTAAATCTAAGTAATCATACAAATTATTTGTTCTAAAATACCATGAAAATTTCCATTACAAAAAAATAAAATTGTGTTCTATTACTAGTCACATTACAGAATATATTATTATTCTTTGTTCTGCAAATATATTAATAATAGCATATGGTCATAATATGTTCTTTGAAATAGTTAAATAATAAATTAGTGTTTTCATAAAAGAAATAAACCTATATCATACCAGACACAGTTGGCGTTGTAGTAGCTTGCAGATGTTCAGTTTTAAGATGAGTTTGAAATGATGGAAGTGCAAATATAACCTCCCGAATGTGATTCGGGTCGGGAGACTTTGGAGCTCTTACTCTACCAGTGTTTTCGGTTTCTTTGTCTCTTTCCACTGATGGAAATCTGTCCACAGCTAAGTAAACAAAAATAATAACATCATCCACTATCCATCCATGTTATATTTTTCATTACGGTACAGTAGATTTAGCTAATCTTTACATACACTTTAGATATTTTTAGTTGATTACATTATAATACTTTAATTTGTTTTACTGAAACAAAGAAATAATAGTTGTCACACATGAGGAAGAGAGTTCAAACAATTATATAAATGATTCATAGAGTAAAATATGCTGAAGATATAATATTAATCCATATAGAAAGAAAACAATAATATCCAATTTGATAATTAACCAATGAGAATGTGTTTAACTAGAAGTTATTGTTTTTAAATTATGCTGTTTTAATTCTATGGGCCTTAAAAGTATTTTCCACAAACTGCATAAGTTTGTGCATAAGCTCAATACATTACAGGACAAAAATAATTGTTTACAATCACAAATAATTCTTACCATCTATTTCACTACATGAAAAAGCATAATGGAACCATTCTTGGAGGGTCCTAAATTGTGGTGGGAATAAAACATTACGCGATACCCTACAGACAGTTGCCATACTATGATGTTGAGCCGTAGGTTGCTGCCTTGCCATTCCCAAGCTGAATGTCAATGTTTGTACTATGTGTGAATCAGATTCACCAGCTAGAATAATGTTTCATCATTGTTACATTATAATTATATTGTAATATAAACCAAAAGAAAAGCTTTCTTAATGAAATATCTAGTAATAATATTTCATATATATAACTCATTGACATATTTTTAAATAAGGAAAAAATTCAGAGTCAATGACACTATAATTAATAATAATTTTTATTAATTAACAAATATTGATATTTAATTATTAATACTATGGATAAAGTTACATTAAATACCTAACATACATGAACTTATTCAAGAAGGATCTTTCTACCTTTGTTCAAATATAAAACGGGTATTTATTATTAACATATAGCATTTTTAAACTATTTTTATGGTTTTTTTAGTAAAAAAAGTTACTGAAGTACTTACTGTTGTTCGGTATTCTTTGGGCTTCAGTTTCAAAAGATATACAAGGTTCTTTCAAGGAGAACAAAGCCCACGATTTTGATTTGAAGTTGATTCCATGAAAACATGCAAGGGAAATGTTTGTACCATGAAGATCAAGGGTGCCTCCAAGAACTGCACTGTTAGGGGCAGTACTAGTTATATAATGGTGCATTGCATGGGATAATGCTCTTTGCCAATGGCGATGATGTCTAACTTCTTGAGCTCCCCAATCTATAAATGTTCATCATTTTAAAATATGCAGGCACATTAATGTATACCTCTTTCAACAATATGGCTATAGTTCAAAAATAGGAAATATTATATGAATCAAATAGTCAAGAAAAGTTTTTCAATTGGAAAAGGGTCAGCTATATTTTCCAAGAATTTTCTTCTTCAGAACCACAACTTACCTTAATTTAAAATACACTATTATGTTCTTATCCTCAATTCGATGAATGGGTGCAATTAATTTTGTATTTGATTAAGGTATTACCATAACACCCCTGAGTCCACTAATTTAAGGTTAAGCCTAAATGTTTTAGGCATGTAGGTATATATGTTGAGCATATACATACTGTCAGTATTTGATGGTTTCTTCCTAGGTTGACGCTTTCTGAATGAACTATTTGTACCAGGTCTACCAGTGCCAAGGGAAGAAAATACTCGCTTGCTGCTTTTGAACTGTTGAGTGAAAAATTCTTCTAACTTATAGTACATTTTCAAGAGATCGACAGTGGTTGATTTCGATATCATCAACTGAAGTTGATCCCAGCCTAAATCTCCATGCATAAATATCATGGCTGGTCTAAAATAAATAAAGAAAAATTTACTACTGTTGAAGCAAGATTTGATATTGTTGAATATAAAAGTATAAAAAAGTACTATAAAACATTTTCATGGTGTATTAATACCAATGGGTTATTATATCAGTTCACATAATAATGGCTTATCAAGCTGAAATCTAATGTTTACCATTAATTTCATGATTCACCAATTTTATTCAATTATGTTCTTTGCAATAATGCATGTTGCAATAATTTACAACTGAAAGTACAGTGAAGATTATAATGGTACAAACAACAAGGTTACCTTCTTGTAGGACTATGAACATATGCATTAGCAGTAGCTGTTTTCCACTCATCTCGGAGGAGCACTTCAAGTGCACTAACTCTTGACATGAGCACTGCTGTACCCATGTAATCTAACCTGAACTCTAAAGCAGATAATTTCAGTCCAACGGTATGATCAGGTTCAGTTCCAGGATCTTCCCTTATAGTAACTGAAAATAAATGTAAAGACCAGGTAAACAAGGTTTTTAATTGTGAATAAAGTAAAAGGTTTCAATGCATCAACGCATAAATTCAAATCAAAACAAATTAAACTCAGAATAGAATATATTTAATACATTCATAATTGCATAAATGAGGGATCTTATTGTCACCTCTTATTTCAATTCTAAATGAGAATTCATTTATCTTACATTACACATACACATATACATATATCACATTTACACAACAACAAACTTACTGTATGTATCTATATTGCTTAAATCAATGGTGCCACCCACAATGCCTCCTTTTGCATCCAAACTTGCACCAGCAAGACCTAATCCAATGAACATATTTTTGTGCCCAGAACTTCCAATTGACAGACGTCCTTCCGACCTAAAATCCTTTGTGGAAAGCCTAAAAAAAAATTATGAAGTAATAACACAAAAATTAAAGAAATGACTTTTCAACCAAGGTGAGTTTTCTCGGGATTAGAATATAGTAGTGATGAGTAGATAAATCAGTTAATTTTGACTCTTACATTACATTGCCCATAACATTTCCCATGTTCATGTGGACATTTAAACGTTTGAAATGAACAGCGAAGAGAACTAGTGTTTCCCAAGCTGAATTGGGAATCTTTTCAGTCATTCCTGGACTGGAATCTGTACTGGAACCATTTTGTTCTTTTGCTAAAATTAAAAAAGCACTTTAGAAAAAATAAATGAATGAAGATTTCCATGACCAGTGAAAGATGAATTATTATCTGCATCCTTTATTGTTATGTACATCCACCTGATCCCCGAGTGGAAGTGTGAATGCAGGAAGTCAATTAATAATTCATTTAGAAGAAATATTTATCTACTGCATGAAATGTTCTCTTGAATTATTTTTGCTAACTAATTTCTGAAAATGATTTCATCCTATATCTACTTTCATATACAAATATTATCAGACTAGAAAAATGAAGTAATAAGTTCACCTGTTTATAATAAATATATATTCTAACAATTTATTTCAACAAAAAATGATATTTTTTAAATTATTACTCGCAGAATAATGATGTCTGCTCAAATCACTTTTAAAGTTTAATGAAATTTTGTCACGAGAAATAACAGGGGGACTTCCTTCTTCAAATGGTTTCTCTGAGTTCCTTTCTTCAAATGATTTCTCTGGACTCCTTCCATCAAATGATTTTTCTGGACTTCTATTATACAAAAAACATTTGGCTTTCAATTTTCACAATACATTTACAAAAAATTGTTTTAATTTAAATTCAAATGAATTTTATAATTATAAATCACACTAATGAAAATTTTATTTCTAAATATGACAGGCTCTATAGTTTTCATAGATGCAATATTACCTGTTTCCAATATCACATTCGTCACCATCACTGTAGGTAGTTCTTGCACTAAGGTCACCAAGGAAAAGTCGACGCATTATAGTCCTTCTGTACCATGCCTTAGGGAAGGCAAGAATTTCAGTCAGACGCCTCATGTCATATTTGAATGATGCAGAACCAATATCAACAATAGCTAGTAACACATTTGAGAACTAGTTAGAAGTTAATAGTTCAACAAGAATTCTGATACAATGAATATTCATTTCAATTATTGTTGGTCAAACAGAATCAATTGTGGAGGAGTGAAATGTTGCCAGTCTGGATAGTGGCAGCATAGCAAATAATTGTATGTATCCTGAAGACATAATTCTCAAAACATGATATTTCAAAAACAGAATCTGAATATTAGTAATATTGTTACAAACATCCTGTAAACATTAATGATTACCGTATGTGTTTCCAAAGAGAATTATCATTGGATTCAAAACGTATACAAAAATAATTTCTACAATATTTACTTACTGGAGAATCTAATAATTGCTTGTCCTTGATCAAAATTAGAGTTCTTAGATTCAACACTAAGTTTTCGTGATCGGGATAAATGGAATTTCACAAATTCAACATTCACACTTAAGGAATCTTTCCTTTCACTATCAGACAATGGACTCCACTGAGCTTCTTTTACACCTGTTAAAAATTCAGACAGATAGTTGTTATATAATAGTCAATATTTTTTATAGATATTTATGAGTTAAACATCATCTGGAATTACATGAGTTAAACATAACCAGGGGGATTATGCTCAAAATAGACAAATTGTTATACATGAATTGCTTAAGCCTAATCCTACCATTTTATCATAAACAATAAATCAATAACCTCATCTTGATTTAAAGAAGAAGTTAATAACAGACTGTAATTAGTATAAAATATTAGCAATAAAATTGTTAAATAAAAATAAACACAAAAACTAATTTTAAAGAGTGATATGGGCATCTGTGATAGTGGAATAATCAAAGCTAGGATTCTCTATCACTAATCACATTTTTATTGATAAATATAATAAAAAATGTGATTGATGAGAATCTTTAATAACTTATTTATAAAATAAATTTTAAAGATTAAATATAGGAACTTTTTTCTCAATTTATATACAGTTAAAAAAAATAAATAAATGAATTAATAACAGAAATCCACTTACCTGATTTTTTCCCTCCATAAGGATGGAATATGTATAAGGAGAAGTCAGAGAGGCAACTAGTAACACTGAGCCCGCCCATTGCTCCAGGTGTGCTGCTCGTAGAGTTTGGAGCTCTATTGAAATACAAGGGCCATATATTCAAGAAGGATAGAAATATTCAAGATAATTTTTCTAAAGCGATTAAAATGTCTCTGTTGCTTACTAGTCTAATTAATAAAACATTTAATAAATAATAAATTTAATGAAATCTGTATTATAACTGAAACAGAGTTTTACTGAATAATTAAAATAATGTTGATAATATATATAATTAAAACAAACATTATAACACTGTATTATGTAGAGGAAAGAATTTCCAAATGTTATTAAAAAAATGTTATGTTAAAAATAATTTGAATTTTTTTCAATATATACTGTTAAAACTAAATGTAATAATGTAAGAAATGGAATTTTAGAATCAAAATTAAAAATAATTACAGTGGAGTTTGAGAATCAGCCCGTTTCGATGAAAAGACTATGTCGACTGAAGGCAACTGTAGCATACACTCCACTCTAGATACTGGCAGGCAAGAGAAACGAAAGGTTGAAGGTTGCATATGAAAATATACAATAACATCAACGGGGAATGAGGCATAATATTGTACTGTATTTCCATTACTAGTACTTGCTGTAAACATTGCATTGACAGGACCTGTAATAATCAATTGGTTATTCAATTAGATATGTCATTAAGATGCTAAAAATTAGTTGGTTGAATATATTTCAGGTAATCTTTACACAATAAGAGACATCTACATATGTCAACTGACATATGACTGTGATGATTTTTCATTCACAATTTATTAGTAATACTGCAGAATTATTTCAACACTTTATATTTAGATTTTGTGAAAATTAATTATCCATAGAACAGAGGGTAACATATGAACTACCCGAATCTTAAGGAGAACCATGAAAAGTACAATAAATATAAAATAACAGCCGGGATATCAGCATTTACAGGAATTTATAAATCAAATTACCTGTTTGAAATGAAGGGCTTTTTTCTTGAGTAGGTATTGGTTCAAGGGTCTGTTCCAGAAAATCAAGAATATGTGGGGATATAATTGTTTCTTCAGGGATACTCTGCAATGTCATCCAAGCAAATAATGAAGCTTTTTTGATGCCACTCCGCCTTTGGGTTTGAGGAATTTCAAACCTCAATATGTCTGGCAATGTTTTGGATTCATAATGAACCTGAAAACAAATTAAATACTCACTGCCACATTCAATTTGCAGAATGTAATTTTGTAAACCTCTCTCTGATTTGGTCTTTTGTCGGACAGGTTTTGGCTGCTTGCCATCTTCAGTAACTCTGTTGTCAGTAGGGTGATGATGTCACTCGGGCTTATTGATTGCCTGTGAGGCATCCTGTCTCCACTGTCACTTCACTTTTACTGTGAAAGTGTGTAGGCATGACCTTGGTCTAGCAAAGGACCAAACCAGAGAGAGGAGATAAAAGGTTAAAAAAACTATTGTATACTAAATACTCGCAGACCACAAAACAGGTATTCCAAACTAATAAATATTACCAATATGTTAATATAAACTAACCTTAACATCTAATCCAGGAATATGGAAAATTGTGACATCACTCAGTGGGGCACTCTGCGTATGCCGTAGCCTAGTGGCGGGAGTTGAGCTATGATGCCTTTGTGACCTACGACTTAAGCTTGGAGATGATGGAGGAAACTCAAACATACCACCAGAGCAGCTTCTTTCTTTTTTCATCCTGGACAACCTAAACAAAACAAAATCTTCCACTAAATTCCACAACAACTTATTATTTTATTAATAATGGAATAATTGTTCGTTTTAATCTTAAATTTTATTAAAATACATTATAACAAATAACCACAATAAATCATGAGAATTCAGCTATCCATAAAATTTTGAAATATGATATATACTGGACATCAACTAGAGATTTCAAGATCTGTTCGGAATATTACAAGACATAACAAAAATCAAAATAATTCACTGTAATAAATACATTTTTCAGATAATTTCAACTTACATTTTGAGTTCATCTTCTTTGGTTAGATCTTTTGTATGAAGAACACATTTACCCCTATGAATTAGAACTTTGACATCTAACTCAAAATCTATGTTAGGTTCAGTAGGCTTCTGCATTGCCGGTGCAGTGCTTGGACTTGACCCACTTGTGCTACTTTCTATATCACCAAGTAGTAGGGTACTGTTCCAACAAAGTAAATTAGCATCCTTTCAAGTAAGAATTTTATTAATGGACAATAAATAATAAAGCATGAAAAGAGTTACTTGTTGTTGTTGAAAAATTAAAGCACAGGAACAGGAACAAATACAAAACATATAAATAAGCGTGTTCAAGCATCCATACAATACATACATTGTTTAAAATAATTGTCAAATTTGAAAAATGAATTATTTAATATACGAAACAATCATTGAAGTAAGATTTAAAATTTTTTGTAACAAAAGTCAGTTCTTTGCAAATTGATACCTGTGGTTTGTGTATTCAGTATGTGGAGGGATGTTATCTGTTGAATGCCTGTCTGTTTGCCAAACCATGAGATCTCCTTCAAGTGGCAAACTGAGTTCTGAACTAGCACTTGGTAGTGACGATTGTCTGTAAAGATAGTTGCAATGTGAATCTGTTTCTTTGTAAAAGACATAAAAATGAAAATATAAAAAGCAGCAAAGAAAAAATGTATATGTTCTTGTTAAGGAACTAATTTAATAAGGAAGCAAGTGACAAATGTAAATAATAAATATTTTTTCATCAATATATGCAAAGTATGGTACAAACAAACTTCAATCAACAAATCTTACCCAACCATATTAGGGTCATTAGTGGTTTGATGGTCCTCGATTCCCAATTCAGGGGCATTGCAATCTGTGGGACTTGAAATATCAGCTGAGGGATAATCTCTAAAATGGGATAAAACTGAAGTAAATGGCTAATCTATTCTACAAAAGTTGTGGTGAAAATAACAGAAAATTGCACAAATGTAAAGAAAAAATTCTATTATAATTTATATTAAAAAATATACATGTGTAAGAATACAAAATGGATATGAAATAAAAATAAAAACATTATTAGTAACATAAGAAAATTTAAGGACACTTAGTATAAATATTTAAAAGTTTTCCAATAACAAATTCCTGTTAACTGTACAGTATCAAGTTGTTAACTACACTAAATAAATGAATAAGGTGTTAATGTAATATTAAGAAGAAATTAAACAATCAAAGTTCTAAACAATTCTAATTAATCATTCTAACTTGTCAATTAGTTAATAACTACTTAATTACATTTAAGAACACTTTCCTGTTAATGGGTTTCCACTAGTAGGCGACTAAGTGTGAACACATGAATGATAGTGCAGTGTAATGTCTGGGTAATTCATAACAAAAATCTATAAGGATTAAAGGCCAATAAAGTCATTTTACTTTAAGATACTTACACTTTAATTTAATGGATAAGTAAAGGGGGGCTCCTTAACACTTACTTAAACAAAACATATAGTCCCTCATGAGTAGCATTAAATTAATGAATTTATGATTGCTTCATATAAACTATAGTAAAATAAAAATAAATAAAAACTAAATTAAAATAAAAAATAAAAGTAAAATAAAATAAAAAAATAAAAATAAAAGAAAAACTATAATAAAATAATCAGGACTGACCTTGTGAAATTATGAGAATCACTAAATGTGACTCTTGGTGAAGGAGCAGTTCTAGTTCGTGCAAATAATGCTGTAGGAGGGGAGCTGCTGAAACTGCTTCCATCATTGTCCGGACTGTCAATGAACACATTTTCGAATAATTACAACAATATAGAGGTCACATGATAATACATAATTGTTATTTATAATAATTAACATAAATTACTCCCTTATATTAATATAAATAAAGGCATATAGGAATAATAATAAAGAAATAAATGAAGATAGAAAATAAGATTATAAAAAGTCAAATTATCTGAAAATGTCTTTGGCCAAGCATTTAAACTCATCTATGAATTTGTTAATGTAAGTAATCTAAAAGAATGAAAATAAACCGAGTAAGTATAAGATATGACCTGTCCATTTCCAGTTGATGCTCAGGAGTTGGAGAAGGCACTATAAAAGATCTGGAACGAAATGTTGTAGACTTGGAGTTAAGCATTTTTTTCTTATTACTTGAAGTTCTCACACTTTGTCGCCTCCATCTTTGAATCATATCTCTTAAAAAAATAATATCCGTGTTAAAGAAAATATCAAGATTAAATGAATGTTAATAAAGAATTAAAATAAAGCAATCAAATCATATATATCAAACAATTTATCATTTTACTAATTAAAAAATACAATAATAATATAAATACCTCCTAAAATCTTTGAAAACAATGTTCTCTAATTCTCTGAGTCGTTTCATTTCTTGCTCAATAGTACCTTGTGAAGCCCCTAATGATCGGAGGTCATTAATTATTTTAGCTTGCTCATTCATTTCTTTTTCAATCAGTTTTGCTCGTTTTTTGGAATCCAGAGATGGATCAAAAGCAAAAGCTGGGAGGCTATCACATGTCGGTACCCTACTTCTTCTTAATAATGGACTTTCCTACAAACAAATACTTATTTGAGCAAGATAACAACTTATATCATTTAAAAAAACTATCAAAACCAATGACTTTACAAATTGTTTCATTTATAAAACTTTTATTATTCATAAATTTAAAATAAAAAATCAATAGGAAATATGAATAACAATGTAATCAGAATGATATAGAGAAAGTTGAGTTTACTTAAGTAAATAGAAATCTACTTCTCTTCACTTTCATTTGCAACAAACCTGTGAGTTATCAGCATTATCTACAACATCTCCCTCATCACTGTCATAGCTTGGGTTAGGAATGTCATCTTCCTGATAACCAGTTAACATAGTTAAGGTATGACCCAAAGCTGAAAGCTGTTTACCAATATTGACATCCAGATGTATATCAACACCTTGCATTGCCCATTGGACATTGAGAAACCACTTGGCATTATCTAAAAACAAATTACACATTGCATGAGAAAATTATAAATAGAAAGATTATTATACAGTATACTAATATAACACAGATTACTACCTGATTCAATTTTTTGAGCTGCAACTGTCCTACTACATATTTCGTAAGTCCCTTCAGACACCACACAAAGGTTCATAGCTGGTTCAGAAGGCTCAGGTTTCCAGTCATCAAGAGATGTTTCAAAATCATCAGCAAATCTGAGACACAGTCCTACAAAACGAGCTTTGCTCACAAGTGAACCCCAACTACATGCTGATATGCTAGTGGATTCCAAAGTTACAACTACAGCTGAACAAGAATCTTCTCCATAAACTTGTCGACCCCAAGATGGCTAGAGAGGATAAAAAAAAGCTAATATAAACCACAGAAAAAATAATCATTACTGAACAATAAGTTTTTGTGGTGCATAACAGCTAACCCTAATTGCACCCCTAAATAAAAATACAAAAAAAGAGTTATTGTTTCATAGTGATGTTTTTATGACAGAATGTCTGAATACATACTGGAGGAAGTGGATAAAGTGGAACACATATTCCCATATCTTCAACAGTAAGCTGTAGAAAAAGCGTTCCAAGAAAAGGTGGCCCAGTCAGTTTATCAAATGGCATTTTTTCAAAAACCTAAAAAGGAAAAATAGAAATAATACTAATAAATATTAGTATTCACCTAAACTAAAAAATTTCAGACTATTGCAAAAATAAATTTAATTTTTAAGAATATACTGCTTAAATCTTACTACATAACAAGTATGTAGCATTAATGAAAATTCAAATGAGAATTTGAATTCTACTTGTATCTTTAATAAATATTTATAGCATCAATAGGGATGTTGCTTACAATTAGGTACAAAATTATCTAAGTTTTATGCAGATGAATTCTCCATATGATGCAGAACTCATAAAATATATGCATATTTGTGTCCATAGATGAATATCATATTTTGGGTTTTTGTTTTCTAAACATTTACATAGTTTTATACCTGCTGTGTTGCTGTAAGAACTTCTTTATTTAATGAAGATCTTTGTTCATTCCAATACTCATAGGCATTTTTATAATTAAGCCAAACTAAAATTGCTTTGTCTACAGCTAATGGCTGAATGTAAACAAGTGGTCTACGTAAAGTAATCAACACAACCTCTTTTCCTTCACTTCCGCTTTCCACCATTTCACCTTGGAAAGCGTTACGTAATCCTAAAAAAAATAAAACATACTGTAATAATATGTTTTCATAAGATATAATCATTGTAAACAACCACATTTATGCTCACCAATTCTCGTTTTGAAAAATGCATACTGTTGGAATTCTGGCTCTGCCTCTTCAAAAAGGGCATTTTTTATAAGTTGTCCCAAAGACAAATTTATATCTACACTTGCTTTCGCAAACAGTTTCATTGAAGTACTAGGTTTAGACTGTCCTGAAACATTCTGGACTCTGTTTGAAAGTTGCAAATCTACGCCACCTGTTTCCAGGCGTACTGCACAATTTGTTGGCGTTACTGCAGTTAACTGAATTCTCTGTAAAAGATGAACATCTATATACATTTTAAATAATGATTAATCATGAATATTACAAGGCACTATTGTTTCCACAGTGGATTTGCAATAAAATAAATGTATAAGGAAAGATATTGATGATATTACATACATTAATTAAAAAATGTATAAATGGAATTTTCAATATCTTCATTTTAATGTAAAAACTAAGATATCTAAACTATTTTAAGAAAAAGAAATTTAAAAAATACAGTACATAACTAAACTGTATTGCTAGCAAGCTAAAATTTGTTTGAATCTATTATGGTTTTATTAATCTTTAAGTATAATGAAAAAAATTCAAATTCAAAATTGACTGTCAGTAAAATTCAAACTCTATAAACCTCTTCAGAAAAAATTCTTAATTTAAATGTGTACTTTTTTGTAAACAATGAATTGATAGTCTTAAACATGCCTTTAAACGTATTATTAAAGAAAATAATATGCGCTTGATATTGCTATTTGGTTGATCACTATCATCTTCCCATAACGGAACTGGTTTTTCTCCTCCATAAACTTTTTGAACAACTTCATTGACTTCCTGTAAAGTTGTAATAAAAATAAATAAAATCAATAAAACATGAAATTAAGCCACATTTATAAAACTATTTAATCCATTGTACTTACTTTCATGAATACTTTTTGCACAAAGACTAAATGGTTTAACAAGTCAGTTGTGAGGGAATGTTCAAAGACACCAATATCTGCTACAGCACTTAAATAATTCCCATGCCTCAATACAACACCATCTAGACAGTACAAAATTTTATATAACTCTACTTCAACAGATGTAGAAGAAAACTTCATTGCTTACATGAATCAGAGATACCTCCAAAATGTCCCTCCCCAGATGTATTACTGTCTTGGACATACTCAGCTGAAACGTGCACTTTTGGTAATTCTATACTGGCTTCAGATGGTAAATTTGCTTCTGTTACCTATATAAATTCATTCATAAATACATTTGATATTTCCAAACAATCTGAAAAAAAGGTAAAAACAACAAAAAGTAATTTAATCCTACCTGAAATTTAGTTGAAAAGGATAATGAATGCCGTGGTAGATCTATAATAAATTTAATTTTACTAGCTGTGACACCTGTGCTAGTGACCTGTTCCATTTTGTACTGAGCTTGAAGAGATGGCAATAATGCCGCTGTAATACTCAGGCTCTAGAACAAATATAAAATATAATAAATCAATTTGAACAATATGATTATAAATAAATATATATACATATATATATGTGTATATATATATATATATATATATATATATATATATACATAGACACACAAACCTAAAGAAGTAAAACAAACCTGTAAAATAATACTGAATTGTATTACTAAAGGCTGGAGTAAGGCTGGGGTATCTTGCTGACTCTGCTGTGAACTTGCATAATGGGGCATAGACTTACTATGACATGGTGAATGTGGCACATTTCCATCTACTTCATCTGTAGTGGTTGTACGCCCGATTCTGCTTGAAGTTCTTGTCACTCTCAATTCCTAAAATTATTTCATTTTATTTTTATGACATTCTAATGAAAAGTTATAAGTGTAATAAAATTGATATAACAGACATATTTAGATTTATAGATTTGAAAATGATTAATACTTTGCACTTGGAGTGCTCTGCAAAGATACTATTAAAATACTAATAAAGCACTCTGAAGATATTGCAAAGCAGCCATTTTATGATAAATATTCCAATTCTTCTGTCTATACTAAATATTTCTGCCAAGGCCAAAGAGTTCCTTTTGAATATTGTATAATACATAGGCATATTTTCTTTAAATGTTATTCATTTGACATTTTCAAATCATTTAAATGTTTAATTGGATTAGAGATCCAATGTTAAAAGTGGTTTTCACTTTAAATATAAATGTTAAATATCAAATATATCATTTATTATTGTGCAGTCAAATATTAGGAAGGGAAAAAATGTGTCACATCCATACAAGAACTCTGAAGAAATCATAAAAACACCTGAAGAGTCGAAGAAAGGTGTTTACTTCCTCTGGCCATCATGCCATGAAGAACTACAGGATGTTGAGGTATAGTAATAGCTACTGATCCAACAGTCAGGAATGCAGAATTTTTGTCTTTACCTGGCAGGTTCATACTTGAAAAAAGTGCTTGGGATTTTCCAACCATCATTTTAACAACAGTCCTGTAAATTATAAAAAAGAAAATGACTCCAAACTCCAACCAAACACTTACTTGGAATTTTTCACATAAATAAATTAAAGGGGCCAATTAATGGGGGTGATAAACATTAATGACACCCCCTCCCCATACAGGAGACTCATCAATGGCATCTTACAGAACAATTAAATACCAACAATAAAACAATTCTAACACTGAACAACACCCTTCACAAGTACTAAGGCATTAACAATACACACCTTAGGGTAGGGTCACTATCCCTCAAAATGACCTTACCCAGAATATACCACTTGGTGTTGTCTTGGGATGTATAGAACTCAGAATTAATGAGCGGTCACAAGTGAAAATGTAGGACATATAAAATATAACTGCATCAAAAAAAAAATTCCCTCTCAATAGATAGTAATATTTGCCTTTTAATACTAGCCTTTTCCAAAGATAATAATATAAATCAAAAATGAAATATGTTGGTAGCCTAAAGTAAGTACCACATAATATAATGCTGGCAGCTGACTGATCATCGATGTGATCTCAATAATAAGTAACCAAATATATTCAATTTGGAACTTCTTAAGCTTTAGTCATAATCAATTCCAATTTTCAATTGACTTAAAAGTAATAAATCCATCACTGTGAAACAAAGTGCAAATTGCTTGGAAAATAAGAAATGTTGCTGGTAGTCAGAACCCTAAACATTCTCCTTCACTTGGGGCAAATCTTGGGTTTGGTTCTTGATTTTAGATTTGTTACTTTTCACTCAAATGCAAATTGTAACCACTTTTTTATTTAGAAATAAATTGCACTTTGGTGTTCAGGTTAAGTTAGGTTCAGATATTTAAATTCAGTACACAGCACATATCATGAATAGCTTATTAATAACTGAAAAAATAAAACTAACTGTTGGTTTGGTGGGACCCCTTCTAATAATACTATCATAGTTCTGCCAACATGTCCTGTAACTGAGCATTCAAGGCTTGCTGGTCTAGTCTTTTTCCTCACGGTAAGACTGGAATGCAAATTTGTCATTTCGGCTTCAAGCTTTAATCCACTCAATGTTGCCAACAAACGGGTCCTATGAATACGAGCAACAGCAAAAACGATCAACCGTGTTCTTTCCCCAGCCACAGAACCTGGTAAAGGTAACATCAGCCCTTTAAGCATATGGTAAGTTTAAATGTAATATAAAAACCAATCACTGTGCAAACACAATGAAACATATTTTAATAATGAGAATAATATCAGTTTTAGAATACACAAAAAACAATACCATTTATAACTTAAACCATAAAAAAATGTTGATCATCATTTCTATAAAACCTGTAAGATACTAACTCAGATCTTTAGGATGAGTAGGCAGGGGTGTGGAAGATGAAAGATGCCCTTCAATTTTATCACTGTCTTCTCCTTTAGACTCATTTAAATCATTCTTCTTTCTAAAGCTGTCAGATGTCTCACCAGCAACAGAAAACCGACTAGCAATGGGAATAAAAAAGGTGAATTGACCGATTGCCACATTTCAATGAACACGCACGGATTAACAAGTACATGTGTATTTTGTAACAACAAAACAAATAACGATAACTAAAATATAAATTTATCCTGCTAAATGAGTTTTTATTTTTGGTATGGTTTTTTGTTTCATTTGTTGCAAAGGTTAAATAATTGTATTAAATTTTATTTTTAAAATCTTTATTTATATAGCAAAATTAACTTTAAAGGCTGTTACAGGCTGATATATTAATTTCTTACAGATCAAAAATTGTATTAATTTATTATGTTAATAAAGTACGAATACTTTACATTTTATAATAGTTTTAATTTTATACTAGTTACTTGGTACAACATTTTAAAATTTCACACTTATTTTTATTTTATTATTATTAAATTAACAGGTTACCTATGTGCTATGGTTCTTGTATGAGGCATTGAGGCATAGAGGTCCAGTAAATAATAAACAGTTTTCCAACATCGTGGTGTTACTGGAGCAGAATCTTCTTTGCTCTTGACAGAGACTCGCCTGTCAAGTACTGAAACAGGAGATGTCAACTGGCTGGTATCTGATAGATTTATATACCCTGTAAAAATTCAAAAATAATCAATTTTCTATATCTCAACCAGTCTTATTTCTATTAGACCCTCTGTATTACAAATTTACATTATTTGAAGGAAAAAATTAATTTTTAATTTTATCAGATACTCTGAAGTTATTCTAAAACTTTTTTATTTGATCAAATGTACAAGGAATAAGTTAATAAGCCTTATATAATAAAATTCATATAGAAATCATGCAAAAATCGTATTAATAATAGTCTAATTATTATCTATATTATATTTAGAAGGCAATATAATTAACTTTTTAAAACTAATTAAATAAGACAACAACCATGCAGCCATAATACAGCTAAACATAAAAATTAAATAAAGAATAATTCTGCAATAATGACCACAATACATCAGCAAAATTATGCATAATCATATTTGAATGATAACTAACTGAGAAAAAGGAAAATTGATGTTCTAATGATTTTAAATGAATGTACACGCAGGAGACAATTACACCCTTTTTAAAATGAATTAACTTATTTTCTACAGAAAGATTTTCTGACCTCTTGAGCTCTTGCTAGTAGAGCGAAGTCGGCTGGTAAATGACTGAGCACGTAGTGAGGCAGATGGTGATACAAGGGCTTTATTCTCTTTAAGATGAGACTTGTGCAGGTATTTAGCTTTCTCAGATTCGGGTGGTAAGGCAGGCAGAGATAATTCTTGCAAATCTAAGTCTAAAAATTAACCATTGCCTAATTTCAGACAGAAGAAATTTATCCTTGTTGCAGGTACTAACCTTTATCGTACTATAGTTGGATAAAAATGTTATGAAACAAAATCCTTAGAACACTGACACTAGAGATCAGTTCATAAATAAAATGCCATCAACACTGTACTTTAGATCCAAGTATAGTTTAAGATACTAATCCCCAAGATCCTTTATCAAATGTATAAAATGTAATATCCCCACAGATAAATTAATAAATTTCAAGAAGAATTTATCCACTGATACAAATTATTCATAAAATATAGAATTTTTTATAGGAATGCAAATCTTTAAGTAGCTTACATAAAAATTTAACTCTATAACATTTTCAAAATATAATTATATTTAATATATTATTATTCTGTTTATTCATTTAATATTTATATTATATATTTTTAAAGAATTGGAATAATAGATCTATCAATTAATGGTTATATTAAGATTTTTTTCACATTGCATCTGGCAGTAGCATTAACACCTCTATATTCAATATGAATTTTAAATGTCAGTCAAAATGATGACAAAAATAAAATTGGGTAATATCTTTTCTTTGATTATACATTACAAATCATAGAATGAAAAAAAACTCATTTAAATTCAAAATGCAGGATTTCTTTTTTACCTAAATGGTTTATTAACTGAGAAACTGAATAAAGCAAATACCATTTTAAAAAGCTCCTGTGGCCAATAATTGGTACTAACATGTACAGGACAAAAAATAAATAATAAATCCAAAAGTATGAATTCACAGCTCATTACTCACATAATTCATCATACATATGAATCTGAAAAATTAATACACTGCTTAAAAGGAATGAGAAAGTACGATAAAGGTTAACTAAATCAAATATACTTACTATAAATACATATATTTTCTAATGCAGTTTTCATCTAAGGGATTAAAGCAATACTTCCTTTAAAGCAAAAGAAATGTGACTATTATGGTAAAAAAGCATAAATCTATAGCCTGTTTAAATATTACAATAAATAAATTAGAATATATATCTGTATTCACCATTGACATTAGCAGGTGGAGTTTTTGCAGCTGTTGCCTTGTTCTCAGGTTGCTGTTCACGAAGTTCAGATTGTGTTTCCTTTACATTTTGGTACATATTACTTATCTGAAGAAGTAATCTTAAAAGAGGCATATTCACCTGAAACATAGATAGACAGAGTTAAAAACACTATATATAAAAATCAACTGACAAGAGTAAAGCATACATAAAAATAAAACACTTCAAAGATTTTAGTTTTATTATAGTATTTTTTATGGTTTCTAATATGTACATTTTGATATAAACAATTACCGTACAGCTTGGTGATTTTTATTCTAATCATCTGTTTAATAAAAATGGTTAGAATAGCTTTTGGGATACCCAGTTATAGGAACAACAAATATGTTACAATTTCAAATAAATTCCAATACTAGTGTACAACATTTTGATATGGACTCTGTACAATAATATACAACATGAACTGGAAGTGTGTACCACTACTATAACACATGATTTGTGCTGCAGGACCTGGAATAATTGTTGAAATAGAAGGAAGCAAATTTGGAAAACAAAAGCATAATAGGGGAGTGGGGATATATCACCACTGTAATGTTCTTGGGGGTCCATATGGATTCCATAAAAAATCTAAGAACATAGATTAAGAAATGTATATTAGTAATAATGAGTATGATACACAAGTTGAATTAAAAAAAATTAGTAAGCTGTAAGAAAAAGAAAAATATATTTTGGACATTCACTTGCACCCACAAAATAAGGTAATGCTAAATACTGTTATTTTTACCTGCTGCGAAATATATCTGACTGACATGCTAACATTTAGAACAGTACTAGAATGTTTTTTCAGCTGTCCTCTAGAGACATATAACATGTTTCTTCTTTGTTTACTGAGATCTTCAACAATAGTAGTGTCCGCAAGACGACATAGCTCTAGTTCAACACCAATTCTTTCACACACAAATGCAGGAGATTCAGGAGGCATTTCAAGCCAAAATTTGCTATCTGCAGTAACAAAAAGAGTTATTGTATCTGTGATATATTCATTTGATCAATAAATTTAAAAATTCAGTAACCCTCAACTCAACACATACCCTGTTTGCTTGCAGGCTTTTTCTTATCTTGCGGTTTTCCAAATTCACTGACTACAATATCGATCCGCATGGATTCTATTGACCCAATGAGTGACAAATTAGATCCCCATGAATCTAATGAGTTTGTTTGAGTACCTGCGAACACGTGTAGATTTTCATATTATGATAAAGATTAAAATACATATTTAAATCAATTTACAGGAATTCAATGTGAATCTTGCTCTGTATCTGTCCTCATACAGAGCAATTCATCATCTTTATACACATATTTTTTAAATTAGATATACTGGAGTTTATAAATGTCTCTAATGATCAATTCACTTGAGTAATTGAATGAAAATACAACCATGAATTTTGATTATTACACTTGAATAAATCTCCAGGCTAAATATAATTTATTCAGTAATTTAACCAGGCCTTTCTTCTTAGATATTAAAAAGATAGACACACTAAACTCAATCTAAACTTGCCCTATACACCAAGGTTTGTTATGTCTCGAGGGAGAATCAAACTTGTTAGTAGTCCTCATGATTTAAAACATATGCTCCTAGCCAAAGATGTTTCCAGATATATTTAATGAACTTAAATATTAGAAATATAATATCAGAAAATGACTCTATAAATTAAACTTCCTAATTTTCTATTTTAATGTCAAATAATGAGATGTCTTTGGCTCATAAAAAAAGGAAGTCATAAATATTACCAAGTACAAATAAAATGGCTGAACCAAACAGATGAACTATATCTAGTTATATACTAGACCAATTTATGTACTATGTATGCAGTAATTTCAATTCATCAAGACCACATATTTGGTTTTGTTACCAAATATGTGAAATCCTATTTATGATATTAAACAACTAATAAATAATAAGAGACACATATGCTGTGACCCACCTGCACTACTTATCATTTGCTGAGGCATCACACCAAGGCTTGATAACAGAGGCTCAAATATGAGATGTGCATCTAGTAAACGAAGTGAATCATGCATTGGATAAAGACTGTAACCTGTAGCCAGTAACAAGTAATCAGGGTTCACTGTAGGACCACTAGGCACTGATTTGTCTAAGATGATAGGATTGGCCTATAATAAACAAAAGGTTTATAAGGTTACATGCAGTGCACATAAATCACATTTATAGGTTATTTAAAATAAATACAACATTTATAATTATACTCACATTATAATTATAGGTTATCATATATTTGTAATGACAATTATTAAAAGTTAAAAACTACCTTTAATTTATTATTAAATTAGTGAAATAATTAAAACCTTTTGTAATTCAAAACATACAATATTCATAAAACAAATAAATAAATCAAATATTGAAGGATTAAATATAAAGGATGATAACATACAACATAAAACCTAAATTATGTTATGTGTTATTTAACATAAATAATGCAGACCAACAATACTGTGCGTGCAAAGAAGGGAATAACTGGAAATATAACTGCAAAATAAAATTAATATTAACTTAATTTTAGCAAAATTAAACTGAAGGGTGAATATTAGCTCTAATGTTGCGGTTTTTGATTTGTAATACTTGCATAAGAGAAAAATATTCACAGTTTGTAACATAAACAGATATCATATAGATATGATATTATTCCTAAACACTGAGAAGATGCAGATAAAATGAAGTCATATGGTACAAGTAGTTTGACAAATTGTAGTGAGGAGGCAAAATAGCGATATTAAAAATCATATATTGAATAAAAATTCATCAAAAATTTAATCATAGAAATAACATTAATGGAAATGAAATTCTAAGAATAAGGTTTATCTGATATAATGTATTTATTGATTAATAGCACTTATTTGTCATTACTGAAAGATGGATTGTGCTGATTATTGCTGCTGAAACAGATATTAAACAAAAATACTGGCAGTAATTAGATGTACAATAGGTATTTTCAAAAACCACAGGGATTAAAACAATACATGTCACCCTGACAAACACAATTAGAACAGGAAACAACTTTGTATTTAGAAAGACAAATCCACAAACAACACCTATAGATCATTTTGCAGTTACAAACCACAGATTCAACCCTTGTAACTGTAGTTGTAGGTGTGACCTTCTCTTGTTTTGTTTCCACAAATTCCTGCTGCTTGGCCATCCAGGTATATAAATCTTCACCAGCAGTTTCCTTAGCCTGAGAAGGAGACATTGTATTATCCAGGCTTGGAAGAGATGGATGACTATCTTGTCCCACAAGAGGTGCTTCTACACGCATCCCACCAGAGTAAAGGGAAACATTGGATCCATTCATCAACTGACTGCGTGTGTGATCTTCTTTTAATGTTGAATAACCTTAAGACAAAGAGGTGGGAAGCTAATGTTGACTTATTACATTAATAAAGTAGTTAAAATAATTAAAATTACAATAAACTAATGACAAAGTATACTTGTAATCATTTATCTTTCTTTTGATGTTAACCTCTGAAATATTGTATGAAATGAATTTCACATAATTAATGAAAAAATAAGAAGCTTATGTTGTGTAGGTTATATTACAGTGCACTCCTGGGAATATAAAAACAAAATTATTTCCTTCTTATTTAGATAAAATGTACAGATTTTATTTAGTTTAAAATAATTAAATAAAATTAGACATAACATTGGTATAATTTTTTCAATTATGCACACCATAAATGTAACAAAACTATTATATATATATATATATATATATATATATATATATATATATATATATATGTGTGTGTGTGTGTGTAATATGCCTACCTGTTTTTGTGATGATAAAGCCTATAGATCTGACAACTTAAGCTCTAACTCTAGCTACAGCAATCTACCTGCAGAATTTAACTAAGTTTAACAATGAAAAATTAAAAGAACTTACCTATACCTTTGCTATCACCATGACTGTCAGCCCTATGATGAGTAAATGGATTAGAGGCACCCAATAGGGGGAAAACTATGCTTGCACGCGATGACGAAGGTATCTGAGTTGGCAGCAATGATTTCTTCTTGCCAGTGTTCTAAATAAAATGTACAATTTAATGAAATTATACCTATAAGCCTTAACAATTCCTTTACAAAAATTTATACTATATTACAATAATTAAATTTCATTTTTCTAGCATATATTTACTTTAAATATATTTGCTGATTAGATGAATAAACTGTAATGTGTTGAAGAGGCTAAAACATCTTCATTAAACCTTAATCATCATTAAGTACATCTAATTTTTTCTTGACAAATACCTTCACTGGAAGGTGTCACTAGCACGTCAACTGAAGATTTCTAATTCATAACAAGATCCAAAATTCAGAACTGTATTCAAAATAAATGTGTCCTTTATAATCTATCTAGCATTCATAAGTAAGATTTAAAATTGTAACAAAAATGATAAAATATCACCTGGTGCACTGAACTTGGTGATGTAGGACTACTAAATGCTAAACTGTCAGTGAGCTGAGCATTAGGTGAATGGACAGTGATAGTTGGCCCTTCAACAGCAGGAGGTGCATCAACTATAACATTGAATACTCACATTATTAATTTTGGAAGATATTTTTTAGAGAAAACAAAAAATATAACAACTATAACATATAACAATAAAACTGAACTCATACACTTGTATAGAGAATAGTAGATGGCATAACTGGTAAGCACCAATATGGGTTAATTATGCAAATACAAATAAAAATAAGGTTGCTAGGAAGTCTTATTATTCTTTCTGTAAACTTTCACTTTGTAAACATGGTTATGAGGTATTAACACAGAAAGCAAAGAGAAAAAGACAAAATTACAAGAGTTTGAAATGCACCATGTTCACTGATTTTCATTACTTTCTTTACAATGCAACAACCAATTACTACAAATAGTGCAATGACAAATCAAAGAGACATGCGACACAATGAAAGATAGCACACAAGAGGGTATTGACCTGTGTGCTTGACTGAAATGATTCCAATAACAACATAATACATCACATCTCATGATACATTTTTTTAATGACAATAAACAAAAAAAGCAGAACTAATATAACACAGAAACAGAGAAGAACCTGATACTTAATGTGCATGCTATAATACACGTATGTGTATATTTATCGTTTATATATTTCTGTATGAAACAAGAATGGTTATTTTAGTTGCAACTGTATTATGTGAAGTTCTTCCAGAAAGAAAAACTCACATATTTCATATATGACTGTTTCTAACTGAAAAAAATCAACAGAGTTGATTAATTAAAGTCCTTCATTAAATTGCAGTCAACTTATTTCTAATATAAATGAAAAAGTAATTTTCCAAGCAATGAAAAAGTAAGGTCACAGGTACATGTTTTGGTCTTGACTTTTACAGGTATTTGTATTTGGTTTTATTTTAATTATAACATTGGTTCTACTGTGTTGTTTCCTATGGTTTTATGAGAGAGGGCATACTACATGAATTAAGCTTGATCTTAACCTAGGAGCTTGATCTATCTCTGAGTTAGTCTGAACATCCCACAGTGAGAATTGAACTCATCCCATCAGGAGCGTCAATGGTTTGAAACCTCTATCCACTGAACAAATGCAGACCCTTCTGCATGAATAAACATGATTATAGTAATTTAATGTCGACAAATTTAATAATTCCTCATATAAAGGACAAAAATATTGGCATACATAAACCCAATGATGTAATGCCAAAAATAAAATTCATGGAAATTCTATAGATCTCAGAACAAACTTATGCATCAAAACACTCTCATTTTGTGCATTAATGAAATGATGATTTAGGCCTCATTTCATGGAACAAACTATTAGTATGAAAAATAAAAGTAGTTCAGGGGCATGACAAACCAACCTTAAATACCAAAGTTCATGATTAAAAATCTTACAACTGTAATTTCTAGTAATTGTTCTATTCACTAAGTAGTTCATAAATTATTAAAAATAAGTACAAGAAGAAATCATCACTTCAAAACAACAGTAAAAAGAATTTCTCCAGTTAAGACAGGAAGCCTCAGGCTGAACCCTACAGGTGTGCTACCACACAAGAAACAGAAAAATATTGACTTTTAACTGGATACTATTACAGTATACAAGTAATAATGACATTTATATTAGAAGCCATTAACTAGACATTTTTACCATTCTTCTGAGCTGTCTTGAGAACTTTGCGTAAAGTTGCCCCTGCTTCACTGTTAAGTAGCATAGCACATTCATCGGTGACTTCACACTCTTCGTATGAAAACTCTCCATCAGTGAGAACATTATCCTGCACCCAACACCAAAACTGCACTTTGTGCAACAAATTTATAATACCAAAATATCCCACCTTCTTAAAGGGCGAATCAATTTTACTTATCACTTATTCAAAGAAATTGGTTTAATATTTAATTCATGGAAATAAAATTAAAAATATGATCCAAAGAAAAACTTTTATGAGTTGAATAACAGAACTGTGTATTTCTGAACTTGCATATGTGCAAATACAGTAGTGGTGCAAAGCTTTATGTACCGTACGTAAATAAACCACATAAGAATAACATGTGGTAAATTAGTTAGAACACATCTGTTACCAGCATACTTGAATGAACATACATGAAATCTGGAAAAGAGTATGTATTAATTGTGCATGCCCCAGAAAGAATAAGCAACATTTAAAACCACACAAATCACCCAGAACAACTTCCAAATTAAAAAATAATTAAATATAAAAAATACCTGAATACAAAGTCACAAAGTAAATGTAATTACAAACTTCAGATATTATAATTATCATTGGTCAACAAAATAAAGAAGTTCAATTCAGTAAAAACTAAGTATAAATAACCATTCCATTAAATCTTCTGGTTTTGTTTTATGCATAGTTTTGTTTTGGATTTAATGAGTGTTATTATTCATAAATAATAATTTCTTTGTTGCTCATTTCAGCAACAAAGATAAAATAAATAACACCAAAATTAAATTCTAATGAGTGTGTTGCTGTCATGTCAACTCATATTCTAATTAATTTAAACTCAAAACTGAAGAAAAATTTAGTCTGCCAACGGGATTTGAACTCAGATCAGCAAATTAACACTGCAGCTTGAATCCCAGGGACAACCCAAATTTTCATTAATTTGAATAATAAAATTAATACTAAGGTTTAATAAGTGGAACTGTTCCAGGAGATAAAGTATAGTTATTAGGTACAGGTAGTCAAACACCTTACATGTATTCCCCATAGAAATGATAGCAACTGTTAGGCTCATTAAATATGAAATACAAAACACAAAATAATTATATGTTCTTACAAAACTGTTCAGAGGATTGATGAAATAGTTCCTCTCTCTCTTCATCATAGATGTTAGACAAAGAAACCTGCATTATAGCAATAATAGATAGTTATTAAAAATTGAAGAGGTATTACCAAAACATTATATAATTAACTTACCAACTTGAAACAATTTATAGGACCATGCCCACAATTTCCAGAAGAAAAACATTAATAAAATGTTAGCTTCCATTGAGGTAACAAGAATACTGATTAGAAAAACTTACATCTTCTGCATGTGGAACAGCAAATGTTACATTTAATGGTTTAACAACATTGTGTCTTGTTTTGAAGTTCCGTTCTAACAATAGTGGAGTATAAAGAATATTCTTCCACTGCCGGCTTAAAACAATTACACCCTGTAAAATAAAAAATGAAGAGTGATATGTGAAAGTATTACTGATAGTGTGCTATTATGGCATGAAATATGCTATGAAAGAAAAAACATTTATGGAAATGTTATCAAATAAGAAATAAATCAAATGAAATATATTAAATGTGTACAGATAAAACATCCAAATACATTTGTACATTGCTTATCATGACGCTAATGAAAGATGAGAAAAAGTAGAAGAATTCCATAACTCATTAAGGGCTTCAAACTTTGTCAATATTTATACATTTTGTTCACAAATCCTCTAACACCAGTTTACACTCTCTTTTAAAAAATATTTCACAAGGGTGCAAAAGGTAGATGTCATTTAATAAACTTATTATTTCTGAAAGAGCTTATAAAAGCCAATATCTAAAAAATAATACCCCTTGCCAATCTAACATTTACTAAAACATATTATTTCCCCTTATTCGAACATTCATGTTAAGCTGAACCTGTCTCAAAGTAGATAGGTGTGGTAGATCTGTTTCTTTTAAATTGTCTTCAATGTTTCCAGTGCTCTGGAGAAGAAACCTTTGTAGTACACTGCAAAGTTGACAGGATGGATCTTCTTGAAGTGTTTTGCATAGGGGAGTAAATCTTCCATATCGACTCTAAAAAAACAAACATTTTATATATATATATATATATATATATATATATATATATATATATAAACTTATCTAGCTAAACTAACTGAGAATAATTAACTTAAACTAACTTAACGGTACTTTCTAGTGATAGGAATCAAATTCCACCAATAGTATTTCAATGATACACGCCTTCTTTTCCTTATTTATTGTAATTATTTTAGGTGCCATTATGGTTTCCCCATTGTGCACCTATACAAGCCTTTAGTCAATGAACCACTGCAACCCCATAATTTTATACTAACAATAATAACACCTGAATAGAACTTCATTGGTTATGATATTCCCATTGCACAAGGTTAAATACTCTTTTGTACTCAAATTTAATATAATAAGGGGCTTACCTTTATTGGCATGTGAATGCCCTGAACATCTAATGCTTCAGCCATTAAACATGTAATAATTGCAGTGCTCCTCCGGTATTTACAACGTAGCATATGCACAACTCGTATTGCAAACCTGTTGCTTGGATTCATCCATGCATTGATAGCAGGTGATGCTGTACTTAATAAATTCCAATCAAGCCTGGAATAAAAGCAGAAAGAATGCATTATTTGGGGGTTCAAGGTATTAAACATTATTTATGAAAATAATTATGATTCTAGAATGTTATATTTTAAATTGATTTACATGAGCAATAATTGTAACAATTAAATTTTTTCACTGAGAGTGATGTGCCTTTTTTACACAAATGATTAGAAGAAAAAGGGAGCTCATTAAATCAAAATGTAACTAATTCATATCTCAAATCTTAAAGCAAAGGAGTTTTTTCTTACTGTTATAAGTGAAGCCACAGCAGATGTAAATTATTAATTTACCACATCATGAATAATACTATGTTCACAAATTAACGTACCAAAATTCGTACAAGAATATAGAAGGGTGCCTGATAACTAAAGAAGTATCTTGAGATATAAATAAAAATATTTTTAAAGAAAACAAATTTACTTACCTTGTGTAATCTATTTTTCTTGTAATTGGTATCCGTGGTGGTGCAGCAAAATTAAACCATACTTGCTTCACTTCAATTACACATGAAGAAGCATTACCATCTTTACCACGTAATACTACTGAATTACTAAAAGAAAAAAAATGTTATTTGGCTTCACAAAATATAAATTATATTTATAATATTTTATTAATATAAGGAATTAATTTCATCAATTTAAAAACTATTCTTGGATATCTAATACATAAAAAAGTTTCTTTACACATGGTCAGCACTAGTTTCAGGTTGAGTATTTGAATCCCCCACATTATTGTGATTTGTTTTAGCACTACAAGGTGTCAAATTTGATGTATCTCCCTGCCCTGAAACTGCAAAAACATTCAAGTCATTATAAATGAATGGAGGTTTTTGAAACCAGTTTCAGTTAGATGAAGTAATATCCGAATTCTGACATAGGCTAAAATTGATTATCACATTATTATATTTATTAATATTGATTACAATATTAAGGTACCAATAAATTGAAAATTGTGTGTATATATCATTTACCATTAGATTTAGCAAAGTCAACAACTGGTTCCAATCCATCCCTCGATCTTAAAGAGTCAGTATAATTTGTATCATTTTCACCATGTTGAAGGCGTGATTCTTTTTCATCTTCAGAGTTCTCAACATCAAATTTTGATCTCTTTACAACCTAAAGGCAATAAATATTTAATTTTAATAACATCAATGTTATAACAGAGAATTTATAATTACAGTAATTTTATTAAGCTATCACTAATTTAATGGTTTTTATTACTTTAAAAAATACTCCTTCCATTCCCCCCTCAAACATTATAAAGCCCATTTTCTCATCAGAAAGTCCTACAAGGGAGAGATCATCAACACCAGAATAACGCACCTATAAAAATAATTATTCATTTTATAATATAATATTATAATAATATAATACAATAATAATAATAACAATATAATAATTTCATATTATTACAATCATTATAATTAGTGTTCTAAACAACATATAACATTATTATTGTTATTAATTATATTATTTTTAATAATTAAAATAATTGAATTGTAAACTTACAGGTGCTTCTTGTTCATGGGATCTTGTGACTAGTCGTGTTGTGAACATGACTTTAGAACAATGAGTGGGAATTGCAGTGATTTCTGCATCTTTCAATAGTGAGCACTCATTATGCAATCTTCTCAACTGTGCATGTATTTTGCCTTCAAACATAAAATAATCTTTTAATTATTTTACATAAATTTGAATCAACAACACAATATAAAATTTTAACATATGATAATATAATGCAAGTACAAGTATAATATAAAGAGAAACCATATTGAATGTTTATTTACTTATATTCAAAGTAATAACAGTTTCTTCTTGTTGTTTTTGTGATGTTTCTATGTAGACTGGTTCTCCTGTAAGAATGTGTTTAGATGAGGTACTCCTTGGCCCTAAAAGAAGTGCTTTACTACTTTTACCAAATCCACTTTTCTTTACACCGCTTGGAAGAACTGCTGGGCGTTCAAATGTTTCAACTACTTCTCTGGTCTATAAAGCAATTAAAATATGTAACGCTGACCAAACATACATAAATTACTTTTATGTACATATATAATTATTAAGTCACCAATAAATTGATCAAAATTATTTTATTTCAATTGAATAATAGTTTTTAAGATCACATAAATTATGCAATGTAGATTAAATTTACCTGCTTGCCACAGTGGAAACTTGCTGTAAGACTGTCAAAAGAAATAGCAAGAAGAGAAACACATGTGAGGTCACGGATATTATCAAGAGCCGAAAATGATATAACTTCTTCAACAACAGAAGCTTGCAGAAGTGCAATATTAATCTGAAAGAATGGGTCAAAAATAATTTTTAAAAGGTCCATTAGACAGTGTAAAATAAGAACAATAATTAGTTTATCATTCTTCTAGTGATCTTCTGTCCCCACTCAAATTCAGAAGAAACATCCTGTCAGCACCAGTACTGTGGTTTTGATTTATTTATCCCAAATATATCTATAATTATATTTTTTACCTTAGGGAGAATGACAGTTGCTTGTATCTGAGTAGCAATACACTGTTCAACTACACAATGTGGATGACCTTTGCCTTCACGTTCAGCTGTACTTCTTTTGCTACCACCACCTTGAAGCTGGCTCAAATACTGGTCATGTTTGAGTACATTACTTGCTTCCACACGGCCCATACAGTTCAAATGAACTTGATTCAAAATACTTAGTGCATGTAATGATGACAATGTTGGTGTAAGTGCATCTATAAACCTGCGATACATGAAATATAAACAATTTCAGATGTTATAATGCTTATCCTTTAAATCTCAAGGGCAAACTTCCAAAGATCTATCATAATATTAAAGTGTTGTGTTCCACATAAAGAAATGTGGAAAATAAATCTGAATGACTGTATATTGGCAAGGAGCATTTCAATTATTAGACTCACCTCTGCAGGGACTCCAAAACTAATGGACTAACCATAATATCCACATCACCTTTCATTTTCACAATCACAGTTGTTCGAGTCCCAGTTTCATTTCGGAAAGATAATAGTTCTTCTTGTGTCCCTAATTATTAGAACTAATATAGCACAATATAGTTGTAATTGTCTAGGTATATTGAACAACATACTGCACTATATACTGAATTACAAGCATGATTTGACTAACACATATGTACACAACAGTACAGTGAATTTTTAATAAAAAACATACCAGCATCCGCATCAGATTCATTATTGCTAGTCTCAGATGGTAAGAAATCCCATGTATATGGATGTGTAGGAGTTTTACTCATGGGAGGTGGAGGAGAGAAGGCTTCTCGGTTCCTATTTACCATTTTGAGTGATGTAAATCCTTCTGTGAGAGTTTCAAATCGAGGAGTAAATCGACTTCCTAAATAATAAACAAATTAAGATATGAAGTGTTACCCTAAATGTGAATACATTTACATACTAGAATATTGTATCACTTCTTAGTTTCTGTGCACAATTGTTCTCACTTAATATATAAGATTTATTACATCAAGAAAGATAAATAAAACACAAATTTGAAAAAAAATTAAAAAAGAGTATAAGCAAAGATGTACAAAGAGGTTTTTTTATAACTTAAATAATAATATCAAAAAGTGCTGGGCAGATATATTATCTTATGCAATCTCAGAGATTAAAGGATAAATTAAAATTATTAAACAGTTCCTTTCTTCTTACCAACATATACAAGTCTTCCATCATTAGTCTTTTGGAACAGAGGAACTGTGAATGCATCACAACCTGATGGCAAGGAACACTGTGCCCAATTGATACAAGATGCCTATAGAAATTAATAATAAAGAAATAATTTATTTTTCGTTAATATATAAGTATGAACTATGCCTAAATATACAAACGAAAAATCATAAAATTAAAAACTCTACAAGCTAAAATAATTTCTAGAATGAACTTTGAACAAAATAAATGTCTAGAATTACCTGTGATAAATGATTAACATAGCTCGACATGAGTAATGGAGACTCCACTATTGGTTTATTAACTTGCATGTGAAGATTAACCATAGTCAGGTCTTCCTGTGAAGAAACTGCAGAAATAAATGAAGTACTAGATATTGAATGTGTATCTGAAGAGTCTAAGAGAACAGTAACTCCATCCTGAACATAGGAACAAATTGAAATATATTAGGTAATATTCTCAAACTCAGACATACTGAGACAATTTTACTTTACCTCTTTGTTCTTAAAATATTATTTTGAACCAGAAGACAAAGTTAAGGAAACAATGCATATAAATAAAAAATTTTAAACAATAGTAGTTAGAAAAAATATGTAATAATAACATAGTGATAATCATCTTAATAACCTGATTTTCAGAATTTTGTGATACTGAACCATTAGTGAACCTAGCACTAATGCCACCATGACGAAACAATGGTGTCATTAAATTATTCTTCTGATTTTCTGTTTCTGTGGCACTCTAAAAAAAAGAAAACGCAACAAATTAAGTATCAGAATAAACTGTATACATAAAAGTTATTTCTGAAGCAAGAAAAAAATAAATTGAAGAATAGTAAAATGAATGACCCATAAAAACATATTGAAAAATGGACAACAGTTTTTTAAACATGCCTGATCTGTCCTATGTTGAGGTGTGTGAATTTCATGATCACTTCTATGGGAACATAATCTTGGTACTTGAGAAGTTATTGACTGTGGCATTACTGCTCCACTAACTATACTCATATCACTGCCATATCGTTTCCTTAAAAGAGCAACAATTTAGATTAACAACAATAATAAATATTAAAACAATAATTCTACAAACATGAGAAACAATAAGTTATAATGTTTTTAAAATTCTATTCATCTAATAGCAAGTGATTCGTACTTCAATAAGAAAACCTTAAAAAATCTTAAAAACATGATTTCATAATGTTTGATTTAATTGATATTGATAAAAATATGATGTACTTGTTTGCACTATCTTGTCGAGAAAGCGCAACTGAGTGCCTTAGAGATGATGTTCGACTGCCAACTCCCATCAAACCCTGGCTTAGTTCTTCTTCTGCAGAGAAAAATGCTTCTGACTGATTCTCACTACACATGGACACAGTCCTTTGTACTAGCTGTTCCTGTAATGAGTGGTCCGACTCAGATGGGTCAATTTGACACTAAAATGGAAAGAAGCATAAACAAATAAAGTTACAAAGCACAAAGAAATAAACAAGCCAAGATAATCTTTCATACCAGCAACCACAATGGAATAACTTTTTTTTTCAATTAAATCAAAATGAACAGCCAATGAATACATAAGAAAGAAAGAAATAGAGAGAGCATAATGTTGTATGAATAATTACATTTTAAATGAGTATCAATTTCAACTAAAAAAATATTTTATTCCACAGTCAATTAAGCAAATTAAGCAAATTTTTCAATTCCCATACAGTAAGCATTAATGCTTACAACCAAAATGAAATTGAGCATTCAATAAAAAGAAGAATAAATTGTCTTAATATTAGATAAATAGTACCTGTTGAACAAGAGCATTATTTACAAGGGCATTATACTGCTGAGCAGTTGAATTGAAATAATCCACTGCTAATCTTGAATCTGAAATACTTGACTTAGGGTGACTTTCTGCTTCAGGTACACTTAAAATACTCTTTGTCTTTTCACCAGAATGTAATCTGGAATCTGAATCCAATTTTGGTGGAAGAAGACTAGTAGGGCTTGAATCCAACAAACGGGAATATGGAACATCTCTACTATAACCATTAGAAACATTCCTAAAATCAAAATATTTAATGAAATTATATGATTACTGCCTATACTCAAATACTTGAAAAACTTATTATTATTTAGGTAAATATAATATTTATATAAAATTTATTATAATTAATAAAGAAATATTTAGTCATAGTAAATAAATTACAGTATTCACTGAAATAAGCAAAACATAAATGTAAGAAACAATACATACACACATCATCATCTTAAGTAATGGTAGTAGTTAATGATGTAATACTAGAACAATAATATGTAAAAAGTTAAAACATATTTTTTTATTATGAATAATTATTTAAGAACCTGTTGGGGGTTGTAGAAGTATATGAAAATCGACGAGGTTGGCTTGACTTCACACTTGCAACAGGGCTTGGAGTATCCAATTTTCTTCGATCCCTGTGATTCTCAGTCACAGAACGAGATCTCTCAACTTTAGCCTCTACATGAGGACTGTCAACAACATCTGCTCCACACTGTAAACCAACAATGAACTAAACTAGAACATTTTCACATGTTTGAAAAATTGAAATAACAAAATTATGATTTTATGTTTTCCTTTCTTTGTTTTGAAGTAAAATTTTTCTTAACTCTACACAACTGATAAAGTTTCATATTTCTTTCTCTCTTCACTTTCATAGTGCAATTTAGCTGTGCCAATATGCCCTATTTGGTTGTGCTTGGAGGGAGCGCTTATTTCTACAGTCACTTATCCCTACTTATGACTAACTTACAAACTAACATCCATGGCAATCTGGGCAGATTCAAACCACCTCTGGATTCACAGGCGCATGCTCAATGCCTGAGCCACAGAAGCACCTATTTCATATTTAATAAAGGGTGGTAAAAGTTATGTTTTGATGAGTTTTTCTTTATGGAACATACTAGTTTTACTACATCCTTTTCATATCTTCAGATAAAGTTTTCATTACTCACATGATACTGCCTAAATATCATTTATATATAAATTTTCAACACATATATTTCATTCAATGTTCTTCTATTCTTGGCCATATATACATTTCAGGACTAAGAATCTAAATACAGGTAAAGAATAAACATCATGAATTCTAAGCCACGTGGGGTTACAGAGAACTAATATAACCAACTATATTAAAATCAGACTTATTCTATATTTCGTTCAGCATTCATATTTTGTGTAATTATATCTTTTTATTTTACACATTCAATTAATGAAAACTAAATATTAAATAATTATTGCAATTCAACTTTACAAATAAAAGGAAACTAGTTTGACACTGGGCTTTAAAATCCTCAGTACAGGACTATTCTAACAATTAAGCCAGACTTAACCAGGATAACCAGATTTGTCACATCTGCAAAAATATTAAACTCGCACCTTTTGCCCATTTGGTTTTGCCAATTGATCACCCCATATGCCAACTGGATCACACATATAAACATCTTGGGAATTGTAAGGTGGTGTATGGAACACAAGTTGAGATTCATGCAAAATACTCTGTCCGAATCCAGGATCTTTCCCTTGTTCATTAATTCTGAAATTAAGATATTGTCACATGGAATATCTTATATCATTATTATAATTCAAATATTATAATTATCATTATTCTTAATATTAATTTGAATAGTATGTGTCAAATACCTAAATGCTGCAATATTAGTACCATCAACTGTATCTTGTTTACTAGGCCTGAAAAATCTTGACCCATTAATATTACTTCCAAAAAATGAGCAGCCACCAATGCATCCACATTTTCCTGCTTTTTCTCCTGGCCATAAAAGCCAAAGTCTCCTAGTTCGCTCATCATGTGTCTTGAGGTATCTACACACACAATGATGACACACTTTTTTGCTTCCACACAATTGTTTTCTATGATTGAATAATTGTTTTTAAGATAATAAAAATAAAAGAAAATGTAACAATAAACAAGGTAAAGAAATCATAAACTGAAACAAGAATATATTTACCTATGTTGCACTAAGTGTAGATTGTGATCTGTATTTGAAAGAGACACAGCTGCTTCAAGTATTAAGGGTCCAAAAAATACTGATCCAATTTCTAACCAAACATCAGGCTCATTACTAAATCTAAAAATAAATAAATGTATCTATATAATTAAATGAAGGAATAAATATATTATTTGAGAAAATTCATTATGAAAAAGTATGAACCTATGCTGAGATCTGCCACTACCCGTTGTATTTGTTGCAGAGAGTTGGTTCGTCACTATTAATTGCCTTAATTTCACAGATGGTACTACTCCAGTTAAACCAGATTTAACTTGGTTGCCATGGAGGTTGCATGTTGAAAAACGAATAGGGGCAGCCTAAAACACAATTTTAATTGTTTAGATTTTACTTCCAAAGTTTAATTTCTTAACATGCATTAACAAAAGATGACAGATTACCCAAAGGTTGATGGCGGTACCGCACTCGAGAATATAAACATCAATGGCATCAATTGCGAGACGAACCATCCGGTATTTTATTTGATCAGGTGGTGGACATCTGTATGTGCCTGATGGTTCACTTTCAGGGCATTCAACAGGAATAAGACCATGATGACATGGAGGTGGTGCTTGTGGTGGAACTAATCTATTTTCTGAATCTAATGTCAGAAGTAATAATGATTCTAAACTAGTTAGAATGTTATATAACTGAAAATGAAACAAAATCAATAAATCAACACTAAAAGATGTTAAGAATAAGTACTTATAAACATATATGTTAAGAAAGTACTTATAATAAGAAAGTTCAGTAAACAGAAACAGGTGAATTCACATTCTAATTTTTAATACAATACATAAGTATAATTTTATTGGAAGATAGAACTAGAACAAGAACCTCTTTATAACTATTTAAAAGAAGAATTGCTATTATTATGGTTGCATAAATTAATAGTATTGCTCCACTGTTCACATTTTTGACCTATAGAATGTAATACTAGTGTAAATATTATTGCATATTACACTTAGCTATTATTTACACTAGTTAAATCATTTTATGAGTCAGCATGTTTTTCTTTTTCTTACCTGGGGACTAGTCATTTTTCCACTAAATTTACCAAGTTGTATCTCTAACAGCCATGCGTATTCCAACGTTTCTTGATCAAGACTGCGTCCTTCATCACTGAACATAGCTTGACCACGCAACTAAAAGTGATTTCAAATTACTTTTAACAGGATCAAAAAATAACTATTTCCTAAATAAAGGGGCAGTAAAAATAAAATGATTAATTATTCAAAGTAAAAAAAGTCCTGTGACAAAATATTGCATAGATCTTACTTGAAACCCAGAAAGCATAAGATGTCCTTGATTAAGATGTTTATCCCGTGAAGGCCTGTTTGAAATTTTATCACAGCTTAAAAGAATTGCAGGTGATAATAAAAGTTGGAGCTGAGTTTCTTTATACCCCTTCTTCATTTCAAAGCCAAATCTTTCTAATAAAATCATAGGACATGAAGGATCTTTATCTGTGCAATTCTGAAAGATTAATTAGGTAGATTAGAGAGATAAAGTAGAATCAATAATTTGAAATAACAATGTTCTTATTATTTTCGTTCTTATTTTTTAAACTAATTAATTAAAATTACTGTAATAAAGGAATAAATTACTTTCACTAAATGTGCTTGAATGTCATGCATTGTAATTGAAACAGAAACATCTAAGGGGCGATATTTTCGTGGATCAAACTCTTCTTTAGGAGTACCCTCACTACTACAACTTGGTGTCTGAGGAGCTTTTGAAGTACTGGATGGAGTTACCCGAAATTCAGGTGCATCATTCATATCAGTAAACATCTGATCATCTCCAAAAATATTTTCCTAAAATTAAGAAAAGTGGAATTGATTTCCTTGAAAATCAAAATAACTATTGAATACGAGACATTAATAAAATAAATTAAATAGTGATTTACAGCTGAATTACCTTTAAATTGACGAAACCTCGTATCCATGACCCATAAATTAGTAATACTGAAGGGCCTATCTCAAGTTCTAAGCTAACTCTGTCCGGTGGAAGAGTGGTGGGGTCAAATTTTTGACCATTCTAAATTACAGGATAATAATAAAATAAATAATTCTAGAAATGAAAACAAGTTCAAAAACATATAAAGATGAATTTGTAATTTGGGACATTCAGTTATTATTAAATTCTTATTTATAAGGATAACATGTAAACTACTAAATATGAACACTAAATAAGTAAATTATAATTGGCCGAGAATGTCCAACCAGACTATATATCCCTAATGCAGTTATAGGGCATCGTAGATACAAATTGGGAGTGTTATCTTATGTATATATCCCTACTTAGGCACACACAAACACACAAAAAATAATAATAATCCTTTGCACGTTCAAAAAATATTGACTTCACCTGTTGCCAGTTACGGATAACAGGGCTTTTTCTGGTGTGTGGGATTCTCATAGGTGACAAGAGAATTTCTTCTTTTTCTGGGGTTGTAATGTCTGCTTGAGGTGGAGGACCTAAAGGTGGCATTGGGTGATAAATATAATTAATTGACAATGCCACTATAGGTACAGACCAACAGTCTAACCATCCATCCCTAAAATAAATTATGGCACAAATAAATAAAAATCCAATTCATAAGATTAATATAATAATAAAATCTTTTTAATTGATTATATACTTATATATTTATTATAATATTAATACTAAAAGAATTTTTTGTTCATTATCCAATTGTTCATTATGTCAAAAATTAAAAAAACATGAAATTAATTAATTGTATATAAAATGTGAAAAACTGTTGACAATATTAAAATGAACATAATTTGCTGAAAAATAAAAATTAGTTTATAAATAAGTCAGGTCTGGAGAGATAAAAAATGTGTTAGTTCCTACTTTCTTTGACAAATATTTCTCCATTTTCTATTACTGTCTGTTGATCGAGGATTTAAGAGAGTACCATCTCTTCCCAGGAGTTTAGCATTTTTGTCAAGAGACAACAGTGTACAGCGCGATGTATATACTTCTGGTAAATATAATGCTAAATCCATGCCTTCTCCCTGCCAAAACCAATTGAAGAAATCGTTTGATGAAATTATAAACATAATTATAACATAATTATATAAGCACAAATAAACTAACAATTACAACTATATATTTATTATCTTACCTGAATCCAAAAACGAAGTGGAAGTGCTTGGGGAAGGAAGTCCACAAACGGAAGATCAAATGAGAAATCAAAAAGGTCACCACAGAAAGCAATATACACTAAAAATACATTTTCAGTCATATATAACTTTATAATAGATAATAAATTTTTTTATAATTACAATTTTATTCCATATGAATTAATAGTTAATAAATATAACATTATATGTCACATAACAAATAAAACAAACACAAAGAGCTTTCAGGATGTATTATAATTAAAAATAGCATTAAAAACGCACTATTTTCATGACTTTGTGAAGAACAATCCACCCAATTATATTCATTTGCAGGCATAATAAATTCAAACTCCTTCATGAGAAGTGTTAATCTCCATGTGTATGGTATAAAATGAAGCAAATCTGGTCGTGCTTTAGATGACCAATCAGCAATAAGTTCTAGAACATAACATTAATTATATAAATACACATTTGTATGTAGGTATGTATTGCAAGACTTCATGAATCTATTTAGAGCATGAATTTTGTATTTCATTACATGAACTGAACAATAATTCCACATTTATGATCAAAATCAAATGGCCTTTTAAAGGGATATTCTTAAATTTAAGGATCATTAGGTCTGTATTACAGGTTGCATTATACAGAAAAGCAATGGGAAATTCCTTTATCTAGTGTTTTAAATGTACTAATATTTTTTCAATTCAAATTTCAGCACTTTTTTTATGAGAAAGACAATAACTATTTCAAATATCAAAAATTAGAAGCTAAACTTATATTACCTTGGAAAAATTCTTTGTGAGCATATATGAACCAAACTGTTGCCTTACATCCTGTAAGATTAAGCAGCCACTCTTGATGATCATTCCATTTTTTCGGAAAGTGAGACTGAACAGTAAATTCTAATGTCTCACTTTTTACAAGGCTACGATACTAAAATAAAACATAATATTATTATAACTATATTACTATTATTATAAACAGTACTTAAATTTGATAAAAATCTTAATTATTATTGTTAGACAGAGACACGGCACGTGATTAGAGTGGAAATGATTATTATTTAAAAATAATTCTTTCATGGTTATTTTTTAAGGTGCTCTCTTGTAGAAATTGTAGAAAACTGCAGATAAGGACGGAAAACCTATAATTTTTGTTTTTACATCACAATCAACTGCAAGTACCTGCAAACTTGTAGTTGCTTCCAAATGTAGCAACTGTCCATTCACTTTGGTAGTGTAACCATCTACAGAGACTACCCATGGTATTGTCACTTCCAAATATGAACCAGGTCCTATTGTAATATGTACAGCATTTGTTTCCTGTTAAAGATTCTTTTTATCAGTATATGTATCACAATATCTCTAAATTAATCCAGGCAAGCCCCCAGGAGATCTTGGAAAGAACAGTGGAGAGGGGTGCATTTTGTCTGCAGGACATGGATGGAATTAAGATGTTGACAAAGAATAGAGATGTCTGGCAGCAATTCATACTGGCCTTATGTACTTCTTAAAGGAATTTAAGTTAATAATCAGTAAAATATATGAATTTAATATGAAAAATTTAATATGAAAAAATTGTCACCTTATTTTTAGAAAAAAGAATATCTATAGTAGCATCATGTAAAGTACTCAGCCTAATGTCAAAAGACTGGACTTGTCGTTTTTCGCCAGGTAAAGGAGGTCTGGTGGCCTGAAAATAAGTTTAAAATCAAATAAGGTAGCTTTCATTTTTTACATCAGAAATCAGCAAATTGAGATTTCTAATAACATTAGTAATAGTTACCATCAGTGATTGATAATCTTGTGGAAAGAACAACTTGAAAAGATGCTCACGTTGTCTATCAGCCCATGGTCCATAGCTGAAGTCTGTACACTTCCCACACTAAGATCAAGTTGTGAAAAAACCATATACATATAAAAAATGACAGCTAACATTAACAGAAAACAGACAAATATATCTTATTATATTATATATCCTATTATAGCAAACCTTTATATCCATTCCCCAAATTGGAGGTGCAGATTCAACAACATCTCCATTAGCCAGTTCCAACATTAAAGGTTCATTGGGTACAATACCTAAAGAATATAACAAATTAAATTAATATTTAATGCAATAAACTGGTTATACACATAATGTAACTTTATTTCTAATTACCAGGTTCATCCATATAATAGTATAGGTCAACATTATTTGAAGCAAGAACAACAAAGCCTTCACCCATGTACCTTGGTGGATCATCAGCCATGCCAGTGTATTTTGGGCTTGGAGCTAAAATAACCTGAAAAAAAAGCTTAATGAAGAACTACCTCACAATATTTTACAACAATCAGTATTTTAGTAAAATATTTCTTACATTAATAATATGAAATACTTGCCTTAAAATTCTCTGCTTTGCATTTTACAAAATGCATAAAATGATCTAATCTTGATGCTGCAGGCTTTGTTGAATACACAAAATGAGCTTCTTCTACTTGAATAGAGAGTGTTGTTGGTACCAGCCTATTACCAAAAACTAAACGACCCTATAAAAGAAATTATGTTTAACAACCTTTGAAAGGGCTGAAATTCTTCCTTGTACCATACACAAATGTCACCTTATGACTAAGGTTATATGAAATTGTAATAATTGAACAATAAAAATTAAAATAACAGAATGAAAAACAAACAATGTCAGTATTATTATTTAATGGGAATTTAGAAAATTGTAAATGACATAATATAATGGAATGAATGTTTGTCAATCCTCCCCATTTCTGTGGAGTATTACTACTACTAGTTCTACTAATTGGAAAAATATTTACTGATGAAACATCCACTTTTATGACAGGAATGAGATCTCGCCAACTTTTTCCTAGAGAACCTGCTCCTGGTTGTGGTCGTCGCCTGATTTCAATTTCATTCTCATGATGCGACCCTAAAATCATAAAAATAGCATAAAATAGCATAAAAACATAGCATTTATGCTGTGTGAGTCTGTCTATATAGTGAATTTTTTGGTGATAATTTAATTTAAACAAAGTTACCAACACAATTCTAACACCAATTCTGATTGGTCAGCATTGTATATTGCAGGTTTTGTCCAGCTTACAGCATCAAGTGCAGATTATACTACGAGTTTTAAATGAGCCACATACACATAAGCTAGTGCTGGCTTGATAAGCTGGAGTAAAAGTAGATAAAATGCAGTTTTAAATAAAATATTGTTGTTCGTGTTAACAATGTATATGCAATAACAGATATGGTTCCCTAGAAATTTAATATTCTGGTGAATAGCATTACTACTATAAGTTTTGCGAGATCTATCTACTTGCATTATGAGATCTTTAGATAATTTAAATATTCTAAACTTGTAAAGAAATAAATTTACTTCAGCTTCATCTTCACACAGAATAACTTGACACCCTTAAATAACTAACATTATAGTTAAAAATACTAATAATTATTCATTAACAATAAAACTTATTTATGAACTGGGAATATTAATTATTGATTTTGGGATATGCTGACATTTGTAGAAATATCCTGTTAATACACACATCATATAGTACATCAGAGGATAATTTTTAAATATTCTTATAACATGTTATAATATTAATTATAACGCACTAACCATCTGCAGATTTTGTGAGAGGGTTATTGTCACTAGATATAATTGAAGAATCTAAACCAAATAACCTTTCCAGCCTAGAATACACATCACATCGATTGTAAACATGAAGCTCAAAACCATTTAACATTACAGACAACCTAGTATCAGAGTGGGACAAATCTGCAATCAGAACAAAATTATTAATGCAATAGCTGTTGGAAACAATTATTATAAATAGAATCAGTACCACTCTGCGTTACCTTCTGAGACATCTTTGGGGACATAGGCTCTCCACCAACGAAAAATAGTCCAACCATCTTGAACCCGAACACTGTAATCGTGGGTTATGTAAACTATATCCCTGAACATTATTTTTCCAGAAAGACAACATAGGGTGACTGAACCTGAGATAAACACAGACATTAATGACATTTCAAACTAAATATCTAATGCACCTACAGAATGAATCAATGAAAAAACTTGCCAACTTTAAAGTAGCCATTTGCTCCACATAGCCTATTCAGAAGTCGAGTAATAATGTAACCAGAAACTCGAGAGTTGTAGTACGTTATGTAAATTACCCAAACCATAGCTGTTACAAGTGAACAAAGTAACCACGCAAAATTACTATCCATTTTCAAATCCTCTAGGTTTAATTTGGTAGTTCGATTCCATGGTGAGGCTTCTGGAAGAGTTTTCTCTTCCACTGGAACCATAGTGATCGCCGACATTTTATATTAAGAAAACTGCTCCCTCATAACACAGAAGTTAACTAAACAGAGCCATTTGTAATGGTATGCTATTGTTAAGGTCCATTTCCGTTTTCAATAATTTTGACCAAACAGTTGCTCCCATTTATGCACACAACGTTCATGAATATACCTGATTGTGCACTCTAAAAATTACTGGTACATTTAATACAGAAAGATTTAATAGTTTATATTTCTGCGATAACGAAATCACTTTTACATTAACACTCAAGACTAATATGTCAAATGCAAAAGCCTATCATAAATGTCAATAATAAATACACACAAATCCGATAAGACTAACTCTTCAAACACTGTTACATCGTTTATATGAAGCTCTTGACATATTTAACAGCTGTTGGACGTAAGTAATCTGAACAGCTGTATCCAGTGCCTCTGTAATAATAAACACAGTGAAACCAGTCTGAAGGATCTAGAAATACTGTATTACACTTGTAAAATCTAATAAACATTTCATAACAGGTTAACTTCGGTACCTACATGAGTTGATAGGGGTCATCTTATCAACTAAGTCGTCGGGTTTTGTAGTTCATATTGTATATATCAGGGAAACCACAATTGCGCCGGCCAAATAAATGGGGGCTGGGACACATTGATCCCTAATTAAGGACGAGTTCGTCTTTTAGTATAATGTAATCGGTTCCTATGACCGTCTCCTGGCTTTAAAGCAGTTGTAATCGCGAACTATGGTTTCAATCGGGGGCACTTGTTCGACGTTTCCTTTTTGGTGATCTAGGCATATATTTATACTGTCGCTAGTTAGATGACGGGAAGGATGCAGGAATTATACTCACAGATCTTAAAAAATATTTTATTTTATATAAACAATACATTTAACGTAAAAAAATAAGATAATTAATTATTATTTCTTGACTTCATTTGGTTGTTTACAACCATCTCAGAAAATCTACAATAAGGCATTTTATTATATGTATTGGACCAGAGGTACTATTAAAATACATGATGGAAAACAACCAGGACTTAGCTAGTCCCAGAATACACCCATAAAACCAATATTTCTAAGTTCATTTGAAATTTAAGTTACCGTTAGAATTAAGACAGTACAACTATCGAAATAACTAATTTTTACGTCTAGATACATAGTAAGTTAATTACAGTTTTTTTAACAAGTAACTAAAATTTTAAGTTGTACCATGTAAATTCTCACGGCGGTTTTATGTCTGCAAATAAACATCCTCTTGTAACTTAAATTGTACTTTTCATTAATATGGTAAGGACTTACAGTATACAAGATAAATATAGACATACAAAACTTAAAATTGTTATGGGAAACAATGTTTGCGTACCGCTATTGTCATTACTAGCATGATCGTGGCTGGAATGATCATGCATCGAATGATCGTGGTTCGAATGATCATGCTCGAAATGGTTTTCATCATTTGTATGTCCATCTATAGACTCATGGTTATCACTTTCGTGTCCGGGTTGATGGTTTGGAGACCTTTTTTTTCTTCTTTCATCCCTACTATCGGCCACGTCTTCCAGTTGTTTGACAATCACTTTTTTCTCTTCAGTTGCCTCAGCTATTCCATCATTTAGTTCTTCATTGATATCTGTTTGCTTTAATGCAGAAGTCCCCTGTTCTGGTTCCTGGGCTTGAAGCTGTAATGCAACGACAGGTATCGGTCTAGTTTTTCCTCGTAACTGAAGTTGAGGAATATCACCCGGAATGACACCAGGAATCGGTGGTGGTATTTCTCCGTTAAAAGGGCCATATTGCGGAGATTTCTGTAACACTACTGATCCTTTATTATTGTTTTCTGAACGAGAAGGAACAGGTGGAATGTGCGCTCCTGGAACTTCTTTACCGTCGTATGTAAGTACGGTTCTTTTTTCACTTTTTATTTGATGCTTTTGGATACTGTGTCTGGATGGAATGTAAAAGGTTTCTTGCGTTTCATCTGCCATAGCAGTTTCATCAGAAACTTCGCTGTTGCTCGACCTGAATAAAGTATCATCCGTATAAACGGGGCGACGAACTATAATTTGCCTCACAGGTTTCCTAAATACTTTTTTTACTGGTTCCGTGGTAGGTTTTTTGTTATGTTTATTATTGCTGTCTAGGGGAGAAGGTATAAACATTGGTTCGAACATTTCTGTCTGCGATTTGTGTTCTTCCAAATCGTCCATATTTATTACACCTTCATTGGTATCGTCGTAATCGTCGACAGAAATCCTGTCTTGTGCGACTGTTTGGTTTTGGATAATGGGTTTGAAGCCACCTTCGATGACCAAAGATCCAGGATTGAACCCCGTGTTGACGGCTAGTGGGATCCTGGGAGGTATTTCTTCTGAACTTTGACTAATCATCTGGGAAGGATTCATTTTGTTTTTGTTTTTTTCTAAGATATCTGCAGGATGTGACATGGGTAACGGCTTTTTGAATTTTTGTATATAAACGGGTTTAGCTGGAATTCTGTTTGGCACCAGTACGGAAGCTTGGGGTATTAAAGGACGAGTGTGTACATTGGACATCATCATCGGTCTCTGAGGAATCCTTAGAATAGGTTTCTTTACTATGACCGGTCTGTTCTGTGAGCCGGATTGTAACATCGAGGGACGCTGGTTCGTAAACGGTACGTGGACTTGGTGGGGTCCCATCATCATCAAATGTTGAGGTCGATGCCTAATAACCATAACTGGTCTTCTACTTGATGGTCGTCCATTATATGCGTTTCTCATTGGGTTTACTTTGTTGGGTCTGTTAATTAGAGGCAAAGCTGTTGGTGAAACATCACCCGCCGTCGAATTGCCATCAAGGGAAGGTTTAGTAACACTAGTTACAGTAGTAGATATTTCCTCAGGTATCTCTTCATCAATGTCCTCCGTTACAGGAATTACCAGTTTATCGGTTATATTATTATTTCTTTGATTTGGTCTGAATATTTCATAAGGGAAACTTGACTTTGGAGGTAGAGGAAACTTGTTTTTTGACATTAAATGCAACGACTGTGGCATGAAGTCAGGTTTGACTCTAGTGGTGACTCGTATGCTGGGTCTAGAAATTAATTCATCTAATTCCTCCCTTGAAGGAAGAACTTTGCTAGGAATTGGTTCCGAACCTGCTTCGCTTGGAAGATCACAGCTGTCCAATACATTTATCTTCCAACCCAGGTACCGATGTACGAAGCACTGAAATTGTATGAATCATGATTAGAATAATACATTTTAAATAACCTGTGAATATTACTCTCTTTCTAATATACATGTTATACAGTCAACATAAATCAATTTTTCCCGAAGAATAGAATATTTTTGGTACCTGATAATAGACGGTGTCGGGAGTATCCTCATCGGGTGTCCATGTCACGACTCCTGGTTCACCACGGTCGCAGATGAGTGTTAATGTCCTCTGGTAGGCTCCAAATGAAGAAAATTCGTCTGCCAACGGTTCTTCGGGATCTGGAGTCCATGTACATAATCTTCCAAGTCCTGTAGGTACTAGTTCACCTTTCTTATACTCGACTCCCGCAAATATCTGGGATTTCTATTAACAAAAAATCAACGGCACAAATGGATGTGTAATTTCATCAAAAATTGCATCAATAGGTTTTCACATTAGTAAAGTTCTACTGATTGATTTTTGGAAATTTACAAAACATTGTACTCATTTAATTTGTAAAAACCTTGATTACCCTCTTTTCTTCTGGGTTTTTATGACTGTATCCTCCCACTGGATCGTCTGTAATGTAGAATGGATGGTACTGAGCAGGTATTTCTGGGTCCTTACCACCTTCCACGACAAATGTATAAGTGCGTCCTCTGACTACATTGATTTCAGGAATCAGTAGTCCATTTATGTAGTAGGATATGCCCCAGCCGACATGACCTGTACATTTATTGTTTCACTAAAATATGGTTCTACAATAATTGCATGTAACAATGAACATGAAACAATCAGTCACATAAACCGTACTAGGTTGTATTGTTATAATGGTAAACTCAACCGATACATGCCTAAGAAGGAATTTAATTACGTGAGGAAGAAGGTCGGGTTTACCGTTGAAACATTATAGGCTGTAAGTAGTTGAATAGCCCATAGGGCTAGAGTAGGTAAAACGCACAACCGACATTGTTCATATATTGAACAAATACTATTTCCTACCAGTTATAGCCGAGTATCCCCTTTTACCACCCGTAGGACCCATTTGGACATAGAAGACTCCGTCTTCTGGTTCGTTACATTGGATGGGAGGTATTTCCCATACATCATTTGTTGGTGCGGTAGCAGGTGGTGGCGGAGTTTTGTATGTTACTGGAAGTTCTGTTGGTCTCTGTTACAAAAAGTCAGGTAAAAATTATGAACCGCATAACAAAAATTCGGTTTCATAGTTTAACAATGAAATAATTAAAATCATAATTAGTGTAACCGCAATTAAATTCAGTGTCAAACTAGATACATGAATACACTGATAATATTACCTGAGTTGTTGACCTTTCTTTGGGTGCATCATGATGAGCATCATGATGACCTTCTCCATTGTTGGAGCCAGCTGCCGCAGTATCTGCTTCGGGAATGGGACAGTTCCATTTTGGTGGTCTTCCAAAGTCAAAAAATACATCACCTATGAGGCAAAATGTCTTGGATTTAAAACGAGCTACCCAGACATATACAGCATATACATTTTATAACGCAGCATAACGGCATAAATTGTGCGGCAAAATAGGAAAAAAATATTCATTGAATAGGAATTTAATAGTATTAATATAGATACATTATCCGTACCATCCAATCCCTAATTCAAGATTTTTTTTTCAAATTCGTCTATATTCTGGTGAGAAAGCTTATTTTTTGACTAATTTCCTAGCGAAGTTTTTATGAGTTTGGAATACCTGCTTCTGGTCTGCTAGGGAATTTTTAGGAGTTCAGAAGTAAAAAGATAAATAAATAGTGAAACTTCATAAAAATAAAGTGGTACTCTTCATTTATGTCAGATCAATATTATGGGTATTCTAAGTGATTATTTTATTATACATTATCAATGTAATTATACACACATATGCATTTAATCAAGTAGACTATTATTCTGTATTTAAATAAAAGTGATATACCTTTAGAAGTAATTGTATGGTAAGAAACTTCATATTCCGAGTTGAGTGGTCCAATGGCCCAAATAATCGGCTGAGATCTATTCACAAATATTGGCCTATCATAACTATCATGTGCAAAAAGGGGTCTCTGATATGTTACTATTGAGTAACCATTGACCAATGCAGCATTTAAGACGCGTACACTTTCTGTATTTGGCTGAAAAGAGAATTATAATAACCTTATAATCTTTGTGTGCTATATTAAGAACACAAGAGCATACCATTGACAATAATATACCGAAGTAAATTTTATGGTACTTTTTAATTGTAATTTCAAAACGTTTTAGCATTGCTGAAATGTTATCATTTTAATAGCTTATTTTTAGTTAAAAAAATAAGGATGTAAATAAATGAACCGAATCATTAATAATCAATTTAATACAAAAAATTGATTTGAACACGAAAAATCAACAATGTTAGCAAAAGTAATGTTGAATTTCTCAAATTAATTTCAGACTATTTCAAAGAAGGCTGAATATAATTAGGTTTTGGCATGGTGATAATGGCACCATTATGTAAGCAATCATCTAGTATTTATACATTTTTCCATTACTTACCTCAAACCTGTAATCTGGACAACTCCCTGTTCTCCCGGCGCATTGGGATTTGTCTTCAAGATAGTAATCTTCTGCATATCCATTAAGAGTTGTCTTATTGACCCAAGCAACTGCAACGTCTCCTCCTATCATCTCACTGTGGGTGTCACTCCCAGACAGGCCAAATGACATGTATTCACCACTTTCTACACACAGACTGAGTGTATTACCAAAATGTCAACTACAGATTATTAGGTTTTCTTTATCAGGAATGTTAATGTAAAATAAAAATAAAATTACTTCATATTAAGCTGAAGAATTATTTGAACAAAATGAAATACCGGTTTTTTAAAATTCCATTTTTAAAACCTTAAGTTTTTGTTATTCTACTTTCCATAGATACTATTAACTTGTAAATATGAGCGAATTAAAATTGTAAAACGATCAAAGAAATTGCGCGGCATAATATTTCAAGTTATATTGGTATTAGGTTAGTATTTCACATAATACCTTATTAAGATATTCATATATTGTACATACCGAGTTTAGCCACAAGTTGTATTACGATACTGTCACCCGCCACCGCCCATCTCACTTCAAAAGCCAGAGGGGTGCTCAGAACCTCACAGTTTAGTTTTGACTGCAAAAAAAAATAGCATTTTAAAATGTAACAATCGCATTTTGATTCATGTGATGTGTATTTGACAGTAACAGTGTCGGCAGGATGCTTTATCTTAAACTTAAAAGTAACATGGAGAGATATATTATCCATATTTTATCTTCATCATTGTCCAGATAACGGCTGATTAAGATATTCCAGTAATATTGCATCGTTCCCTGCTCCTGTTTATTCTCATAATTCGGATAATACACCATATTTCCGGATACCGTTTGTTAATTTAGCCAATTTTACACAAGCTACGGTACGACGGTGAGAGTGACTCGTTCGCGCGACCTCCTCAAAAACCGGCACGACCGTAAAATTATTACGGCACCTCTTCAGATCTATAAAAGTTCCACGGCTTGATCGAATGATTGATAGAAGTAAGGTTATCCTGGGTCGTGGTTCAGGTTACATAAGTTAATAGGTGATGGCAGGCCGACTATTGCGACACGGCAGAACTGCAAAAACATTCAGCCGTGCGTGGGAACTTGATGCCGCAACACTCTTATAGGAGGCCGCCGTAATTGATGCAGTTCTTGCCACACCGGACATATACAATTAATGAGAGCCACACGTGCTATTAATTTCCTTTAACACTCCGGCATGCACCAAAAGGACGTCTCGCGGCAGAGATCTCCACAACCAACATTGTCCGGTAGGTATTTCTGTATTTATTATATTCTTGCTTGTTAAACTTTCATGCAGTTATATTACCGCGTTTTACTTAATTGCGATTGCCAACGGTGTACACCGGGCCGGAAATTGTAAAACGAAACACAATTACAGTCAGTGTAATTATAGACATTCTAATAATAAGAAAATAAAGCTGGAAAAATATAAGTTAATTGGTTTGACAGGATCAACTATGGAGAATTATTTATGCATAGCATTTCTCTTTGAAATATAAGCATTACATCTATTAAGCTCTAGTTGGAATAGTTTTGTAGTTTTTGAGAAGTAAATCCTAACCGACTGAAATCCTAAAAGCGTAGTTTTCTCCAGCACTAATAGTGCTGAAGGTGTTAGAAACTAAGGCTATTTATTATTCAATTTCGCATTTTTAACTTCCGTGTATTTCAACGTGATCGATGTATGCGACATTTACGGGCTTGATTGTGACAAATACTTTCGAAAGTTAATTGAACATAAATCTAATTTCTCAGAATCGAGATACCACTCTTAGAACCTGTGATGTTATATTGAGCTTTCATTGTCAATTATTTACATGTGTCAATAATTTCTTAGGGTCCACAACAATACCAGAGTCCATTGGTATCAGGACACACTATAAATTTTACTCTATTCGGGGAGTCAACGTCCAATATTATCTTCTAAAGTTTCCTTTAAATCGTTTCATGTAAATTTTAGATTTATGAATTCATTTAAAGAATTGCTGTCGCCGATTTTTGTGGTTTCAAGGGGGCTGATAAATCTGTGGTAAACCTTCCCGTGGTTTTAGGTGCCTTAGATAAATTCAATTTTAAGCAAAAGTAATTTCATATGTCCGAATATAGCCGAATATAGCACCGGCCTCCCCTCCCAGCTTTTGCATTCAGATCTTACCTACCTGCTCACTATTCAACCAAGGAATCGGGCTATCTTGTGCCGTAATAAAAACGACGAATTAATTGTGTGTATTATATATATATATATATATATATATATATATATATATATATATATATATATATATATATATATATATATATATATTTACCCTTTGTCATCATTCTACGATTAATCTTGTTTCAATTTGCCTTACATACTCAATTTTTCGTTTACTTCTTCTCTGTTAATTAAACCATCTACTCTATTTTATCACCTTTATCAACTTCTTTTTCGGTCCAAATTTCTGTTATTATCCATTTGTATATTTTTCTTGGTCATGGATAACACGTAGTAATTTTCTACATACCTACTCGACTAGTCATATTTCTTGTAATCGGACAAATGCATGCAGAGGTATGCAATGGAAAAAGGTAGACAAGTAAAATAAAAAATTCTTATAATTTGTATGTATTTAAATATTATGCCAATTCGCAGTAAAGACAAGCGAAGGGAATGAAATAAAACATTGTTCTGAGTGCTTTGTACCAACAGACGTGTTTAATAGAAACTTACAACATATTATTAAACTATGGTTATCTATTACCATTACACACCTATATTAGCCTCTGTGGCGTTTTCCACATTGGGGAAGAATAGAAGTTTAAAAAACTAATACAGTGTTAAAAATGTGAGCCACTGAAAGCTTAATCTACAATTACAACATAGTTCAAATAATACCGTGCCTAGTAATAGACTTCAAATCACAGAATTCCATCGGGTTACAGTTCGTATAGATTTTCTTATCACACTAAATAAAATGTGGTAATCAGAAGTACCGGTAACTAAGTTAAAGTATCGACGTTAAACATATATAAATTTATATATTTTTTGTATTTATTAAGAATAAAATAAAAATACTAGGATAAATATGTTTTGTCATAAATTAGTATATAAATAATTTGAAAATAAACAAAGCAGGAATACATACAAAATTAATATGTATGTTATATTACGCTTTAAATAGCTTGCGAGATATTTATAAGATTTTCTTCAAGTCACCTTCAAATACATACAAATTTCCTCAATGTGATCATGAAATTGTCCCTATATACTCATTGTGTCCATCCGTACATAATATGGATTAACAAAAAAAAATTATCGTCAAAGAGGAAACTGGAATAGAATAGTTGAACTGGAAGTTTTGAATAGTTGAACAGTTTGAGTATTTAGATAATTATTATTGGTAAAATTTAGTTTCCGTTATATTTCTGATACGTTCAATATATTCTCTAATGTCCATATCTACTATTCAATCTGTATAAATTATGAATCCTATTTATTTATGCTTTAGAGCTCTACGATTGATTAAAAAATTTCAAATTTTACAGGATACATTAATTGCATAATTTCTTACGACACTTGTCTTTTACAGTATATTTGAAGAAATAAAGTTAATATTTGTAAATATTCTTTATTTACAAGAAACATTGCAGAGAAATTAGAAATGGCCTCTTCAACGTTTTGATTTTTTCACTTATTTAACTTTACAAATTTTATAATAATCTTTGTTCAAATAATTCAATCAACTGTAGTGTCTTATTTTGTATGATACTACGTTTTTACACTTAATTCTATTTTTGCAAACACAGGCAGGGCGGAAACCATCAAAGAGTTTTATTATGAACAATTATTTAAAATAGTAGTCTCAAACTTTGTAATGCAATATGTATTCTTTTATATCTCTATGTATATCTTTTAATTTGGTCATTACGTAATGTGACCTCTCTCTTCTGCGATTTCATTCGTGAAACGTTGATCAAAACACCAATTACAGTTCCGAATCTGCTCGAATGAAACCGTGGGCCAAAGAAAAACGGAAGCCGTATTTTATCCGTTACGTAAAATCCTAAACCTGATTAGAAAAAATAGAGAATACAAATATTCTGTATGTATTACGGTAATACAAAACAATAGAAACGGAGAAAACAACAAGTAAAACTACGGTTGTAATTAACTGGCATTGACACTGGGCAGTGTACATGGACTTTATATGTTAAAAGTCGTAAATGGTCACTTGTAAACAGAATTTCCTACAAAATACGAATTCCTTTAGAGAAGTTCATCAACTGCTTATTGGTTTTAAATAAACTATTCTGTGTAGCTTGGTATTATTTTATGATTGAATTGCGCACACATTTTTCAATCCAATTTTACAACTCTTAGTCCGATTTCCATAACTGCGGACTCAATTTTTTTAATTTTCAACGCTGGGAAATAACACGGAAGACATTTGCTTCGATAGGAATTAAATCGTGGTGTCGGACACAGCCCGGAGGCTTAACCCACATTTGCAATTTCGGACTTGATTAGCGTTAAAAGACTAGAAATTTATCTGTGAAAGGGGAATTTAGATTCGCGAAGAGGCACACAAGTCAGTGAAGGTAGCTGAACTTTTGCGGGGACGATTGCACCACACAGGCTAAAGAGAAAGACGTTCAAAGACGGGTCTCCTTTCAAAACTGACTAATGTATCTGTTACTCAACACATTCTTCCCGTGTTATCGGTCCCCAACCCACACTTACACTCTTCATTTACCGGAGAAAAATAGTTAAAATCTACCCTAATGTGCGAATAATCGAAAAATTCGACATGTAGTTTAGTACTATACATAAATGAAGATATTAATTTGACCGTTGATTAGAGTTTATAAAATCATTATGTCGATTTTCGACAATTGCAGTTCAACTTAACATGAATAGTGGAATTGACACAAATTAATTACAGTATTTAGTTCCAGGTTAAAACGAATAGCGAGTAATGTACGGTTCCGCGTATTTAAAATGATGACTGGGTGAGTCAATCGAATCAAATATTTAACATGCGTTATGTTATAATTTTAGTTCCCATGAGGAAAAGTGTGATTTGAACTGTATACCGGTAACATAGAGCACAAGGAAATGACGGAGAGAGAATAGAGAGCGACGGTGAAAGGTGAAAGGTCACGATTATGACGTGTACAGTATATACAATGAGTGTGTGTGCATGAATGATGGGTCCCGTCTCAGTAACGGCCGAAATTGCTCCGAGGTAAATTGGGCGTGTTGAATAGAAATCCGTCGAACGGAGATCTCGGAGAGTATTGGTGCGGCTGTTGCGGGTGGTAGGGGTTTGGTATAACGCCAGGTCGGTGTTGCGGCAGAGGCTGTTGGAAGACCTGCCGAGGTTGGTATTGGAGCTGGTGGTACTGCGGCATCGTAAATATCGCGTTGGGCCGGTGGACAAATTGTCTATTGTCGGGGATAGTCGAGATAAAGGTCCTCTCGAAAGCTAGCTTGGCGGGCTGTAGGACTTGGGGCGGCGGTGGCTGTTGGAGAGGCCTGCTGAAAAAACCGCTACCGAAAGCCGGCTGGGTCGGAAACCGTTGGGACGGCACCGATATCGAGGGCAAAATCTGGACGGCGGGTATTTCGCCGCGGATCGATTGGGAAGCGGTCGTCGACACGGTCGAGTCCGTAGTCGAAGCGGGATGCCCAAGTTTCCCGAACCTGTGATGTCCGACCTGCGGCTTGTAGGTCGTCGGCCGGATCTGCTCCCCCGTAAATAGGGGTAACACGTTTTCGTAAGTTATCTTCTCTTGGGACTTTTGAAGTACCACCGGTTGTTGGTGATTGTTGATTTCCGGCGACAACTCAAGGGAGCGTTTCTGCAACAACACACGAAAACGTCTGTTAACTGTGTCGACCCCTTCATTATCCGTGCCACTGTCCGTCAGTCCGTCCGTCCGTTTAGCCTTCTGTCAATTGCCGCGCAGACTTCGTTAATTCGGAAATCGAGGACGTACCTACTTACTCGTGACCGTTCGTAGAAGAGACTAGCTCCGACGGAACGATCATAATGGCACGAATGAGGAGTTCATTATCGACGCCCATTTCTCGCAAGCTGATGTTTTGACTGTTCGGTAGTTGGTTTCAGCATAGGGTAATAATCGTTGATGGTCTCGGCAGAGTCCTCGAGTGTTTGGAAACTTGTTGATAACCGTTTATATTTTATAAACGATTGAGCCGAATGATTTATTCTTCAATTCTAGGGAGATTCGCTTCGTATCATTGCTTCAAGTTTTTTGGCTTGTCTTAGCTTGCACTCATTATCCTTTTAAACGACATTCACTGCTGCCCTGATGAGTGCCAAATTTTTCTTGTTTCTTTTCTTTTCTCGGCATTTATTTTCCGCGCAATTGTGCCCGATGTCGATATGCTGCGCGGTATTCTTGTTGTGCATTTTTAAGCGGGTTTCCCCATAATCAGTGAGATGTTGAATTCAGGTATTGGAAGAGAATAATCTTACCTTCCCATCGATTCGATATAATTAACGCCTGCTGTAAATCCTAGTGGTTCCTGTTATTTTCAAGTAAATTAATTAAAGGTTGGTGACATAACACCTTTGTGATGGATTTCATGAAGAAGGCAAAGCTTATGTTTTGCTTTTTAAACATGAACGAATATTTGCGCTGAAAACTGTTTTGCCTCAAAACTCAGAACCATACAGAAATATACGGTATCCTTTTTCAGATGATGGTAAGTATATATATTTGCTCGTTGATTTGATAATTCATCTTGAAATAATTTATGAATAAGTAATGTTATACGAAGCTTTATAATTAGTTGTAAATTCTTTCCTTAGGTATTGTTCGTTCCTTCTACAGCTGGTCAAAGAGTAGTATAATTTTATCTAGTACAAAATGGGTGTCCATAATTTTGCATTACAGCATTTGATTAGGTTTGGTTCTTTTTGGTTTTATATAAACATTTTTATTTTACTATATTTATAATAATTTTTCCTTATCACGTGATTCGTATTCTCATCCGATGTATTACTGGTGCCACTGTATAGTTGTACAGGTTTGAAGAATGTACAGAAGAGTATAGGTGTTGTGATTGTCATGAATGACCGATGAGATGTGAAATGGCACAAGTGATGACAAAGTCAAGGCGAATGAAAGGGAATATCTCTCAGCATCTCAAGGACGATTCCTTTTGTTTGTGGAATTACAGGCGCATACTTTCAATAGATGTGTAAAAGAACTCATTAAAAATCTCAATAGACTGTCTATGCCTTGCTGATTACTTGACACAGCGACCGAATTGAATCTGGGAAGCGGCAATGCCACGCATACAAATTGACCCCTATTGAAGTAAGCTTCTCAATTAGTCACATCGTGTATACTAAGATTATTCCTTATTCGGTACGATGAAAACACGTAACTCGTCAGCACCCCTTCGTGAGTAAGATAAAAACAAAAATATTTATAATTTTGATATTATATTATTTTAATCGTCACTGCACAATTCTTCCTTAGTTAAAAATAAAAATTAATGGATACCATAAGATCAGCACTACCATATTTATTTTGATACAATTCGGTATCTCATTTTGTCCTAACATAATTTCAATTTATTATGAATGAATAAGAATATATGCTAAGATGTGTAGCCCTAAGGTTACAGTGAAAATAAAACAAGTTAATGCTTTACTACTTGTAAAGTTTTGCTAATCATAAAGGGGGAAACTATCTTAAAGATATTTTAATAACTCGTAACTTTGTATATCAAAATCGAGTGTATTCGTGCATAAAAAGATTATTAGTGGTGATATTTTTTATTAGTTTATTTTGATTTTACATTCTCTTCAAAGGGGAAAATGTCATTCCTTTATATTCAGGCTCCCTTTCTAATAGCGTTTCTTGTCGGTCTTCCCCGCTCTTCAATCGGAGGCCTTCTCTTTAATGAATTTTATTTGTGAAGAGGATATAAAATGACGGCTACGAAAGGTTGTGCGGCTTTCATTTTGCAACTGGTTAGATGAGCCAATCCCCACAGTTACCTCCGATAGAACAATCTCCTGCTTTATCTTTTCATCTTTCCCACAATCATTTATACAATGAGACGAGGCTTGCACAAAAACACCGTTCGAATGCAAGCACACAAAATGTAAATTCCACTCGGAGATTCCTCAGAGTCTATATTGCGTTATTTCTGTTTTCCTCTTCGTTGGAGACATACACCAATGTATAATCGGTAGGGTGAATTTTATCTTTATACGTTGAAATTTAAGTTGATACCTTTATATATACAAAACCTATGACTACGCACTGAAAATTATTAAAATAAAAATATCAGCAGTTCAATTGCCTTTTCACACGAACAAACTTCGGAAAATTTACGTTTAAACGGACGTTTCTTGGATCAGTTATATGACACTCCAATTTCTACATCAGATTAAGTTACTCGAAAGAAGAATTATATTTTAGAACAAATTCAGAAGGGGGTAAAGGTAAGGGAATTTATGTGGACAAGGTAAAGAATTAAAACCCTTTAATTTATGATGCCTTCACGGTGCTTTGAAATACCATCATTATTGCGATCTTCTGTCTCCACTCGCTGATTGAACGGTTTCGGCTTCTCGCCATCTTCAGTTGCAGTCTGTCAGTAAAAGAGGTGAGGCCCTTACGCACGTTGGTTCTCCTGTCTGGATTGTGTCGGTTTTCTTGATTTTTAAGCTTTATGTGTGTATTCTTGTCCGTTTTCTAGATGAGTAACTCACAAATCGACTGATGGAATGTTATTGAAAAAAACCGGTAGTACGAGACCAAAGAGTGGAGACGGATCACAAGAATGACGATAAAAGCATATCTCTTTGCTACTAGATATTGCGCCAATGCGACTCAAACAATTATCCGTCGTGCACTCGTAAATGAAAACAACGTCTACAATCTACAATCTATAATCCTATCAAATGAAATATCACTTTTTTCTAAACGGGGTCATCAGAAAATATGTATCGAAAGGCCTTGCCCAACCTCTCCACAAGCAGAAAGTAATTTGATTGGAGGCGTCCCAGACTGAGAAGGGAGACCGGGCAGACCGGGTGAGATAATCGGCCATATTATCCGCGCCCTACCCTTTCACCTCATTCGAACATGAAGTTACTTCGCAAGCGCAGGTCGAAAAAACATTTCAACGGGAGCCCCGCAACTCCTCCCGCCTATTAGAAGTTAAAGGGGAAATGAAGGGGGAACGAATATAAAACGAAAGGGATGGACGGATACATTTACAATTGCTCTGCTATGATAATTGAAGAGTCCTGACATGTCTTCCTCAAGCACACTAATAATTTTTTATAATATACCACTGTGGTTGATGCACTATTTCTATACACACTTCCCACACCTAACATGTAACTTTTATTTGTTTAATTTTTTGAATTTATGGCTTAAACCTTTACACTAATGAAATTTTCTACCCCAGAGCACACTATCAGAGCTTTACTTCTTTTGAACGCAACATGCCAGAGGGTCTTTTTTGACAGAATATAACCGGTGTAGGCAGCAGAGTCGGTAAATAATATGTGAAACATAAAAATAGAAACTCTCGTGGTCTTATTTATAGTCGTTTGGGTCAATTTATTTCTTATCCTCAGCTTTACATTTTGTAATGCCGATATAAAAATAACTATTCGGTATACAGAAATTCGGACATTTCATAGCAGTAACCACGGTGCTGCTCGGGAGATCATTGTTGTATTGAATCACTACTATCACTTTTCAAAACAGAAACTGATTCAAAAAGTCGAACAAGGACGTCTGACTTGATTGAGTGGCTCGATGGTCATTTGCCTTTTAACAACCCTGCGAAGGCCGTGCAACTCTTGATTTGCCACCGCATGATATGACGAGGCCATATCTTAATAAGGCAACAGATGTACGCTTTTTGTTCTTTCCAATCATATTAAGTTCTGGGACATCATTACTCTTCTCTTAACTATAGAGAGTCGGTTATCAAACATTTCACCTTTTATAATTAAAAAAAAAAAGAAAATCATCATTCTCATACTGGCTGACTTCGTATACTGCATAGGAGTCATGAAGTGCATAAACTCCACAATCGCAGTCTGTTCGATGTCAATGTTTCGAGAATCTCTGTATTCTGTATCTTACTATTAGTGCTCTGTGCCCAGTAATATATACCCAATTTAGCTTACAAAACCTCAAATTCTGTAATTATTTCACGTAATATGTCATTCAAAACGATTCGAAGATGAAGAATCCGCCGACAGAAAAGATCATTTTAAAAATTACATCAGCTCAGTCTCTTTTCCTCCCTTGGATATTGCAAAAACTGATGTTAGCTTAGAAAGGTTACAAAAACAGATAATATAAAACAGCTATTTACATTCGTTAACTATCTTAAAAAAATGTCAGAATTACATTATATAACGCTAGAACATGTTCAGCGCTTACAAGCCGAAGCTAACTAATTAGAAAGTGACCTGAAGACTTCAAACAGTTTCCGTAATCGTGTATTCTCTTATTATAAAGTTTCCGCGAAATCGAGATTAGTAGTTAGAATTCCGTATTTAAATACAATGTGGTCGCTTTCCTAAATACTTCATGCGCCCGACTTATGAATCAATGAACAATATGGAACGATTGAATGAAATATTCGAAATTTATAGCAATGCTATACAAAATGAGTAAGTATTGATTTCAAATTTTTGTTATTATATTTTGATTAATAATAAGTTTCTATTAATAATTTAGTCCTAATTACTTTATGTTAGGCCTTAGTCATTCCTATAAAGAGTAAGGATAGGAATTAAGAAATCAAGATTTCAAATACCTGTACTAGACAGTCATAGAATGCTCGTTTTCCAATTATTCCAAGAGAAAGGAGATGAAAATTCCTTTAGGGTTTTGTTGTGGAATAAGTAGAAGTCAGAAAAAATATACTTTGTAAGCGAACTCTAGGATTTCAAAGGTCCAACAAAATGGGATATTGCCTAAAGTCAACCTGCTTTCCTTATAAATCCTGCCTTTATGTAGTAATGTTCTCTTTTAAGAAAATCTTCTTAATCAGTCATTCACAAAGATAAAACTGGGGCAGCCAGAGAATAAATAGGTAAGATATTATATTGGTCAATTTAATTTCTGATTACAGAATAATTAGTTAATGTTAACAGGGATATTGGGAAACTGAAACGCATTATAGTTTTGGGTTAGTAAAACTCAGTCTGAAGCGCAAGTTTTCATTTGAGGGTCTAGACCTTTTTTTTCTTAGTTTATTCCCTTATAGAGCCTGTGCGCTTCGCTATCAGCAGTATACCAGTGCGGACAAAGGCATGTTAGTTAACAATCTACTTAAATCTGTTTGAAGCCAGTATATGCAATCGGGACCCCAGAAGTAGAACAGTGGTCTGTAAATCACAGGTCTGGTTTAATGTATATGAGCGGAAAACAGCCAAGAAACCAACTACAGCAGAATTTAGCTAATTTTGTTAAGGAACTAAGTATATTTCAAGTAAAATTTTAATTGAATTTTCCATTGAACTCCTATACTTTTCTGTCCCCCTGACTGAAAAATCAGTCCTGTCTAACTGATGAGAATTATTGTAGAAAATAGTTATCTACAATACTAACGCAATGGTTTCAATAGGTAATTCTATTCACAAGGAACATACGAATATATATATATATATATATATATATATATATATATATATATATATACGTATTAATATGAATATGTTCACACGAGTGAACTGAATATATTTCTGTCGACGATGTCGCTATCGTTACTACTATCATTATTTTGATCTAATTAGTTCCAATTTTACGTAATTATTTTACTAAATGCTTTCAGTATATTTTTTAAGACATGACAGTGGGATTACTATCGAACATTTCTGAAATAAGTGTTCCCTTTGTTTTAAACATTAGTTAGTTGAACATAGTTCCTAAGCATTCAGTATTGTATTGTTTAACCTCCCCCGATGCCATAACCTTGCATTTTATACGGTTTAATATACTAATAATTATAAAGAAATAATGTCCTCTCAAAATATTTAGAGCGATTCACCAAGTACGGCAAACAAGTGAAATTCGTCTCGTATTGAACCTTGTTTGACACCGCTGCACTGCCGGACATTAGGCTTCGCCTTCACAATTGTTAGCGAAGAGACGCGTTCTGATAGCATCCTTCGACTAACCTAATTCTGCGTTAGGAGTTTCAACGACGTCCCATAGCTCATAAACGGCTGAGGCATCCGAGAGCCTCATACAAGCTGGCTGAGCGGGACACCGACCCTTCACCATTATCCAACCATGCAAGGCCTTTTGCATACACGCGGACGTAATGGGTTTCCGCACCTACACCCGTTTCAATAACAAAATCCCTCCTGCATAGGAATCTCCGATTCCTGAATACATCTCCGATATGCTGAAAAATCTGCTATGCTTGCAACCCCCAATATGTACATCCGAATTTCTCGTTTCAGCGAAGAACTTTCATAATAAATGCATAGAAACAGTTATGTAACCACCGGGCAAATATTCTCATTCGGAATTTTTAAAATGAATATTGTACTAACTTATCTACAGTAATATAAAAGAAGTTCATGGTGAGGTATTTTCATGTTGGAAATGGTCAAAAAAAAGAATTGACCGATCGGGAACCTCTTCGTACGTTAAAGGTATACTGCATAAACGCGTTACATTCTGGGTGTACCGGTTACGCCTGAGCGTGTATGCAAAAGGATTCAAGCGAAACGCTTATTGTCATGCTTCGTTACTGGATATCGTATCGGCTCCTACCTGGGGGGAGACTCCCAACATCTTGAGCGATGGAGGCACGTTGAGTCCGTGAGGCAACTGGACATGGCCGAAGTCCACCGTGAAAGCCTCGCACCAAACTCCGAAGTGCCCGATGTCGAACACGGTCAACTCTCCTGGAAGCGTGAGAACGATAGTTTTTCTGTCGTACCTGCGGGGCAAAATAGTACACCGTTATCATCGCTACGCTCACCCCCTTTCAAAGTTTTCTAATTGATACGTTCCAAATTTCACTCCAGTACGGTATTATTTGTTACGGAAGAAATTAAGAATATCGGAGAGTACATATTAACCCCGAGGAATATTGGTTGTATATTCCTCTTCTGTTGGGCCTAACGTTCGAACCATAAAATCACTGGTGTAATTGTAAGACTACGAATTTTATATAAGAATGTAAAATTTTCAGCGGATGATAAATACTAAGTATTAAAATATAAGTTGTAAGTCGGAGATATTAAAACATTTATCCTCGGGTGACGATTCTCAATTTAGATTCAATTATTTTCTAATATTTTCATTCTACCTGCATATCCGGCTGTTTTAAGAAGTATAAAGAAAATACAAAGAGGGATATAAAATGGCACAGGTATGTGAATAATGAAGGATTCATATTGTATATTTATATTCTACGTTATAGATCCACAGCACAAGCTGTCTCAGAATCGTCGCCTGACCAGTCGCATGAGATTGGACAAGTGCAGCTGGCCCCGCGTCAACCGGTTCTTATTTACTTCCTTTTCATTTCCTATTACTCTCCGTTTTGAGAACGCCACTTTCCGCGTAGGGTTTTCGCGTGGAACATGCGCAGCTGACTTTTATTCTGAGCCAGAAAGGTGCATACGCCGTGACTTGTCTTTCAGTCTGTCCGGTTTTCAAAATAGTCTTGATCACTCCTTCGCCTCTCGGCCCCTGATGCAATCTTTCTTGACTTTCACACAGAAAAAGACGGCGGCGGATGCGAGAAATAAATGACGCCGTAACGGGAGAAAGGTGATTTCGTGGGCAAACCGTCGTGAACATGAAAATTAACCAACTTTGTTATATAATTCTTATTTCTGAGGCATTCCGCTGGCAGACGAAGCTGTTTAAATTACCGGTCGACCCAATATCTGTAGTCTTCGTATGCAGCTTCCAGATTGTGGATTTTTATTACGTTTTTGCTTTGACAGTTGCGCCTGAAACTTTTCTTTCATCGAGCTATCGAGTAAATATATAAATAAAATTTGCAAAATATATAAATATTTCTTGAACCATCTATAAAAGAGCATAACCGGGTATATCTGACCATTGCATTATATAAGCAACAAAGGAAAAAGTAATATCTATAACTATGTGACACTCAATTTGTATATTGCAATGTTACAATTTAGTTGGTCTAAACAAATATCACGCTGATCTTGAACTGTTGCCATTTTCAAACAGCCCACCAAAAGCTGTCCTTCAAAAGCTCGCCATTAACCCGATAAACCATAAGGCGTAAATATTAACTTCAGACAAACGAGGGCTGAAATAATCTTTTTCTGAATAATAGGACCGATAAAACCCGCCAGACATAAGACATGAGGTATTTTTAATATGTCGGTCGTTACTAATGTACAAATGGTGTGTAATACTGTTTTCTAAAACCAAAGTTTCATTAGCCGTACTTTTTATCAAGTGGTAATATAAGGAAATTAATATTTAAAGTGAAGCTTTTAAACTTAATTGTCAAATTCACATTTGATGGTACTGATATTTACCTTCGTAATGGATTTTGCTTGCCATTTTCATCCGGTACTCTAATCCCTTGTGGACTGGGTTTGGATCCTCTACCTACCCAGAATTTTGCATCTGAAACACACAGCTCCAAAATTAATAATAATTGGGTAATGGATAGAGATTGATTGATTGTCTCCTTTTAGGCAATGAAGCATAATTGATTAATAGAAAGCTTTAATTTAATAGTGTTTGTTCAATAGTGTTCATATCTTTATTTTCGATTAATCAATGATTACCTGCTTTATTGCCAATTTTGCTCACACAATGTGTTTGTAGGTATTGCCTTTCTCTTAGAAGTCAATAGGCATTCATTTCTCAGTTAATACAGTTAACACGCAGAAATAAATATTAAGAATATTATTGAATTGGAAATTAAATATATTGCCTAACATTTGTATTCATTAATTTTGAATGCAGTGTTGCCCCGATTGATGTTTCCTGTGAAAACCATTAAGCACAATTGTTGCGTATTGTATTCCACAATGTATTTTTATTTTGACCCATAAAATCAATTCAGAAAAACAATCCTTCAAGAGCCATTCTCCTTAAATGGAGCGAAAATGTTCAACGGCCAGAAACAAGCCCGTATACTTAACCAGAGCGACCTACCTAATAAGAGATGAAAGACAGGTTGAACTCTAAGAAAGATGTACTTCGAATACTATTAACAACTTATTTTAATTTAAATAATAACAGTGACATTGCATTTTGAGGCCAATTTGAAACGAAAAATTATTCTGATCTAAACATGTTTTATTTAAGACAGTCACCACATCGCTTGGAGGAAATATTACAGGCGTACGTTATATATAAGATCAACACTGAATTAGAAACATTTTTCCTATATTTAATTACGTTTTGCGCGTGTCGGTTAAGCTGTGAGGAGCAGGCTCATTTTACTGTTCTAGCTACAGAATTTAGAGTTCCATCGCGGATAAAACACTCGAATATTTCGCTTTTTCGTGTACACGGAATACAATTTTCTGCCGGCTCTTCTTGCAAGGTGGGCTTCGCGGAAAGAAGGAAGTGTTGTCAAACCGGGAGGCGTTTGTTTATCGGTTAGCCCCGTCTCCGGCAATTGCCAAGTGAAAGTTAAACTTCGGGTTTATTAACGGCCAGTTTGCATAATAGCCAGTTAACATAGAAGGAGCCCGAGGGAGGGATAGAGAGTCTCAGGGTAGTTATTTGGCAACGTTTCCAAACATTTTCCGCAATTGAAAGTAACGAAATAAAGCCCATCTTCTTTCTTATTCCAACTTCCCAATTCCTAATAGTTCCTTAATATTGTCTGCGTTGAATATTGTGTCTAATGCAAAGCTACATCTTGGAATTGGCCGCAGTAATGACGCTTTGGTTTTTCACTTCTTATATCACACTTGAAAAACCTGAAATCTGTAAAGAACCAGTATCAGGTTCACAATTAGTTCACTACGCTGTTCGGCAATAATTATTACTCATAATTATTTTTGTTATATTACTCATACACTCATAATTATTACTTAGACTCATAATCTAAACCGCGATATTTTAGGTTTAAGGTATTTGAGGAGAAGTAAATTAGATAATTACCTACAGGCAATTTAAGAAATTTCTGTGTGTTTAAAACAGTAAACACCAAAATACTGCCAATAATAGAGACGAAACAATCGGTTTATTAATTCGTCATAAGCCATAATATAAGGAGATAGTTCATGTATCATGTATATATATATATATATATATATATATATATATATATATATATATATATAAATATATATATATATATATATATATATATATATATATATATATATATATACACATTATATTACTGAAGTAAATACCTCCCTCCAAGCATTATTGTAGCACCGTTAGACTAGTTGTTTTTTTCGTTAGTCGAACAAGCGGAAATAGTTACAAAAATTGTGGAAGAAATGCTGTCCCGATAACTTATTATTATCGTCATTTTTATTCAATGTAAACCGCCATATTCCGTAGACGACTATTACTTGTAGAAAGGCTATCGTGCAAAGAAACAAATTATAAAATATGGATTCTAACCGGGGGCTTCGCCGTCGTAAGAGAAGGATGGAATGAGGAGTGTTTGAGCGTCGACTATGACAATGTTTTCAGAAGAGACTCCGTGAACTCCTGACAGAGGAGATATTTTCTGCGGCTTGGGGTAGTCCAATCCTCGAGGGATGCTGATGTCACCAAAATTCACCTGCACACAATTATAATTAATATTTGAAATACGCTACTTAATCGGTAAACAATGTACCAGTGTGATTATAATTAGTTTATTTATAAGCAGCAAAAAGAGCTACCCTTTATGTTCATTTTGTTTAAATAAGTGTTTATTCAATTGAGCGATGATGGTCCGCTGAATTTTATATAAGTTTTGAAGTGCTTCCTGACAGTGGTCCACAACCTTTTGAATTTTAATGTTAAAAAATCTCTGCATACCTTACAATATTTTACTTCAAAGTAAATAAACAATTATAACGCAGAGATAACACAGATAATTACCAAGAGACTCGTGAAACGCTTTTATGCAATCTTGACCCCAATAGAAGTTGTATAAAATATTTAATGCTTGCTTTCAATTTATTCTATTTCATATCTCATTGATGAAAATATTGCTGTAGGTAGAAGAGAGAATGGGCGGGAAACGGTAATCTCTTACGGGAGAAGAGTGGCTGAGAGCCGAGAGCTCCGGCCTTGGTGGTCGAGAGAAAGCCAGAATGAAAGTAGAAGTCCTACCGGGTAGGTAAGGAAGACTTCAGATCCCCTTATACGAGGGGTCAGTTGATTCATTAGTTGATGCATCATATCGTCTAATATAAAACTGATTCGTGGAAGAAAACAGTGTGAAAACGTGACAGAAAAATCGTTCGTGTCTAATATTTTCAGGGGCACTTACTGAGAACTCATCGCACCATACTGAAAACCATTTGATGTTGTTTAACGTCTTCCCTTCCGGCAGAGTCAGGGTTATGTGCTCCTTGTTATATCTCTTGAGAACACCCGACCTAAACAGCAAAAGAAACAAAAAATGAAGTTCATTTCACGTACATTTTAATGAAAAAGTGGAATGGTCCCATATAAGCTCCGATGTAAAATTATTAAAAGGAATATCTCTTTCTCCTGGAATTGAGTAGGGCATGGAATATTCAATTCGTTTATTTCTACTATCATATTTCTATAAATATGTTAATCTTATTTTGGAATCAAACGCATTTTTAATTTGTTTTTCTACTTTACTCAATTGTACATGTTAGATACCTCCAAAGTCTTTGAATCTTTGAACAGAACTTATCTTTGAAACACAGCTCGGTGAAAATATTTTATCGCTTTCGATTTAGAAATTGTATTCTTAGATTCCGCTGTCCAGAATGTTGTAGGCGAAACGTATAAATGCGAGGAATTGGGCTTAGAAAGTTAAGAAAGTCAAACCAGTTACAAAATTCAAAGTAATCAACTGGTTCCTCGTTCCCACAAAGGTCACTGTCTTGTCTCTGGATGGCTGCTGGTCCACTGAGAGAAAGCTCAACTTGGCTGCCGAGTAAAGAAGTTCTACGTTTCTATTCGCACCGACAACGGCAACGTGACCTGTTCTCTATCCAGGTCACTATTTAAATAAAATTTCAGGCCTTAATTTATTATATTTAATCTACCTTTTGTAATTAATCAGTGGTTCCATACAGATTCATCGAGACCTGTTTCATTAATGTAATTTTTCGCAATCATTTCCTAAGCACGTACATTTCTCTTCATTACATTTTTCCTCTCCTAAGTCTCCTTTGTGGTAAGAAAAAATATTATCGTTAATATGATGGTACTGCTACCATCACTGCTGGTATTCTTGACGCTCGTCCAGATGTGTGTTTGAACTAATTTCAGTGTTTCCACAATGTCATAGATATTTTTCCAATAAAGAAAAAGCTCAGGTTTTTGTCAATTTACTCAATAAGCGATACATTTGCGTTGAACAGTGTAAGTAGAAAAATATCCTGATTTCTAAAACCTAATATGTCATTTTGGTATATTTGTGTTTACACGTTGCTTCGACTGAAAAATTTGAGTATCTCTCTAGAGGCATCTTACGAGCTCTAGAAACAAATATACTCCCTAACCCGATTGTTCTACCACTTTTTTTTATACCTGTTATAAAATAAGTCAGCAGTGTTGAATCGGTTCAACGCTCATTCAACTCCTCTTAGAAAGTCGGCCTTGGGCTGGTTGTTTTCACTAATATCGTTCATCACTCCTTTCAATAGAAAATCCGTTTCATCTCAGACGAACTTAATTACATTGTAATCGTAACAATAAACGTTCAATCGAGACCGATTAATTTTTCATGAGTATATTATTGTATTATGATTATATATATATATATATATATATATATATATATATATATATATATGCTTCTTTTTAGTATAACATCGATTCAGTTGAGTTTGGAATGATGGCAAATTGAGAAGCCGGTAACCATCGTGGACTGGCATTTTAGAAAATTAGGGAGTACAAACCTTTGAAGAATTTTTGAAAAAGTCATGGTAACGTTCCGAAAGTGTTTGGCCTTTATTTCAATGACGGGATCTAGCATACTTCGCAGTGCAATTTAGAATCACAGTTTGAAAGATTGCGAAATATCGCTTTGAGTAGGGAAACGTCACGTTTAATGTAGACAGTGAGCGTAGCGCTTGAAAGACTGCTGACTTGAAATTTTCAAGTTGTAAATTACAGAATTTATTTTCATTCGAAACCAAATCTCTATCTTCAAAAAGGAAGAGTATCTTTCTAATTTATCCGAACCTTTCCGTAATGTTTTTTAATGATTGGGTTGGTAGCTATGCGTCTTCTCGTTCACAGGAACCTGTTGGCATTATAAGGGGTCTTCAAGAAATAAAGCAGTATGCGCCATATATTATTGCCTACCTTGTTTTGTCATATGCACATTTCGAACAGGATTCGAAACTATTCAATTGGCACTTGAACAAATAACTAATAAAATGTCATAACTCATTTCTATATGCAGTCTTATTCCTTGTATTGTTATCGTTTTATTGTTACCAATTTCCGAGTGGGCTGCCATAAACGGGTTCAAGAATGTTAGGCACGTTGCTCAAGAGGTGAAATAGGTCTTCCCACGCAGGAAAAACATTGCCTCCCATCTCCTTTATTCCAACGTACACCCTTAAAGACATTTTGTCATTCTAATGATCGATTTCGGAGGCATTCTAGTCTCATTTCACTGTTTTGTATCCCCATATGGCCTGGTAATCTGGGCTTAGCTTAAACGGAGGAAGAAATTAGTTTTTCTACTTGAGCGACACCTGTATGACAAGGATTGTGGTTTTGGCCGCGTTTTTAGAAAAGAAATTCGACGGTTTGTTATTATCTCAGGAATGAAGTTGAAAATATTTTCAACAAAAAAGAGCGTTTATCAAAATTCTTATTGCTATTACTATATCCAGCCACTGTATAGTGATGTAATGTACAATATTTATACTTATAGATAAGTTTAATGTAAGTAAAATAATGTTTAATTTAATAAGAGGTATATTTCAGTATACCTACGTTTCTTGATTGTCTCTACTTACGATCCATGTTCGTCGCGAACTCTGAATCCTCCGGTTCCTGGCGCTTTGGTGTTCCCAGCATAGAAGTAAGCAGCTGAAACAAATCGACGGTGGTTAATAAAAAAAAAGAATATTTTTTTAATAAAAGGCTTTTTATAGAATCCATATCGGCAACGTGATGTTAGGCATTTCACAACACAAGGAAAATGTAATAGCGAACCTAAATTACTGTCCGATAATTGGGCTGCACAGCGAGATCTGGTGATTATACGCTGTGGGCGAATGTGGCTAATCAATAAGCTCATAAAAGGTACTTTAACCATTGGTGTACTTAATACTCAGGGAATGTTAGTGCACTGGTTCCTTAGTTTGTTTTCTGCAGTCGGGGTTGTACATTCGGAGAAGCATATAAAACATGTAAATACGTGCACGGAAGAACACCGTTAGTGTCTGAGAATCCTACGTTGTGGTTTACTGCATAGGAAGTGATATTATATTTTTTGGCCCGGACTACGATTACGAATTGTGATATAAAACATACCGAGGTATCGGTATATATCAAATATTATTCGAAGCTTGAGTTTAAAATTTATCTCCACGCAGGAGGCACCAAATGTTCACTGGTATATGAGCAATCCCATGGCTCCAGTTCACATTAGCAGCATCATCCAAACAGAACGACACACCACATAAAACACTAAGCGAAATTCTTCTTAAGTACTAAGATATTAACAATAAACACCTGTGGGTTACCGTATCTGAGAAGAGTCTTTTCCTAGAGGCTGGTGACCAAGCTCCAAGAAAATAGTTATTTCTTTAGATATTTAGTTTTCAGATACATAGAATACAAAATTATATGTACAATTCATTTAAGGGCCTGAAACCAGTTCGAACACCTTGTCTGAATTGAGCCCTCGTGTGTTCGTAGTCATGTGATACCATGCGCATTAAATATAAGGAATAACTTCTAACTCTACTTGTTTATTCAGTTGAAATTTATAATTTCTGCCGGAGAATCGAACGCCACAATATCATTTTAGAGATCCAACATAGCTTAGTAGAGGCAGTGATCTGATCTAAACCCGTTGGATCTGGAGTAAATTCTCCAGTCGTGGACAGAACTGATTAAACGAGTGGGGCTCATTAACTGCAGTATACTCGTTAGATTTCAGGTAGGTCGTTTTTAGTAGGTATGTAGTTCCTAAAATGTATCAGTTTGTATTCTTACCGTAACAGATCGTGAAAAAGTATCCTAACTGATTCCTGAAAATAGTCTTAAAAAATGGGACACAACGGTGGAATTCACATGCAAGGTTAATGTGTTTTTGTTCGGTGAGGGAAGTAAGTCATGTTTTTCCATCGGCAGGATCACGATCTTGCCTCTTGCCGCAAGGTCAAAATACTTTCTCTTACCACCAAGAGAGTTGGCAAATACCTCGGAAAAGTAATTGCCCCACCTTTCCTAGTGAAGTTTTTATAGAATTCATCAATAGAAAATTTTCCTTCTTTCGGTTCAAATACAATTTACTAGGCTATTTCCTGATTTTGTTATATCATGTCTTCGGAAAAAGTCACTTGAAAACTTCAAATTACTGTTGAGTTAGCCACGTATTAGCGAAGATACTGAATACAGGCAATTTCTGTTAATCAGGTAATCATCTCGAAATAAAATCATTGTCCCAACAGATTTAGTTGCGCAATACAGTCCATTTCAGTTTGATATCGTCGAGTTTAATTTAAAGAAATGACAGATCGCAAATCGTATGCAGTAAATTCTTGGCAGTGGTATGTCACAAGAGGATGTTGCGAAACTTGAAACTGGTTTATTTTGTGGATATAATCGAACCTGGACGAAAATGATCGCCTCCTGGCCCCCACTCTTTTAAGAAAGTAGAGTAGTATTTCGCGCGCTAATTCATTTGCAATTTCGCGGGTTCACTATATATTTTCATCTCTGGGAATATTTCCCAGGACAACTAATACTCTGGATAACTATTATTTGCATGTTCTAGATTTGAATGCACTTTCAAATTTCAACTTTTGTTTTTCATTCTATCTCCAGAATGTGAACAACCTCTTTAAGTTTTGTGATCATGTTTTACACCTGTTTAAGCAATTTCACATTATCTAAATATAAAGATGAAATGATAATTTCCTCGGGAAGGAGACGGGGTATAATGAGCATATTCCCCGCCATTAGGCTTTTGTCACAATTTAATCGGCTTGCAACTGTGAGAATGTATCTTTTTTTGAAATAATACTTTATTTAATTTAATTTGCGATTGGATATTTAAAGTCTCAGTGCAGGTTCAGCAATGGCTGATAACCACCCATGAATGTCAGTCAAGTGATGGACTCTAGGGATGGTCAATGAAGTATGCCGTGCCTACTCACTTAAAAAGTTATAAATAATACAGTTTATTATTAATGAATGCTAGTAACGATGATGAATAACCGACACGAGTCTATATATACCGAATTCTATAAAAAGATACACGAGGGATTCTAGACTGTAAATGTTTCATCTTAACTGTTCAGAAATTGTTTCTGTATTTGTATATATACTGTGATTTTATCTGAAAAACAGATAATGGAGACATAATTACAGAATATGTGGAATCGTATTAAATAATATAAAAATGAAATTACCGGGTCCTTCCCCATCGTATGTGAAGTCCCTGATGTGCAAAGTTCTAGCGTCGACAGCATACACATCACCGCTAACACCATGGTTCAACCTGCTCAATGGTCCGATGTATTTTCCATAGTATTCCACTCCATCTGAAAATATTAATTCATTATAACTGAACATATTTTGTAATGGGAATACAATAGATATATTAACACACACACACACACATAAAATAAACACAATAAGTTTCATATGTTTGTTTGATTATTTTTATTGACGATATCTTTTACACCTAACTAAATCGTCCTGTTTTTTAACGCAAACATCGGTCCACCGACCTTATATAAGACTAGGCTACATTATATAAGACTCATGATTGGCACTAATGTGATTTTATTATTAATTTATCATACAGAAATGTAGATATCTTGGACCTTGGAGTAACGGCCTTTGAGCTATATCTCGCTGAAGTGAAAGTTGTTCTTCTACCGCGATTTACCTACTTATATACTAACTTAAATACTGATATCTGCTGAATACGCCAGGACCATAAAATTTCAAATTCCTTAAACGATATAACACGCAACATTGTTCGATCCAGCGAGCATACCCATTGGATGTAAATATATAGTGAGCGCCAAATTTTACTTAGGAAGCATGTTGTTAGTGTAGCTGATGAAGTTTAAAGTATAGGATTCATAATTGCGGAAAATGTAATTCCGTTCTATACAGGCTATGGCTGTTGACCTTGTTAGCAAAGGGGTACCCGTGGTTGAAGCTACTAGGATAACGTCCTTGCTCCGATTAGTTGGCAGCTTTCCTATTGGTGAAGAAAAAAAAGACTCGTTCTACGCTCCATTTACCGTCTACTCCAATGTACTCCGATGGTCTAGTTACCCTTGGAGGCTTAAATAAGAATTCCTACCAAGAGTGCTGGCTCCATACTTGAAATCCATATGGATAAGTCATCCAGAATTCACAAGATGAACGAAGAACGATAAATGTATATTATCATAGATCGTCGTAAAGAAAACTATTTACAACCAGATAAATTGTTATTATCAATATTTAAAGTAACCACACCGGACGTATATAAATTTAACTAATTGCAACATATGTCGAGCGTAATGTTTCAATTTCAATTGGTATAGATTCAGTTTTAGCTGCTAGGACAACGAGACGTATCGTTGCGTTTCCTCCTCGGTGTCTGGAATCACTTGAGGATCTCAGTGATCCACTTTGTTCAATAAAAAAAAATATCTGCACACGGTGAGAATAACAATCTAACTAAAAATTTGAATATCATTTCTCCTACTGTTTCTGCGGCTTACTTGAAACGAAACGAAATCCGTGAGATTATTGTAATAAACGGAAACCTAATGGCCGGTATACTTAGAATTATCGAAGGGAAAGCTAAGCGTTTCGGAATTCAGGAAGTTGCGCGTAACCGCAGCAAGTTTTTAATATCATCGGACAACTGCCGTGAGTAAATTAAGAAAAATGATGGGGTATTAAAATACATCGAACTTTCCACCGGGAGGTGTCAACCTCAATTCACACCACTGGCCAATTTGGACTGAGTCCATGGCGGTTTCGAAATAATTGTAACGGCCGGTGGCGCAAAAGCACGACCCTAGACTCGGAGATAATATAGAGCCTTTAACAGGATTGCTCAACCAGAAGATAAAGATCTGACGCGAAGGTACTTCGTTAATAAATCAAAAGCGGAGAAGCAACGGAGACAGCCGAGGGACTTTCCTGCCGCTTTGAGATGGAACAAATAGTGGGAGAACCAAACAATGGGTTGTGCAATAAAATGTTCCCTTCCTGAACAATCATAATGTTGTCAATTGCGAGCATTGTCAAATTGTTCTGTTTCTAATACGCTTTCTCCTTGACGTGAACTCATCAATGCTCGTGTGCATTGATTAAAATCTGTCAACGCAGGATTGATTTCGAAACGTTTATGTTTTACTTGTGGAAGTTCCGAAGCAGCGGGTCATCGGACCCCAAGTTATATTTTCGGAAATATTTTATTCGAATATGTAAAGTACTCTGAAATACTTATATAATATAAAAAACCATATTTACAAAGTGTATACTTTTAGTTTGAGTGTACACAAATAATACCATGTGGCAATAGGGCTCTAACACGACATAGTGAAAACAGGCGCGAAGTGAGAGCTGTTTCCGGTTTAGAATCTATTAATAAATACATATGTAAATAATGCACCAACAAATATCTTTCAAGTAGGCGAATTAAAAAAATTATTTCTCAGAAAATTACAAATGTGTTCTCTAAAGATACGAAATAAAATTATTCAGTTAGATAATTAAAGTTGTGGTGGTTAGGAATTTTAATAAATGTTATCAAGTCATTTGAAATAATTCAAATATATTTTCAAATTTTGTAGTATTTCCGGCCAAATATATTCAATTACATGAATGAAAGAATGATAACCAAAAATGATACTGAATTTTGTTGCCATGGTTGAATGTTGTTGCAATAATAACTGAATGTTATCTCGTTTACGGTTCAATTCGTTTTGTGGTTATTGTTATTATTTGGACGAGAGTTACTACTAATTGCGGAAACGATGTTTGACGTTCGTTAATCGAACCCTCGACCCACTGAAAGAGAACTGAAAATGGGGACATTCTAGTGGCCACGTTATATGAGAATGACTCGTCTTTCAGAAACCGGTCCAATGAAACATTGTTACCAGATGTCGTAAACTACTAAATAGCTGCACTGCCGTATTAAATAAATGTAAATTAGTTGTATCTATCCAACAAAAGCTCTGCGGTTTAACAAAAAAGTTCCCGTTCAAATAATATTAATTCGAAAAGAAAAAAAAAGAACGAAAGAAAAGAGTGGAATTCAGTGCACATTTACATACTCAACCGACTGCCGGTCAGCTTAACATCCGTGACTGGACAAGATGAGAAGAGAATTGGAAAAACCCGGAAACAATTCTTATACGATTCAGCAGTCCGCGCTCCCCGATTATCCAGTGGGGACTAACAATGATGATTATTTCGTCCTGAAGGCTTGAAAATACATGTAAATAATATCTTCGTTTTCCTCAGAAATCTTCTATCCGCCTTATCGACAATATGCTTTCTGTTTACATGCCGATTTTTGATTGATTTATAGTACAGGTGATTGATTTGTATTACTGTACACACAGTGTTGTAGCCCGATGAACCGCAACGTCTACTGAGTCCGATTATTAGCCTTTTAATGAATGTGTCGGGCGAATCCTGGCGGTGCAACGCGAGCGGAAATTCTCATCCTCTGCTAGGGTGAGGGTTTTCATTCCAATTAACTACTCGGGCGACCTCCCAACCTTATTCCAGAGTTGAGTAGGCGACACACAACAACACGTCTCTTGTCCGGACAAGGTTATAAATTCGGTCGGGACAAGGCAATGGGAAGATGATCGGAGGCGGGAAGGGGGACCGACTGACAGGGGTGTTCTACGGTAATATTCATGTAAGACTTACAATGTAAGTAGTAGGGGAAAGAGCGGGCTATATATAGTGCCTGACCTTGGTCGGAGTCCGCTAGCTCCAACGGTACAAGGGGGAGCACCTTCACCCGCTACTCTAGTTCATCACTGTTTCCCTTCTACCTTATTCACCCTTCTTCTCTTTTCGTTTCCACCTCTCTTTCTCCTCTCGCGTAAACACCTGTTTAGTATTCCCAGTCCCCCCACCGCCAGGTACGTGTTTCACCTCCTGAGTGGCGCCGGCCTAAGTGTTCTCCCGTCTGACCCACCGTTAAAGTCTCCAGGACTCGCTGAATTTAAGACCGGGTTTTTGGAGCTCCGATGAGGGTTCGACGATGTTCGGCCGTGCCTTTATTTTCTAAACTATTCCCTAATGGGTCGACTTCTTTCGAGTTCCTCAGAATTTTCGCGGAAATACTTCGCACGGGATTATGACTATATATATATATATATATATATATATATATATATATATATATATATATATATATATTTAGAAGAAAATGTTAACTCGAGAAACCCGACCGGGCTCCGTGTGTGTGTATGTGGGTGTTCAAATATATAAATCGTCCTCATCCGAACTCATCCAACATTCTTTTGAACATCCTTTTGTGGGCTCACCTTTCAAGGAGAAAACAATAATGAATTAAGTCGTACAAATCGAATGACAAAGAACAGTGCAATCGCCGTCTTCAGTTATAAATTTCAATATTATCATTGAAGGCATTACGGTGTTAATTATAAGTACCGCACATATTATCCTCGTGGAAGTAAATATGAAATCGAACACCTCAAATTTCACCACTGCTCTAAAAATGTTCAGATTATCTCCAGTTCCTGGATATTGTATTATAATATGATGCTAATTATTATTTCGTTCAATTTTTTGTGGCTATACAAATTATGAATCAATACCAAAGATTGCCCTTAAAATCTTTAATTAGTAAAGCAAAAGAAATCCAGTTGAGTTGTGTGTATCGAAACTATTTTTTGGATAGTTTAAAATTGTTTTACAATTGCACTCTAATGGAAAATTAGGCTCCGCGCGTTTATTATTAATCGTGTTCAGCATTAATTAGAAAACGCCGTCATTTATTCGTTATTAGGGCATGACCTTATGTCGAGCTCTCGGAAATCGGTCCCCCCGCGATCCGTGGAACGCATTTTTCAGTTCGTCGCGGCCTACACTGGGGACGCATACAGCCATTAATTGGTCGACGGTCTTTTTCGCGAGGATCACAGTAGAGAAAGGATAATCGACAGAACAAGGGTCCCAGTTAAAGACTATCATCACGCTTTGTGGCCGCGATCACTGTACATTTAGTCGGGTAGTGAAAATCAGACCGTGAAATCAATTACACCCGGGATGGGGATTCCTCGGTCAACCACCGGTGAGTCCCGAACTCAGCATTAATCATCATTAAACGGGGATCACTGGTCCGAGCGAATTAATTTCGGGATACTATAGATATATTCATGGAATTTTCCCTATACAATGTAGAACTATTTTTGCGCTTATTGTTTAAATGTACAATATATATGTTATAGTTAAAGTGCGAAAAGGCGGTAATCTGGAGATTAACTAGGCAATTTAATTTGATAGAACCGTTACAACGCGAAATCTTGATTCTCTTTTTCATATCACCTAGATAATCTGCAGACCAGCGCCATTACAACTGTTAAAGTTGAACAATTGGAAGTTCCATTTTAGACAAAATAAAAATATTTCTTTATACCTTGTTTATGTTACAAAATAATAGTTTAAATAAAAAATATCTCGTTAAACATGTTCGTGAATATAAAAGAAATGGTTACAATTGTTTACCAGTGCAAATCAAAGACTAGTGACACTTAGAGTTGGTCATGTTTTACGGCACGCATTCTTGTTAAGTGATAAAATTAGATTTGCAGAAACATTTTTAAAGCGTTTAAAACGGAGATTGCTTTATCGCCGTTTGACGTAATAATATTATTTCGCCGGGAACATCTTTTGTTAACAATTTTTCCTGGCAGTTACTGATATCAAATCTTCCATAAAATGGTATTCAAATTCCCTATTTATTGCCATGACGTCTTAACCAGCCTTGTGTTATTGGTAGTTCGAGTTTATGGGTTTAATGGACCAAATCAAGATAAGTAATTTGAACTGAACGCACGTTTCATTGTTGTAATAAGACCAAGAGGTCTCCTATTGATATTCTGTTCATGGAGGTAGGGCACAAAGGAATTGGGCCGGGGGAGGGGCGCTGTTCGAACCTGTATGATTTGACGAACAGGCTCTATCAGGTCACGTTTCGAAATTAAGTTGCTAAATCACTTCTTGTTTTAATTTCTTTTTTACTTAGATGTCAATTTTAGATTCTATGACTCCATTTAAGCCTAGAATCGGTATCATTTAAACGCTTTCTCTTTAGTTTTCTTACACAGCGCCTTGGAATAAGAACGGGGACAATTGACATATGTAACACGTACACGAAAAAAGAACATATGTTATACGTGGCACAGGACGAAAAAACCAGCCTTACATCGAGTTCAAGGCAAACCGATCGACATCTCGAAAGCTCGAAACGGAGCCTTTCGAACGAGAAAGCAATCGAAAGTAGATGAACCGGAAACCGAGTCAGTTTCCGGCCGGATATCGTCAACCTCATCAAGACTAATAACCTCATCCTTAAAGGTTCATCGTCGGTGATTCCACCGGCTGCGGTAAATTCTCGAATTAAGTAGATGGAAGCACAAGTTTCGTTATAAAGTAAACATAAGTTTGGATGTTACAAGCCAGTATTATTACAATCGGCTTTCATAAAAGTAGGCTGCAAGGTACATTCCAATCACTCAACGCAACTGTGGTTAATCTTAGGTTTCTCTTAACTCAATAAAGGGAGTAATTAGGAATTTGCATAAGCTTCGTATTAAAAACAATCAGAAATTTATTATAACAAATAATGCCATAACAATGAAGTGAAAAGAGAACCTCGCCACTAGTAAAGGGACGAGAAAACTAAGAAGGTTTACCCAGGCATAAAATGACCATTAGAAGGCATTGTTTTTAAACAAGATATGTTGCCAATAATTTATATATTCGTTATAGTATACATTTTATTCACGTTAAATCATCAGAATTTCAATCAAAACGTTAAATGCAATATTAATTACTCGATTTAACGAAAACAAATAACAGCCGCTCATTACACCACCGTTTATTTTTTTCTTAACGTTGAATAAAGAGATAGTAATGTAGAAGGCATAAAAGAACTAATGGGAGCGGTGAATGAAAGCGTGGACAGTGATGTTAAGGCTTACTTATACAAGTATAAGTACATGGCTGACACGGAGAATCATGTGACCGTTTACACTTACTATACTTTTTGTCTTCTCTCTTTCTGGTCTCAGTTCATGGCGAGACTAAATCACAGTTTGAATAACGATTGAAATGCTCCGATAGCTTTAGTATGTAGCGATGAAAGGGAGCCGTCTAAGAGAGGTGGATGACCTTTTCAGTGAGAAGATCCCAACCGACTCGACCTGCTGCATTCGCACCGTAAGACAATCGATAAATGAGAAAAAAACATGAATTTATAGTTAAAATTGATCTTGTTTAAAAAAGCGGTAAAATATGCGACGGTATCCCTCTGGTTACATGTTCTATTTAAACTTCTTTTTCCTTATTTTAGGTTTTTCGATGGAACTTTTTATCCTTGGACTATTAACCACAAATGAAGTAATTATAAGAGGTTTGATATCCCAATAAGATTTCGTAAATTGAACAAGATAGATCAGGGCCAATCTTATTATTTAAATAATTCCCCCGAAGCATTAATAGTCAGCTTTATACAACGGCCAACAATATTCCATTTAGGTTTAAATACGAATATTTACGCGGTATAAATTAAAACAAACGGATGCTACATCAGCGCAAAAGTGTACTTATTAGGGACCACCTACACTAATGTGTTGTGTGTTCTTATGATTAAACGCACCACATCTCTTTCTTTGGTAAGAGCCTGAATGTCTTCGAACTGCCTGAACGTATGTTTTCTACCACTTATACACCTAGAGCACTATAATATACAAATATGTAACTAGTGAATTATAAACATTTTATTACATCCTTACACGGAGAAACATATTTTTGTTTTAACTCAGATCATTTAATTCAAAAATGAGAATCCTTTTGAATTCATTCGCTCAGACAACTAAGTGCAAACGTATCAGGCAGAGTTGCGAGACAAACAAATGCAGTTTAAAAAAATAAATACAAACATTGCTTTCGCATTTGATTAGGCAATTGTTAACTATCGCCCGCCTGAAATCCGCCAAAATCTGTTAATCACGGCCGCAAATAGTAGTAGTGGAATTAAAGAGAAGGCTTCTAAACTTTCACAAAACCCCGCAACAACTATGAATTAAGCCGATGATGAGATGTGTCATTTGTCATTTTCTCTCGACCTTGATCTATCTGCAGTTCGGCTTTCTGCAGGCGATTTCTCATCGAGTCGATTCTTTCACAGTCCCAAGCCTCGTGGATAAACCGATATCCAGATGTGGAGGACATAATTAAGCACTTCGTTTTACCTTACGAAATTAAAATTAATCTACGCGCCTTCAATCATAATGACCTGTCCAAACCAAAATGAATGAACTAAATGAGTGTCCAACCTTAAACGCTTTCTTCGTTATGTATTCAAGGATTTCGAGTGGTTGCATTTGAACTATGCTTATTTTCTACACATATTTTTCGACTTCATTTTAATCTTTTTCTCGGTATTTTCCCTTGCAAGTTTTTTAGTTACGATGGCGTACTGACATCTTCGCCATTGTCGGTCATTAAAAATTGGTCCTCTGTAAAACCTGAATTTATTAGATCTAAATTATAAAGATGTGCAATACCAATTACCGAAATAGCTGACTAGTTCGTGACAACACAAAATGGGATTAGATGTCACTCATTATTCTCATAATCTTTGGAACATATTCTGTGTGGTACAATACTCCTCGTAAACCTTTTCAATACGTCAATTATTTTAATTTAAGATACATGGTTGAATATCACCACTCTCGCGGTCTCTTGTCGTTTCGGCTTCTCGCCACCGTCTTCGACATTCCGCCAATACTGTCACTGCACTGTTACTGTCCAGCTGGTATTTAGTCTGACATATTATACCGATAACCCATATCCCCGACATTATTATACCGAACACAGACTTAACAACACCGCTAAAACTCGTCCAAACAAAACACACCGTAAATTAGCATAATATTATATACCCTACCCTTTTGAAGACATCGCGACAATGTGACATTCATATCCAAATCTTGATACGAGCGTTAATCATTCATTTGTTCGCGGTTCTGAAGAAACAAAGCTGTATATAATAAAAAATATAAAAATAAATATAAAAATATAAGCGCCACCGCTTATATTTCGGTACGCCGTTCTCTTCGTGATGCAAGACCCGCACAACGTACCGTGGGCGTTCCACATTAATGGTGTATTAGGCCACTTTCGAGGTACGTTGACACGAAAATTCCAGTATGCCCTTCCAGGAGGGATGTGCCTTGGAGGCCTCGTTACTGAACCAGACGTATGTTTCTGAACCTGAGACCAAGCTGACATTTTATATTCGTCCGGCTTTCTTCTTCCTATTTGCAGTGAAATCTCCGTTAACGGTAGTGACATATCCCATACCCCACTTTCATAAGCCCTACGGCGGAAAGGAGGAATTACATTTCTGGAATACTTATTCCATTCTTACAACATTCCGGCATTGTTGTTCCCTGGCGGCAATTAATAATTCACAGGAATTCTAGTTGCCGAACTACAAAACGCTAAATCTACGGAATATAGGAAACAGTCCAGAGAAAAAACACCTATAATTTAATTTATCGACCAATTATTTTATTTTTCATCCCTCTTTTATTGTTACAACTGTAAAAAATACAATTAGCAACATTGATACAAGCAATAACTACCCCCTTTTTTTATTTATTAAAATTTGTTTGTTTAAACATTTAGGTGGCGTGGCCACTTCCTTTTCAGGCGTCAGTAAGGACCGTTTGGGATGTCGGGAGAACCAATAATGTAACTCATAGAATTTCTTCTAGGGAAATTATCGACAATTAACCGGCATCATAGCATAAGAGCCAACAGTATTTTATGTATAAATATTCAAATCAAATAATTGTATAACAGGTATGTAAATATGGGGAGACCTGTGAGTAGGTGTGAGTGAAAGTGGTAATTATTAAACAATCCTTTTTATTTTGTAAGGAAAAAATACAATATTGTATAACCAGTCAAAACCTGAGAGGGATGTTGGTATTCGTATGGAAATTTAACTCAAACGAAATCAAAACTTGACGAATTAGGAGCAATGCAACTCAACAAGTCAGTTGCAGTCAGAAATCAGGGTTATGTGTAGTTTTCCAACATGATTTCTGTTGATATCCTAGAATCGTCCGCCGATATTTGAAGTATGGAACAGAGTATAGAACAGTTGAAGTTAATTCTCAGTTTAAGTATGACTTTAAGTAAATTTGTTCATGACGAGCATACTAAACGAGTGGGAGGTTGATGGAGGTTAATGTTGTGTAAATCAGGTAGGAATTCATTTGCATTAACAGCTGTAACTGTTTAATAGAATCCATGGATTTTACATCACGAAACGCTCCGATCGGTGTTAATTAATTCATTAATTAACAATTAATTAGTGGCCCCTTTATTGTAAGCATTCAGATAGAATAGAACAAAATGGAAAAACCCGTTGGGCTGCTTTCGAATCTATTCGAGGACAGATCGACTGAATAAAGTTAATGGGCGCTTTTCAAAAAAGGCATTTTCGCAAGATAATATGAGATAAGGCGTGAAAATGTTCGACTTAGCGGTCATTCCTCTTATAATTTCTTGTTCCGGGACAACTTATAAGCATTGGTGGGCGCGCGTGTGTATGTGTCCTTTCGGAGGCCACTTTCTCTTATACGAAACATTAAAGACTCTCAGCCGGCTATTAATATCGGGCAATAATTGACCTATTGGGTTCTCTAATTCTTTAGCCCTTCTCCTGGCTTATGGATTCTATAATAAAGGTAAATGGAATGTTATTATGTTATCGATTCTGCAAAAGTACCTATGTTCACATTAAGTTTACGAGTAATGTGATTTCGTAATCACTACTGTTAACAACCAATTAATTGCAGAGGAAATATGCTGTTTCAGACAATGCTAGAATTATGGGATAAACAGACAAATTCGAGAACAAACAAATGTTCCGACGACCTATATCCAATTTGGGTCGCATACCTCGACCGAACGCCTTCTAACTTTCGATTTATTTCTCTCGCAATTTATTGATTAACGTCGAACTTCCCGTCCAGATTCAAGCCAAAGAAAATGTACCGGGCTGTTATATAACTTTAATTTGGGCACGGGGAATAAATAATGTTTCAAATTCCTGCGCGTTATTGTTCAAAGCGGTCCACATCGATTCGGGTCAAACTGGTTGGGAGTGGCAAGATAAGGGCAGGGTGCGGCGGCGCAAGCCATATGACACTCGAAAATCAAAATGCGAATGGAGTCTTGTCAAATTGAAATAAATAATACACGTTCGTCTTTAAAATGTTTCCTTCGTCCTAAATAACTTTTTTGTCCCAGACACCGCTTGGCCTGAGATGAAAATACATCCGAATCGTAAATCGATATGGTCCAAATACGGGAGAGAGAGTTCGATTACGGTTTTATACGAAATTGTGAAATAGAATAATAAAACGGGAAATAATAGAACAAGATGGAAAAGGATTAGCGGTAGTTTACTTTCTAGAAGTTTAAGAGTGCTGGCAGACTGACACCCGGAATAACACGGAGTGAAAGTGAAATCGCATGTTTGACTTTTACTTTTTTCAATGTTTTCCAAATCTATGTTAGCTCAGCTGGTAATTATCCTTGAAGATTAACTATTAGATAATTACCAGGTAAAACTTCAAAATGATAAATCTCGCATTTGAATGGAAAATAATAAACAATAAAGTGGTCTTTGTCCATTGCATCCAAATTGCACTTCGGATATAGCTTGGCAACGGGGAAAATGATGAATCCTTAACAATGATTCGCGGGAAGAACCAACGATCAGTTTTAAGAACCAGTCCCCAGGCAGTATTGAGCGTACAACTTTCACGCCAACCAGATGAGTGAATGAACGTTAGTGAAAAAAAAACTAAATAGATAGAGGCAGTGAAACTGTGTGTGAATACAATATATATAAATGAATATGAGTATATAGTAAAATGAGTATTACAACAAGAGAGCATGTACAACTCATTTTGTATAAATAAGGTAAGATTTTGTGCTTCCTTTCGTTTATATTGTGCTCGCATTAAACATTTCCAGAAATATATACTTATGAGGCTATCGAAGTAGTCACTAAGCATTTCAATTTCGACGAATTGCAAAATATCAGGGTGTTTTGTTAGCGCAGGACTCTTAAGTTGAGGAACCAAAACCAACTTTAAATTGGGTTCGGCTAAATGAATAAATTCCTAATCCCCCCCCCCGTAACGGGGTTTTCGACCATGCTAAACGGCGGTATTCCACGTGTAAGCCGACCCGTTCCGAGAAAAGAGCGGCCGTTTGCGGTATCGAAATTGGTACGAGCGAGGCCCCGAAATCGGAGATGACTGTTTTACAGCCGGCGTGCGGTAAGGTGGATAACCAGAGCGGAGAAGGGGGGTAATTACCTGGGCAGAGCAACTGTTATGTTCCACATGGGTACAAAACAGAGCGTATAGAAGTCACCGGGCCTCTTTTCCGATGGCTCCCCCCGTCCATGTCAACTCAGACTTATTACAGGCCAATTAATCGGCTTATTTCAGCTTATTACCCAGGATCGCCGTTCCAAAACGCGGCCATTAAGATTTTCCGAAACGCGTTTTTATTAACAAGATCACCCGTTGAGAATAACGCTCCGGCGGACTGAAATAGACGTCAACGGACTATAGCGAGATATAGTCGAGTATAACGATAGTCACCGATCGATTTAGTTCCAGTAATAGACAATGAAATCGGTGTCGACATTATTCTTAGGATCTATTATATCCGAGCTGAGGGAAATGTTACATGTGTGAAGGAATCACCGCTTTAGTGCCTATTTTCGAATCGGTTTATATTTTGTAACTTATGAAAAGAAATAATAATGGACGGTTAGTATAAAAAAAAATAAATACCTGTTGGCAGTCAAGTTTTCTGTAGAATCGTCCTCTTGTCTGCACTACAATTTATTCTACCCTAGACCCTTGTTAATGAGACGGAAATATAGGTATCAAAAAATTCACCACTACTGAAGGGAGAGTTAAGAAAACGATACTTGTGTACATTATAATATACTTGAAATCCAAACAGTATTCTTCGAACTTAACAGTTATAAAAGGTGGAGAGTTTGGGCGTTAAGTGGTTAGATGATGGAAAATCTTCATTACTGCGATTTATTTTTATTTATACATCAGAAGGAAATTCTAGAGATTTCTCGACGTAAGAACTGCATAAGGCGAGGCGGCAGAACCCGCCGGGTTCGTTAAACTCCGAATTATCGTTTTGGGCTAACCCAGCGGCAGTAGTAGATCACCTTGGCCAGTCCTCGGCCGGCCTTGCCCACTTTTAAACACACCCGATCCAATATACGTTTCGACTTTTTTTTTAATTTTCCTTTCTTCAACTCCTGTCTAAACTTAGTTCAGGGAAGTTGGCGATTATTTTGTTTCGAATTGTTTGCCAACTCTTTAGTTAAATACCAAGTTTACACATTGGGTGCACATTAGGCGCTGAAAAAGTGAATGCCGTTGCCAGCAAAAGCGTCCAGCGTCACGACACAATTAACACAGCCAAGATAAAGAATACCGAGGGTATGATAAAATTCAGGCCAGTGTGTAATTCCTATCAGATGTCTCCGCGATATTCCCGTTTACCTCAATTGCTAAGACCATTAAGACCCCGCACAAGTGCAACGGCTGAAAAATAATTGAGGTAAGTTTCCGATAAGGCGTGTTGGAAGATGAAGGCGAGCCGGATTGGAGGTCGTATCTATTGCGGTTGACCTCCTCAAACCTGGTCTCGATTTTCAATGACTTTCCACTGGCAATTTCACGTTTTTCCGAAGGCCCGACAGACCGTGTCTCCGTTCCTATTCAAAGTTATTACTGTAGCAGAAAGGACGTCACTTACTAATTCGATACGCATATTTACTATTTTTTGCAGTACAATTTTGATTAATATTAAAATGACGTCAACGTATAATACTGTAAACGAGGATTAATTCAACGAGTAAAAAATGCTCAAGGAACTCAATACTGTACAAATATTTAACAATATATTATTATAATTTCACGCATTATCAGATAAATGCCAAGTATCTAAAAAGGACCTAAAAATATTTTTTTTATTTTTCGCGACGAATATAAACTCTCTTATTGTCTTAATTTTCTTCGTTTTGATTACATTCGTATCATTATCGTAATAAGTTCTATTTTCGCGCGAATAAACATAACAATTATTAATACCGGTCACGGATGCGGAAAGTGGGATTATTTGTAATTGGTAGAAAAATATTCTTAGATTAGCGACCGAGGTTCGACGATGGGGAACAGGTTAAACCGGGCAAATGAGTGGCTGCGGTCTGTTGGCACGGATGTTAAGAAGGAAATGGTTGGAAATAGCGGATCATGACGCCCGTGAAGTCAATTCGCTTCCGAGTTGGACTCGATTCCGGAACAAGTGTCGTCGACTCGTCTCCGGATGTAAGGAATAGGTTCGTACTGCAGAACAAATGAATATTTGCGTACTAGTTAGTCAGACGGCAACCCGCAGCATTTATCTGAGCTCGAAAAAATACGCCGTTACCTTGGCGCTTTAACGTTAAGAAGCATTACCTGTCGACCCGGGTTTGAATCCCGGCGGCCGACCGAAATTTGCTTCAATTAGAGCTAATAAACTCCATTGTACTCATTACACCTAAGTTTATATATATAGGATATTTTTTATTTCCTATTATTATTACGTTCCTATTTATCATGTTAGAAAATTTGTCTGCGGTATCTTGTCTCCCGGACCACGAATTACACTGTTGATAGTAAATGTTCATATTACTGTTCTATTCGATTTTAGTATTATTATTACTACATAATTATTCAGTAGTTAGTTGTTTATTAATTATTTAGATACTTGACTGTTAGACTAATTATCAGAATATTTAGCGCGTTGAAATGACGCGTTTTAATTGTTTTACTGATGCAACTGGAGATAGAGGAAATTGAAGCTGCACGCCGCACCGGCGAACAAACGGAACGGGAAAACCTTGCTCGATGACATAACACAGTCACAATTATTTCGATGTTCCTTCTATAATTTTCGGCTCATTCGAGCCGGTCATGGAGGGCGGGAAAATGTGTTGAGGCTGATGGCGGCCTCCATTCGAAGGATTCAAAAGAAGTCACGATCTCGATGGGCTCCTACTTCAATGTCACGATTTTCTTGTTACGTCACGACTTAGTGCTTTATTTCCTGCTTTCCTTATAGGGAAAGTGACGTTTTATGGAATAATGACGCCCTGGGTCCAGGCATCTCTTCAAGAGGAAGTTACATCCCGTTGCTTCACCTGTTCGCGAAATCTGTGGCCGCAAATGGGGATTGGGCGCATTCCCGATTGGGCACATGTGCGATGGGGTGTGCGATAGATACCCCGAAAAAAATTGCGCTTATGCTCCCAAACCACCTCGATTAGACTGCCGATCAACACAACTGCGAAGTTTATGCGATTGGAGGGAAATTCATAATGAGTTAAACATTCCTAGCCATTGAACGTCGACTAAATTTGTCATTTTTAAAAGACAAAAGTTGCAAAATGTGATACTTTTTGACCCTTTTCCTACGTTACATTGTACAATTTATTATGTTTTTAAATAGCCTACACTAATAATAATAAAAAATCTGTGTTCATTATATAATAAAAGGAGATCTGAAGATAATCATCGCTTTTCTAGGACGGATTCAGGTTGTAACCCTTTCTACATTTCTAACTCCTACTGTCGCTAACCATAACTTGACCCGTATGCTGGAGTGAAGTAATATCACAAGTTACGCAAATCGCCGGCAGACAATTCCTGGCTGTAATTTAAATGACAATTATTATCGACTTAGCAACAACAAGAACTTTCTCATGTTGTGTAAGCACCTCTAATTAAGTGCGCCAGATTTTATTCAAAGAAAGAATGAAGTACCATTAAGAAATATACAATTGAAAGATGCATATTGTGGTTATACTTTAGAATGTCTAAACGAATTACCAATAAAACACCGTAAATTTACAATTGTATTCCTCTATTATTAACATTGAAACTTTCCCAAAATAAGACTTCTGTTTTTACAGATTAAATTGAATTTATCATATCGTTTACAAAAATATAGGTTGGACAGTTATAAAATTATTTCTGTCAACATAGAAGAAACAAGAAATATGTAAAATAGACTTTTAAAACTGATTTAAACAATTCTAATTCTTAGTATTTCAAAATCGAAGAGGTTTTGATTTGAAACCAAATAGCATTTAAGTTGAGGATGTTTTCTCCATTTCACAGCATTTCCACAGCAATTGGGAATTGCAGAGCAACTTCCTTCCTAGTTGAATAAACAGTTCAGATATTGGAATAATTCTCAATATTCGTGTATGTGGTTTGTTTGAAACTCTGATTATTGCAATTAAGAAAATGATGTTGCTTCTCCATGAGCGTAAGTATTCTTTTCAAGTCATTCCCTTTTCCACGAACTGTGTCAGTTTTCTCTACATGGGATTTAGAACGGCCTTATGAAATATGTCCGCAACGTGGGAGTACTGAGGGTATTTCGTCACTGGATTTTCCTGCGATTTCTATTTCATGATAGGGTAGTAGTTTCACAATGCGGACTGTCATAGGGCTTGTTTTCTCGAGACCCCCCATTCATTTGTTTTTCATAATACAATAATGAAGGGGAAATTAATCAAAATATAACATGTTTCAATGACGCAACGATTAATGCATTCTATTTCCTATCTCGGATAAATTCGAATGCCCGTTCCACGCCAAGGCGCACAGTTATCGACCCAAGGTTTGTAACATTAAAAAATACAACAAGTCATCGTATAAATGCAAAAATTGCTTGAATGTATTGCATATGAAATTAATGTAAATTCGCTCTGTTCAGAATTATGTTTCTTGTCAGTATTCATCTAGTGAGAAAGGGAAAAGAACCACGTCCTTCTAGCACCATATTGTTATAAATGAACAATTTGTTCTGCAGTATATTTTTACTACTATTTTATTAAAACCAGAAGCTATAGTAACTTTAATAAAGAGTTCTAACAAGTACTTGAGTTTCGTTCTTATTTTTATCACACTTAAAGGAAAGGAGGACGGAGAATCATTTCCTTCTCATCCGGGAGTACAATTAAACGACGATTGTCCGAACAACTAAAACTAGTTTAAAACAGTTAATTACGTGGTGTCACATTCTATATTTTTTCTTTAAGGAGTATTGACGGTATCATAACAAAACAACCGTTTCAAAAAATTAATCTCACGTAAACTTCCTTCTGCCATGGGTTACGCGCGCATTAAATTTTATGTATAACACTTTTATTGCTTCCAGTAAATGAAGTTCAAACAAGTTAGTAACGGGACTGCAGTAACTAATTGGTAAAAAGAACCAGTTCTATTTTAACGAACGATCCAAGTATTAAAGAGATTATAAACACTACACACCTATAAAAATGTGTATACCTTTAATTTTATTATCATCAGGGTTAATTACGTTTAAAATTAAATTTTTTGAGTTCTTCTGCAGGTTATAATTTTATTCTGTCAGTACTTCCTGCTACTAGTTCGTTCTGATATTCCGATGTGAACAGGAAAAAGCATAGTGTTTACAATCATTTCGCCATCCTTGGTTTGTTTCAACCGAATATATAATATTGACTCTTTCTTTGCCTAAAAAGTAACAGGTAACGGCAAGTAATGATTTTATTGTGGAATATTATGCACTCCGTATGAGTTTAATATTATAACACGAATATTATATTACTGACATATATACAATGATGTCACTAAAAAGGAACCTGAAGGAACCGAAAGAACCTCGTGCGAGAGTTGAAACAGAGAAAGAACCTCGTTTGGAGTACATTAAGCATTGTCGTTTCACTCCAATTTATCCAATAAAATATTAATAGTTCATATCGTGCAACTGTTCGCGCAACTTTTGTCGGCCTTCCTGCTTTATGGCAGTATATGTATTTATATACGTATCCATCAATTTTGACAGGGTGGTAGAAATACTGGAACAGTTGAGAATGAGTAATTGAAGTAAGCACGTATCTTCTGCAGTATATATCTTAATTTATAACAAGAAATAATAGCGAATATTATTCCCTATATCGTTCCCAAACGAGAACAGAAAATACTTTAGAAAATTAGTGAGAAGTTGAAATTACATACTCGTGCCCCCTAATTAATAAATAAAATTAAAGGTTCTGTAGGAAAACGATAACTAAAAATGTTTCTCGAATTACATAATTCCAGCAAATTACTTGTTCCTATCTGCACGTTTCCTATTTTTCAAATTATCAAACTGTAAATCTGAGTGACTTACCAGGTGTCCATCTTTCTATTGGAAAATCCGATCAACTGAACTCCCAGTCGGTTGAAGAATTTTGTTTCATATTTTATTTATAAAATATATATTTTCACAATATATGTGCATATGATATTTCGTTAGCATATGATGTTTCTGACGGTGTAAATTTAGTGGGTGTCGTTAGCAATTTAGGCGAAGTGGTACTAAACGATTCCTAAAAAGGTAATGTTAGATATTACGTGTAAAATATATAAGCATTTTAAGTTTTCATTAAAATTCAAGATCGCCGCTATGGATTAATTCCAGTCCTCGTTCCATTCCTCAGTTTCTTTGCTGTATATTAGGCGGCAGATGTCCCTATATTTTCTAAAAAAAACCGACCAATATGGTTTTTACTGCTAGTCTTTCCACATTTACAACATATTATTCTTCAAATCTGATCATTTAGAGCCCCGAATTATGTTGGTTTCGTAATTTGATATCTGGCCTCCATGACGAGCGCTGATTTCAATAACAGAAAGTTTCTTGAATTGAACCTAACAATTCGTCGATTCTTTTCGATTGCTTCTCGTCCTAAAAAGTTAGTACACTGTGTTGTACTCACGTGTTGTTATTGGTGCGCAGAGCAGGGCCAAGAGTGGTATAATGTAGCTCATGTTGAGAGCGCCGCTCCAAGACTACTGGCTCCGGTGGTCGTCCTCACCTTCTAGCTGAACAAGGTTTACCACCACCACCATTCACCATCACCCCCCAGAAAGGTCCTCCTTCCTCTTTTCCCGTACTCACCCTCTCTCTCTCTCTCTCTCTCTCTCTCTTTCTCTCATGGGTTATTTCTCCATCTTCCCTTCTCTTTCTCCCTCCCTCCCACTGCACCAAACCACAGGACTCTTTCAGAATGGCAATATTCCAAATATCATACGGCGCTATATTGTAAAAATTTATACTTTATAAATTAAAGCCGAAACAAAATGTTCCACTCGTCTGAGAGTTCAGTTGATCAAATTTTCTAATTGTGGACAGCTTGTAAGTCACTCAGAATTACAGTTTGGTAACTTGAAATTTGAAAATATGGCGGAAGCATTCAGTGAAAATAAGGAACTCGTGAAACACTTTTATCCTTTTTCCTACAGAATCTTTTATGAAACATTTTAGGGGAACACTTATACAGCGGAATATAGTTCACAGCTGTTCCAGTATTCGTAATTCGCTGTTCACAGTGGAGCCCGTATTTTGACTTAACCCTCGACTCCCCACTTCGCTCTCTTTCACTTCATAAGCCCATCGCGCGGGTTCACGCGGTCGCCAAGGAGAGAGGGGGGTCATCGATGGTGCAATCCCCTTAAACTTTGACTGGTTCACCTCTCTCTTTCCGTTTTATGTTCGCCGGCGTAATTATCGGCTACAAATTTACCTCGACTCTGGCTTACAGCAAAAGTTACTTTGTTTTAATTCAAACGTGTACTCCCTTACTGAAAATCGGTAGTAATTATTCAAATATACTGCTAACCATTAGGCCCAGTAAGCTGTAATTAAGATGAAATATTTTTTTTTCCGCTGATTACATAATGGGTACATAATAAATAACTTTGCATGTCCACGCTGAACACAGTGTTATACGAAATATGTAAATTTGTTGTATAACTATGTTAAGTTTATCAGAACATATAAGTAATTTCAATAATTTCAACATGTCCCTTTTCTCTAAAATGTATCTGTCTCGTCACGAAAGACAGATCTATTCGTAATTCTACCCATTTTCTCTGAAGCAATTATTGTTTCTTTCAGTACACTGTTCAGTTTAATCGGTAGAGCAGAAAAATAATATCAATCAATAATAATAATAAATAATATCAATCGGAGTAAAATCAAACGAGGCAATTCGATCGTTACTCTACATTATTATATCCATGGATAAAAATAGTTTCATTTTGATAGGAAATGTGTTTTTTTAAGCCGAGAACAGGCCTTACTGAGAATGGCTCTAAAGGGAATATTGGTATGAAAATCTCAATTATCTTAATGGTATCTGGATAGTGTATATAACTTATTGAAGGCATGAGTTCAGGATGTTGGTGTTAGTACGCGCGCCTACTAACAATGGACTATGGTATAATTCGGGAGAAATGATGAACACTCCCCAACATATCTAAATAATATATAATGATATACCCAATAATCATAACACAGCCAGGGATGGGATTTGGGTAAATGTTTGTAAATGTATAATGACGCTTAAATAATTAGCTACGATTTTTCCAAACCATAACTATAATTATATAACTACAACTGGTATCGTAGTGTTACTATCAACAATAGTGACATACAATAGGAGCAAATACGTATTCTTGACCGTTTATTAACTCAATCCTATTCTATATTCAAAAGATCGCAAGAATGACTATCCCATTTTGATTGAAATTGTGCGCAATCGAATGCTGGAAACATCTTTCAAGGAGATAAGTCGATGGGCTTGTTTAACAAAACTTAAATAAGCGCCACGCTTACTTTTTAGTTCTCTAATTCCAAATGTAAAATGTATATGTGTACACTTCTCGATAGGCCATTATTTATTTCTCTTAATGTGGAGTAGGTTGGAAATGGTCACTTCCAGATACCACACATTGTACACATTAAAGTGGGGTATATTGACTGTGGGGATCCTTGTCTCCCTTTTCATCGGGAAAATTCTGGCGATGAAAAATAGAGGGAAGGTGTAGCCCATTCATAGTGCACCTGTGGAGAACAAAGTACAAAATATTGACCATTTAGTCCAAATCGTTTTTCGGTAAAGTCAACGGAGCGACAGGAGAAAAACTTTCGTTTTTGCCCTTGCGATCGGGTAGCGTCCGAATCAAAATATTTATGAGGGAAAGCGATTGCGGAACCTTTGAATGAATTAGAAGGGCCAGTCCTGAGGCCTTACGACGGAGCATTAATTTTCGCCATGTCGAGAAGAGCCTACTTGAAATTGCAAATGACCCCGTTACATAACGGGTCACCTCTCAGTATGGGTAACAGTCTGCCAGACAAGGAATTTAGCCGATACTGTTTTATCCGAAACATGACCTTTCGCACAAGGAAGCAGCTTTAATCGTACGAATGAGCTCCTAAAAATATGGCCATATCTCAAAATTTGTCTTCTACGACTTCTTAGACTTCTGAATTTCGGTCCGGCATGTTTTTCTCGAGATTTAAAATGCGTTATCATCAATCTAAAAATATCACCTAGATTCATAATAATAATAATTGTAATCCTCCATTTTGTTACGCATGACTTAGAATTATTACTAGTGGCTTGGGGAGGTCGGATTGGAGGACTGAATTTTATTTATGTCATTGTCAAGCGATTCCAAACATCATTAATTCCGCAGATGTTTGTACCCACTGTTGATTTCTATTGGGAAACTCTTCATCTGACGATCTCGAGAGTTCCTCGAGTAGTCATTCAAAAGAAATATCAGCTGCGATGTACGCCGAATCAGATAGGTAAAACCAAGGTTTCGTTCTCTTTTAACACAAAGTGAAAATCTCATTCCCCTATCTTCTTCTTTCTCCAACAATCTGCATACAATAAGGGTTCGACATCGACATCTTCGTATCCTATTTTCCTTCGTATCTTCTCCTATTAGATTCGGATTCCCTACTCAACGTTTCACCACAAATAGCAACCAATCGATCGTAAAAAAAATACAAATTGCACTGGTTAATTCCAGCTTCGGTGGGAAGGAAATCAAACCAGAATATCATTCTGTCCGAGTTAAACTCCCGGCTCTTCCATTTTATTCACTTTCTAGCGAACGACTTTTAACCGGTGTTGTAATTTCCTTTCTATCTTGTAAAAAACTTCCGTTCAAATGATTCAAATCGATTACTGACGAACATATTTGCACGATATAATTCGAAAGTGAAAATTCGTAGCATGCTTACTTATATTCCGTCATATTCAATTATACACTTGACAGTTACAATAATTTTCAAAAAAGTGATAAATAGAGATTAATTATTACAATTTGGAAATGTCTGGAAGAAAGATTTTTAATCGGAAATCGGAATATTAATCGCATTACACAGCATGAACTGACAAATATTGTTACCCGATCAACAATGTATAGTTGCTATGAAAAGTAAAAAAGAGATATATCTGGCGAGTCCACAGAGAAAGTGAAAGTCATGTCATAGGCTTTTCAACCAAATCTTTCCCTGTTGATTGTCCACTCTCTATAAGTTTCCAGTAATTACTCCAAATTATCGACTCAATAGCTTGAAATGTCAGCGGTTATGGCTGCCGTCATACATATGGGTTATAGGTTTCGTTATAGGATACGTAAGGTCAACGAGTAGTTAAGTGAATTGATCTCAGGAAATACTTCCTACAGATATCGATAATGTCTAATCAGAGTAAACCTTAAACCCAATTAGACCGCTGAGGTACGGGCAGAGAAAGCGGATGTAGTGGTTTCTTCTTTCCACTTCCTATTCTTAGAAAGTGTCCTTATGAGGTTACACGAAAAAGAAAATGCAAAATAGGCCAAGGCGAATATGCAACCGAATTTGGAAGGGCATGAATTGTTTGACGAAAATACGGACACTAGGGTAGCATTTTTTTAACTTTTTTTATTGCACAGTCAACATCGTTTACATGTTATGGGTACAATTGATTTATGTATTTTCACTGATATGGTTCACATGACGAAGAAATCACTCATTGGTGATACTCCCTTAAACGTTTCTAGTGATTAAATTTGATTTCACTATACTTCGCGTAAAAACAGCCATAATCGCGAAAATTGTCGAATTGTATGCCATGTTTTCCGAAAGCAATTATTCAACTTTCAAAAACAGTCGAAATTTCCGACTGACAAAATACCTCCATTAGATGTTGATAACTCATTTTGGTAATTAAGAAAGTTTTTAATGATAATCATGTTGCATAAATTGAAATACAAATTACGTAGGGCAACATTTCCAAGCAATGATGAATTATGAGAAAATATTTGTATTCTCTGTGTAATCTATCGAAAATCACCTTGATGTCCTATCGCGACGTGGGTTTACACTCACAAAATACCATTCACAATATTGAGTGGTATACCACGGGTCGGGCGAATGCATATTTGAAATTGTTTACTAGTATGCCTATATTCCTAGGCATACCAAGTTTTTGTTCCTAGGTATGAATATATTCCTTCATAAATTTAAGGAATCCAGAGGGAGTCCCATGTGAACGATGCAGACAATGTTAATGCTTTATATTTTTCAAAATGGCTTTATCCTGTCTTCTTTGTCGTACCTTCGTCAACGGGACAATGGATCCTTATCTCAGTGTCTCCTTCCTCGACACTCTAAACCAGTTAAGGTCCAACATCCGGTATTGATATCGGCCAACAATTGCGTTTAGCTTCCCGCCAGTGCAGTTGGTTCTTTCGTTCAATCTATAAATTTATTAATAATGACTTGGTATGATGCTTTCTTAGTCTAGTTTGATTATAATTTCCAGTGCACCTAGAGTTTAGGTATTACTTATATGCGCATTCGGCCACTGGCACAATTACCCCCTCCAAAACATTTCTTAGAAAATACACGATGAAAATACGCACGGTTCATTAACACTTAACCATTCGGGACTGCTTTGAAACATCGTCTGACGAACGAAGCAGGAGTATGCAACATAAGGCCACATTAATTATAATTTAAAAATATATTCCTGTGTTTCTCGATCTTCTGTCTCGTTTCACTGGTTTGGTCTTTTGCTAGACCGGTATCGGCTGCTTATCATTTTCAGAATCTTTTTTGTCAGTAGTGTGGTGACTCGGGTATATTGGTTGCTTGTGAGGCATCCTGTCTGCACTGTCACTTCAATTGTACGGTGGAACTTGCAATATATGTGTATATATATATATATATATATATATATATATATATTCTTAACATTTTCTAACACATAATGTCCATTCCCTTTCATAACAGAATGGATTAATTTTAAGGAGCTGTTTATATCAATTGCATCGTGGCCGGAGCGAATAACATTATTAACGAAGTACTATTCTGAATTTAATTGTACTAACGCAAATCTTCGCTACCTATAAAAGTTGTAAATGTTCTCAATTAACAATAATGTTTTACTTTATTCAATCTAAAATATAGCTGTATCCAATATAAGAGTAATTTATTATATGCATTCCCCTGAATGGGTGCCACACCTTCTGCAGGGCTACAAAGTTCAAGGCGATATTGTACACGGGTTCAAGCAACATCATGGACTTACATCATACTGCATTATAACGGAAGATATTTTCAACTGCTAAAGATGATAAAATATGGCAGGAACAAAAACATGTTTCACGACACACAACAATTTTGAAAATTAATGTAATCATGCACTTTCGACGATCGCACTTAGAAGGTTCTAAGATGAGAAAAAAAGTTAGAGGAGAAAATATAATAAAAGCTAAATGTCAGATTGCCTCAGCGCAGAACCTCGCAATTCGATTTTTTAAATATTAAATGAAACAGTAAGTTATTAAATTAAATCTCGAGAAATTGTGAGATAACCATTATTGTACAAATGATTAATTTACTTTCACGGCTTGAAGTTGAGCTTGGAGGTGAGCAAAAGTAGAATAATCGACGGTCGATTATTTTCTCGTTCATTAATTTCTTCATAATTTGATTGCCTCACAAAAATTCTGATGATAGAAAATACACCGTTAATATACAAATTATAGGGTACAGATGCTTTCCTCCATTCAGAAACCTTTGTACGATGACCCAGTCACACTAGCGAAGCAATAAAAGAAAGAAACAATACACTAGGAAGTATTTAAGACTGCCTATAAATTCTGAATTTAGAGTAGGGAAATATTTAGTGCAATCAATTATAATATTGTCTGTTTGCGTTATGGTTTCTTTATAATTCTGAATGCTAAATTTTTTGGTTCCTTCCTTGTTAATTCTGTTACTGCAGTTCATTTTGTATACCATATTTTAATTATATTCTCTTAATAATTAAAACTATTTTTTCAGATTGGTTAAGTTAGTGAATACTTAATTATTTTAACATACTGTACATGGTAGTCAGTGACTTCGAGCCCTTTACCTGGCTTCTAATAGACATGATTATATAAGAAACGCCCTTATTAAGTTAAGCACTGTCATCAAAACTGATATAAATTAAGAGAATAAGAAATACAAATAAAATATTAAGAGAAATTATATGCATCATGAAAGTGCTGTCATCTTGGAGTAAGTATTGGTATAATGAACTATGTATCACAAATGATTCAATTAATTGATTTTGAAAGCAGACAACAGAAATATTTGCAAGGATCTTCAGTTCTTTCTTCCAGGCTAGAATTAAAAAAAGTATCCAGCTGGCCAGGCAGACCATCAGGGAAACTTTATATAATTCCTAACTTCTAGGATTTGAAAATATGTAGTCTCTTGAAAAATTTACTTAATCTAATTATAACATTTGAAATTTTGTATTACAACTATTACTGCAAAGGGAAAATTACCATATCTTCTCCTAGTCTACCAGGACATCTAATGCATAAAACATCAATACAAAAATAAAAGGTACAAGACATAGATGTTGTTTAAAGACTAGCCATAGATTATTTGTTTTAAATTGGAAGGTATGAGTTCATTGGTACTTCAGTCACTATGATGGAATGAATTGTGAACTTAGAAAGTAAAAAGAAAACACTGAAAAATAATAAAATGAGTTTTTTAAACACAAATAAAAGTTGTTAAGGTTTGTTGTTTTCCAGTAAAGGTAAAAGTCCCAATCTAACCAAAACCCAAGTGGGTGAAAGAGTGCCCAATATTCAATATCCTGAAACAGTTAACTAGTACTCCATAATGTCTAGACAGGAATCTAATTAAATATTAATAGAATGAAATGAGGCAGCAGAAGAAGAAAAGTTCAGTTTTTGAATTCTTCAAATATCAACTAAAGGAAGTGTTATGTATAGAGTGAAATTTACAAAAGTAAATAAATTCATTAATACATAAATGAGTTCATATATACATTCATTTACGCCAGATACACATCTTAAATTGAAAATAAATGCCTGAAAATAATGAAATATGTATATGAAATCTTTCATAATGGAAAAATATTGATTCATTTGTGATAGTAATGTTCCATACATGGTTAAGTAACTAAATGATAATTCAGAGAATCATGTAAATGATTATGCACAGTACAGAATAGTAAATAGAACATATTTCATTAAATAGATATCATTTTCTTACTAAATTATGTTATTTTCATGATCTTCTTTCATAGTTTTCACAAATACTTACAGAAGTAGAATTTTTTCTTATTATATATAGTATATTAGATTAAATTTATTTTTACATATTATTTGTTTCTAAAATTCATTAAATCCTACTTTTGGAACTTAATTGAGAGAAACAGAAAGTGCTCTTTATATTATGAATTCATAAAATCATTAGACATTAGTTGATGAGGTAAGATTAGTAGGTACATCAGTCAATAAATAGAATATATTTTTTAAATTGAATATGCATGTAAAAAACAATTTTATTTCTGTATAATCATTAGCTCTTTAAGTTACATTTTTGCAACTACACTCCTGAGTATTACTATTAAGTACTGTTACAATACATCTGCATTTCATGTAAGAAGGGATCCAAAAAAGTATAAGCATGTAGCTTATAATAACTGCATCTACATGCATCTAATAACTACAATCTAAAATTTATATAATAACAATTTTTTTAAATAATAACCAATTAATTTTAATAATTTTAAATAACCAAACATAATTTATTTACTGTAATGTATTGTCAATTAATAATAAATTAATTATTAAGATTAAAATTTATTAAATGTATATTTAAAGAAAAGTTACAACCAGCACACATTTCAGGTTCATCCTATTATAAATAAATATAAAATATAATACCATACTTGAATTAACCAGAATTATAAAATAAAAGTTAAACACAAAATAAAAACAAATATGTTTATAATAAATTCAGTTGTATGTTAAAGAGGTTTAACCAACCCCCTGATACTTAAAGAGGTTTTTGACCAACCCGTCTTACAAAATCTTCTGCACTGCAAGGTTCATTTGAGATAAGTGTAAAATCTGCAACAAAATTTCCATGTCAAAAATTAAATTGCCGTAGTTTCCTATGGCTATTAATACTGATTAATTATTTTCTTAAATTGTGGAAAGAGTCCTTTAGTGATTATTAGATAAACAAATTATTCTTTCCCGGTGCATCCTTCAAATGAAACACAACCTAAATTTTGACTATAACATTTCATTCTGATATAGGTCATTGTAATGTTTACAATATTTTGAAATACAAATTTATGAAATACATCACATACAAAATGAATCGTCTGTTCATACTTTATTTATTATGTGCAATAGATAAATAAGTTTAAAATACTTGTATTTTTACACCGATTGGTTTCCTTAAGAAAACAATCATTGTCAAATGTTTTGTTCACAGTTCCATCCATTCCACAAACCATTGCCAGATTCCTTTTACATTCTGGTTGGCATTCCTCAGTAAAATCTGTTTCATTATTTGCCAGAGACATCCACAGTAGACCTGAAAGTTTACATGTAATGCCTTCTGTGTATGTATAATTGTAATTATAATAAATAATTCCATGTTTCTATTTAATAGTTAATATTTTATTATAATTATTTAATGAATCCTATAACCATATTTAAAATAAATTTACGTTAAATAGAATACCTCCTCATGAGACTAATACAATTTTATTGCACTCATTTTACAGTTTTATTCATAAAGTAAAACATGAGAATAAAGTATTTATCATCCTTACAAAATAATAAAACGATTAACAGTCCAAGATTCTTCATAATTGCACTTCTTGATCCTCTCCAACTCCTACATGATATTTTATTTAAATATTTAGTAAAACTTGTAACAACCTTCATTATTTATACTTATTATCATGAACAGATATGATTACAAAGTATAAAGTAAAATTACATAACCTCACCTTTGTTCAAGTCTTAGTACAAGCACACAGGAATGAAAAACAGTACTGAGATGTAAGAGGCCAATGACATGTATAAGGTTTTCTGCACCCTCACATACTCAACAAACAAGTCATAAACAGGCTCACAATTTAGATTACAAAGAAACTCATCTGCAGAATTTTAAATAGATTTCTATCAATAGAGAACCACAATTCAAATAATGTGAAATAATTTTGAGACATATATTTTACATAAATAATGCACAAATTGGTTATTTGCCAATAATTGTATCCACTCACTTATAAATCCTTTATATACTGAAGATCCATTATTCCAAGTTAATAAATATTATATTTCAATTAATGTCAAATAGTTCTTCTTGAAGTAATTTAGGTAGCCTTAAATACTATTTACATTTTATTCTTTCATACTGTTTGTTTTCATTTCTTCTATAGCACAAATAGATGTCTTTATGGTCTGTTATATGCTTGTTTCTTATTGTGATTTTTTTATAAACCTGCGAGTGTACAAAATTCAGCTTATTTTAATCTTATTTCAATTGCAATCAGGTATATTTAAGTGTTTGTCTAGTCCTACAAGTCAGGACATGCTGTCTAGTCCTAGAAATGTAGTTCAGATTGCAATCAATCAAAAGAAGGAAGAAGGTTGGACAGCTTTAAAGGAAAAATAATAACAATGATATTGTGAAACAAAGAAATACAGATTCAAAATATATTCTTTTTTATCAGAGAGCTGATATATTTTGAAAATAAGGAAAAACCCTGCTCCATAAAAAATACTTTTAAAACAATATCCATAACTGCATATTTCAATTTCCAATTTCAGCACATGACAATATTGAGTCATTGCAGAATTATTTAACAGAACTCCTTTATTTTCTAATTATACTTGAGAGAAACATATGTTAGAAATATATTTATTTGTTGACCAATTATCTCTTTATTTTCAAATAATAATAATTATTATTATATATCACAATCATACATCTCATATAACAGTTATCTGGATAATGAGACAAATTTTAATTTATATATTCAATAAAGATTTATTTTATACATAACATGTAACAAAAAATAATTTTCTCAAACAATACTGCCATGGTAAAAAACAAATGTCATAAATCAGTACTTTTATTATAAAATTTATGATTCATAAATAACTATCATTTGCATAACACATTTTTATATGAAATTCAACTACCTTTAGATTCCTGATAAACAAAGTTGTAATTGTAAACTATAATAATTTTTAATTCTTGATTATATTGACTCACATACAAACAATTTTGTATCGGAAAAATAGCAACTCTGGTGTTGTTACATGTATTTGGACAACAGTTTTATTTAATATACTGCTTTAGCCAAAAACTACAATATGATATTGAAATAATAATTAAAATATTGTAGTTTTCATGTGTTTCTGTCTCCTCTCGCTGGTTTGGTCTTTTGCAAGACCGGTCTAATAAAAGACCGAACTGGCGAGAGGAGACAGAAACATACGAAACCTATGGTATTACAACCCCTCGCAGACCTCAAATCAGGTATTCTAAACAAAAATAAAAAAATGTTCAAATAATAAAAATTATAGTTTACAAATCAACGCTTTAAGTTATTGCTAATGTCAATACAACATATGAAAACATACTTCCATAATTGTTTATGTAATAATATTTATGGAAAACTAAAGCCTCCTTATAAGCATCAATCAATAATTTTTAAAAATAATTTTTGATAACATGTGGTTGTTACATTTATAATAATTTATATTATTTCCAGTAAAAAACGTTTATGTTTGAAGTATTAAATCCGCAGATGAAGTACAATCATATGTGCACCCACTAATAGTGCCACAAAATAAATAAACCATATTCAGATCAAGAAATAACGGCTATAGAAGGGAAATCAACAAAAAGTAAGTACAACAAAATATAATTTTAAGTGGGCCTTCTTAGAAACCACTGTTATAAAATTTTCTATGCTTGAAGAATAAACATTATTAAGGCTTAAACACCATGTACCGCCAATATCTATGATAAACATTAATTTATTGCAGCATATTTTACACAATTGATATGTAAGGTAAATTCAAAACTGAAAATGGGTCCAAAATATAAAAGAAACATGTCAAGGAGAAATAAAAACCATTAAGGAATGAAATAAATTACAGCACAATTTTTTATGTATAACTTAACTCTTCTAATATTTAATATTAATAAAAACATTAGTTAAAAGGAAGGATGAAATCAATTATTAGTTTTAAACAAAGTTTGAAAGACTTTAAATAACAATAAATAATTTGGATAATAAAACTGATGCATTGTGGGACAAATATTTATAATTGTTTAAGTCCATATTTCTAAACATTGTAATTATTGCTAATGGAAAATTAGACTTGAAATAAAATGTTTTCATTTTCTAATTTCTAATTCAGACATAAATTCAGGATCAAAACATCTCTGTCATATTTCAAACAACCAAAATGCATGATTATATTTTATTGTTATATTGTTTAACTTTGAAATGCACAATTTTCCAGGTTGTGATTTTTTAACAATGCACACACGCATATACCCTTGCACATATATATATATATATATATATATATATATATATATATATATATATACTTGTAAATAACTGTAAGGACATTAAAATAACTGAACTACTCTAAAGACTCAAACCTGGTTTCGAGTGGAATGCTAAAGAAAATAAAGAAGGCTAAGGCAGGTCATAATATCAATGCTGATATTCAGAGAGATTGTGAGGTAAGTCTTTCAGTACTCTACGAACATTTCTACTGCAATACCTTTCTGCATCTAAAAAGGATAGGAAATAATTATTTCACTGGTCCTTCCAATAAGACAAATAACATTCAACATCAGTAAGCTTTAGCTTAATAGAAATTCAAATGAACAAATTTACTTTACAATAGCTATATGAAATGTAAAAAAGCATATGTTTTGAGCTTTGCTAAGTGAAAATAATTATATTTAATAATGCCTTTACACTCATGAAGTTTCAAGATCAACTAATACAATAAGTTAATTACCTTTCAAAAGATATCCTGAGTCTCTAATAGTCTTATTTTGTGATACCCAAGCATTAAATACATACACAAGAAGAGCTGCATAGAAAGAGTTAAGAACATCAAGAACAGAATTTTTATTGTTACATTCCCTGAAAAAAAAATTACATTTGAACCAAAGTACATTAAATTGCATTAAATTAGGTCATTCAGATTTTAAGTAGAATACCTGTTTAATTTTCCACTATTCATAACATTTAGAACGATATTGGTGATATTGAGGCTAAGAACTGCAAGTGGAAATGGTTGAGTTTCTGAATTAGCAACAATGAACAACCTCTGTCCCAGAGGCAGCATGTTTTCTGATGTCAGGTACAAAAACTGCACAAGTCCAAACAAACCAACTGCTCTCAGATCAGTTGCAGGATCATTTCCCTAAATTAGAGAAAATAATTTTTAGAATCAACACAGAAAATCGACCAAGAGCACTTGGCTTTATGCTTCACTGCTTTATTGATGGAATACTACTGCAGATGGTAAGAACCCAAACCCAGTCTAGCATAAGACAAAATCAGTGAGCGCAGATAGACGATTGCCATAATTATTTTGTAAATGACACACATTTTTCAATTCTTAGTTTTTAATTAATTTCATTCATATCTTAAAATATTAACAGTTTTAACAAACGATAACAAAGAGGGAGAAAATGTTTTTACTTTTTTATAATATTAACTGTATAAATAATATTCAAATACAATGATGATTGTAACTAAAATTAACGCCTCTTCAAAATAATAATAGTAAAACAAGGAATTCAGTTATAAACCATAACAATAATTATATATGATAATTGAAATATTTATAACTGACAAACAAAACCATAATGAATAAACATGCCTGGAATCCTATTAACTGCCAATGACTTCCTCGAGGTGGACAATCAGATTCAGCACCAGTTAGTTTTCTATATACAGTTAATAACATTCTGTGTTGGACTTGGTCAGACCAATCTAAACTACCTGTAATAATTAAAAATTATGTAATTATTTCATGTAATTGGGTAATAGTTAACAACTTAATGAAAACTAATGTTAATGTATTTTAATTATAATCAGATGGCCACATCTACTTGAGTTATATGAGGCTGGTGGTTTGAAACTGTTCTCATGACAAACAATATGTGCACAGACATAAATCCTGCTAGTCCCATACTTAAAATATAATTCATCAATACAAATTAGAGGCTTGATTCTATTAATCTTCATATATTATGAAAAGATATATAAATACTACATAGGAATAACACTATGAAATTGAAAGCTATAAAAATGCAATAATTTATATATTAAATTATACCATAGCAACAGTTAAATTTGAAAAAATTATCAATATGGCTAATCAGTGTAAGCAGCCTTGCAATCATCATTTTCAAGACCCATATAACAAAGAATACCTCAAAAATATTGCTGCTAACTTTAAGCCAAGATATTTTGGAGCTGGCTATTTTGAAGAAGTAGCTGAACAGAAAAAAAGTTAAGTTAATACGTATTCAGTTAAAACTATCTCTAAAGTATACATGAATGTATATTCAAAATGAAACCAATTCTGGCATTATATGAAATAAACATTAATTAAGTTCTTTTAAAACATCATACCATTTAAAGATTAAATGGGGGATACTGTAAAATTTGGTGATATTTATGTACAATACTCTTTCTTAGTGTGAGAGTTTTTAACAGTATTAGACATTAACCCATACAATTATAATGATCCACCTATCTCCTTGCACTCTATAAAAAAAGAAACACAAAAAACAAGCAATCGCCCACCAGTCTGACTGATACTTAATGGAACAATTCAATTTATTTCAATGGAATCATGATACCATAGCAGCTATTACCAAAGTGTTTTACCTCTTTTGTAATACCATATTACAAAATAGGGAACTAAACAATAGCACACTAACAGAAAAGATAAACATAATTTAAATGTGTATTATTTATAATTCAAAATAAGAATTAATTTATTTTTATTTATTATTACTTTTTTTATGAATGGAAAATTTTGGTTATACAGAAAAACGATACGAAACATTACAATTAACCGCTGAACATCAGGAAGATAATAAACAAAGCAGAGATCCTTCAGTAATCAACACTGAGGCATGGGCCAATATAGATCCCAATAATTTAATTGTGATGTGAGTTAAATATAATGTTACATTATTCACCCAGGTTAATGAAAATAATAGGACATAATTTAAATGACAGTGAATTGTTAGGCGAATTAAAGGTGATGAAGGAGTCACCCCAAATTGGTCGGCAAGAACTTCAGAGGAAAGCACATTGACTGAAATTATGCCAATCAGAAAGTATAGAATGAAAACCAAGGAAAAATGCTGGGGGTCAGAACCGGATTTTAGAATATACACTTCTATATACCCCCCTGCATTCAGAAAAATATATAGTGCACCAACCAGGTCTTTAATTGGCATACAATAAAAACTCTATTCTTCCTGTTAACTTGAATTAGATGGATAAGAAATAAGGAAGATAAATACTTATGCCATTGTAGATATTATAACAATGCAATGAAAATGATGATTTAATATGATGATAACAAAAACATCAAAAAAACCAAATATCATTTATTCAAAGATGATACTCTCTAATATCCCATCAAAGGTAACAAGATTCTTGTTTCTGTGAGTAAAAGTAATTCTTTTTAAGTATGGATTAAGTCACAAAAAATAACCCTTTTTCTTATTTAATATCTCTATTATAATACTCCTAATTTAATAAATATGATACATTTAAATACAGCATAACAAAATTCTAAAAACAGCAAACATATTAAACTATTTTAATATGTAAGTAGGAATAATTTTATGGCACATCAGCTACTTTGGGTGACATTTCATAAAATTACAAATATTTCTATATTAATACTTACATTGTGCAATGGAATGAATGAGATCTAATTCGGAACAGAGAGATGGATGAAGTTTTGGTGGCGGTTTGAAAAAGCGCAATAATTCAGATAATTTTGTCCTTTCAGGTTGTAATCGACTTAAATCCTGCAATGTAATATTTTATTTTACATATTATTATAAATAATAATAAATTTAAAAATAAATAAATTCTGCATTTAATAAATAATAAACATTTTTATTTTAAGTGCAAATAATTAACTAAATTATTTCTCAGTCAAATAATAATAATTTATACATTATTGCCTAGACGCAATTTATTGATAGCATTTGATGAAAATAGTATACTTACTATTTATTCATGATATCAAGAGAATAATATATTTTATTTTAATAAATGATTTATTACAATTCATGTTAAATAAAGAAATACTAATAGTGCTATGGAAATACTGTTTTTACCTTGGGTAAATTTAAGGATTTGAAATGATTCACAGCTTCTTCTACAGTTATGAAAGGGGAAGCAGTTTCAAGGCGATTATTAAGTTCTTTGTTAGTAGGCACTTCTGATTTGTCCTCGACTAATTTTACAGGAATACTGAAACAAATAATTAAAAATATTTTACATTCTGCAGTTAGACAACTGATGAATTGTTAAAAATGAAGAATGAAATGACTGTACATATGTCTTATGCAAACTGAGTTCAAGAAAAATTTATAAGTAGTTTTACAAAATTAATTTCAAGAGACAAATATATACAATGATGTATTTTTGAAAATAAATATAAAAACATCTTATGAAAAAACTTATAAGAACATAATTTTTATTTATTGGAATATAATGATTCATTCATTTTTCTAAATGTCCTTTACCATTAGCCTAAAATGCATCCCTCGAAGAACCAAATAGAAGATAAAGATACTTTCATAAACAACTGAAATGTGAATTAGTTAAGTTATATAACAACCAAATTGGATAACATAAAGGATTAAAATGCTCAAATACCTGTAGCTTGCTGGAGAAAACTTCTCTTGGTTACATTTTGAAGCTAGTATGGCACTCTGGCAGTGGGAGTTAGTATTGTCACATTCAATTGACTTATTAGTAGTAACTATCACAGGGTCCATTGCATCACAGACTAAAAGGGCGTGCAAGAGAGTTTGGGGAAGGACTGCTTACACTATTAATTCTTAGGTGACTAAAGCGGTGTAAACTGTGTAACCTGCACTTTAAAAACAGAAAACCCGCCCCCGAGGGCATTTACGAAGAACATTCACTAACTTCAAATAGATGAACCATCTGTAAAAAGTAAAGTATCAAGTTACTCTAGTACAATTTACCGACAACCAAATAAGAAGAAAAAATATAATAATATCAAAAGAAAGTAGGTTATAATAGCGACCCGCAACTGTCAACTTTCTTCACAGCCACTGCTATATTCACTCAGTTCTGTCCTAACTAACAAAAACGTATTTAGCGTAGACATTAAGTTAGAAGGTGAAAATAAACTAAATTCGCCTTCAGTATTAAAAATGTCCGCCATTTATTGAACTCAGAGGAATGTACCTCTTGAGTCATTCAATTAGTTTATATATATTTCTTTGTTTATTACGTATAGCATTCATCGCATTCAGGTTTTGGTTCATTTAATAAGATATGTGAAGGTGCCTGTCTCGTATAACCTGTAATAAACCTGTTATGTAATACTAGATTTCTCCTGCTATTATCAGGTGTTGTCCGCCACTGGTCTACATCCTGTTTTATTGGCCATCGAGATCCTGTTTTTAATATATAATTTTAGGCATCTACCGGCAGTTTAATCTATTACAATTACAGAAATTGTATAGGTGGCTTATTTTAAATTACAAATTATTGATGAACACGATATCTATTTCATATATTAAATGAAAAATAAATTACAAGTACACCAGAGCTCATTATAGATTAAATTATTTCAGCTTCAATTCAGTCCTATGAAATATTTATAGAAAAGGATGTAAAAGAAACATTAATTGGTTCTATTCCTTATTTTCATTAAAAACTAATTTAATTTGATAAATAATTATTGAACATATTCTTTTATTACAAATCAGTTAAAATTAACCTCAATGCATGTGCCATGGTCAATTCAAAAGCAATTTTCCAACCAACCAACTAACGCCTTCAATGGGTTTAAATCGATCCAGATGACGCTACAATGTTAATGGTAAGAACTTTCATTCTCACAGTTCCTTAAAATATTCAATTACAAACTATTTCTTATACTTTACTCAATACTAATATTTCACATGTGAGATTAAGTATTTTACTTAGCTTTCATTCCTTTGAATTGCCGATTTGTTTATCAACACCAACAGCATTTATTTTTAAAATAAGGTTAGAGATGATAAAAGTTCATATCGTTTATGCGTTTTCATGTTCTCAACTCGTAATAAAAACATATTTAACATATTCATATTACTAACAAACACGATTGCGTTCAAATATAGAAACTAAACCAAACTGATGCATAAGAATAAACCAAAGCAAATTTGTTTATTTACTGTATAAATATTTCATTTTCGTTTGAATATAGTTGGAGCCACAATAATTTGTTGTTCACACAAATTAAATGCCCGACAGCAATTTGTAATTTAAAAGTCAGCTATACAAGTTCTGCAATTGTAATATTATATATTAAACCATAATTTATTTTAAATTATTAAAATTAAATATTGAAAACAAATTTAATTTTTTAGATACATAATACAATAAAAAATACAATTGCATTATGAAAATATATTCGGTTATTAATACAAGTTATCTGTACCATTCTTTTTGCAATATGCGAAGCAAAAATCAATCCCCATACATACATAGAAGGGACAACTGAGCAATTTCGTGAGGAATAATTTAGGGATATCATTGAGAATTTAATTGTGCACTGAACCTACTTAACGGTTGTTGCATCTGCTCGAAAGGTAGCGTAATGAGGAGTGAGGGTCAGGTCCTAAACATTATGATTAGTTTGAATAACGACCGTATGACCTACCTTGCCTTTGGGACAGGTCGACCGGAATTTGTTCCTTGAAATTATACATGTTAGCAGTTCAGAAGCCACGGAACATGAGCTTGAATGTAATGACAAAGTTAAACATTCCGCTTGAGAATTGTGTATAATAATACTTTTCTTTAAGAATCGTCGAATTGATTCTATGAGTCAGTTTACTAGTTCCTAGCTGTGACAGATTTTTCTTTGTCCAACAAACTTTCTTCATAAATGTATGGCCATTTTTAATTTTCCATGTATAAATCTAAATTCACCAACATCGAACTATTTGGATATCTTCAGAGTTATTTAATGGACAATTTAATTGATTTGTTATTCTAAGATCACTATTTCTCAGAACCGGATTCAACAAAATATCGTTATAGTATGTTGTTATCAACCATTTCACGGTTGATATGCCTTACTAACTTGGTGTAAAATTATTCATAGAAATAATAAGGAGATTCATATTTTTCTTATATTACACTTTGTCATGGCTTTTTCTTAGAGTGGTAAATCAAGTTGCAGTGTTGTCAGTAGTCGAAGAGAACGCCTAAATAAAAATTAGGAATTATTAAGATTATCAATTAGAATTTGATCAATGGGGAAATACCCAAAACGTAAATAAAATATAGAAGAACATTAGGAATAATTCATTAATTCCTCTGCCATCTGTTTTCGTTTGTTATACAGGTTAAAATGAATTATGGTTAACCACTAAATTTTGGATGGAATTTGAAATAAGAGTTGCACTGGTTCTTAAACCAACAACAAACACAACAGTAGCCTTCTTCAATTTATAAGAAAGCCACACAACTTTGCCTAACTAAATTATGTACATGGGAAGGGAATTATAAAAATAATATTCAAAAATGTTTTGGTTAATTCTAGTCATTTTAAAAATGACAGCTTTTGTATCACGTATGGAGGATGTGTGACAAATATTATGTGTATTGGTCCAGCATCCTCATGACGCCAACTTATTTTAACTGCACCCAACATACAGAACATATGTATAACATTAAAAACACACAAATCCTAAAATAACACCTAAAACACTGACACATATCTTAAAGTATTTACTGTACACGCCTAAGGCCCCCCCTCGGGAAAAAGTATTGATAGCTCTACACAAGGGAACACAACAGATATTCTAAAAGAGTGGAATGAATAACAACATTTCTGTAAATTACAAATTGCGTCTACGTTTTCAGATTTTAGATTTTGATCGTCATCGTAAGTCACAATCATAAAAGAAATGAAAGAAGTGGGTCAATAACTTTCACTAGTCGTTTTTCGGATATTAGGAAGTTTCTCTGCGGTGACAATTGTTGGATTTAGTCAAGCCCAGATGATGTGAAGTACATATATACATACATACATACAAATAATTGATATTATTTCAGCATTGGTCGATATACCCCAATGATTTTTCGGAGATGAAACTTTTGACAAACTGATAGCAATGTCATGGTCGAGTAACTGACAGTAAACTTTTACAAGGGGGGCTATAACTTTCCCTCTACGTACGTGAGATCATGGCGAAAACCGACCAAGATCTCAGATCGACTCTTCGCGGCTGGAAAACTTTCATGGGCCCCTGTGCAACTGTTCTAACTACGCGTGAGTTACATTTTATGTTGTCAAGTAATCAAAAAGGTCTTATATATATAAAGTGGGGTCTGAAATTGGAACGAGATATTACTGAAAGTAAATAATTGAATTCAAATGAAGATTTAAAAGGAAGTAAACGATACATATGCGGTATACATTCAAATGGATCTAGGATGGATTTATGCTTCTTGATCCGTCAGTTTTGTACTTCATTGACAAATTAACATACCTTAACAGAATATTTACTATCTTATTAATATTGAATAGAATGTTAGAATGAATAGTACATAATACGAATCTTGTGTTTTATTTTAATTTATCAATAGTTAGTGATTGATCTATGAAGTAAACAAATTCAAAATGCTCGTTAATATGATCTCGAATCACTTTTCCCTTTTCAAAATCCTTTCCATCAAATTTAAATTAATGTAAATGAGATGAATCCACCACGAAACCACTCCAGTGTTTTTATAATAATGTATTTATACTGAGCAATTATGGTATATAAAAACATAAAACTAAATACTTACATATATGCAAAATAGTGTGGTATTAATTTTTTTTCACTTCACTTTTGCTTAACTTAATTTTCATCAGTTGTTTCCTATTTTGCCAACCTTTCGTTACTTTCATGCGCAGGGCGTTTCAAAAGGAACTTGTCCAAGGAGCTTTGTTTCTTCCTCCCTGTTAGAATGTTTGTGAAATGAGTTAAACGATTGCCACTGTATTTTAATGCTTTCCTAACTTAATAGAACAACTGATGCTGTATCTATGAAAAAGAAAAAGTTCTACTTGATCGAGATGTGAAGTGATTAACTGAAACAGGAAAAAACGACATGAAGGAAATATCATTGGAGAAGAAGAATGTCAGTTTGCTGGGAAATAGGCAAGTAGTAGTTGCGGGTACACGTGAATTTGTGGGACAAAGACAAATACAGAGGGGAAAAATGAAATTGGAGACGAGGACCCGCCTTTTTAACATGAATAGAAAGTCAACATAATGTGGGTTATTAGTACGTCTCCTATTATCACTAACGTATAAACCAGTCGCAGAAAAAGACGACGGGCTAATATAACTGCAGGAGCATGAATGTTAGTTTAGAAATGATTCATGACACTACCACATTCTTTATAATATTTATTCCATATTTCCGAATAAATTAATACAATTTGTTCCTATCCACTTGTAACCAGTTCATAATTACAATCTAATGATAAGTACGTCTGGAACCCATTTTTCTGCTATCTCCGAGGCCTGCTTCCAATGACCAGCGTGGACCAGTGTGCGTAAGAATGTAAGTCTAGTACACATACAAATGCATTTGCGCATCACTATTTCAGCATGCTATGACTGTCATTATCGTAAGATTAAAGATAAAAGAAGGACAAATTTATCACGATGGTTTTTGTTAATCCAATCTGGTGGTGGATCCGAAGATGGAATGTATAGAATAGGCGAGTAACAATCGTACCTCTAAGACATCAGTGAGGTTCGACAGGGAATTGCCCATACTTCGTTCCCGTACGTTCTCCTCCTTACTTCCTCCTCCAGTTAGGAGGCTTTTTAATTACAGCAACAGAAAAACGTTACGACCGCTAGGCGGCAGCAGGAAATACAGGGGCGATTTAGGTTCACCGGGGTGAAAGTAAGGTACGCCCGGTCGACGTCTAGTCGAGTGTCGGATTTTACTCTTTTGGCGGCCAGAAAAAAACGAGTGCCCGGGGCAGACCCAAGTCCGAGGAGACTACGGCCGATCGTGTTTCCTGTTTGATAGAGGCGTCTCTCGTCCTTGGGCGGAGTGTGACCCAGTGACCCACAGTGTACGCCCCACCAGCCGGGCCCCACCGTTACCAGCCCACTCTTCACTCTTCACCTTACAACCGTCCCGGGTTTCGGCGCCCAGTAAGCTTCCGGTCGGTAATCCCTGTGCGTCCCGATATCGTGCCTCTCAGTGCGGTTGTTCATCTACACCGATAAACGAACCTGGCGTTTCATACATATTACGTGAGTACAGGACGATTTTACCAAGGTGCTGCCTCGTTTATATTTAACTTAGATATTTAAGGTACCTTGGAAACGTGTGAACAGCTACTGTAAATTAACATAAGGTTTGAAATGTTATAAATTTGGCCTTCTGTTGGCCCGTTTGGGCTTCTCGACATCGCAATATTTTTTCTTTCATTTTATTATAATAGTGGTTTACATTCAAACTGTTATTCGTTTGCATAATCGCTTAACCAGTTTTGTTAATTTTAAAGTGATACATGGTGGTCTGCGAGGGTTAGTATCGTATTATCAAAGATACGAAATTTCCGTCACCATTCCGCCCCACTAATTTTCTTAGAACCCTAATACTTTATATTTGTAAGATATCTCCTTGGAAATTCGCGAGAGTTCGGAATCTTATCGCTCTTGTGAACGCTTGTCAAACTCACGCCGTAACTCACATTAACTCCAGTCTATATACGGAACAAATAAACGCCATCGTATAACACTAAATAACACACTACACCCGTACTAAGGCATTAATAGTACAAACCTCAGAACTACCCAGAAGGCGACGACCGCACTGAGGAACTGTCTTTTTTAAATTAATGAGCGGCAATTGGTGAATGCCGAGGTCACACGAAACCGAATGGAATTGTTGAACAAAAATATTCATTCCTTGTTTTGGTTCTTGCTAGACCGGTTTTGGCTTTTCGTTACCGACAATAAAACGTTGTGAGCCACCTATGCACCCCATTTGCCTGTGGATGGAGCATCCAGGCTGAATTGTTACAGAGGGGAGACAGAAGATTACACGAAGTTTTAATTGTTTTCTCACGAATATCCAGACAATTTTCTGTGATTTTGGGTAATTTATTGCTTGACTTACTTAACATACTGGAAATTTATCTGATTAAGGACTCTTCGCCTACTCTAAGAATTCGGATTTGAGGTTACCAAATTAAATAGTGTGGCACTTATGCGTGCCGGCTGGTGTAGAATAGAAATAAACAAATGTGTCATGCCGATCATAATAGTAATATATATATATATATATATATATATATATATATATATATATATGTATTTATGTAGACATTTTAATTTACCCCTAATATCTTTGCATATCAACCACTGAAACTTGTTTAGCATGATATCAACAACTTATATGAAGTAATCGAAACGACTGGGCGATTATAGGCGACAATTAAAATTCAAACTGTAAATAATTAACACTTGTGTTCCATTGAGAAATTCTAAAATAGTTCCGACTATTTAGAGCGTATATTCTCACGCATATTCTCTTAAGTTTTAATTATTTATACTAATGCGAATGAGACTACACAAATACTGTAGTTAACCGCAGGATCCACCAAACGGAAAATTTATGCCATGCGATATTTCCTTGCTTTTACTTGAATTTATATCTGCCGGTTGACACACTAAAGATGGCAGAAAATATTTTTAGATAAACATTATACGGGTTTTAACACAATTGTTAATAGTATAGCTGAATATTATTTTCTATTTGTATTTTTAATTGTGATGTAAAATATTACCTTATTAGCGTTTAGAATGCCAGATATTTGACTTTCGAATTGCGTTGGCGGTTACTAGTTCCGCTTCACTGCTAAATGGGAGAAAACGAAGATCCTTAACATGATTAATTTATTTAATTAATAATGTATTTTATTTATGTTGTTATTTTTACAAGGAGATACAGCATGCCATAGCTAACTGGATTTTCTATTACACTAGATGAGAAAACTGATCTATATTCGATGTTGAATATTTAAAGATACGATCTTCATGCCTACTAACTGATGGGGCTTCCTTATATTTGCTAATACATACTTCTCATTCAACGAGTGTTCATGAGTATTTATTATATGTTATTAAACAAAATTGAGATTTTAATGGATACTCATTATTTTCAGTTATTATTTTTTTCTTGTTTTCTCTGGAATTATTGGACTGACTCATTTAATAGTGAGCGGACAGAATATAAGAAGAAATTTAATTGTCATTCTTTTTCAAAATATAAAACGTCCTCATTTCTTGGCTGCCTTCAGTTTTAATTAATTTTTTAGGCTTATGCCCCTTAGGTGATTCATTGGTTTCCATTCATTCATCTTTAATTGACTTGATATTAACGTGATATGAATTCCCAAATAAGGGCGATTACTAACCCTCTTTATCCTTATGGAGGCTGCCTTTAGCCTTTATAACTACTATCGGCGAACCGCTGCTTAATCATTACCTGTCATTATATCTTCGACCCGGATGACTGCAAATGTGTTGAGCGAATTGCTACCCGTGACCGTTATAAAGTGAATAACATTCAATCTCGGGCCGGTTGATATTTATTGAATGAACGTATCTTTTTGCTAGTTACCGTTTTTACCTTGGCCTGACTCTTGGTTTGTATAGTTGAAAAATTCAGAAGGATTTATTATTTTCTACGTGTCCACATTTGTTTTATTTGGCGTTCTTACTATTGTTTTGATTCGGAAATCTTTGGACTTGTTTCTCACCAACCTTGAACTTAAATTTTTTCTTTTCATTTCTTATAGGGGGTTTATTGGATTTCCCATAGAATCTAACTGAAACGAAACTCTTGAACTTAGGATACGGAAAAGGAAATGGAATAGATATCCTATGGGGGCTATTGATGAACAAAAACAAATAAGAAGATTACTTCTGATTCGAGAGTGGGGCAGGGTATGGAAGAGATGGGCTTTAAATTCAGGCCATGGCTACAATTGAAGCGTTCAAAGGTGATTCTAACCACCATAAATCAAACGCTTTTCTAAAATCCGAAACGAACGAACTTTATTTACAAGTGTATAAATAAATCATAGAAATAGTGTTTTAATAGCGTTTAAAATTCTATCACTCTTGCGATTCTCTGCAATCAAAATACTTAAGCCTCATTAATCTACCGACGACAGAACGGTACTGAAGATTGTGAGAAGCTGAATCTAGTCTAGCATTGGCCCAAACAAGCGAGTTGAGACAAAATATCGCAAATAAGACAAAAGATATGTAATAATAATTACTGGAGATACCATGTTACAAGTGATAATACTTCTAAAGCCCTCATATCGTCTCGAAGTAGGAGGTATTATTGGTTTTCATTAAAACCACAATCGAAGGAACGTACTGATAGATGAGTATTGAAGATTCATCAATACTTAAGAAAAATGTTATAACGTAAATAATACAACTCCTTCTTGGTAAAATGTGAAAGGTTTCCAAGATGAGATGCGGTTCCGGTCCTTTCATTTTTCTCCTACTTACCTGATTTTTGAGCTGGTTTGGGTTTTACTTTGCAGCTAGTCTGCAAAGCCTGCTATCTTTGCAGAGCCTGGACTAATGGATATTGTACAGACGTGGCTGAAATGTAATGGCAACATGTCCTCCAGGCATTATCATCCTCTAGATATCTATTACTGTTCTGAATATGGACTTCTGCGATAGATATTACCTCTTGACCAACCGTTGAATAATCTGAACTCCGAAGTACCCGAAAATAGAAAAATGGTTTTCGCCTGCGGTATCATATCTATCTATTGTCAAGTTATTAACCCACAAGAAGTGGGAAAAGCCAGAATTCCCTTATGCGAGGTTGCCTGTTGCCACGTTGCCTGTTTGGTGCATTATTAACGTGACAAAATTGTCCACCCGTTTGAGGTCACTCTGGTAAGTGTAGAACATCCTTACGACCTCCTATTACCGCTCTGAACGGGGAAACATACATTTTAAATGGTTATTCCGCCATGTCACCTACTTTTCGGACTATAATTTACGAAATTAAATTAACATAAAAATCGGTTTACGCAGCGGCGTGCTAATCACGCGGGAGACCAAAATGATAATCTAGATTTACCAGAATTAGATCATCATATTTTATAAGTGAAGAATCTTTGAGTTTATGTTACTTTATATTCAATGTAATTTCAATGTCTGTTCCTTAATCAAATATTATATAAACATCTTTATGGTTCGTAGAAAAGAAATTGTGACGAAAATAAAAAAAAGGTTTTTTTTGAACAAGAGCTAATGTTACGTTTAAAGTTACTAAATGTTACTAAAAACGTTCTTTGAGGGATGTGGAATTGTCATTATGGAATATCCACGATGTTTGTACCAGTAGTATCACTGGAGAAAGTAAAATAAAATTAGGTCATCCAAGTTCATTGACCAAGGTTCACCGAAAAACCTTCCCACTTACGGATTCATCCTGAAACGGTATTCCTTTCAGAGTGATGTCACAATGGTGGCGGGGACCAATCAGAAAAGGAAACGTCGGCCGATGCCGAGACGCCCAGTCATTTCTACTTTCACCCGGACGGATACCCGCATAGTTCCAACACACAAATAGTGGGACACATGCTGAGATTTTTTAAGGCTAAACCATTAACCTAATTCCGTTCTGTTTCTTTTCCGTGAATTAAAATGGAATTGCGTAGGTGCAGCTTTCCTTCCGCATGTACAGAAATACATCGATTATGAGGTTATAACAAATTTAATACTCTAAGCAATATAAAGTCTCGTACAGTTAGAACTCAAAACATATTTTTCCGCTTGTCGGTTTTGTGCATGTACGATACATTTTTCTAAACGTCAATTATATTGAAGTCATTATTCGTTTGCATAATAATTTTATCGTTGTTTAAATAAGGTCAAAACACCATTGGGTTAAAGATATCTGTTTGGGGGTACACGAAGGTATGGAATATTATCTCTTGAGTATCCTCTTACGATCTTCTGTCACCAGAGGCTGACTTGTCCTATGCTAGACCAGTTTCAGCCTCTCCCCGTCATTTGTGGGTTTCCGACAGTATTTATGTTCGGCGCCAACAGGCCAACAGTGCATCCTGTCTGCACTGTCACAGTACCGTTACAAATTTGCAAGAGTACTAATAATATTTTTTCAATATGCAGACACGTTTCGGTTGGTCTTGGAAGTTATTTCTTTATTCGCTGAACACCCTTGAAATTTGTCCGAATAATACTATATGACTCCCCTACGTTTTTTACAGATTTGGTCCAAGTGTGTCGCGTAATTGTCCTCCAACATGAATGCAATCATCTTATTTTAATTATCTTTGTCTATAGCGTTTCGTACTTTTTTGTCTTAAACTACCAGTCCCTTGGCACATGCTGTCTGATTTATCATGCATAATTGTTTGAGTTCTACATTTCTTCTTTTCGGTTCCTTCTTGCCACCGTATCCACTGCCGTACCTACTTTCACTCGTTCACAAACATTATTCGATGCGTCTGTTTCGTACGTGATCTAGAAGAAAAGTTGTGAGATATTAACTAGGCAATACACAGTGCAGTATAATAAGACATATATATTGTAACAAGCAATGAAATTGGGTTAAATTCCAGTATTCTTTATAATGATATTTAAGTGTTTATGTTGTCAAGGCAGTTATCTTATTCCTGCTTATTTATTTCTGCCGGTAGAACACTGTATTATAGATATAAAAAAGTGGTATTTTAAGTATATATATATATATATATATATATATATATATATATATATATATATCTGCATTAAATTAGAAAAAAATGTTCCCTCTCATTCAAGCTTAGTAGGACAAGAGCCCTTTCTGGGTTCGTATTCCCCTGCAGCTGCACGTAAAAGTAAAGAGGATGCAATAACATTTTCAATACTGATATAAATGATCATTATTTAACCAGACAAGATGCGTTGAGCTTATAACGTGTGCGTCCCCGTCATAATTTTCTTATGCGATATGCAGCGATTAACTCTTCTTGGTTTAACTCGTATTGTGAATTTTTGAGATATTTCCTCCAAAATCTGAATGTTATCCACCGATTCGCGAGCCTTTAGAGTATCAGTCAATCCCTTCAAGAAAATAAATCATAAATTGAAGTTTTTTAAGCCATACAAAACATTAGTCCTTACACTGGTTTTTTGCCTGGCGTTCCGGTCTAGCCTTCCTTGGTCGCATTCTTCAGCCGTTCCTCCCTCTCCAATTCACCTCGTTTTCTGTCTCCTCCTTAGCCCCAATCTTACACCCCGTTTTCTCTGTTTATTCCGCTTCCATTTTTCCGTTTCGGTTCTAATAATTTGACAGGAACCATATATTTTTTGTGCAGACAAGTGCAGTCTTTTACTATTGCGTCGCGGATTTGCGTTGCAGAGGGGCGAATTTAAATAAGAAACAACTTTCGAGCAGTCAATTGGTACGACAAAAAAATTAACCTAAAACGTATGACAATAAAACTAAAAATCCGATGTCAATAAAATCAAACGAATTTGTTTCTTAAGGACATAACAGTCCTCATACTCGACTCAAAAGAATCGACTTAAATCGAAAATTTGGGCTACTAAGGCCATTACTAAAACGGATATCAATATTAACTTTTAATAAACACGCTTACAATTTATAGAGATAAATTAAAACCTACACGGTCATACGACATCGAAATATGAGGTATCCAAAATATTGAACATGGCTTTCAATGGACCCAGAGATTCCAATTAAGGGTGGTCCGTCGAACCATCCTTACCACCGTATGCTTCTAATCACACCATTCACCATAACCTCAATATATGAACAGCCGACAAAGTCATAAAATCCCGGTTCCTAAAATTCCATATCCGTCTTACTGTTCATCCCAATTTGCTCGTTCAATATCTCTCCCCTGTTCCATCATCCCCCCGTGGCGGCTTAAACGCCGCTGGCCCAGAGATCTCCTTGGACTTTGTGCGCAGCAGGACAGGAAATAAACATACCGCCATTGAACATGTTGTTGACTGTAAACTAAAAAAAGGTTTTAAAAAGGACATAACTATTTGTTATAAATTAGGTATTGTTATTTACATTTATAATTTTTTTTATAACTAAATGCTGTACTTATCCTTAGGTAGGTGGAAGCCGAGAGATGGACTATTGACTGACCAGACATGCTCGGAGCAGTTCTAATCTTGTCGGTGCTTGGGGCCTGCAGGTGCGAAAATGCTGCCAGCTACGAGCTGGTGCCAGGCCTTACGCTCAGGAGGACCGCACACTTCCTACATACACCCAGGACGTCTGTCCCACAGGACACTCTCGAGGCCATCAAGGAATACACGCTTGATATTAAGTTACCACAGCTGGCCAATTCCACAGCCAAATTCTTCACGACAGGTAAGTAGCTAGATGGCTAATTTCATTCTCTAGTCCGGTTGCAACGATCGAAGGTTTCGCACTCATATTGGTTCTTTGAAATTAAGGCCCGGGCTAACTTACTTCCTCTTCATCGTTTTCCCCAGCCGTATTCGTGGTCCCGATATAGTGGATCGCTGATAACAGAACCCTTCTCGCCGGTCCTCTGAGCGCTGAATAGTGTCGAAGTAGGAGCGTGTCGGGCTCAAAGTGTTTTACGCCGTTGCTGTCAACAGGTCCCCCTGCCATCATCGTTATGCTGCCAGTCCCACAGCACTTGATCCCATTCTCCTCTTCCCGACAGGCCCACTTTGATATTTAGGGAGTTTTCAATCTGTTTGGCGTAACATCGGTTGTTGCTTATAGCCAAACTTTAATTTTGATTTCCATACATGCTAAGATTACAGACATACCTAAAGAGGAAAGGATTTTGAGCGCGGCAGCCACCTTCAAGAGGCAAGACCCCTCCTAGGAACAGTAAACCTTCAGTGTGTACTGACATTAAGTTAGTGCTTGTGAGGGGTTTTATTTAGTACAACTTCGAGGAGGAAAAACCTTGAAAGGCTTTGAAATAATAGAGGAAGTGTTACATTCCGTAGTATTCGTATTAGAAACAAGACAAATTAGTTTTGTTGCCTTCATTATTCTGGTTAAACTAAAAAGGGAGACGGAAGCCACGTTTTCTCAACTGGATCCGTATGAGAGAGCGGCATGGCCGCATTCATATCAGGCAATATTTCTTGAAAGAATTGAAGGCGACAAAGCCATTCAGAAGAAATCTTTTTTTAATGGCTAAAAATTGTTATAAAATAAAAATTTAGTCTTGTTGCCTGTTGAATGAAGCCTTACTCCTTTACGGTTGGCTAAAATGTAGCCGCTTATGTAGTAATTATTTTTATTATATATATCTTTTCAATTTTCCTTGAATTACAAATTTCAGTTGGCCAAAAAAGAGGAGCTCACTAACTCCAGTACTCTCACTAGATTTTTTTTGTAATTCGCTATTGGACATAATGTAAAACTGTTCAATAGTTGCTTATGGCTTTATCATAAGTAACATTATTCTTTCAATTCGTCCCGTATAGGTCGATTCCCGGTTAAGTACGGATGAAACTCGGAGATTTGTGAAAGGTTACTTTCTCAGCCTAATATCTTATCGGAAGTTTTTCTTCCCTCGAGCTGACCTCAATCACTCGCCCCAATCTATACTGGTCTAATAAACAGACACTAAAATGAATTAATTCCTATTGAAAGTACACTTTTACTTTATTATGTATACCCATATTTTCCGTTTCTACGCGCACTGTCCCATCGTCTATTCTGCTTTTATTTTAAACTAATTACAAGTTGGATTGTAAAATTATGCTACTTAAATGTGCTCTTTATTTGATTTATGTGCTTATTATTAATTTTACCAAGCATTCTATCAATGCTTAGCGCAAACATATAGCGAGCATTGAACACAATGAAATCTTACCCGTCTCATTTCAAAAGTTGGCCGCCATCATTATTATAAACGTTGACCTACATGTAATATTTGCCTATAATTTGTTGTCTCAGTACATATATTATTATCAACATTTACTGGAATGGGCACAGATACACAAATAGATTTACTCATCTTAATAAGAAAGACCCACTAATTTGTAGAAGACACTGCTGATTGATGATGCCTATGTCATTGGGGTCCGTGAGAAAATCAATTATTAAGTAATATCACTAATATTTAGATGCCTAAATTAATGATTAATGTCTTAGAAAAAATAAGAATAAGAAATATGCATGACAATCTATGAAACGAAATAATTATACTATACAAACTTTATAAGGTATAAGTAACACTTGAAACCTTCTCAAGTACTGATACAAAATTAAAACGAAATTCTTGAATGTAAGTGACCTGGAGTAATTGTATTGGTTTATAATTCATTGTGTGGGGCAAATTCATCCCCAAGTTTCAATAATGACTGACCCTTACAAAATCTTTGTGTCATGAGATACACAATATTTCTCAGTATTAATGTCCGATATCATGCCTGAAATTCAGGACCCGAGAGTGCAATCTGCATAATGGCCGTAACGAATTCCAACTGTTCATAAGGGGAAAGAAATAATATAGTCCTTGAAAAAAACGGTAGCCGGGAGCCGTTTTCGCACGGCCGATCATCCGTTACATCAAAGTGCACCAACCCCATGGCATCTATGTATTCATAACACATACCATAACAAGACAACAACTCCTTTAACTATGTGCTCGGTTTGGAATTTCATATTCAATAATCAATATCGAGGAACCATTTTCCTAAACTAATATAATTTTATTTTTAATATATTAATTTTATTATCTACTTCCTGGTACAGTACCTGGTACCTACGGTTCACTTGAACTTTTCATCTCTGTCAGTATATGTAATTTTAGGTTACTCGATACCGAATTCCATTTCAGCCATAATATTCTTATAATAGACATCTGTTACATCTATTGATGCAAAATGATTTACAATAAATTTAATTTGAATTTTTCTTACAAACAGTGACTTCTTCATACGTTCATATAAATAATTCAATGGGCAGATTACCATATGCGTAAATAAAAATACTATTTGGGATCGTCACCGACGAGTTGTTTCCTTGCTGGCGCATCCTTCTCACAGTTCAGGAATTCGCATTCCCTTACTATATTTCATCAATTATTTTGAGCGTCGATTTTATTGTTTTATCAGAAATTCAGAATTACCGTAAACCTATATTATTTCATAAAATAGCATTATTTGCTTTGAGCTCAGAGCAAAGTAGGCCAGAGGAAGTAGGTCAGAGCCGCGATTAACTCGGAATTGATTTCAGAACCGAGACAATTATTTCTCTTATCTCAAGACACGGTATTTGGACTGGGTTTATATTAACTCAATTCACCGTCATGTAATCTATGATCTATGCCACATCGGTTTAGGAAATTGGAGATCTAATTTAGCGTTTGTAAAATAAAAAATTCATTTAAATAAAACAAAGCGTTGATTCATTAATTGCTTCAATTAATATAAATAGACAGTGGAAATTCTTATTAATTAAAACACAAATAAAACAATAAAAACCGCCTTATATGATTTAAATAAATAATGTCGAATTTGTTTCGTTATAAAAGAGTAGATGAATTTGTAATGCTATCTCTGCTGGTTTGGTCTTTTGTTAGACCTCTCTTGGGTGCTCACCATCGTTAGCAGCCCATCGTAGAAGTGCGCCTGTTATATATAAAACTAATGAACTTCTTGAAACGAAAAAAACGGTATTACGGTATCATCCGAGACAATAGTTAAAAACTCTTTTTCTCTGCTTATAATTGGTTCACATAACTGTTCCTGCACACCGTTATTACATGTGAAGTATTAATTTCGGCAACATTTTTCGCACGAAAATTCCGCAAGCCCCGACCGTTACATTTTATGTTAAAAATTCTTGTTAAGACAAAATTAGGAAATACGGACAACCCAGCTTTTTTATTCATGTGTAAATGTATGTTCATTAACAGTGAACACGTATCACTCTATCCAATTTGACCAATGTCTACAGTTTTCCTTAAATTACTTAAGAGAGCAATTTAAGTTACTTCCCTAATGAGTTATTAGTTTATCCAATACATGACTAGCCATTTCATACATTTATATTAAAAATAAGTGAACAGCAGAAAGTGGCATAATTTCGATACCACGGTTTCGTTGCGTTGTTTAAATTTCATTAATAAAATCATTTAAAGTCATTAATAAAATGAAAAAGAAATCTAGGCTAAGTTGTATATTTCTGCGTATCGCGCTTTTCATTTTTTGCAGCCAGTAATCTGAGTACAAGGGTGAACCTCTCCCATGAGAGCTTGCCTAAATTGCAAGCGATGAATACAAAGGTCAAATAGCGTTCCGATTTCGATCGGTTGCTCAGGAGGCGGCGGAAGCTCCGCTCCACTGACCCTAACTTTGGACTATCAGGTGGGTTGACTTTCTCTCCCCCGCCGACTCTGTCCCACAGTTTTTTTTTTCTCAACTCGTGCTTTTCCTACTTTTTATTTTGGCTTCGCCAAGCCACCCAGTTGCTTGCGACTATAAATCTACAGCGATAGTTAAAGTCGACGTACTGGAAAGGAGGAAAACACGGCAATTACCTTGGATCCGCGATGGTGTTATTCTTTCGGTCTGAAGTGCTTACCACTTTGGAACTGTGGATTTAACGATTACCAAAAATATTGTGCCCAGTGAATACAAGAAATGCGCTATAGAATTTTAATTTGGAATGTTTTTTTTGTATCAGCAAGGTTTTAGACCATCATGATTCTTCTGATCTTTGATAGTTTGTTTTTTTTCTACAATAGACTAGTCCCTCACAAAAGAACAACTAGCTAAGTTACACGGATTTAATTAAATTCTAATGAGTGTGTTGGAATTACTCCTTTCGAGTGTAATTTCATTGACTAATGCAAACTTGCAGCCTAATATTCTATTAATACATTCAGGTTAATTCAGACAGATAAATTAGCGCTATCGTGTTTAACGGTTGTATTTAAAGCAACCAACACCAGTGATGAATAGCAGTTGGACTATAATAAGTATGATACATTCATCATTACACTGTAAATTTTTATTATACCAGAACTTATTGGTGTGTGTGTGTTTGTGTGTGAGTGTGCCTTTGAAAGCCTTGGACGGAAAAAACCAGTTAAGAACGAAGAAGAACCGTTACTTTTTACGCATTAGGTGATAAATATGTTCCTCAGGCATGCCGCGGCACTAGGTTCCAAGAACAATTTGAACTCTAACCCACGTACTCTCCCTTCCTGACAACTTTCTCATGGCCTCACAAATAGGTGGTTACCCTGAAGTCATTCTGATGTTGACAAAACAGTTTTCAATAGATTCTCGACGGAGCTGAACATTGAATAGATCTTTATGTGTCAGCCAATGAATCCTCTATGTATTATTATTACTAACTAGATGTTTTTGAGACTCATTGATTCATGTTCTTATCTGTAAAATATTATAACCCATTAAATAGTAAGTTTGCACAAACTGGTAGGTTATGCTGTTACAAGTGTCGGACGTTTGAATGATTGAAATGAATCGAGTAGTATCTACACATTAGTCAAACCTGTTGGCTAATTTATTGTAGTTCTACAGTTTTTCCGTTCCAATTCTCTAAAATTACATTTAACTCATATTTGACATTTACAGAATTGGTACGAAGTGAATTATAAGTCGATTTATTGTCGCCTTATCTTACAGTTTGATTGTACGCTAACTAATTGGAAGAATGTTCGATTCTAATATCATTAAGTAAGCATAGCATTTTGAGAGAGAGAGATAGTATGTTTTATTCCTTGTAAAATCAACTGTTATAGTTATGAATAGATTGATGTCATGAGTTTTATGTTAACGTGGTTAGCAAGGTAAAAGAAATCACCCATAAGCATAGCATTAAAGAATTAAAGACCAGCCACAAATTATCAGAAACAGTGAACACAATGGCGGATGAGAAAGCAAGAATCCGTTCACATATCTTTCTTTAAATATTGTAATGGGATACCCTAGTTTAATTAGCGACAGAACATCAGGAATGTCCCCTATGATGGGCACCAAATTAAGTTGTTACCCATGGCTCATGTAAGCTCCCAGGGAAACAGGAGCTGAACCTTAAGAAATTTTCGCCAAGAACAAACAAACGCCGGTAGAGTTTTAATATATTCAATATACACTTATTTCTTTAACGTTATTTTACCAATTTTCCCCTTTGCAGGAAGGCTGAATTTTGGCAAGAACAGTTTCTTGACCGGTTTCGGCCTCGGATTTCTGGCGTTCGGTTTGAAGAAACTGCTCCTGCCTCTGTTCATCGGCGCCCAAATAGTGAAGTCCGTCCTGGTGGCCATGTTCCTTCCGAGCATTCTGGCCAGCATCGGTAAGCTGGTGGGTAAGGGTGTGACGACGGTGGCCTCGCAGTCGGGCAGCTCGAGTCCGTCCCATTCGGCGGACACGATCGGCGACTTCGACTTCAAGGAGGCCGGTGGCGGCGGCCCCGTCCCCTACGACGCCGAGCCGGCCGCCTCGGAGGACATCGGCCCCGTCTGGACCGCCTACCCCCCCGTACATCAGAGCCCGGCTCACGCCACATTGGCCGCCCTCAACCCCGGACATGCTATTCTCTCCAAAAATCCTCCCACTTCTACAACGACCGCCTTCGCCGAAAGGTAACGCGTCTTTATTTACCTATTATATATATTATATTCATGTATCATATATACATTTTTTCCCCACTAAGGAAGTACAGGAAACCCTTGATTGGTACAGTTTTAAATATGAGGGTATACACAATGCTCAAAAAATGTTTTCTATCATTCACTAAGTCACTAAAGATATATGTTGTATAGTTTATTCTTGGATATTCCACATTGTTAAATTTAACTGCTCCGAACCATTTTGAGTGGTAGAACACGTCACATCACTACGGGCTGTTGCCATTTAAGCCCTACAACCTACCCCACTGACTAATATTCGTTGATGTTCTCGTGAAGACTATAGAAATTACATTTCCTTCAAATAATTCACTCTCCTTCACTGGTTACTATCCCACATTTCCTTCTATTCTCCTAGCGTTTTATAGTCTCTAATTGGCATCCCCTTATTGTTTCAATGCATAACGAAGGCGACATTCCGTTGTTGTTACGAATGCAAATGTAGCGACAGCATACAACGCAATCCAACGTGATTCGGCCCGTTGAGAAAGTGTGCTTTATATTTATACGGCCTATATCGATCGTAGTGTAGGCCGTGGCCAGCTAACTATGTCAGTCCGAGCCATAGAATGATGTCAAATTATAGCTTTCGAAGCACGAGAAGCACGTTATACTAATGATTCTGCCCGCTATCTTAATTACTATTTAGTCCAGGTATTATAGAATCTCGTTGTTGGGAGGTAAATTAATACGAGTCGAAGTTTGGTCACGGTAAAAAGAAGGCGATTTCAGTCCAGCATTGCCCAAATCTGTGTTTCCATCGATTCTGACTGACTTCATTTGTACATTTCACCAAGGCACAATATAACTTAGGGAAAATATTACCACGATCCCAATTAATACTGTAGCATAATTTAGTTGATTAATTAAAACAATACTGTTGGTAATCTATAACCCATTTCATATGCGGTCAAGAGCTTATTGTTCCATAAACAGAAAGAAAACACTATTGTTCGAATAGTAACGTGAAATCAAACGTCTTTTCTGTTTTGTTACTTTCAACATACTTTCTAACGTTATTAAAGCCTGTTTTGTGAGACGGCAGGGAGCAAATAAAAATCATTGCTATGAAAAACTTCATTAGTTGAGCCCCAGTAATTTCACTAATTGGACTATCCTAATTAAAAGATAACATTGACGTTAGTTTGAACCTGTCCCTATAATTGACGTGGATAATTCAATATTAGACACATTTCTTATGAAACGCTTCGAATACGTACACAAACAACGATTGCATTCAACTATCATGCTTTCTGAGCTGCTGTCGCTGCACATGGAAGAATGCAGATAAATGGAGTGCTAATATTAAATCAGGGTATGTTTGTTTACTTGGTATGCAGTAATCATAACGAGCATTTAGTCCCCAATAACCACCTGCCTGTAAACTGTGTTAACGTAAGAAAAATACAACTAACTAACTTTTATTAAATGTTTGTATATTTATTAACTGATGGATGTATTACGATGGCTGTGTACACGGTCCGGATTTGTTTAATCTATGAGAGATATATTTAATTAATTATTTGTACCGCATCCGATATATTAAGCTTGAAAGTGATATTTCGACTTTTACATTCCGTTATTCCCAACATTCATTTGTGCCAAATAGGTACGTTATTTATGTAATTATTTAATCTGTTCTTATCTAGCGCAAAATAAATATGTATGTTCATACAGGTATACTCCTAGACTACCTTCGCTGCCTTCTAAGCACCATGGCAGTTTCTATTCGAAGGATGTCAAGAACGACTACAAGGTAATGAAACGTAAATTTGATGATCTTTTGACCCTTTTGAAATGGCCCTACGTAAAATTTTTTGAGATCTTCCCAATAACAATAAAGCAGCTATGGCTATTAACATAAACGCTAAATTTGTTCTGACTTTTGGTACGGAATAATAACTCGATCTTAAATAATAATAACCTAAATATATGGATCCAAACGCTTTCTAGTAGTAGGGATATAAAATGAAAATGATGCTCGCACCGGGATTATACCTTATATGTTCCCCATAAATGGCGAACTACATTTCAAGGTATTTATATTCGCTTGCCCGGGTATGCTCCGGATCCTCGCCATCATCAGTAACATTCTGCCACTACTATCATCAACAATTGAATGTATAATTGAATCGACGCGCAGAAATATAAATACATACGGATTGTTAATTAAACTGTAGAGAAATCGAAAAACGTTTAGTAAGAGCGCCCCACAATGAGAGGGCACTAAGTATCTTAACCAGATATTTCTGGGATATATCTTACCCCGGGCCAAATATGTGATTATATTTTGTTTCCCGTTAGAGATATAGTTATTTTCGGGGAGAAAGAGATTCTTCAAAATTTTCAAATCAATTTTCAAAAAAACAAAAATAATTCAAACGATACAAATGATAATGCACAATATAATGACACATATGATACAAGGTCTTCGCTCGTTGAACCTCCCCGACAAGGGACAGACGAAGTCTAATAAGGCGACATGAACGTTCTGTCTCAGCCTCCACTAACTTATATAAAATGATATCAAAGGTGACTTGAATGACTTAATAATGAATACAGCCGATGCTTAATTTCGTGAATAACTCGAGCGGCTACTTTCAGGTGTTCCACAACATCCCGAACTCTTCGCAGCTGTTGACGCACTACGACCCGTTCTATTCGCCGCTGTTGTCACGGCTGGACGCAGTCTACCAGCAGCTGGGCACCACATCGGAGGGCTGCAGGGAGAGGCTAGTCTGCGACATGTACGCCAATCCGGCCAAGTTCGCGCCTTATTCAAACCTCGTCTCTGCACAACTCAGCCGGTATTGTATACGCTCCTCCAGAAAAATAGAAACAAGTTAAACTGACACTTTTCCTTCATTTTTCTCTTATTAGAATATAGGCTTTATGAACGTATACACTTCTAGTTAATCATGAATTAGTTGTGGATTATGAATAGTGGCCTATTACAAACGTATTCACTATGTACAGAATAAATAAGTTTGAAACGAAAAAAATCAAAATTCGTGGCACAGAAATACGGCCTGTGCAAATTCAAACGCCGTGTAGAAGGATATCTGGAATATTCAAATGACATCGGGGACCGCAGAAAACAAAATTAATTATAAACCTGACATATCCCGGCAATGGAAGGTTAGAATTAGGCAAAACAGAAAGACAGAAATGCTCATGAACCAAAGGGATAGCATTACTTCGAATTGACTCCCAAATCTGCTAAATCCCTCTATTGCAGAAAAAGAAAACCTCAGTGTAGGAACAATGAAACACGGAATAACAAAGTTTACACGTTAGCAACGAAATTGTGAACAATAAAAATATAAGAAAAGATATTTTCGCAGTAACGGATTTGTTAAATAGTCCTGACAGAATGTATACTACTGAAGGCGGGTATAGTCTCCAGAACGAGCAGGAGAAAAATTATGCTAGTGACAAGGAAGAACTGCGTAATGTCTCTTGCTGGATAAAAATTAATGCGATAAGAAATCAGATATATAAAATCAATATAATATACTTTTCCAGAAAACGATTACTCGTGTCAATTGAAATATGGGTACGAACTAAACTTTGCGTCAAGTTTTAAAGAGGCGTTATCCACCATCAAATGTTGGGCCTAATCGATAACTCCGGTCTAAGTTTTCAAAGCGAAACGTCCCTGTGATTAATCCCTAGCGACATGATTGAGCCGCCAAACGGGTGAAGGGTCCACGCCGCATAAAGATAAGTGGAGCCAACTTTCAAAACTGGGCAACCTGCTCCTGTTGCAAACCGCCACCACCACCACCATATCCCTCTGAAACCAGGAAGTGGGCCACCGGCCCCACTTAGCCTCCTCGGCCGGCCGCTTCTGCTTTACTACCATTATAAGCAGTCCACAGGGGCGGAGGTTTTAGTAGGCCACAAGAATAACAGTAGAGAGTAAGGGAAAGATGGGCACAGCAGACGAAGAACCGGAGAGTATATTGCAGGGAAGACCTTCAATGAGTAATCTAATTCTTTAATTTAATATTTTGCAAAAATACTCGAACTGAGTAAGGCATTTAAGATGAGAAGAGTTGGGAAATATAGATAGAGTTAACAAGAACCACCTAATCACTACCCAACAATTAATTACTAATCATCTGTTCATACAGCAAATACTAATCGGTTATATACGTACCCCGGAGGAGTTCTCCAGACAGATATCGCCCTGTGCCCATTAACATTTTATTCTCTATATTAATTTGCCTTTTAATTTATGAGTTTTTACCGGTGAAAGGTCTAGCCCGGAAGGTGAAAGCCGCACTGAAATATCTTTCTACTTTAGCTGTATGCTAATCCCAGGACACGCCGAACAGTGTGGGAAGAATAAAAAAAATCTACGCCTCGATTTCGTCGCAAACTGTACTGGTTACGGTATCTTACTGGTTACATCGTCAAGCTTTCGATTAATTTAGTGAAGTAGTGCTCTGTTACCGAGCAAAGGATAAAACAACACGTAGCCGATAACCGATCTGACCAGTCTGCAGAGACTGTAAGAGTGGTACTTTTTTAACATTTACCATACCGCAATAATTATGCAGTTGCATTGCAGACACGACGTCCTACCAACTGGTAAACCGTCATTACTGCAGTCTTCGATATACTAACGCAATGCTACTGAAGAAGATGAGAAGCCGGTTAGTATAAGACCAAGTCAGTGGCCGGAGACAAGATCGTAAGAATGATGATGTTGGTAGCGTAGTCATATTTATGTTTCTATGTCTTCCCCTTTCCCGAATTGTAGAATCGGAATCACACGAAATGATGTCTCTCTCCTTGTTTTAGCCTAGGGAAAAATATTCTGTATATACTAATATATATTTGCAACGTAAACTACCGGTGCTTAGCAACCGGCACGCCAGCATACGTCATCACTGAAACGAATAGAGAAACCATTCCAACCTTAGCTTTTATCATTATCGCTTGCATCCAGAGATTCTAGTCAAAAGTTCCCCGTACCATCCTTGGTATGTTTCTAACCAAAACAATTCACAATGACCTCAAAGTACTAACAGTCAACGAAGTGGTAAAATCACGATTCCTTAAGTTCCATTCCCGCCTTTCTCCACATCCCAATCTACTCGTTCAGTCCCTTTCCTCTTTTACCCATCCATTATCCCCCCGCGTCGGCTTAAACGCCACTGGCCTAGAGATTTTCTCTAGGCCCGGATACTCGTCAAAAGTGCCATCACTGGGTGGTGTCTTTATCGAGAGAAACAAGAGAAAATACTAACTAATTAATAAACCGCAATTGTACTTATAATTGTTATATATGTTGATTGTACAATAAATAAAGAGAAAAAAATGAATTCATTGTCAACAGAGAGCTGAACGAGTTGCGGAAGCCCTCCTCTGACAACCCGGAAATCCTCAGATTCTTCAGGTACATGAAGGCTGCGAAAGACGGCCAGGACGGGGCCAAGTGCGAGGTCGTCCACAACGCCTGTATAGCGCCGACTTCACTAGCAGACAACTCCCCAATGCTGACCACCTTCAATGAAATCAACAAACTCGTACACGCCAGAAAACTCGCATTGTAAACCTTCGTTTCACCTTTTTCAAAAATTCAGTCCCGGGAACGAGGATAAATCGGCCTGTTAAAAGCGGAAAATAGTTCAATTCCACTCTAATTGTGGAGCCCTATAAAAATATACCTACTCTACTAGGGAAGGCTGAACAAACTTCGTAGGTGTACTTAAGGTTTGGTCTAATACTGACCTGCCTCATATTTCCGCTTCTGTTTCTTCAACTGCCTTATACTCAGAATTCTTCCGCTTATACATGTACTCTGGACAATACAGGAAATATTATTTATTGCTTCTGAAAAACTTTGCCCATTCTGTCTCGCAATGAATATTTTGCAATATGTTTACTGTAAAGGGTGGCCAGATAATTTCTGTAGGAATTTAGGAGAAGGCAGTGTTCAATTCCAGAAATGTTATGAATCAAATAAGTAGGCATAAAATTTGAAAATGATCAGTTTCAGCTGTCACTATGACTTTTTTCTATGTAGTATCACTTCTGTCAAAATTAATTTTTGGCCTCACCTATTTATCTATATATTTGTTTTTGTTAAACAGGGTTTTTTTTATAATGTTTTATATATTTTGGATTTGAATTATACGGATAAAATTGTTATACGGAAGCTGGACTCATAGGAGAATTGATAATACCATTTTATACCTGGGAAGATATCTGGCTACAGGTTAATTTGCAATGTTTGTGTAATAGAATTCAGTGAATCATTTGCTAGCATATTGTTATAAAACTCATAATAACCAAAATTACAAATTAATCTTCTGATAAAATATACCTTGCATCTATAAAAAAAAGCAAGCATTTGAATTAAAATATTTCAAAAAATTATTTGGCAGTTGAAGATTAACAGATATGAATTATGAAAGGTTTTAGAACACACTGTGTGTGTTCTTATTTATTATTTATTTATTTATTTGTATGAATGCCTGTATTTAAAATATGTCTGTGCATTTTCAATATTTTCACAAAACTACTATGTAGAATGTGTGTTATTATAAATGTTGTAAATGTGTTATTAACTAAATTAAATATTATTATTAATTTATTTTGGTATTGATTCACAATTCCATTTTCATTTTATAAAACAGTTTTACTGTGAAATATTAGTGTTACTGTCAGTACTTTAATAAAATAAAATGTCTATATAATTCAAAGAGACATTCAGTAATTTATTTAAGTTTATTTTTTGTTCTTCATTAAGAAAGTAATCATAAATAATTTTTGTATGACAGCCTACATTTTTAAATTAATATTTTCAATTGCAGTAGAACAATAAAGAGTATTTAAATGTTTTCTAATGTATTTTCTGATTATATAATTCTTCTGCTGTATCACACCAATATGCAGTATATTTATAGTTTATATCAGTTATTATCCACTTAGAAAGGAAGTTACTTGATGAAGTAATTAACTAGCTCCCTCTCCCCCCATCTGGCCACTATGTGAATTTTTCATATTTCCATAGTACCCATGCCCCTTAAATGGTAGCATTCACATGAATGCCATTGTATGCACCAGTAAGAATAATAAAAAAACTTCGCAGTGAATATCAAACATTATCAAAGATCATTACAAATAAAATTAAACATTTAATCAGTATGATTAAAACTGAAATACATCATAAACAGTGTGTGTAATAATTAATTATGACTGGGGGTATTTAAAATTTAAAAAATGAATTACTGAGAAAATATCTTAGGAAATATCCCAGCACAGTTGACAATAGGAAGTTCTGTCTGCAGAAATAACCAGTCAATCTGGAAGATTACAGGAAAGAGCCTTTCATAATAAAATAAAAGCAAATTCTAATAACTTATTTGAACATTTTCTGGGATGAGAGATTCATTTTATTGCATTGTGTTCAGCATGTCCTAGACCTATGGCCTATATCAGACAGTGGATACAGACTGTAAGAGTAATGATATTCCAGACCTTCGTGGACAATTGGTTGCATGAAATACTCATTTTCCAAAATATGATATATCTATTTTGACAAATTGTGTATTTTCCAAATTCAAACTCCCTGATACGCCTGATTTCTCGTGGCCGTTATAGTTATTTTCCTCGGCTTGACAGACTTCTATTTTGGTGAACGTCGAGGTATTTAAATTTCTACAGCAAATACTCGAGAAGTAAACAGGAATAAAATATCTCTACAGCATTCGCATATAAAAAAAATACAATTTACTTGATGTACGCATACAAAATACTTGATGTCCATTCCTAAACGAAAGTAAATCCGCTTTTCCATCTGCAGAATCTTCTCGATTCTGGATCAAGTTGAAGTAAACGGAACCCCGCTTTCTTGTCTTGTGGACGGGTAGATATTTGTAGTGGGGCTCGGTAACGGTACTTCTCGTACCTGAGCTCGGGCAGTCGACTGTTGCTCTCCGTTTTGACCTGACGTGCCCTCAAATTCGGAACTGTTCCCTTTCCGGGGAAAACCGCCATTTGATAACATGAAGTTTACACGTAGCAATCGCCGGAGAAAGCCAAGTGAGTCCCTCAGTTAAATACTTATTTAAAACGGTCCGTTTGTCCAATTTAACTGCAGATGTTCACATACATAAATGCTTTGGTGTGGCAGATTCTGAATTGAACTCACATTGGAATTTAATCTGATTATTGAATCAATAAGTGACAGTAATTGTTGGTCTTCTGTGAATTTTACTTACATTGTTTGTCAAGTCATTACGAATCAGATTATTGGATACATAATAATTAATTACACAAAGATAAGTGTTGATTAATCGAAAATTGTATTGTATCATCTTCAGTGATTTACAGAGTTTTGTTAAGTTATCCCAGCTAATTATTTGGCTTTTATAACATTCTGTGTTAAACGAAAATATTTTGTAATTCCAACGATGCAAATTGCAAATTTCTTATCTTTCTTCATAACTCTCATAACCCTTCTAAACGAAGAAAGCTGTATCAGTCGAAATCAAAAGTAGTCCATTATAATATTGATGCCTCCGAAAAGGATACTATCCAGGTGCGTACCACTATCCTAGTTACACAGTGCGTAAAATTTCATCGGTTTTTCTCTAACGACATTGGACGAAAAGTAATTGCAGGTAATTGTGGGTAATCCCATTTAATAACCATGCGATACAATGAAAATTTAAAAATATTTCTCAGGTACAGTGATTCATTAATCTACCGTTCCGGTCAAATCGGGAACAGTTTTCATTACTGAACGAATTTCCTACAGAAGGAAGACTATAAATACAAACCTTAAACCCTCCTATCACTAGAGAATAGGGATATATATATATATATATATATATATATATATATATTTATTTATAATAATTTTTAAACCAAATTTAATGTTTTAAAACACTTTTTTTAAAATTCATTATAGGAAGGTAAGAGTAAATTACTAAAGTTGTTACTATGATCACCTTTTGTATGGTTCCTTTGTCTAATATGCATGACCCATCATATTACTAACGGAATGTAAGTGGCGTTGGTGAGGAATCAAATTCGGTCTCTTAAGACCAAACAGACGAGAGGAGGTAGAAAAATGAGTTTGGTTGCATGCGATAACATGAAGTCACCTAACCGTAACTAACTGTAGATTTTTCTTAGGGTCTGAGAAATTAATTAATTTAATTACATTTTATATACATACATATATATATATATATATATATATATATATACATTTAATATATATATTGATTAATAATACATTATAGAAGAATGCTAAACGCAAACACAAATTCGTTTCGCAGATTACCCGATCCTTGTTCCCTATTACGGAACTTAGGTTATTTGGATCGTCTTTATGAAATGTTATAAACACCTCCATAAACAAATCCATTTTAGTTTTGTATGAGTTTTAATAAGGTAATTAAATTCTTAAAAATTGGGAAAATATTCGGCAATAAAAAATAACTGTCAAAAGGGAAGTATTAAATGCTTTCGTTGGGTCAAAATGTAGTCCAAAAACATCTAAATACGTCAAATATATTTCGGTAATTGTACTGACACGCTAGTTCATCATGTAGAGTGCCTTTTTTACATCATTTTGAGCCCAAGTGTGTATGTATACAATAGTCATCAGATGAATTAGATATGGAGAATTGCATAAAATTGTATTATATAATCGTCAAGGATCCTTACAGACGCCTGAAAAGGAAGTGGCCACGAGACCTAAATGTTTAAAAAAAAATAAAAATAAAAAAGGGGTGGGAACCAGTGGGTTTCTCCTCCATTGTACTTAGTGCTTGTATCAGTGTTGCTTATTGTATTTTTTACAGTTGCAACAATAACAGAGAGAACAAAAAAAGATCGTCCAGGATAGGATATTATTAGTTCTCTATTGTACCAGAAATATATGCATACACAAAAACTAACATTTTAACTAACTACATTTTAATAGCTGATAGTAATGAATGTTCACCACCATTCTTACGACCTGTGTTACTTAAATGAAAATGAAACAACGTAATTATTATTTTGTGTGTTATGTTCGCGACTCAAAATGAAGCGCGAATTTACATATACCTTCTTATTTTTAGGTTACTTTTGGAATGTTTCGACTATCCAGGAGATTCATTTTCCTCCTTAACTTTCTTCAATGGCCTGTTGAACTGGATCTAAAGGTCACTCTGAGATGCTTTTACCTACTTTTACTCGGCGTTAGCTTAATATCTTGCTCGGTTTTCTTCATGTCGGGACTGTCAGTAACGAGAAAGCTGTAAAATCAACACCAAAGTATCAATACAACTTAAGGACAAAAGAAGAAATGTGGAAAACCACGATAATTAGAACATTTTCTACATTTCATCTGGGAAGTTGTATTTTCAATACTGGCTGTTGAATGTGAAGATTCTATCAGAGCTTCGTCACATTTTTTACTGTCTCGTAATTAAAATTGGTAAATAGCACTGCGTAAATCTGGTGTTCAAAGATCTTTATGTGTTGTTCCCTCTTTTCCATACATTGGCCTAAAATTATAAATTTTCTGCATGGTTTAAATAAACCTCGTGATGCTTTAGTGGATCATGAACATTGAACCGTATCTTGTTCCTGAATATTTATTTGTTAAACCACCGAGTACTAGTAAGTTCGAAATTTTATCACATTTGTTTTAAAAACAAAATATCTGGAGAGAAACTGTAATTTTCAGATCATGGGAGATACTTAGAAATGAATGTTTCCACATGACACGCTACGATGGTGCCTAATTGCATTTTGGAATATTAACCTTGACTAAATTCGATGAACTCCTTGGGAATTTCAGATCTTATAACAATGACTTTAAAAGGTGGACAAGTTTTTAGTTCAGTATTCTACTTCATTCTGGTTAGATCGCTGTCCTCTGTCCCTGTGCACGAAGTAACTAAGGTAGTGTTACTTCCTGTAATACATACACATTGAATATTTTCCATTAAACGGTTTACGATAAATGCAGCTAGGGCTTATTTCGAAGTAAAATAATTCGATACGAATTTTCTTTTCAGGAACCGAAGAGGAAGAATGAACAATCTGAAAATATCGCTCCTGTTGGCCGTAATCGCCTTCAGTCCGGGTTCGTCGCTCGACCCTTATCTGGACCAACTGGACGCAAGATGCAAGGAAGGGTCTTTGTTTCAGTGCCTCAAGTTCCGTACGCTCACCTGGCTGGAGGAATCGATGGATCGAGAAAACGTTCCCATCGGCGAGTACGCGAGGCTGGTTAAAATGCCGCAGTCCCAGATATTGAGACTGATACGTGAACAGCCCGAGTTCTCGAGCTCGCCGAGGTCTTCGGACTCGGAGTGGTCGCTCCTGATGAAGTTCCTGTCGAGACGAGCCGAAAAGTACTTAAAGTCGACCGCCTTGGAGGTCACCCTCACCGACCGGCTCACGGAAGGGGACCGTTACCGTCCCAGGTTCATCGACGAGATATATTCCGAAATAGACACTATCGAAGACAAGAATGAAAAACCATACAGTAAGTATAATACCGACTTAATGTAGTACACAATGAAGAAGGATCCGCCACCATTTAGGAGATTACGCACCGGTTGATGACTACAAGTTATTTCTGTAATATTTAAGAAATTTTGTAAATTGCTCCCTCCTGTAAATTTTACGCAGTACTAAATACTGCAACAATATTCTTAAACGTTCACTTTTAAAACTAGTCTAGTAAAAAAAAAAATAGAGCATTACTTATTGGTCTATTGAAGGAAACTTTCATTATAGTCGGCTAAAAAAGTATGCGTAGTTTCATTGGTGCCCGATTATTAGACCTACAGGTGATTAAATGAGAAAGGCAATTTCCCATCTTCAGTTTCGAATGAATAACGAGACACGATATTAGATCATTCAAAATACCTTCATTGCAATGTACGGACATTTCGATTTCGTTCTCGGAAAACGGATTACATATATACATATATATATATATATATATATATATATATATATATATATATATATAATTGTGAATGTATGTGCATAGTCTTTAAAAAAGTAGTAAGCATATACAATATTATAAGTATATTAAGAGAGGAGATGTTACAAGTGACTATATATTACCCGAAAATAAATAATGCCAACCTGTTTGATGGGTTTCCTTTTAAATTCTGGCGTCGGCCGAATTACAAGAAAAACATTTGGTTCTGACGCCAGAATCACCTTTTTATTAGGATATTAATATTGACCAGCTTTTGAAATAATAGTTTCTGAATTATGTACTTGTTTAATCCTACATTAAGGGGAAACGGTTGGAATTGTGGCCCGTAAAGTGGCACAACATAGTGACAGGGAACTTGACAATGACCTAACTGGACACGGCTAAAAAGAAAGTGAGCGATCTCTCTCTCTCTCTCTCTCTCTCTCTCTCTCTCTCTCTCTCTCTCTCTCTCTCTCTCTCTGGGCGTTAATGCTTTCTCGCTTATGCCGAGTATCACTTTCAGCATGGTAACAGACTCAACCATTTTCGTGATTTTCTGTTGGCTATCCGTTTTCTTCTGGCGGTTCTAGGCATTGATTCGTTTTTGTATTTTTCATTGGTGGATTTACTGCTACCCGAATTTCACTACAATTACTCCTAAAATGTTACAAATGTTACAACAATTTCTCTCATATATAAATATTTCTTCGTATCATAAAAGTATTGTAGTTACAACTTAAGGTAGCATTAATTTCTGTTCGCAGAAAGGGACCAGCTGAAGAAATTGTTCATACCGCTTCTTGTTGTACTGAAGCTGTTTAAACTGAAGCTCCTGCTGTTTTTGCCCTTGATCCTGGGACTTGCCTCGTTCAAAAAGTTCCTCGGCGTGTTATCCATTGTTGTCCCGGTGATAATTGGTTATTTCAAACTGTGCAAACCGGACGTTGGACAGAGTTACGGCAGCTATGGCCACAGCAGTTTTTACCATCGCCCACCCGTCCGGCATAATTACTACGAAGATGAAGAGCTAAAGGGGGGAAGTCAGGACCATTATGAGAGATACGGAACCGCCCACGACATGGCCTATAAAGCATACATGAAGAGACAACTTCGATGAAAATGAAGATTTATTACTCGTAATGTTTTTTACGATTTCACGAAAAATCGTGGCGAAATTTTAATTTGCAGAAACGGTTAGAACATTATTCTAAAATTAATTAAAGTTCATTATATTCTTTTTTGTATACATTTGTTAGTCATTAATAAGGAAACGACGGAAGTTCAGATAATTGTACTTATCATTATCTGTTATCACATAAGCAGTTTTCAATTAAATATTTTTCTGTACACCTGTATATTCCTTGTCGTTAATTCCTACGATGCTTCTTTTATTGTGTGTTTGTAACAATGATTCCACTCTGTTATGGCATGCTCTTGCAATACCTCAATTCTATTTAGTCCATTGATATCCCACGAGTCTTTTCAAATATTGTCATGCTGTACTATTAATTTAATATATTTTAAAGGATCGCTAAATGCAATTAGTACTTTCCAACTTGGCCATGTCAAAAATAATTATTCCATTTATATACAAAATTAAACTGCTTAATGGGGGTCTTGATGTCTATTGGCAGTTTTCTACAATCTGTAAATTGCCATTCTTATATTTATTGTGTTACATGCTTACCACTTAAATTATTTATAATATAAAGTGTGCCAAAGTTTTAATACCTATGTTCACTTATAATATAAAATGTATTCAGTCTAGTTTTAATCATTAATAACTAATCATATGGGCTTTAATATTCTATATAAATTTATGTGTATTATAAAATAGTTTATAAATTGAGTCAGCTAAAGGCACTCAGTAACATTTAACCAAATGTATCTAGTGTACTTAAATTTACCTAGTTTTATATTATTTTTTCATTATACACATCATTTCTATTCACTTCTACAAATTTCAAGTAGTAAGCATAACTAAGAAAAATCATATCTGTAATATATATGAAGCTTAACCATATTTTATTATTAAAGGCTACGTTTACAATTATGTAATGTAATCAGAAAATTGTCAATTGTACTATACAGGTTGTGATATAATCATATCCTTTCATACTATGCCAATATGTTTTATTCTGGGATTATACCACTGAATTATACCACTAGGATTATATTACTGATTATTTCTGGGGTCATATTTAATTTTATAAACCGAATATAAATTGTTTAGTCTTATTATAGAGTTGCATCCAACAATAATTACCAGGACTTTACGTAAATATATCATTGTAAGAAAATGTAAGATATAATCCACGTTACTTATACCGCTACCGTTACCGTTACCGCTGTATTCATTTATTTCACGTATTTTACAAGATCTGTGTGCGAATTGTCCAATGGAATGTATTTATTTATTTATTTGTGAATATAAACCACTCATTACAAAATATTTTGTTCCCTTTGTAAAAACGGACCAACCTCTACCTCCTTTAAACCTCTTCTATGACGCGCTTAGGGAGCATGGCCTGTATTACAGATGGCCTCTAATGTCTAATTAGTTATTGAGGAATATTTCGCTGTTTACCGAGGCCGTTTTCCTTATGGGGGAAACAATGCGTTGGAGGAACAAGAGGCAATAAAGGATGTTAGATGGAAAGAATAACCAATGGAACCGGCGGGGGAATGTTAACAAATTTGATAGAAGGAGTCGGAGCCTCAGTAGTAGCTGAATAATGGCCCAGACGACATCCCTCTTACGACTTCTGGTTCTTGTCTCTTTATTAGGATCGGCACTGTCCTTAGGATTGCGTTAGTATCCTATCTAACTGTCGGTACTGTGATTGTGGTTGTGCACCATGAATCCTCGAGTTATTTTAAAATCGAAAGATTGTGTGAATTATGACTTTCGTTTGCTGTCACGAGACTGCGGTTTGCTAGCGCAGGGTAACAGGGTTCTGCACTAGTAAACTGAGTGGTATCAAATATCCCTTATATATAGGGGTATGAAAATAATTACTCATTTATAGTAAAGTACACACAGAGTTTTAGATTTTGAAATTAGAGTGGATGGTAAATGTTGAAATTTATGGACCAAATTTAAGTTTATATTGATATTGAAAATCGTATTAGCGAACCGAAAACAGTAAACGCGAATTGAAAAAAAAACATTTACAATTTTTATCCTTCCAACTTATGCAATTTTAGAACTAACAAACGAAGAACAATATGAAAAAGAAAATGATTTATATATGCTTAATAGCACTAATTTCATTACCTTCATTCATCCATTTAAAGTTTCTAAAATGATAGTATTCTAAAATGACTAAGCTCCAGAAATGTTGCAAATTTATCGATGAATACCTCAAAAAAAATAAGGTATTTGTGAGAAATAAATTTAGAGTGACGAAATAATTATTATACAGTCATATTTCCTACTGTAAACTGAATATAATTTGCTTATTTCTATTAGAATGTATAACAAAAATACAATGTATTTAATGTATTGTAAAAACAATAGTGTCTAATGTGTGATTGTGACCGGTTGCAGCGAACTACATCACGGCATGTAGTAGGAACGATCCCAATCTGGAAGACTGCGTAGTCAAGAATGGTCAGAAAGCAATACCCTACTTCGTCAACGGTAATTTACTTATTTCTTTTTACTTTTCTTTTTACTCGTAATTACCCTCGTCGATTCATTTCTATCGATCATTTATCTGGTATTGAGCATGTTTGCTTTGTCCTTATGCATTTTCTCATTAGAGAATATCGGAAAGTTGAAAACAATAGTTCCAGTTGACGAGTTCTGACTGTAGGAACGACTCATGTCTTCTCCATACGGTTACTAAAAAATATATTGTACAAATAAATTCTTGGTTGGGTTACCGCCTTCTGGGGCAGTAGCACCGAGGTGTGTACTGTCAATGCTTTAATATTAGTTAGTAATACCTTAGTGGCTGTTATTGAATGCTGCATGTTAGTGTTATTGTAGTTGTAGCATGTTTAGTGTAGTGCTATTGCGTAATTGTTCTGTATATAGACGTAAGGCCCAATTCAGTGTGAGCTGGGGCGTGGGGCCCCCGGACCCAAACACCAGTACTTTATTATGTTTCAACAGAAGCTTTAAATGTACCGATTTATTTACGGATTGAATAGGCGATCCTAAATACCGAGTTCCGAAACTGGATCCATTCTTCGTACCCGAACTGAGCGTGTCCCAGGGGAACAGGCTGCTTGGACTGAGACTCACCCTGAAGGACACCGACACCTACGGACTCAGAAATGCAACGTTTACAACCGCCAAGTAAATAACCAGTTTTGTGTATTTTATCATTCGACTATTCTGTCTACTCCTGGTTATATATCTTTTATACCATGCATACAAAAATTACTTCCTTATTGTGATGCCAATATTCGAAGGAATTAGTAGATGGATCTACTACGTCCAACGTCTAATACGTTAAAACAGATACGTAGTTAGTTAAATAGAAATGTACGCTTGAATATGAAAATCCCCGATAAACGCGTAGAAATTAAGTTCCTAAATTTCCTCTGTGCTTTTTAATATTACATCATACAACAAAAAGTTCTCCTGGTGGAACACTTTAACCACATTAATTTTCAGTAAACTGGAAAAGTATTCATTTACTACTCGTTTTGTTTTTATGAGAATGTGATCATTAAAGTGAAAAGGAATAATCCTGCTTTTAAAGGAAACAATGTGACATAGCCATCTCTGAAAAAATAACGTCGTCAGGCAATGGAAGTTCAAAGTCTTATCTTATGTCATGATATTGTAAATAGTAAACTGATGTGTGTAATTTATAACTGTTTACCTGATTAAAATATATTTAATAATTGCTATTTTATATGCTTATATTAAACATAAAGGCTCACATCACAAGAACGGGTTCAAATTATTTTACTTTATGTAATTTTTAATTAAAACGAAATAAAGTTCAAAGTTTAATTAACTTTGTTACGATAATTTAAGTCAGGAAATAGGTATGTGTTTAGAAAATTAAACCATTTATATTTATATTTTCACAGGTTAGACTTGAAGGCCGGAATAGCTGAATGGGATTTCACTATACCCAGGATTGAGATATTGGGCAAATACCAAGTGTCCGGACAGATATTAATACTTCCAGTGTTTGGCACCGGCAATGCCAACATTACTCTGAGTAAACTGTCATAGTTTATCAATCGCATGTTTTTCTTACCCCTTGCTACGTGTTTCAATACAAATAAACAAAATGAATGGTATTAAATGATTTGATGGAAGTCCTTTTTCGAAGCCTACTCATAAACTTAATACGACACAATACACATCACTATAAGCGATCTCCAGTAATTCCAATATAATAAAACAGTTGTTATTATTAAATAACAAAATTAATTATTGTAAATTTTTTCCTCAGCAAATCTGACCCTCGGATACAAACACAGTTGGAGCCTCGTGCACAGACAAGGCAAGGAGTATATGCAATTCACGGAGGGTGAAATAATATTCAACACTGGCCGGACATATTTTGATTTACAGAATTTATTCAACGGCGATAAACTTCTAGGTACCTATTAGCTTACTCGTGTAACACTATTCAGTTCTTAAATATCTTCTGCATTTCGTGTGGTAAAATCGCAGGTAAGATAAAAGATATATTTTTCATCCCTGCGAAAATTAAATCCTATCGCAGGAAATTGTTAGGTGGAATTAACTTGATTCATAATTAATCATTCATGGAAGAGAATAGATCCTTGTATTTGGTCCTAGGGCGGAGACTTTTTGATCATAACTTAAGGCGTACTTTAGCGTGGCTGATACTTGTAATATTACAGAAAACAGAAACAAATAACAATATCAAGGGTCACAATAAATATATTACAACTGGGGAATATAGTAAAGTTTCGAGACTATATATAAATATCTTCAACTAATAAGACCTGCAGGTGACGAACGAGAATATTTATAGTTAAGATTATTCCTTTAATTAGATGGATGTGTTAATAGAGCTGACCAGATTCTCCGTCTGGATCCAGGTCCAAGCAAATGAGACAGTAAATCACAAGGGCCAATAATTTCGGAACCCTCTCCATAAACAATGTTAAATTAGAAATGCACTTTCTAAGTACCCGCAGATTGAATAAATACTTCTTACTGCGCAGGTGAAAATATGAACGCTTTCCTGAACCAACACTGGGAAGAAGTAATCAAAGAGCTGGGTCCAGTAGTCGCCGATGCGGTCAGCAAAATATTCAGCCTCCTACTGAGCAATATCGCCCAACTTGTACCCTATTCAGATATTTATCCCGACAGTTAGTAATTATTATCTAGAATAATTACTACTGACAAAAAGGGAGCTTAATGCATTATGGAAACTATGTAGTTAATCGCTGTGCCATTTTCTCAGATCTCTACCCTCTATACTTTTAGCATTAAGTATCCAAAACACCAATGTTCGACCTTACACATTTCAATTTTGCGAATAATGAAACGATCCGATTTGGATTTATCGTACGGTGAATTCAAACTAACAAGATTCGTCGTTATGCGGTAATGTATTAATATCTACAAATAAATACCTACAAAACTGTACTTATTTCGCTGTTAATTTCTTACGCGACATTAACAATCAGTTTTTAAAATTGATATCGCTATGAAGAGTATATACCAAATATTAATTGCGTAATATTAAATGTAATTAAAGTGGAACTGCTTTAATTCCATTAAGCTAAAAAATGAACATAAAAAAGAATAAATAATTAAATAAATAAAAAATAGATCGAGGATTGCAAAATTTATCTCAAAATCTTTCAGGTTCTGAAAAGAGCTCATTCTGGTGTTTCTTAAACGATTAAACCATATATATATATATATATATATATATATATATATATATATATATATATATATATATATATAGAATTATTTTCAGTTTCCGGATTTGATGGCAACTGCAACACAATTAAAAATGTTCACAAATAAAGGCAGAAAAGTTTATACCTTACTGTAATGATGAGTTTATACCTTACCTTAATGAAGTAAGATCTTGCTATTTCTAAAGGTGACAGAAGCCAATTCCTTTTAAAAGTTACTGTTATTATTAATAAAATACTGCAATAGTTGTACAGTTGTTGTTGGCCCAAAAATGCGGTTTTTGGCGCAAATTGGCCCAAAAATGCGGTTTTTGGCGCAAAATTGGCCCATAAATCCGGTTAACTCCCACCACTCCCTCTCAATTTTTCTCAGGTAACAAAAAAAATCAATAATACTGGACTATTCCTTTAACCTCGACTGAAATATTCAACACACGCTCTACCTTCTCAATTGCTGTACTTATACTTTAATAGTTGCACTATATTTCTCACTCTGAATACTAATGTAAATTGTACCTTCTTTTCCTTAAATTGAGGGGGCGTTGTCTGTATACATGTAATTCTACCTTAATTAATATTTCAATGTATTAAGAAAGTGTCTGCAAAATAGTATTTCTAACCAATCACCTTATTTTAATACTACTCGCAGTTTCAAAGTTCAACTCTATTCTGATGACAATTTTCGAAGGAATTCGAATAAATACAAACGCCAGTTTATCGTTCCATCCGTACTTCTGATCCAGTTAATTAGAATTATATCCTGAAATTCTAATTGTTTATTGGTATTGGTATTTTACTGCAGTGCAGTGAGTAGCACTCGAGAAATACCCACGGTGGATATATGATATTTCATTTGGGAATTTCTTTTAATATTAATGTTATAACGTATGGAGAGATGGAGAGCTACTTATTACAACGCTAATTCTAATCTTGAGTGTCATGGACATGCGTTTTTCTTACCTTAAATGTAATTCTTTCAGAAAACTCCTTTTGGCCAGAATTATTAAACTCCGCTAATAAGTCCCATCTCAAAGATGAAATTTTGTAGAACTAGTTACATACAGCCCATGTATGAACATTCCTGCAACTTATATCCTTATTCCTGCAGCAAACTTATATCTAATGGTAATGTGGGTGTGTCGTACCTTTGGTTTGAACGGGTGCAACAGTCTTGTTTGTGTTGTTTAGTGGTGTTTGTTTAGTTTCGGGCTTGCCTTTTTTCTTTTATATTACATTGTTACAGTATTCTAGTTTTAAATCAGAATTATTGTTTAAGTATAGCTTTGTTTTACTTTCGTGATGTGGTGTTCTGTTGGATTGTTCGCTATATTAATTTTACTCTGTTACGGTCCCCGCCCATATTTAGGTAACCTGTTGATATGAGAATACTTTGCATGGCACCGTAATTTTAATAGCAAGGAATATTTCTTCTGACAAAATAAAAAACAATTTACAGTTTTATGGCTATATAAAATATGATTGACTTAAAACTAAATTAAAAATGAAATTATTCTATTACCTTTTACTGCACCTGTTCAATAATTTATATTTTGTATTACTACTCAATTACTACAAGGTGTGCACCTTGTCAAATTCTTTAACCAAAGTAGTATGTAAATATTTGTAAGTCTATAGCCTTCTTAACTTATCCAGTAAACATCTACAAAAAGTAGCATTGCTTTGTGTTTCTAGTAACATAACGAAACTATGTTCATAATAATAATGCTATATAATTTAGTGCTTCCTTAATATCATATTGTTAAAAAAACTTCCTATTAGATTTTATAATGTGTATTAATCTGTTGACAGTGATTTCATCAGACATAATACTTTTTTCCTGATTATATTCAGTTGCTGAACATTTTCTACCAACCCAAGTTATTACCTAATCATTTCTTGCCCCTGTTCAATATATGTATTTATTCCATGATTTTATGTACATGTGATTTCATGTGATTATATTGGTGCTGTTATATGTAAAATGACCGTTTCATACACTGATACGGAGTGTCCTTTTTTTATGTGAATAAAATAATAAGTTTGGTGCTTTCAAGGTTGTTTGCCACTAGGATTGCCACTGAAACATTCTCTTACCTTTTTTCAACAATTGAATCATATAAAGATTCTTTCATCAAACATTGCTGTTGAACAGGTTGACACTCCAGGCCTGTAGCTCCATGCAACCTCCTGTTGCTTACTTGTGTACTCATATAAGCGTGAATAACAAAAACTGTTATTTTTTGCATTTCATTAGTTATTCATGTAAAAATTATATTGAGATTAGTTTGGTTCAACTTGTTTCTCTTTCCCGTTTCTGTACTATCCGGTGCTATAGAAAATTATAACTGGTTGAATATATCACCTTGGTAATGGCCCACTGATACAATGAATAATAATAATAATAATTTCTGGAGACAGCTCAAGCCATTAATTCATCTCATTTTCGAAAATTACCAATCTGTTAAATATCATTATTTTTATCAGCCAGTATCATGTAATTTTAAATCAAAGTAAAAAATGTAAACTAATTTTTGACATACATGATGCTTATTTATTGCAGCTCAAAACAGAACTAACAAGGCAATATGGTGCACAATTAGTGAGAGCGAAATGAAGAAATGCCAAAGTTTTTCACAAGCCATACAGCGGGATAAAATCTTGTTTAAAAGTGATTACTTAGAACTTGGTTGCATTAAGGTTTGTAATAATATTCAGGAAATAAATATGTATGAAAACATAATAAAAGTTTAATATGATAACTATATGGAAAAATGCTTTTTAAATATATTTCATTTATTCTTTTGCACATAATCATTTTTATTTTCTCTGTTGTTCACATTTCAATATGTTGGTATTTAAATTGTGTTTTTAGGGTTTCAATAAAGAAGGATGTATGAGAGAAATAGAAGAAGAAAAAGCCCAGTTAATTACTTTAGATCCAGGGGAAGTTTTCTTGGGTGGCCGGTATTACAGTTTGATTCCAATTTTACAGGAGATGCACAGTGGTAAATGTAATTTCCAATAATGAAGTATGGATTTTCATATTACAAGTTAATATTCTTATCACATAATTTTCTAGATGGTCTGAGATACTATTATGCTGTAGCTGTTATTAAAAAAGGTACTTTGAAAGATGTCAATAACTTGCGACAGTTACGTGGTAAGAAGGCTTGCTTCGCCTCTGTTGGAACTTTGGCTGGATGGGTACTACCCATTGACCATGTGAGTTCTTTAATTGATTTCATATAAGTATCATATTCTGGTAGGATGTGAAGGCATTGTTTCTAAGTTATTTAGTATGAAAATGCGACTATATTGGTAACCCTACCATTTACAGATAAGTTGGTTAATTTTACTGACCGACTTGTGATGGTCTTACTTTGTTGATAAGTCACTGTTGAATTATGCATGCATGTGCATGTATATTATTTCTACTTTTATTTTAAAATTTATTTTGACCCCAATTGAGGCAGTCTTTACGGATCACTAATTAATGTAAATTATTTTTCCAGCTCATGAAAAAGGGAGGTTTAGAAATTGTTGATTGCAACAATCATGTTAAAAATGTAATCTCATATTTTGGACCCAGCTGTGCAGTGAACTCCCTTCATGATAAGTTCAACCCTATAGGTAAGGAGATGTAGTAAAGAGTTGTAGTAAGAGAAACGGGTTATTCTTCCGATATACCGATATATTTAGGGAAGGGAGAGAATGTGTGTGAGATTGTTTTTTTAATATCATTCTATTAATATGAATAAATAATATATTGAAGTATTTTATGTAATAGGTGACAATTCAGATAAACTTTGCCAGCTTTGTATTGGGAAAGGTCCAGGTGTGAAGTGCTCAGATGCTGATCCATATGCAGGTTTCACAGGAGCTTTTCGTTGTCTTCTTGAGGCTGGTGAAATCGCTTTCCTCAAACACACAACTGTGGGTGAACTAACAAATTCCAGAACTGAATTCCGTAAGTGTTGTATTAAATCAGTTATAAATTTGATAATTATGCTTGTCCAGATCAAGTGATCACGAGGGCTGATATTTTGCCATTTATATTAAACTTAGATTAGTGAACTTTGTTTACAGTGCCTACAGGCAGGTTTTGTGTGTCTACAGGCATTATAATTTATTTGTGGTTTGAATAGACAGTTATATATTATTTTTGTGCAGTTTTATTGTGTTGCAGCATGCTTAATTTTTCAGTTAAACTACTTTTTCATGTTTGTTTTTTCTAGTGTAAAGACACGCCAGTTCAAAATGCAAACAAAAATTATATTGTCAGTTATGTTTTATAACTTTGTTCTTTACTGTGACAGTGTGTTTAGTACACATAGTGTACTGTGATACAATATGTCAAAGATGGAGAACCCTATTTTTAATTCATATATCATTTTGGGGATTAGTTGTCCCTGTTGCTTGTTTAGTCTATAGATAAACTGGAAAATTTCCATCAGCATCAATGGTGGTTATAATAAAACTAGTAATGTTATATTGTAAATTTCAGCCAATGTACGTAAAGAAGATTTTGAACTTCTGTGCCAAGATGGTTCAAGGAAATCAGTAGATGAATATGCTACATGTAACTGGGGAACTGTACCTACACATGCAGTTGTTACATCTTCAGCAAATAAAGCCCGCCGCATCTATCAGCGTTTCCTGCAGGTAATCTAAGTGTCCTGTAGCGATTATTTATTACATAATAAAACTTATAATGTACCAGCATTCACCAAGTGATTATTTTCAATTTCCTGTATTTTTCTGATAACACTACAATTGATATTGCAAATTATGTGACTAAAATGTAAGTGTAGGGTTGTTTAAGTAAGTTTATGACAGTATACAATAATTATTTCTGTTATGTAAGGTTCTTAAAGGCTAATAAATGGTTTATATATTAATTTTATGTCAAATTGTAATTTTGGCTCACTGTTAAAGTAAATTATGTTCTTCATAAGAATTTTTATTTATAGAAAGCTGTAAAGCTGTATGGAGCTTCATTGGATAAAAATGGCACATCAAACTTTAGTGACAATAGAAATAAACCAAATTTCAACAATCAATATTCTGATTACCCAACATCATCTCAGACATCATCCTCTTTTCTTCAGTATGAGACATTCAATATTTTTGAATCTGTCCCTCGTTACGGAAGTCAGCATAACTTGCTTTTCCAGGTAACACTGCTATTCCTATGTATTATTTTGGAAATAGGAGGCATTATGATTATGATGCTTTAATTTATTATTACAGTTAATATTTTCATTTATTTTCTATAAAACCTTATTATGCCAGAATATCAATGGTATTCAAGTATAGTTTTTTAGATAATACTTTGTGTTTAGGATGTGGCAGATCAACTTATGGCATTGGAAGAAAGTAAACAGACATACACATCCTTATTGGGCTCAAGTTTAGAGACTCTTATGTCAATCAGGAGGTGCCCTGTAAAAACTATGACTCTTTGTGTTACCTCTGATCCTGAACTTGAGAAATGTATAAAAATGAGAGTACGTATAAACAGTTATTGTTTTGAATGTTTAATTATTTAATGGTACACTTGGATATGTATCTGCTTATACTAATTATTGCTGCAAAAAACTATTTTATGAAATATAAATAAATTGTATATTATTTAAAACAAAATTTATTGTAAATAATAATTATTCTTTTCTTTTAGACTGCTTTGAAAGCACAGCTCTTGAAGCCAGAAATGGTTTGTTACAAGGGACACAGTCACATCCGTTGTATGCAGGCAATAAGAAATGGGTGTGTATAATAAAATATCTGTTTTAAGAAATATGAAAGAAAATATTCTTTAGGATACTCAAAGTAATATAAAATATGAAAAGGTGAGATCATGAAGATGTGAAAGATATAAAATAATTCTAGTTACTGTTCAGCTGGGGTTTACAGTCATGAAGTAAAATGCATATCTAAACTGCAGTAATTTCCATTATAGTATTTTTTTTCATAAACTGTCAACAATTTTGTAAGTTGGTAGGTGTTTATAGGGCTTTTACATATATCGAACGTAGCCATTATTTTGTAATAGTGTACGTGGTCTTTGTATGAAGACAATATAAATGTCAAAATAAAATATGTTGGCAGGGATGCAGATGTGGCTGTATTTGATGCTGGTGATGTTTATACTGCTGGGTTACTTTATGACCTTATACCCTTCATGTCAGAGGTGTACAATTTAGGCACACCTGACTATTATGTTGTAGCTGTCGCTAAGGAAGAAGATCCTACCACTGAGCTCACATATTTGAAAGGTTCAGTTTAATTTATTTTTGCATTTGATGAACCAACTAATTTGATCATTTATGTTTTGAATATTTAGTAATAATTTTGTTTATAGACTCTATTTGTTGCAACACTGTATATCTGATATAAAATGCAATATTGTCAAAATACCCTTTTAAATTCTTTATACATGTTCAATTTTTCATATATTATAAATGATATAGATTTTGTTTTTTTAGGTAAGAACACTTGTCACTCAGGTATGAACACTGCTGCAGGTTGGATATTGCCAGTGGCTTTTCTGATATCAAACAACTGGATGCGCAGCTATGGTTGTAATGGAATGAGAGCTGCTGCAGAATATTTCAGCAAAAGCTGTATTCCTGGAGCACTGAGCACAGAGTATAATACAGGTGTACCATATGAGAATATGTGTCACCTTTGCCATGGTTCTTCATTTAGGTACTGTCGTAGAGATGCCACTGAAGATTACTTTGGGGATACAGGTATTGCTGTTATTTATGTAATAGTTGAAATGTTTTTTTATAAATAAAATGGAGGGCATTTGTTTGACTTCTATGTCCCAAAAATACCTAGATTGGCATTAAGGTTATAATATTTAATGAATGTTTTTTGTAGTCTGTTGATTTTGTCTTTTATATTTTAGGAGCATTCAGATGTCTTGTGGAAGGTGGAGGTCATGTAGCATTTGTTAAACACACAACTGTTATGGAAAACACAGATGGGAAAAGAAGAGAATGGTGGTCAAGAAATACATTGAGGGATGATTTCCAGTTACTCTGCCTTGATGGTAATACATTTTTGATGGTTTAGTATGTTTTTAATTGAGGGAATCCAAAATGCACTTTTGTATGTATATTGAATATGACATGCTTGAAAATAAATTCTTGTTTTAATATTTTTAATATGAAAGCACTAATTAATTGACATATTAATTTGAAACTTGGATAATAAACATATAGAACATTTTCAAAGATTTTGGTTATTATAATCTTGTCATTCTCATTCATGTGATTTTCTCCATTGGCCTATTTGACCATTGCTATTGTCAGTACACACCCTTAAATGTTACAAGTATATTTTCTTTGAAGGCAGAATATACTTCTGCTTCTGACACCAAAAATACCTTTAACTGGTTGTGATAATAATCATTAATATAGTTTTCATTTTTATTTTATATGTATGATTACATATTAATATTATAAATATAGTCATATTTGTAAGATTAATTATATGGGTTCACTGTTTAGGCACTCGAACTAGTATAAATAATTTCAAGCAGTGCAATTTAGGAAAAGTGAAGGCAAATGCTATAGTTACAAGAGGAGGAGAAGGTTACAATGAACAGCAGTTAAATGCCTACATCAACCTATTTGTTTATGCTCAACAGTTCTATGGTGGAAGGATTCAAGATGATTTCAGGTTTATATTTTTATTCATATTATCATTAACATATGTTGCTACATGAAACTTTTATTATGCGAAGGTAATCAAATTCAAACCAAATATGTTGCATAAAAGAAAGATAAGTTATTTCAATAAATTTACCACCTTTAGTGCGAGGCAAAATTAGAAGATTGTAAGTAACCATGTTTGTAGGAGCCCTAAATACAGCACAATTACACTGTAGTTATAAGTTTTCTCTCTTAAGATGCTGTATCTCTTGATCTTAAAGATTGGTATAGCTTAGCTTCCCCACACATTAATTTAAAAATCTTGTTTCAGTTTTTCAATGTTCTACTCACCACCACCATATAGTGACCTGATATTCCAGGATGCTGCCACGCAACTTCAAATTATAAAACCGTCTGAAAGAGTGTATTCAGTCTATTTAGGTAAAGGATTCATGAGAGCTAAACGTATCGTTGATTGCTTTGCTGGTTCAACCCAATTAATCATATCACCTGCACTAATTACTGCCACATTACTATTATCTCATATATCTGGTATTCTTCACCATTGAACACTTAATTTTAAATCAGACTTTTTTTAGTGGTAGAAAAAGATGATTCAAATGAAAAAATCTCACTGAGAAGATTTATAAATGATCTATATTGTAATTTAATTATAATGAGATAGAATACATTAGTATGTTCACAAGTCTAGCTATGATAGTACAAATTAATTCATATATGAAACTGGATATGTATTCTATTTCAGTTATTAATTATTTGTAATGAAAAACACAGCTTTTTGACTAATAGTATTATTTAAGGAACTCTTTTTATTGTTATTTGTGATGGTACTGATAAATCAGTTCAACATTAATGAATATATACATGAATGTATACATATATACATAACAGTTCTATTTTATTTTGTAATTTTATTTAAAGCTATGACAGGTATATTTTGGAGAACACTATCATTGCCTACAGTATTGAAATTATTTCCAAAGTATAAAAATGTCACATGTACATAGAATTTTGATTCTGTTTAGTTTAATAAGTTCAATGTTTATTATTGCATGTTATATGTATTTTATGTGTGTTAACAAATCTATTACTTTTGAAGTATTTGTACTACTTTTGTTTATGGCATACAACTATTAATTGCATTGTCAGATGTAGTTAACAGTACTATTTTATATTTTATGAATTTTTCTTTGTGTTCCTCTTAGAATCTTAAAACCATGGATCAGGAATTGTTTCCCCAGATCTGTGACTTTCTTTCTTATACATTGTTGTTAATACTCATTATTGATTATTATTCTTAGGAATACTGTGATTTCAATTATCCGTCCATGCAAACTTATTCCATCTAATTGAAAAATAAATGTAATTTAGTACATATTACATTCTATAATGTTTGTATATTTTTTTATAAAATTGTGCCTTGCGGTTTATTTAAATTTGTACATTTTAAGTATATATTCAAAGTTATTTGCTTTTTTTCTTTACCTGTTGTAATATATTTCAAGAAATAACCTCTATATATATATATATATATATACCTATATTTTTTTCATTTTATTTTACCTTCAGTGAGTTGTAAACAGCAGCCTGAAAAAACAATTCTTGTTGCAAGAAAAACGTAATCAACATTACAGTTATAGGTTAGGAATTAAAATAGTGAATTACCTGAAAGTAAAATAAATGGTTTAGAAATTTTTACATTATATTGAGAACAGTTGGTAGCCCTACTTCTCTGTTGGATGCTATCTGTCAGTGCTTACTTATTCTTCCCATTCGTTATTCTCCTCGGATTTATTCGAGTTGGGGGTCGACGACCTGGAGCCAGATGGTTGAATTTAATTTTCTTATTTATCATTGATTTTATCAGTTATCCACGATGTCTATAAATGTTACGAAGAACAAAGAGACGATCCTGTCTGCTTGGAAGGACGTTTTGGACGACAAGACTGATACTGATTGGTGAGTACTTGGAAGTCGACCGGCATATTTTTTAATCCGCCTGTTGTATCAAGTATGCAAATTGAGAAATTCGCTTTATTACATTATCTTTTTCTGTTTATTCAGGGCACTTTTCGGCTATGAAGGTCAGACTAACGATCTATGCTTCATTAGTAAAGGAAGTAAGTTCACGTGTACTTCACACTCTGATTATAATTCAGGCCTGGTCAAAGTAATTAAATGATTGTTTAGTTATACTTTTAATAATGTGCCTTTTGTCAGTCGAGGTTTAAATTTTTAATTATTCTAAGTAATATTGAATTTAGTTTCCTAACTTTAAGTACCTTACCATTTACCAGGAAATTTTACAATACTTAAAATTTAGAAATAAACAAACTTATATATTAGTTTACTCTGAGTAAAAATTTGTATAAAATATTGTGTCCATAACTATGATTATTATTTTTCCTTTATGAGAGGACTTTGTATTTATTCAATTTAGTATTAAGGTTGTTGTTTCAATAAAATCTCAAAAGCAGTCCAATAATTCAAAGTGAAATCAGATTACTGAACATTACTAGATACATTTCTTTGAGGTACATTTAATATTTTTAGAGTGAATTAATTTTTTAAATTCCAATAGATATTATAAGATAAAGTAATGTTATAACAGCATTTTAGTTTTTTCTAATCCTTTTGTTTTGTTGGCACTTGTTTATGTATGTGTTTAGAATTTAGTTCTACTTGTCACAATAATTTTTTGTTTATCATTAACCTGCAAGTAGATATATCTTGTTAACTCATCACAAGTTCTATAATTTTATAATTATTGAATTAAATTTGTATGCACATAAATGCTTTTTATATATTATAATTGAAAGGAGTAGCTGTGTAAATTTCTAAAGTAGTACTTTTGTGTAATATTTATTTGAGTTTTCTGAAGACATCATATTTCAGATGGTGGAATTGAAGAGCTGAAAGATGATTTGAACAGTGGGAAGATTATGTATGCTTATTTGAAGGTTTTGGATCCTAAAACTAGCTTACCAAAATGTGTGCTAATAAACTGGGTATGTATACATAATTTTTTGTATGCTGTTGTGATTAGTATGTATTTTATATTTATTTGTATACTCCCAATATTTATTCAGTTCTATTTTCATACAGGAAGTGTGTCAAATTAAAGAATTTTATTAAATATGTTTCTATTTCTTTAAATAACTAATCAAGAATAAACAGTCAAAAATATGGGCTTATTTGAATCATTAACCTGTAAGTGGATACATCTTGTTAAATCACCACAAGTTGTGGGTTAATTAAAAATTTGTATATCTGCTTCCTAATTTAATTGAAATTTCATTAAATATGCACAGATTTATTTAGTACTTTTAGATAAACTTTTGGATTAGTTTTTGATATATTATAAAATATATTTTTCAGCAAGGTGAGGGGGCTCCCTTAGTAAGGAAAGGGACTTGTGCCAATCATGTCAGAGATGTGTCCAATCTTTTAAAAGGAGCTCATGTAACTATTAATGCCAGAACAGAAGAGGATGTTGACTGTGATATAATCATAGACAAAGTTTCAAAATCAACTGGTTCAGCGTATAGTTTTAAGGAGAGGATAGGTGATGTTGACAAGCAGTCAGGACCCGTTGTAAGTAATGATCAAGAAAGAATAAATAAGCTTTTGTATTATAACCATTATTTACAATCCAGTTCTTGATCATTTGTACTTCTTTAAAATTAGTATTCACCTAAGTACTGGTGTTACCTTCATTTACATTTTGTAGGGTACAACTTACAAAAGGGTCATACCGAGTCATGAAATCAATAGTGTGGAAAGGGATATGTTTTGGCAGAAGGAAGAAGAAGAAGAGAAGAAGAGACAAGCAGAAGAGAAGAGAAGGAAGGAAGAGATGATGAATCAGTTAGAATTAGAAAGAAGGCAACAAGAGGTAGTCACTGAAATGTTTATGATTTAACTTTATTGCAAATAACATTGAGACATTTCTCCAGTTTATGATTGAACTTTATTGCAAATAACATTGAGACATTTCTCCAGATATATTACTGAGTTTTTAAACTATACATACTGAATAGTGTTTGTTCACTAACAGTATTACTGCATTTAAAAAAATATGGCATCAAATAGTATTTGATGTTAACTACCCAGCTCTTAAATTGTATTTTATATTATATAGTATAACTGCCATTGTTTGCTAAGAGTTATTGCTATTTATGAGACAACTTGTTGATTCTTTGATAATAAGGTCTTGTTATTTTTTAAGGAAAACCTCTTTTCTTTTAGAATATGAAGAAAAACATTTTAAAAATTTTACTGATGTAGTTCTAATTACACTTTAAAATACTAAAGTTTGAATTTGTAACAAACATGCTATCCTAATTAAAGGAACTGGGTCAAAAACAGTGATGAGCAATAATAAATAAATGTTTGTTATGAGAAAGAAGAATATGTGCAGGAGATATATTAGCAATAACAATAGATATATAACAAGCTGCTGGTTTTAAAAAATGCATTTCTCCAAATAAGTCTTTTTCAAAAATCTTTGTATTCAGTTATTACCAGGAATAAAATGAAGTGGTAATTAGGTTTAGATGGAAACCATTTATTACATATATTTTCACTTATCCATACCACTTTATTGTTATATAACTAATGATTTTTAATGCAATATTCTATTTAATGCCATAAATTGATGTATCTATTTTAATTGTTAAATAATGTGGAACTTATTTATTACCAGATGGAAAAAAGTGCAGAAAAGGAATTCGAGAATGAAAATCACAACATTGATTCAAAAATTGAATCAGCAAGGAAGGTGAATATTTACCTGACTAAAAATATGTTAGCTGTGTGAGAAATTGTATTATTACTCAAGTCACTATAGTAGATTTCATTACAATTTTCTGATATTAAAATAATAACTCTTTGTTACAGTATATCGATTATTTTTTCAGGAAGCTGAAGCACTGATAGCAATGAGAAATATTGATGCACGTGCTATTTTTGAGAAAAACACCTCAGCTGGCCAAATGGTCAACCGAAAAGGATCTTTTAATAAGGAATTAACACGTATGTACAACTTGAATAAGGATGTTAAATGTAAATTATTGAGCATCATAATTTTTTTATATTGTGAAACATCACAACCAATTTTTCAAAGCTTTTTGGGAACAGTAATGATCATTAATGCTCTGTCAAATAAGTGATTGTTATAAGTGAAATATTTAAATAACTATAGTATCTTATATATAGGTTTGAAATGTAAATGTAAAACTATTTTTTTTCATAACCTAATGTTCAGAATAAATATATTAGCAAATTAATTTCAAGATCTATTGTATTTCCCAATTTTTATAGTTAAATTATCTTCCTATCATTGAAAAATTCCAGTTGAAGGTTAATATCAACTGTTAAGAATAGAACAGCAGATTTTATGCTATGGGTATTTAATGTTTCATTCGAGAAATTTTATCTGCCCAGCTTCAGTTAGCCAACCACAAATGGCTGTACCAGCACGGGTCATAGCAAGTGAAGAACTGTCTGCACCTTCCATTGACTCTTCTAATACAAGAGAAAATGCGACTGCAGAAGAGAGTCAACAGTTGCAGCAGGTGAATATAAAATTTGACTACTAAATTATTGTGTTTATTACTTGCTAGGATTGGTGTATGCATTGGTTTCTGGAGATGAAAACTTTGAGTGTCTGATAAAAATGTAGAACAGGTAAAATTAATCTTTTTTTTATGATTTGCGTTAATTAAATTTGAATGAAGTGTCAGTAAAATAACTAATTTTTTTATTGTGAATTGCTCCTGTGAATATTGTTTTAGAATTACAAAGCATATATGCAAAATATTTTGAGAAAAAAAATTATTTTTATATATGAGTTCTTTATTATGTTTGTAATAATGTTCATTTTTGTTTTGTATTATACAGGCAACTAACAAAGATCTTGACATGTCATCCAAATCCACTATTGAATCTGTGGATAGGGTCCCTCAAGATGAACCGTCTGTTCTTCAAGCTACTGCTCAAGGTTAATTATATTTAATAATAAATGTAATTATATATTATCTAAATACTGAAGAATCTACAGATTATCATTATCATTTAATCAATAAACGAAAGGTAAACACTAATTACGCCCTACCAAAAATAAATATTGGGAAAAGAAAATAAATAATTTAGAATAAACTTTTATTTTGGTATTTAGGATTGGACAAATTTAGTTAAGATGAATGAATTAATGGTTTTAACTTTACCAAAGAGATCTAATGTTGAGAATATAACAGAAAATTGTATTTGGCATGCAATTAAATGACACTCCTTCAAATAAAAGTGTTTTTTTAACAGGTTTTTTATTAGTATTTATTGGTAACAATTAAGACAATGATAAAATTAATAAAAATTGTGTATTCTTTTTTCTAAATATATCTAATTGGACAGTCATTGGATATTGGCTTTAGTGTAATTGATTATTTTAGCAGTCATACGATGCTATACTTGGAACCAATTTGAAATAATTTGTTTTTCATTATCATCTTATTATTGGTATATGATACAGTATTGTTCTATTAATCATATGTGTGAATAATAAAAAAAATGTTAACTATTATGAGTATTATACTCCTTAAAGAAGTCATTCAGGTAAGATATGGAAAAAACAAATGTTTGCCGTTAACAGTATGGAATTTTAATGATCATCCACAGTTTTCTTCATTATTTAATTATATACCTGTATCTATCATTTGATTAATGCAGAAATTGAATTTTAATGTTTGCTGCAGATTCTGATACTGGTAAAAATGTCATAATTCTAGATGAGTATGGTGATATGGGACTGAAAGCAGAAGCACTCTATGATTATCAAGCAGGTAATTAAAATATTTTATTGGTTATATGATGTACTTTTGTCACCTCTGAAAAATTTTCCTGCTTCCTGTATAATTTATGATGAAGCAACACTATGAAGCAAGTGAACATTTTGTGTTATTCCCTGTTTTATAGTTTCTGAGGGGAGGGTTTTCAAAATGACTGAACTTCCATTGCATGTGAAACAATTAGTTGTTTTTCATATTTCTTCACTCTTATTTATTCTTCTGGAAGTCTGATGTATATAATAATTTTCTATTGCTGCATTAAGGAGCTTTTCTCTTTTAAATTCTTTAAATTAAGAAATAAATAAAGAAAATTAATAATTAAATAATAATTAATTAATTAAATTATTAATTTAATAATATTACTGTTATATAAGATCAGTATTATTAAAATTTCTGATTACTTTTTTATAATTTAAAAAAATAGAGCATTATTAAATGCCTTATTATGCTAATACTATTAAACTTATTTAATTTTCCTGTCTAAAACAGGTATGGATTCTTCATCCCTACTTCTCACATACCTTTTATAATTAATTCTCTCAATGTTATATTGTAGAAATTTTATTTTTTTATACACCATGGCTTTTTTTGTTTAATTCAATAATTTTATGGAATTAATGACCGCTTTTGATTTTGTAGTTCTAAGATTAATTGACAACACTCAACAAATTTTAACATGGTGTGAAATGTAGACTTAAAGATCAGGTTGAGCATTTTTTTATACTCTGAAAATCTGTATGCTGTTGTACTCATACTCATTCATTTTTGTTTCAGCTGATGAAACTGAAATATCATTTGATCCAGGTGATATAATAACTCACATTGATCAAATTGATGAAGGCTGGTGGCAAGGGCTGGGGCCTGATGGCACATTTGGTCTTTTTCCTGCCAACTATGTTCAACTTATATATTAGTATTATAAAAGAACTTACTATTGGCACTAAGGATGGGTTTGAGATACTTTAAATTGATATATTAGAACATTTTATTAGCATTTTTCTGGCTTTAGGGTAGCAAATGTATTCTGTTTTATCCTAATGAAAAGAACTTATTTTAATAATATGTTGAAGTGGTTGTGTATAGCATTTTAAAGTCTTGTTTTATACATTTGCTTTTGCTATGTAAAATATAGTAGTATCAGACTGTTTGTATTAGTTTACTAACTATTGTGTGAAAACAAAGTTTCTATTAATATATTTTATAATATTGATATATGTTTCAGTATTGTTACATTTGTCTCCATAATAGTATTTTTTTAAGAATAAAATGTATATTATAGACAAATTTAAATAGATATTAAATAATGAAATGCATAAGTTTTAAATGTATGTAATGTCTTCATTAATCTTTTACCTTTTACCTTCTATTTGGTCTGTGACAAGTGTGCATCAAACCACAGGCTGATTAAAACAGGTTATAACCGAGTTCTGGTATTAGTATCTAAAAATATGAGGGATCAGCTTAAGGACAATCAATGGATTGGTAGGCCAAACAAAACAAATTTGTTTAAAGAAATCATGATACTACCATAAATTACTACTAAAAATGTCATTCATGAACATATTGACATTAATACTTTAATGTAGATCACATTACCATATAAACAAAAAAGAGTCATAACTTGTCTATTATACTGGAAATTACCATGTGTAAGAACAAATATGTCATTGGTTCGTACACAAATACAAATATGAAAACAGATAATAGGAAATAAAAAGAAAGTGAATCATAATAAATGTACCTTCTTTTAATGTAATAATGAAAGATATATATCTTATTTACATATATTTACAACTAGAAATGTAGATTTCATAATTTATATTAATCATAACGATAATAAGCAACATCTAAACTAATTACCACTGGGAATAAAGGTAACAACATAGTAACACAAAGGATCAGCATCAAGCAAATACAAAACAGTTTGTGTCTATTTTGGCGCTGACTTCATTGTTGTCATTGCCACTCCTCCGATTAATGCTGCCACTGTGAAACCCTGGGCTACAATTCGGGCTCTCATCATCATCTGGGACATTCGCCGCTCACCTCTTCGGAAACTGTATAATCCCAGAGAAAGACAGGTAACAGTTAAAAGTGCACCTGAGAAATGAGCATAAAAATACATATTAAAAGTTACTAAGATAATGGCGTACCACTAGAAGGCTAATTCATGTTTAAAATGATTTAAACAAATCACAATTAAAAACAAATTATACGGTTATATTAATTAGTCATTATTTCATAACTGTAAAGAAATACTGTACACATTAGATAAATAATAGAAATATATTGTATTTTATACTGGCCGCGTATATAACAGCATCAGGCACAATTGCTCGGTAATTAAATGCTGCTTAAAAAAATTTCATGCTGGTAAAATGGTTCATACCAAATTTGTGATTGCACTACATAAAGAAAATAAGACATTTTAAACAAGGAATTTTTTTCGCCCTCCTAGAGAATTATGTTACAATATTTAGTTACTTTCAAGGGTCAAACAATATTTAGATAAGAAGAAGATTCAGAATTGACACAACTGAAAAAGAAGATACAAAAAAATGTTAACAGAGCGTCTCACCTATTGGGACAAACGGATTTTCCTTGGTCCTCCTAACGAATTTTTCAGTAAAAGTTTCAGGATTGAGCAGGTCGGACTCCCTCCTAAATTCAAGCCAGTCGAAATTCTCCTCTCTCTCCTCTGCCATTATTTCACAATCGGACCAAAGAAATTGCCAAATGTCGAGAAGGGTCCTGAGGTTATACCAATTTGCGGCGGAAGGCTCTCAAAGGTGCCAACGCAAAAATTATTCAACCAATAACTCCTGCAACTTTCAATTGACCATTCGCCGCAAGATATTGTTTGAATTGCATACATTACCAATTAAAACCGTCAGTATACACTGTTACGGGACTAACATTAAAAAAAATCATTGGGGAAGAAAGTTCGTATGACTGTTATTTAAATAAATAATTTAATCTAAAAATTATAACACGATTTATTTTTTAACGCGATATGTTAATAGTTTAAAGAAGATTGTGTTTGTGTTGAAACTTGGTACGGGCATTACCTGGAGGGGGAGCATGTTGCAAGCTTTGTTGCTAGTCCTTTCTCGGCGTTTCAGCTGTGGCACGTGTTGTTTACAACATTGTTGTGACTGGTTATTGTTTCTCCTTAACTTCTGACAATGACAAAAATCAAGAAAGTGAAGAAGAGGCATCTGTATAGATACAACGCTAATAGAAAACGGCAGAACAAGAAATTACGAAGGAAGCCTAAAATCGCCTGGTAAGTGAGTGTTGTTAATTCACAATAGGTTCTTCGTTTCCACTCAAGTTCACTTTATTTTTTCAACTTATAGTCCAATGTTCTAAATAAATGTTAACATTACTGTTCTATGTGCAGTGGCCCAGTGAAGGAGCTCTGGGAAAATAGGAAATCAATCAAACAAAATTTATTGGAAATGGGTTTGAGCTACAATGCAAATGAAACCATTGAGATTCCTAGTAACAAGGTAAAATAAATAAATATTTTTTTATACATTTGGCCTAGTGGAGAGAGGATGATTTCCCCACCATAATCTCCTGTTCCTTATTGAATATTGTAAAATTGTGACTGTAAGATTAAAACCGGAATATTTACAATTTAAAATATGAACATTTTAATCACAGCCAGAGTTCATGAAAAAGAAAAAGACTGTACACCCAACTTTTAAAGATAAAAGTACGGTAGCGGTGGTACTTGAAGAAGATGCAAAAGCACCTCGAGAGAAGAATTTCAGATTACCCAAAAATCAGGTATACTGGCTCACTGCTCTTCTTGACAAATATGGTGAAGACTACAAGGTAATTTACACATGGTTTCTCTATCTTCTTTTTTTTACTTACAAAAATCCACATATGAATTTTATATATAAAAATGTAATAAAGAAGTTGCTCAATAATATTTTAGCAGCGTAGAAAAATCTTACTTTAGTATCAGCTCATAGCATTCTCTTAGGTCAATGGGAAAATATTTAAGTGCGATATATTTTTTACTATTGTTGAAGTAAGAGTAGAACGAATCTTGTTATCATTATAACTGAAAACAATTCCACCAGTTTCCTGATCATCTGAATAATCTAGTTTTCCAATAGAATCCTTGATATTTAAATTGTTATGATGCCTGATACAGATGATAAGTGTGATATTCTGATATTTGACAGTTACAATGAAGATATCTTTATTTTTGTTTTACTTTACATACTTTTGTTCTTGTTTTTTACTAGGCCATGGCAAAAGATGAGAAATTGAACTATATGCAACACACATGGAAACAAATCAGAGCTAAGATAAACACATTCAAAAAGATTCCTGAACAGTATGGTGAATATCTTGAAAGTAAACAAGGCCAAGGGGAAGAGATGGAGGCATAAGCGATATATTTCTTACTATTCATTTATATAAAGCTATGTCAGTAAAGTTGGTACTGACTGCAAACTGACTGGTAAACTGTTGTAAATATTACCTGATGTGTCTTATTTTTATCATACAATAAACGTTTTCTTCTCTCTTTTATTGTTGCAACTGTAAATATACAATAAGCAACATTGGTACAAGCACTAACCACAGTGGACAATGGAGGAGTATTTATTACATTTTTTTGTAAACATTTAGCTCGCATGGCCACTTCCTTACAATAAACTTATGCTGGTTTCTGTTTGCCATAAATTTTTCCTTATCTATTCTATAGAAAACTTCTTGATGAATTATCTTAAGCAATAAAATACAATAGATACAAATAGCAACAGTAAATTATCAAAATTGTAACTTTATTATGAAATATCTATAGGTTATATGTTGCGCCCTCAATTTCTACAGTTGTGTGTGTGCTGAGGTATGCCACTAAGATATTCACCTGTTTTATAAAAACCATGGGAGATTTGTTACACCTCAGAAAGCCTTGTATTGCATTCATTTTAAAATTGGAGGTACCAAAGTTAACACTAGCCAAAAAAGATTACCTCATATAAGCCTCTCTATGTTCAGAATTGCTTACAGTTACTAGGAAGTAATATACCTCTGAACCTCTGAATATAAAGTTATTTATATTTATTCCTTATTTCCTAAATAAGGAAAAAATGACGAGTACCGTTGACTTCAAAAAAGAGTCAAGTCAACAGGTGTATTTGGACTATGGATTTTCAGTGAATCGGCCATTATGAAAATAAAATATTTAATCTAATCCGTTTGAAATTTACTAAGTAAAAAACATTTATGCATTTATTGTTTTCCCACGAAATTTGAACATTGAAATGTTGAAAACAAATTATGTGTAATAATAACATTGGTGTGTTAATTCTTTTTTTTTATAGTGCATGCATTTACCAGGTGAAGTAATTTTCATCTATACTTTTCTATTTCACAAACTAAAGACATTACTACATTATTCAGAATCAATGTGATAAAAAAGGAATAATTCATTGGACGAGGAAATGCAATAAACACATAACTAAATTGTATTTTTGTTTATTTTCAAGGTTATTCAATTTAAATGTTTCCAACAGGCTGTAAATATTTAGCCATGATAATAAGTAAAACAACAAATTATAGTATGAACCAGGATGTTGCATGAATGAATTACCAAAGCCAACTGATATGTACAGCGAATTTCATGTCACCAAAACGCTCAGCATGTACCTCCAACTGCAAATATATGTGATTATACTTTTATAGTGTACTTAAATACACTATATATAGTACATAAGAGCTATCTACACCCCACAGACATATGGAATAATATATACACAAATGCCCTTGTATAACATTGCATTTCATTTACTGTGTCACTGTGGTACATGTGGCACTTTTATCAAGATAAAATAATGTACTTACTAAGGAGCTTTTTCTTCCTGACCAGTTGAATAATAAGAGCTTTGATGATATCTCCACTTAGAGATTCAAAATCTTTAGTGAGGACCACGCCTTCGAAGTTGGCTGCAATGTAGTCCACAAGAATGGCCAACACATCCTGTACAGTTTTTAAATAAGTTGCTTATATTACCAAAAGGGATTACACAAGACAGTAACTGAAAACGTTTACCGAAAATGCCATATTACTTAAATTAGGACATAGTTAATTCCTTCTGCTCGGTGATATATGAGTCCTAATTTCTGTAGTGAAAATGTGAGCACCAAAAAATTCATCGAAGATTCATGTTTTGAGAGTGTATTCCCGCGAATAAACGAAATTTTATTCCCTTCCTACCTCCTGTTTAGCCGTTGAATAAAGAGAAATGACATTTCCGACGGTCAACAATGTTTTGAATCTGGCGATGATCACTTCCTTTAGGCCAGCCACATTATAAGCATCGGCTATTTGTACCAATTCTGAAAAAACGAAGTATAACAGGAATATTAATATAGGAAATATGAAAAGGAAATGTTAAATTAGGGAATATTAAAAGATAGTCATCTTCAGATTAGAGATATTCATCCAGCAGATATTAGATGGCCATAGGGGGATCAGTCTTTAAAAATATACTCAACTGGAAAGAATCTTATGTGCTCATTTAGACGTTTAATATATTTTTTTAACTTGGAGTGGCAAGGAAGCAGAAGGCTTTGAAAACAAGGTGTTATCAGAATAATCGAAAAATATATTGTTTTCTTTTCAATTTTATAACATACCTGGCATTTGTTCAACCCCAATATCGGTATCCAGACCACCAGTGTACAGGCATTTGATAAAAAGTGAAAATATTTCGTAATTGTACTCTCTTATATTCAAAACTCTGCGACACAGAAAATTATGGGACATATGTAAAAATCACATCCATACTTTTTTGTATGTACCAAATAGAAGTTCATATAGCAGTTCAATATAATGGTCCACTTCAAATCCGTTATATTCAGAACAAGTTATATTCCTGTTATGGGCTGGCAATTCAAATTTAGACTGAAGTTTCGCTGCATAAAAGTCAACGATAGACCAAGTATTTAATGTAAACCAGGGCCGAATACATTAAAATGACCACTAGCGTAGAGAGCGTTTATAGTAAATTTCAAGACAGCATTAAGTTATCATTAGTAGTTACCTTGGGCCTGACTTTGGGTCCCATGGCTCTTTCAACAACTGCTCGAATTGCGAGGAAAGTGCTCTTAGCACAAAAGTATGAGCGTTCAACCGTCGACCTCCAATATCTATTATCACGTCGCTCAGCCGCTGAAAGTATACCATATTAAAAGTTTCACCAAAATATCATATATTGGTTTCTTTTTCCGATTCCATTACATAACCCGCAAGCTAACTTCAAGGGCAAACTGAGGCGTAAAACCACAAAACAAAATGTATTAAATATTACTTCCTCCATTTCTATTGTAAATTCCTCTGAAATCTATGATTATGATTTATATGAATTAGTATTATCTATTGTCTTCATTTACCATAAAATAATAAGAGTGCGTAAAATACCATACATGTTGTCAGGAATAATTGTGTATTTTACTCACTGTACTGTTGAAATATTCGGCCAAGTTCATTAACTGATTACAGACTTGATCGGGCTTTGTTGATGTTTCATCGATAGTCTTATCACCATTCTCAGAAGTCGACCATCTGCAACTAGCAGTTCCGTTGGGCATAGGTTGGTCGGCAAAAAGTTCTAACACGTTGGCGACATTTTGTTTACCCAACTGTAATCTCTGTTTTGCTGTTTAGTCAAACATTTGTTCAGTTTAGAATACTTTTACTTAGGTTTCTTTTAAGTTCTTTCTTTTTATTAAATCTTGGTTCCAAATAACTGTTTTCTTGTGCAGCTGGAGTTAGCAATATACAAGAATACATTAGACGCAAACTATAATATATCGATAACCATAAGACAATTCCATATACTAAGTTTAGATTTTTAAAAGAAGAATTATATTTACTCGTGTTCCCCGTTGGTCCGACTATACTTTTCTCTCCCCACGCGTAAATGCCTTGGTTCGTCTCGGCAACCGAGAAATTGCCCGTAGAATAAATGGACGATGCTCTGGAAAACAACGCAACGACTCTTTAATCGGTCTTTTATAAGTTGCTAAATAATTTTGGTCCACATACATAAAAAATGGACTAGACTTGATGCCGTACTAAGTCACATACACGAATTACAAAGACATATTGGAAGAAACATCGAGACCGTACCGATCCAACTGCCATTCGCCCTAGAGACCCCACTAACAACCGAAAAAGAAATGTTTTTTTTTATGTAAACAAAACAAAACTATAAAACTTACAAAACCATAAATAAGTTCTGTTCATGACCCTTTCCAGGGACGGTATTCTCTTAATGATTTAGTACTTTTGAGAGGTGTTGTTTAGTTTTACATGTTGGTGTTTAATTGTTCAGTATGTACGGTCCATTTATAAGGAGATACCTGAGGTCGCTGGACCCATACACCAGTGCACACAACGGAGAAACTCGAGTGAGTTATGGTTAGTGTTATCATTACTATTATATTATTGTCACGGGACTCACGGTGGGAGCGAGGATACTTGGGACGGTAGGGCAACCTTCATATTCCTGTCGGAGACGTGGAGTATACCCCCGGGGTTGGTGCCCCAAGCGTAGACGTTGCCATTTTGTGTGAGGGCGAGAGCGTGGCTATTCCCGCACGCGATACTCGCCACATTTTCCAGGCTTGTCACTTCCACGGGCCCGTGTATTATTGAGTCCGATCTCGTCACTCCCAGTTGTCGCTCCAGGTTGTATCCCCAGCTGTATATCTGTACCCACATGATCAACAATTTCAACTACTTACTTTCACTAAGTTTGTTCTTAACTGTTTGTACTATTGAAATATGAAGGCTGTAGCCTTAGTAGTCAAGAGTTAATTAATTACTTATTGATTACTCACTCAGCCACCCCCTCCATTCCACTCTGGTTCACAATTCTCCAGTTCGAAAATTCTAATTATGCAATCTCTTTTCCATTTTGTATCATACTATAAAAGACAATCATTTTTTTTAAAGTTTTTAGTACTCTCCTACCTTTCCATTTTTACGACATTACTATTTATTATTTTAATGTGGGGATACCGTACTGACATTGGAACATTGGAATAATACGTCGGAGGACTTAAATAAAGTGACAAAAATGTACTGAAATTTAAACTAAGGTTGGTTGTAATAAAATTGAGAATTTACAGGATTGACGGGGATTTAACAGGAAGGGGGAGGCACCAGCGCTGTTACGACATTCCGTCGAAAGATTTTAGGAATCCTTTTTTATTTTACTTACTTTACCCTCAGCGGTGAGGGCCATGGAGAAGCTGTTACCGCACTGAACGTCGACTATTGAAAACTGAGATAGTTGATCGATCAGCATCGGTGTTATGACCAGATTCCATGTACTTCCCACGCCGCACTGCCCGTAAGTGTTATTTCCACAAGCGTAGACCTGCCGACGATTTATTAATTATTGTCACGTTGTTAGTTATTCATCTGATAGGATGCGTCGCACGTTGGGTCGAACAAAATGTCTGTCACCGACCTTGCCTTGTTCGGTGAGCGCCAACCAATGGGCCATACCGCAAGCCACCTTCTTCACCTTGACGTTGGAGAGAGTGACCACCTGGAGGGGAGGCAGCGCATCATCTTGCTTGAAGCTCTGTTTCGGATCGGTCATCTTGAGAGGCTGCATAACGGGGTCGTTCATTCCCCAGATGTATAATTGACCCTCGGAGGTTACGGCGAACGCGTTTCTGTAGGTCGCCGAAAGGCCTGTAGTCACATTTATAAATTGATTATAGAGGGGAAAATTTAAGATAATCGGGGCCTAGTTTATTTATTAAACAAACACCTGACTATATTACTGAAGTGGGCGAAACACCGGTCTTTCTTAAAAACCAAATCCAAAAACCAAAAAGAGTTGAGACGCAAGAGAGATTATGGTAATGTAAACATTTACAACTACTGTATCCAATAACAATTAAGTGAACTAGTATTAAGAGAAGAATGACAAGACAATTATTAGTGATAGTCTAATTACTAATTTTACCCTTCCGAGCATTCAAATTTTACATTAAGTCTCAATGAGTCAATTGCAAACATTATTAGAATACACTATTGTCAATCTAAGCGTTTTGATGGTGGGCAGTAGTTGTTCAAACCATTTCTCAAATGTAAGTATAACAAATTGAAGGAATACGAGCAATAAACATTTTAATAGCTCTAAGTAGTATATTTTAATACTATAAAAACTTACAAATGACAGATTTTCCACTGAGTTCATTTATTTTTATTGGGGAACTAGTACTCAATTTATTGCCGGTTCCGAGTTGTCCATTTCCATTTTCTCCGATGCCGTACACCTCGTCGTCCTTTGTTACGAATATTGCCGCATTGTCTTGAAATTAAATATTACTAATTATAGCCATTCAGAAATAAAGTACCTACTTTTATAAAGGGCCATGTGGTAGATAATTCTTCTTTTCCTGAAGTGATCTACCAACAAGATATTTCGTGTTTATATAAACTTGAAATGTTCAAAGTTATTCTGTTTTGATAGTTTAAATACTATGAGAGTATTTTTTTATTTGGTTTAAGGCATTAGAGAAAAAATAATTCAAGAAGCAATATTTAGCCAGTATATAACATGTTAATTTTATTCCAGGTATTGCATATTGGGATAAGCGTTCGATAACAGATTTACATTAAAAAACTCACATGTACTGTGGAGTAAGTGTATTTTCTCCAATAGCGATTGTTCGACATTCTGAAATACCTTCCACTTCTTCAGCTGGAGTGGCGCGATCATTAATCTCGGTGCCGAAAACGTCATAGCTTGTGCGATCAGTGATGGCAACTTCCTTAGAACTCCATAAATATTCTGCTGTCCATAAATAAGCTAGTGGGTGTATTTGAAAAAATGGTTTTGGAGGAAACGGTAAGCCGCATTAGAGATATGATGATGTAGGTCACAGGATAAGTATATTATCTCCCACTAAAAAGCCACGATAGGAAGAACAATACGGTGGTTTAATACTTCCCATAATCATCAATATTAATATTAGTTGACTGGAGATATATAGTTAAAATAATATCAACCAGTCCTATGAAATCCTGTATTTTTTCTTGTCAGAATATTAACATACAAGTTATTAGCAGTTGTTGGTAATAAGGAGTGGATAATAATCTATGGGCCTTCTAATTAGTAGCAATATCCTTCCTTGGAGCTTTGGGTTAAATTACCAAATAATACACCCAGGCCAAAATATACCATATTACCCAAATAAAAATTATATAAATGAAACAATAACCATCAACTAACACAGAATTAGAAATACCAACATTTATTTTATATTTTTATTTTGTAATTGATTTCAAACTCCAACCTGTTGTCATTAGCAGCTCTCGTTGTCTTGCCTTACTTTCCTTCTAATTCTATCTTTTTATCCAGTGAGAAATTGAGACAATTAGGGAAAAAAAATATTAAAGATGATTTGTAAAAGGAACTGAGGGAACATAATGAACAAACAGAAACCATTAATGGCATGTAAATTGCATTAAAAATATATTATAATTCAATGCACACCATCTGCCAAATTTTATACATCCATATTTACAAATTATACAGTAATGTACAACAATCTGTCCATTTTTCAGAGTTAAAAATCGTAGTAAAAGGCACAAAACTCAGCAGTAAAACCAAGAAGACTGAAAATGCTTATCAGTATAAGAAAACAAATTTACTTCTTTCTAATCTTCTAAGAGCATTGCTCATTTCTGAATTTATACAGGATTTTTATAAAGAGAACAATAATAGAGAAGTCATATGAGGTTTACCAACACAGCCATCTCTCCGTTTTCTTATTAACATCATTTATGAAAAATGTACAATTTGAACATGTTTAAAACTATTAATAAAACACTGCACAATGTACAACCATGTAATATCTTGGTATAAGATTTGTTATGAGCAGGTAAGAAAGACATCCAACTTCTTTTAAGTAATCTATCTTTTGTACAAATAACAAAGTTTCAATAAGTTATGTTAGGTCCCATCACCTATTCTCGTAGTTACTTTATGCAATATTCATCCACCTAAAATTTGAACTTTGTTATCATAAACATCAATTGCTGCTGCTGAATTCTTCTAGCGGTGAAAGTGTTGTGGACTCTGTATAATGGGTATAAGCCTTGCCAGGATCTGCATAATCTTCACTGCTTATATCAAACGGTAGTATGGGTTGAGAGACTTGACTATCTGTTGATATTCCCATTGTCTGATAGATCTCTTTCAGTATCATTAGCATTGTATCTTCTGACTCCCTACAGAAATTAAGAACAATAAATGAAATCTGTGGTCAACTTTTATTTATGGTCCATAAATATCCATTGCAAATAGTATATGTAGCATATATTTTCTTATTACTTATGTTAATCTTTATTAATAAACAATATTGGTATGTTTATAACAACATTATTAGGCCTTAAAATTAAAATAAGGCTATTTAAGATTATAGTAATAATCTTAACTCCACAACTCTTATTATCACTTTTCCAAATTATTATTGTGTGCTAAAAAATAGGTTATCTTACCAATATACTACATGGCTGCGAACTGCAGATATATACTGGTTGAATGTCTCTAGTGGTGCTTCCTGTAGGACATAGTCAATGCGATGACCGCCATTCAGAGACCCTACTTTAAGGTCTAGACCAGCACTCTCATCTGCTCCACTGCTCGCACTGCTACTGCATTCTATACCACTCCTCTCACCTTCTTTTACCATCATCTCATCTTCTATCGCCTAATTAAAAAATAAAAAAATTATAATTACATAATTAATAATTTTAGTAATTAAGTATTTCAATTTACAATAAAAAAGGAAAATGAATTTAAAAGTTGACAATTCCATTTAAGTTCCATATCTATATACAGGTATTAGCAAAATCATAGATTTAAACAATTACCTCCATAAAATGGCACGCTCCTGAGGAATAAAATGTATCTGAAGTGATCTTTTAAACATTGTTTCTATTCCTTTATTAATAGGATGAAAAATTTTAAAATATGTAAAATAATTTCATCTTAAGCACTTTCTAACCTAAGGATAACACAAATCACTCAGGGAGCAGGTTGAGACTTCTGTAGCAAGAATCAAACTCACAAGCATTTGATTTCAGCAGACTGACACATAAAACATACACCCAACTTTACTGAGCTACCAGATAGTACAAAATTAAATTAAACAACATAACAATTAATAATTAACAGTATTATAAAACAGAAAAATTACCTTTTCAACCTCCTTTTCTATAGTATGATCAGGTCGATGAAACATTGCCAACTGATAAACTGTATTCCATGTATTCTTGAATGAATCCAATAATTTCTGTTTAAGAGCAGCTGTTACATGAGCCATTGTATCTTTCAGTTCTGATAATCAAAAACATTTGCAATAAAGAGAACATATTAAATCTAGATGTAGAAACCAATTTTCTATTACATTATACACAAATTATTGTGTACCAATCATGATTTGAAATAGACTTTCTTATTATAGCTATCATGAAAATTGATAAAAAAATCATATCTATTTGGTTTAATGCTTACCCAAATGCATTCTTTTTCTGCCTTTGTGATGTGGAATTAGAACAGCAGGTACTTGTGACATATCTGGTGATATGAGTGCTTCAATCCTGTATGCTACTGGGTCGTATGGGTGAAATATATTAAAGAAAGCTGGACAGGTAGGAAATTTGAAGTCTTCACCTAAAGCCTCTATACCACGAACAGTTACAAACATTCCTACAGAATAATATAACATTTGATTAATTAATTGAAAGAATGGTCCAATAAATAATTAAATCTCCAACATAAAAATCACTAAAATAACCCACTATACTAGGCAATATATTTATTTACATTGCCAAAAATGTTACATTTGATACATGAGACACTGCAATACTCATTCAAATTGACCTTTGATAATAACTTGTCTTAGTTTTAATTTTAAAGCTTACCTATAGGAGACCCCAGAGCAAAGAATGACCTTGGCTGAAATAGTAGTTGAGGATATATGATGTATGGCTGTCCTGCTCCAGCAGTACCAATTGTCAAATAGCTCATTCTCCTGCTAAGTTTTGCTTTGGTCTTCAAACATCCAAGATGACCTTGCTCTGGTATTTCATCACTCATCTACAAATAGTAAAATGTTATAAGCAATATTAAATATTTTCAGAACAAAACTTAAGTATTCTTTACTTTTCTATGAATAAAAATTCAAACTTATTAAAATTACTATAGGTTCAGTATGGGATTCAAGTCCAGACTTAACTCCTGGTTAAATTAAAGTTCAATTTTACTTCAATTTCTTTTAAAAACAGCTTTAACCTACTAGATCTTCAACTGATGTTTGCTGAGCAAGATGATGATGGTGTCTCGAAGGTCTCTGATGACACAACATGTCAAACAAAATAAGTGATCCCAAACTGTGACCACCAAGTGAAACCTGACCCTTGAATCCTGGATTTCTTTCCAAATACAGTGAATACACTCGATTCAATTCTGCACCCACTGCTTGCACTATTTTCTGTTCAATTAAAACATTTGATTAGTGAAATAAAAATACAACAGAGTTTAAAGAAACATTAAATGAATTAAAATTCAACTCCAAACAAATTCTAGTTGATTTTTGTCTCTAATTTAAATGACAAAAAATGTATTGTATGTATTGTATTCTATTGTAATGTATTTATGTATTGTATTAAATGTAATACAATATTGTATTGTATTGAAATAATGTATTAAATGACAATGTTTTATGTAAACAGATAAAAAACAATAACTTTTATGATAGTGGTTCTCTATTTATATGGTTTATATTAGATTTTTGCTTACTGCACATTTCCTAAAATCTACTTGATACCACATAAGTGTTATACCTACCTCACAAAAAACAGGACTTGTGTAAAAAAGAATATCCAAAAGAGTTTCATTTGTGAATTCTCTAGCCTTGGGTATGCTGGGAAGTGTGATATCAGAGAGTCTTTGATCTATTGCTTCTGTGTGTAATGCTCTGTGCCACTCAACAGGTAGTACTTCTACTCGACCTACTACTCCACGCTCACATGCAGCTTTGAAATGAGACTGCACTAGCTGCAGTGACACTGCTCGGAAATCATCCACTGAACATACAAACAACATAATAAAACATCATCAAAATACAGTTTGCTACTGATTACAAATTTATTTTCCACTTGTGAATGCTTGCAGTACATGCTTTCACATTTCAACTGAATGAAATTATTTATATTAGTACAAGTACCTAAAAGGTAGACTCATATAATTAATCTTGCAAATAAATACAGAGGGCCTGCTGACAGGATGCTGCAGTGGGAGTCAACTACTAGCCCCTCCTTGTATTATAATACTATCAGATTTATGTTGATCAGAGATGCCAAAACCAATCTCGTTTTGGGCTGAATGGTCAAGGGGAAACAGAAAATCACAAGAGTGAAAAAGAATATTAGTTTTATGATCACATTCAACAAAATAAATAAAGATAGTTTTTAGTAATTTTAATTCTTGTTCTTTATGTTCCACTTAGATACTAAACAATATTCATTGTCACTTCTCAGATTGTCAGGACACAATTGGCAACAATCATATGTACTCACCAACTTCAACAAGTGAACGAAATCTCAGATCACAGACTTTGCCTATCCCATGAACAACGAGGAGAAGATGATCAACTTGACTGGGTTCACCTTCAGGAATGTCAAATTCATCTAAACCACGTTTCACAACTCGTGGCTTATACTGCATGGCCTAGAAGAGAAAAAAAAGTAATTTCAAAAGAAAAAACTAATAAATAAATTTACATAAATGATATATGAATACAGATATAATTAAACAATACTAAATCAGACATAAACAATGAAATCTTACTAGAAAATTACAATCATTTTTAAATTCAGTTTCTATTAGTGTTCATTATACAAAATTATATTATTTTATTTTAATTTAACATTTTCATAGTGGAAATATTTATAGCAATTATAACAAGGTTCAAATCTTGAAGTAAAAATAAAGGCTGTAAGTTTTAATAATTGTAATTCCTGTAAGAAGTTATTAATAACACTAATTCCTCTAATAAAAAATAACAATTAACAATCTAAAAACTACCAGGAAATTTATTATTAAACATAATGTACAGAAAACTTATAAATACTTTTATTCTAATATATAAACATATAATTACTTTCATTAAAATATATACCTACTATGCTAAAAGTAATGGGATGTAGATGGCACTTCATGTCAAATGGTAAGGTTATATTAAGTTAGGTTAGCTTCCTATGTTCCTGTTTACTCATAGTAACACCACAGTCTATAGCAAACATAAACAGGTTGTATTATTAATACAACCTACATATGTTCCAAATCCATGAAGAAATGTAATGTAGTGATATCACAAATACTTTTATAAGGGCGTTTGTTATTGTGCTTAGCTTTATATCAGTGATAGAAGGAATTATATGCTAGTCTCTTATGAGTATGTATGAAAATGTTTATGACCTTGAAACATATGATTTTTTAGATGATGAAAATAGTTACAGTTATGATGATATTGAAGATATTACCAATAATGACTCTATGGAAGCACTTGATATTATTCAATACTGCATTCAACCTACAGTTGTGGATGCTTATGTAAATTTATCTAAATTATTTGTTTTGTGCTTATGTTACAGAACTTTTGTGCAATTCCTAGGTATCCCAGATTTTCTATCACATCTTTTATCTATTTTAACTGGTATTTATGCACTTTATATTTATTTTCAGGCACAGACACTTTATATAATACTAACAACAATAGTTATCTTTTTGTTGCTTCGAATTATTTCTTCTTTCCTCAATGGGTTCAGAGGGTATATAATAGGTGTATTCTTGATGACATTTCTAGTAATAAATGAACTGTACTGGGATAAAAACGAATGGCAGAAAATACGTGGTCCACAAATGATATTGGCAATGAAAGTCATATCTTTGGCATTTGATATTGATTCAAAATCAATTCTGGAGCCAAATATTTTACAATTCTTCGGATACATATTTTGTGTTGGGACCTGTGTATTTGGTCCATGGGTTTCATATAATGATTACCAACTTGCTTTGCAATGTAAAGTATGGAACTTCAAATGGTTGCTGAAAGTGATAATTAGTTTGATATTATCACTAATATTTTTTACACTATCAGTATGTTGGGTGGAATGGCTAATACCATCAACTTCAAACCTCATCTCATTGGTTTATAGAGATGCTTTACTCTTCAGAGTTGGTCATTACTTTGTATCTTATCTATCTGAAACGACTGCTGTTCTCACAGGTTTTGGAAGTTCTGCAGACGGTACATGGAAATTACCTGTTTCTAAACCTCTTTCTATTGAACTTCCTTATTCTCTAGTGCAGGTTGTAGTACATTGGAATATACCAATGCATAAATGGCTCAAGACATATGTCTTCAAAACAACCAGGAGACTAGGCAGTTTTGTTGCAGTAATGACAACATACCTAGTGAGTGCTATGTTACATGGTTTGAACATCAGACTTGCTGCTGTTCTGCTGTCACTAGGAGTTTATACATATATTGAATACTCTCTTCGAAATAAGCTGTCCCACAGGTTTAATGCGTGTTTGACTTCAAAACCGTGCTCAGTTCCTTGTATAAAACATAGAAATTCCAGAAGCAATCTCATAGTGAACACTTGTAATATATTTTTTACTGTTCTCACTATGTTTCATTTAGGTTATCTAGGTATATTGATTGACACATCAAATTCACAGTCTGTTGGATTTGGTGATGCTTTTATTGAGTGGCAGAATTTGAAATTCATCAGCCATTCAATTGCTATTATAACTTATGTAATTTTCATATGTATTTGACTTATTCCTAACTAAAAAAATAATAGTATGTAAAAATGTTTAAAATAATAACAGCTATTTCAAAATTTTATATGATGTATAAATTGAACTTGTGATTGAACTTAAACTCTAAATTATGTTTCTTATTTTTATAATATAGTATAAGTGAATTAAATTTGTTACCATAAGTATATATAAAAATTATGTCTTTTCTTTTCCTATTTAGGTGGCATATTTCTAAAAATCATGTGCAACAACATTCCTATTAAATATGAATATTGAGCAGTATTTTTCTGGCTTATTGGCATCTCGATTGTTACATAATAATTAAATTGGGAGAAAGCTAATTCCACAGGAGAGATATCTCACCTAACAGGAAAAGTTAAACATTTCAATACTGAGTTATTTCCAAAAGTTTTTGTTGAAGCATTTACTATCACACACTGTTCACTAAAAATTCTTCTATGCATCTTGTCATATCTTTTAAATAAGTTCTTGTGTGTCTCATGTATGTTATTCAGATATCTATGTTGACAAATTCAAATAATACTCTAGTTCTTTGCCTTGAATAGTTAGTAAACGGAACTTTAGAAACTACTCATACTTATTTAAATATATTATCAGTACACATTTCTGAATAGGTTTACATTTCAATAATTTGAAGCGAAAATCTTTCAATGGTGTATGTACTTTTAAAATCAGACATAAAGGAAGAATGTTAAATGTACCATGTAGATTTGTAAAAAAATGTGTCACTGAGTGTTTTGAACACAGTATTAAATATGCTACTTGTTCAGTATTATTTTTAAAAATGTAATAATTTTTTATATTGTTGTATAAAACATATTATATTTAATATTGATGTTGAAATTAAAAATAAAAAAAAACAATTGTGTGCTAGTTCATGGAACCAATTTATGAATTCAATATTTAATTAATATGACATACTATAAGTTTTAAAGACGAGCAAAATTACCAAAACTATGATATGCAATATAATTCAATAAATTAGTTTGCTATAAAAAACAAAACAAAAAACCAGTTATTTCTTCTTCCCAATTCCTTGGACATTTAAATAAACCAATTTCCAATAATTCATTAAATTACAACAATATTAAAGAAGAGAGAAATGAACACACTTAATAAACAAAGGGCATAAGTGAGTGTAATGAAGAAAATGGATTGATAGAAAACATCATAACAGTAACAAAGAAATAACACTTACTGGTGGATTTCCCCAGGGGTCTGGTGATGATGAACGTTGATGATGAGCAATAGAGCTAGGACCATGCAGAATTATCACTTCACCATCTGAAAGCTCAACTCTCCTATTCCATTCGTTCCTCAAACTAGCATGTTTATATTCCTCCTGAGAATAAATTGGATTATATTATTACAAATAACAACTCATGTGAACTTGAAAACAAACAGGCATAAATTTATGGTGTAAAAGAAAAAAATCAAATCAATAATTTAATTCCTTCTTCCTTAATGTATTATAGTGTTTGGATTTACTGGATTTGACAAGTATTCTTTCAAGAAATACATTTGTACATTAAACTATAATTGGAATGAAACTATAACAACAATAAAAATTATCAAATGGGAAGTTTTCATACCTCAAGGAGGGCTGCTATGTTCTCATCATATGGAATATAACGAGAATTACTAGAATTACGAACAAACCAAGAACACCGCCTTACTTCGCTTGGTGGCTCTTCCCAGAAAACTGCAATCTTACGACGTTCTGTAATTTCAACATCATATCGTCCACCATCTGTAGCCACTACTGTTTCATCATTTAAGTCACCTTAAATCACAAATATCTTCAGCATTCATGGTCAAAAGCTATTTCAATAATTGTACTGTTACAATAATTATCATAATACACTGTTTTCATATTTAAAATGAGGAAAAGAGAAGAAAAGAAAAAATATAACAAATATTTTAGTATGATAATAATATGAGGAATTAACTAATTGGCAAATTAGCCATACATACTAGAAGTAAAAGCTTGTTCCAAATTTAAGGAATCAGCCATACTGAAGGGTTCCCACAGAGTATTATTTCCTCCACCTTTCCGAAAAAACCAGTGATGGTAAACTGGTCTATATGTCATACCAGGTACCTGAAATAAAATGGAAAGGTGAAATATAAGCACTAAATGATGTGAGGTCCTTCCTCATTTAATATATTACATAGATAAGGTAATATGGGAATAAAGCAATCACAAATGCATAGTTCACATTAGATCATTATTTTTTATCTTATTAATGAATAATGTTATCAAAGATATGACACCAATACTCTGCTGTGTAAAATAACACAGTCATATAAGTAGCAGACTTATCCTATAAGTATTTTCTATATGATTTGATATAGTATACATAATTATTTTGTGTATGGAAGATACCTATTTAGTCTATCAATGTAGCATCCCAGGTAGGTATATACTTTTATTTTTGTTTTTAGGAGTGGTGACATGGTCACATCTTTGATAATTCTGCCAACCCTTGCAGACTTGTTATTTTCAAACTAAAATTACTGCACATTGTATTTTTTAATGACTCCCTCCACACAAATGAAAAACAATATTGTTCAGGTTACACACTCCTTTTTCCGGTATCTAATTTTTATGACAAATGCGAATTTATTTCGATACCGTTGCAGGGAATGCTGCAGGAGGAGGGGGTGTGACATCGACGCCAAGGGATGTGGTCCTCTCGAGTTGGGGAGTAAAGAGCAGTGGTGGTGATTGAAAATGTGTTGTCTGGAGCGGTGGCTGGTGAGACGAGGGTAGTTCCTGAGCAGGAGGTACTTCCTGAACGGGAGCCAGTTCATGACGGGTTGGTTGGTTCCCACCTCCGTCGGTCCCCATCATCGCCATTCTATTGACGGCCACGCCGATGTCCGGCGGTCGAGCGTAAGTAGGTCTCTTGAGGTTACCGAGTCTATAACTCAACGGGGCTCCAATACCTTGGGCAGATAGAAACGCTCGTTTTATTTCCGCTTATTTTTCTTACCCGGCAATATTTTATATTCTGATGCACTATTTAAAAACTTTTTCTTTCACATCCCCCGCGGGGAAGTTGACTAAAGTATTTATTAAGCTAAGCGTTTGCAGGGCACCTCTTTTGTCGTAGCCGTGTCAAGCTATATATTAAGTAAAGAGGTTCACTGGGATGCGCTGTTATATTAATTTACAAAAAAATGTATTACATACTAAACATTTAAGGAAAACTGAAACATAAAAAATAGCGAAATATTTAAATAAAACCAACTTTTTGGCGGAGCGGCAGCGACGGGTGGAGGCGAGGTTGAAGCTAGTGTCGTCGGTAGTACACCGTACACATCGGAGTCACCGGTCGTAGGTTTGGTTATGGGGGGCGGTGCGGGAGGTAGAGATGGCGAGGTAGAAGTAATCGGCAGATAGGGAGGTGAAACGCTCTCCGACTGGGGAATACCCTGGGGCAGAGGGGGACTGACGGTCAACCTGCCGAACTGAACGGTGGAAGGATCGTACAGTGGCACTGAATCGCGCAGAGGTATCTGTTTCAAATGATCACTAGAACTATGACCGGAGTCGGTCTCTTCGTCGAAGGAAGACCTCGGAGAGCCCTGTACTTCCTGGTTGAAAGGATTTTTTACTTCGGAATTCGGAAGAACGTATCGTGAAATAGATGAGACCTCGGTGGAAGCCGGGGACGAAAAATGGCGAGAGACAGGGTTAGCTGCAACTAATTCTTCAATTGGAGGATTGGTGGGAAACGGGGTAAAAATCAGCGGCGAGCTGTCGGCGTTCACAGAAATATTTTCTGTGCGTGAAGAAACGTGAGCAGGAGGTGGCGGTAGAATTTGTTCGGGAGGCGTCACAGCTCCGCTCACTTCCAGACCGGGTATTACACTAGGGGTGTCGGCCCCCAAAAAACTATCTACTTCGCCCACATCTGCAACATACAAATACATCCATTATATAGGAAACTTTGAGAGTTATTAAAACCATGGAGTACCGTCCCCAATTCATGTATATTGAACACAAGTGAGAGGATCAGTCAAAAACTGCAATAACCAATCCAAAAGATATGAAATGAAAGTCCTGAAAATCTTTTTAAATTCCTCACGTTTCATTTCTGACCACATAGTGCTTTTAAAAACCTCAACGTTCCAGTTAACGAACACATTATATCCCAGTTCTATGTCCAACTCTCATAAATGATCTTGTGACTCTATTCCCACCAACGCCCCCTAAATTCCGCCCAAGGATTTTCTCAGTGAAATATAAGAAATATGTTTTCTTCCAACATGCCCAAGTGAACTAGCACTGAATCGTATGCTCCTGCCTATGGCCACAAAAACGTTTTAATCGAAGTCAGAAACCGGTTTTAATTCGGAATGAATTATCGAATACTTTATCTGAAATAATCACGACAGGAATCTTAAGGCTTGGTGAGTATGCAATCCTTCAATCCTTTACCAAGCAAAAAATTCGGCGGATCCTGCACATCCGTTTCGGCAATGGTTTATCGCCTATCGGTGATTTACTTTATGGGATTGTTAAATAGTCACACCTTTCATTTTTCCCTCCCGCCGGAACAAACAAGGAGTCATCATTTAAAGAAAAAACCACCTCCATCCACCACATTGAGCGTCCCGCCATCTAGAGACATCACACACCCTGATAAAACGGACTTGATATAAGGGAGTGATAGCTTTACATTGTGATTGCGCACGTTCGTTTTACTCACGGGGAATCTTTCCAAGAGGACGACGCAGAGAATATGTACGTGACTTTATTAATTATTTCTAGTAATTACATTTAAACTATTTACTTGTGCTGAAGTAACTGGGATTACGAATTTAAGAGAAATCCCCTAAGTTATAATATTACGTTTTTAAAGAAAAAGTTCACGGATGACTGAATTTCAATATTTATATTTACATATACTGCAGCATTATTCTTGACGAAAAAAGCGACGTAAAATTATCCATTCAATTAATATTGACCTCTTGAGAACTGTGATTTATTAAAAGAAATATAAACTAAAATATATAAATTAAAACGTCATCGCTGAAATCTAATTAGGAAGCCGTAAATTCGGGTTACAAAAATATATTTAAATTGTACAAACTCAAAATGTACCAACAGATTTGAACTACGAATTTAACTACCGAAGTTATAATGCATCAATAATCTCCCAGCCATTCGATGAGGAAATACGACTGCAATAAAAAGTGGTATAACATGCCCGTAATTAAGAAAACCAGAATCGATAAACTAATAATCAGTCCACTGTTGTGCAAGGCATTACTGGTGACGGTTTTATCCAGTAGCTACACTAATTTATACACTAATTTTCTTCGAGTGAATTCTAACCCTTACAGTAAGCACTAAGATAAACAATACATACATTTTATTCAGGATTTAAAGTTGGGTCTACTGTATTTTATAACTGGCATGGTGAGTGACCGTGGACAACTCATAGGAATGCTTAAATAAATGCTTAAATTGATAAATAATAATAATATTATATTATTATTATTATTATTAATAATATTAATAAATAATAATAACATCTACCAAAGGTAACAGAAACACAAAATATAAATACTTATTAATGACTAAATTGCGCGAAAAGAACAGGCTTCAAGTATTAACTTACGAGAAGAAGGGTTGTGTGTGTGTGTGTGTGTGTGTGTGTGTATGTACATATATATATATGATTAAAAAAACATACAAAGGTATTATGGATTTAAAAACCTCTTTCCCAACATTAAAACCTTAAAATTTGAAATTTTGCAGGTGGTGTTTTTCATTGTGGTGCACACTCGTGGTTGGTACAATAATAACCGGAAGTATTCAGGGTGTCGTCCCGATTTTAACGGAACACGGTATCAGCAACACTGATTACGATTTCACCACAAGGAGTAGAATCGAAACCGAAAGTGAAGGTATTTGGGACGTGGTTTTGGAGCCATACTTCAAGTCACCGGTGGGCCTTCTCGTAGACAAGCACAACTTGCATAGGGCAATTAGTGCCTTGGTCGGGATTCCAGACCAACTTTTACTACACGCCATTCCTTTCAATTCAACAAGTAAGCAAATTGTTCCTTTGTGATATCACGATAACTATGAATGAAAGAGTAATTTTTTACTTAATGATAAGTTCTAATGAAGTACAGCTATGGATTTACTACCGCACAACTTCTTCTGAGATAGAGCATTTTAAAAAAAATTACTGCAATTCAACGAAATGTTTCTATCGGACACACCAACTAATAACTCATAAAGGACAATTACCGATTTATAAAAGTAAACTGTAACCCATAGATCGAGCAACTCATATTATCAGATATGAGCTATCCGTAGTATTTTTACTGACGAGATTATATTAGCCTTTATGACAACAACGCAATGGTTGAAAAAAGGATACCGTCTTTTGGACGTAATTAATATATTGTAATAATATCATGATATTAAACTATGCAATTATTAAGTAAGGAGTTAGAAGTAGTAAAATGTTAGAAAATTAAAATTCTAAGATGAACACACATAATACTAAGGTTAATCATATATGACCCATATCTATTGTATTTATTCCCATTATCTTGTGGCTGAGTGGACAATGCTCGTCATGTTTTGCAAAGGATCATAAAACGTACTTCCGTTGACCTTTTATCTTCGAACTCGTCATAACCAACGTAATAGGTAATAGAAAAAGTTAAATACATTACAGAAATGTAAACACTGAAATGATAATTAGACACATTTTTCATTTCGTCACTGATATATGCCCAGATGCTTCTGCTCCGTGCGTCATAACGATACTGAATGGCGCCAGTAGGTCAAGTTCTACTATTTGAGCAATCGTCTGATTTTACAATTTTAATTAAAAGTAAGTGAGTAAGTAAGTGATACCGTTATCCGGTCCGATTGAGCCAGATATTTTTATAACTCAACAATTCCTTGGAGAGAAGTTGTGCTGCTGGCAAATCGACAATAGATAAAGGTCGAAAATAGAAGAACACGGCCTAACCTGTATCATGTCTGCCATTAGGCCCGCCAAATTTGTGTAAAAAGCAACTACTATTTTATTTAAATCAAATAGTTTAACAACAGAAAATCTTGAAGATAAAACGGCCAATCGCTCGTGCCTTCCTTTCAGCACATAAATCGAACAATTCAACGCAAAATAAATATGTTCATTAATCGTGAGATGGATGGGAAAAGTATATGTTGAACTGCTGCATACTTTTTATAATTAAAGTCACAGATAATAACCTTTAATAATTGACATTATAATGCACAACCGTTTCCATTCTTTTGCCCCTAACAAATTCCTAAACGTATGGGTCGATCAATTAAAACGAAAAATGTAATAATGAATTATCATTAAGGGAATTTATAATAAATTGTATACCAGACCATTAATTTGTCGAATTACAGTACCTAATTTGTCTAATCTGTTTAATTTGTAGTACCTGCAAAACTACTATCTATATGATTAAAAGAATAATATCTTCAGTAGAATAAATGAATGAAACAAATTTTAGTACATCAATTTTAGTGTTGCCAAAAAACCCTCAAAACAATTTCTACTCAACCACATAGCCGTTGGCATGGCAACATACTTTGTTAACGCCCATTACACTTAGTCAAAATGAAATTTCAAGAAAACAAGCATTACACGACATAATTAGTGGCAAGACACAGGTCCGGCTATACTCATTGTACAGTTTTTATAATAAAACATCGGCATTTGTAGAACTTTAAGAATAGAACAGATACAATGGAATAACGTATGTATGGGTTATCTTTTCCAATAAGTACAGTGGAATAAAATATAGAGCTCAACATACCCAAGTAGTGGGCATTAAAGGCGTAGTATTTATGATGTGCAAGAGTCATTACTTCATTATTCGATGCACAAAACTAACTGAGACTAGCCCCGCCGCTCCTTTGATCAATACCGGCAAATGTGTGGGCTTGTGGCCCACATTTGAAATGAGACTGTACGGAAATGGCAACCAGGGTTATAATAGTATCCAATTCACTTAGAATTACTCTTTTGTCTATTGCCATTATTCTAATATTTTTCGGCAGACTTAACAGTTTAATTTAGTAAATTGCAATAATTCTTCAGTTTCCCCATTGCAAAATGGTTATTTCCACTATACCAATGTAAAGCCTACGGAGTGATTTAAGAAGCTGGTTTAGTAATATGTGTTTGTGGTAAGATGCAGCATAGGGAAGTCATGGGATAGACAAGGACTTTCACAAAAAACTGTAGTAATGAATCTTATTTCCAGGTTTGAAATTTGCAATTTTAAATTACAAAAATTAAAAATCTTAAATCTTTCCTCCCTCTTTTATGTACATAAAATACAATAAAATAATTTAATCCATTAAGTTAACCACACAGAAAAAGGATTAACCACTTGGTTGGTTGGTTATAATAATGTGTGAATTAAAAACAAAACACACAATATACACTACAGCACCCTTTCTATACTAGCAGCTGAGATTCTAAACTAAAACTGCCTGCTTATTCCCGCAGGAATAGGCATTGGTGAATGGATAAAAGGTGAAGGAGTTGCAAAATGGCTGTTAGGACTTGAAGCAAGCAGGGACAGTGTTGGCAATTCTTGTCTGGCTTTCTATTCTGTCCTTAAGGCACTCAGGGTTCTACCTTATGGCAGTGCAATTTTTCTAATAACTTCAAGACCACCTGGTGACTGTGAATCGTCAAAGCTAGTTCAGCAGTCTCTGATTGTAAAGTGGGTTAAGGTAAAATTAGGAAAAGTGATACAAAATAGTACATATAAAAATAATACGATTGATTTTGGTTTTTTTTTTATTTTAGTTTCACCACTAAATTAATGAGTTATATTAATTATGATTGAAATCTATTTAGTTTTGTTATAATGACAATCTTTATCATTCCAAAACTTGTCTCACTCAGAAACTGTCATTACAAAATGAGAAAAGTATTGGTCATTTATAAATATTCCAAACAAATTAGAAATTTTGTTTGCATTAATTAAAAAATACATTTAATAAAATATATATTACTCATTAATTGTGCAGTTACATGTGATATGGACTGGAGATATAAATAGTGACTTAATCAAAGAGTACCAAAAGATTTTAAATAAGACTGGTGGAAAAATGATCCAACTTGGCCACAAAAATTTTCAACTGCCCCCAACGATAAACAACACAAGTAGTATCTATGAAGTATGAAAATTAAATACTAATTCATATAAGTCTGTCAAGTGTGTAGATCAATAACTTTAATGATCGAGTCAGTAATTTTTTCATTGAAACTCAGGTAATTTTGACAAAAAAGCAGGGACTCACAGGAGAGCAAGTTGTTTCATTCATAGTAGATATTACAATCAGAACACTGAGCATTATATTTGCTGGGGATATTGCATACGCAATAGTACACTCACCAAAAGGTAAGTTTATATAATAAAAGGTATCTTATTAAGAAATTATTTAGAAAAACAAACAGTAATGAATAATGTGCTGAATATATTCAGCACAAGAGTAACAGATAAGCATAATGTGTGGCTGTGTTTGTTGGTATATATATATATATATATATATATATATATATATATATACACAGATACAAATATATATATTTTTCTAAATTTTCAGGAGTAAGGACAAACATAATGGAAAGAGAAACAAATCTGAGGATTGATAAGGATGATATTGGTGTATGGCTATTACAAACAATAGGCAAGTACTATGATATTACAATTGAAGGAGCCAGTGGTATTTTGCTCAAATCAGAGACAAGGCTCTTACAAGGTGTGAAAAGTTTACTATATTAAATATTTATAGGACTAGAGATTTAACAGAAATAAAAGAACTAAAAGAAAGATATCTAAAATGATAAGTAGAGCTAGACCATAGTTGCATGTAGAACAGTAGAGATGAAATAATTCAGCATGGCAATAAATCAAAGAACTCATAGAACAAAAAAAATATTCAAATGAAAAAAATTACCAAAAAATACTCTAAAGGTGATTCTGTTGTTAGATGTCACATCTACAGCAATGAACTAGTAATTAACTGAAAATCACTCTTGTGTGTTATGAAGTAAATAATTGAAACTTGCAGATGAGGGAGATGAAAGGGCACTGATGATTAGACAATTCAAGTATGACGTTAGTGAAACACTTGGCACTATGATAGATACTGGGAAGATAACAAGCTATAATTGTAAAACCTTGAACTTACCTTCATATAAAAAATATTATCCCAGATTACAAAGAAATGTTGAACTCTTGATAAATAAAATAATATATAGTATATACAAAAATTAAATATGAAAATTTAAATTTATTTTTAATAGAATAAAAGTACTCATCCATTAACATCAGACCCCTGTCTAACCTATTTTTAAACTGGCGAAGTAAAATTAACATAATTTGTAGACATAAATGAATTATAAACAGATTAACAATCATGTGAAGGGTATTTAGCATTTAGGAGTAACCACAATATAAAAGCTATTTATTCTATTTTATTAATGAAACAATTCGTGAAATGATTGAATGAAGGTCAAAACTTCAAGGTACTGCAATTCAAAATGTTACAAATTTAGCACTGTGAAAAAAATTACCTTTCTAAATTTAAATGTGTTTAAAAATAAATCAATGAGTGGGGACAGAAGATAATAAGAATTATTAAATGTACAAGAATTATTTTTATATAAATAAATGTGGTAAAGAACATATTCTTAAAGAATCCATGTTGTGTATATTTCCATCTGACCATATTATATTGCAATAAGTGTATATCGATTCATGTTTTTTAGTCATTCCTTTTTATGTCTATTGTGTAATTGTTAGTCTTTCAGTTACAATGTTTAAAAAACGGTTTAGAAAAATGTTTGCACCTATTTTTTTATCCTTAATTATTTTTAGGGGCACAATTTAGCTGTTATACGCCCCTTGCACCTAATTAAACAACTGAAAATAAATATTGAAAAAGAATTAAACAACAGTTTAAGCCATTACCTGTTCAAAACAAATAATTTTAAAATGTATATTTTAGATTTTGTTACTACAAATATATACATATAAACAAATACATGTAAATAAAATATTTTTAATTAAGACATTTAGTACTTACAGCTACAGCACATAATAATATAGAGTGGTGGTAAAATAATATTATTTATTTCATGATTTTATGTTTTATAATTTCAAAGGTAAAAAGTGAATAATTGAAATTCTCACCTAGCCTATGATTTAGTTAGACTGGGTGCAGGGATAGTAATGAATCCTATTATATGTAACAACTCGTTTCAGTAACAACAAAAAATTATACAACACTATGGAAACTTTATTGCAGGGAATTTAACAGCAAATACTAGTCTGAAAGGAATTGAGGAACTGAATCTTTTGGACAAAAATGCAAAAAACATTCTACAACTACCAGACAGTGAAAAAACTGGTACAATTGACCAGCTTGAATTGTCTCCAGATATCACACAGAAATTAGACTATATTCAGCTGACTGGGAAAGATAAAAAAGGTAATAATCTCTTAATAATTTTTTATCAGAAATAAATTTACTTTTATATAATTTCCACTCCCTTGTAGGAGAAGGCGTTACAAAACTGGCATATGTTTCTTCACAATTACCAAAATTACCTACATCAATTGAGCTACTTGTTGGATCAGATTTATCAGCAGAGCCAGGCCAAGTGGCCAAATTAATTTTTGAAATCAAAAACAATAAATATTATCCATCATATTACAATTTTCTATACCAAGACGAGAAAAACTTAATAGCTGAAGTTAATCCACAAAGGTAAAATAATTAAGCTTATTAATTAAATAAAATAAAGCTTGTACCAAAGAATTTATTACCAAGAATTTATTAGGAAATTTTGCACTAATAAATCACCTTTCTCTCATTCACGTGGAATAAATTTTAATGTGGTTTAATAAATACTGTGCAGGGCATTTGTGGAACCAGAAGGAACAGTACGTGTAACTGTAAAATTGGCCACAAAATTCGATATTAAGTCAACAAATGATATAATATCGATGACTGCAGAGCAGGATAGCAGAGACTTTCCATACAGAGCAAGAGAGTATGTAACAAAGAAAGTGTTATTTAAAGTTGGAAAAAAGGTAAAAACAAAACCAATTAACTGAACATTCTACTTATTAAAAGAACAAATAAAGGTGGTGAATTATGTATTGTTATATAGATATGAAACCAATCAGGGCACATTTTAAATATTAATATTCATATTTTTTTAATCATCCAACATATGGAACATATATGTTCATAAAAATTAATTTCATGTGCAAATTACTTATATTCTGCACTGATGACAAGTCTTTGAATTAATGATAAAAATGTTTCTGATTTTTAAATATTATAAATTGAAAAAAAAAATAGATTTAAATATAGTTACAAATATTTTTGCGGAAACAATAAATAAAACTGTCAGAAAAGAGATTGAATCTATAAGGATATTGTATATGATATTTCATAAGGAAATTTGTAAAGGTTATACAATTTGTATGCAATCCAATACATTTTTATTTTCAGGTACCAGATTCTACAGTACCTGATATAAGTTACAGTTATGATGGAAATTGCAATGATGCACTGACACCTGATAACTGTTATGCTAATACTTGGGGATTACGGCTGACAATACAAGATTTACAATCTGGTTATTATTCATAAGATTAATAAATATTTGAGCTACAACATGTAAATTTAAAGCAACAATAAGCTTCCTTGACCTGATATACTAACTTTATATTCTGAAATCCAGTACTTATGCAACAGTACTTTTCACATTTATCTATAATTTATTTAATTTTAAATGACAACATTTAAATTAATATTTGTTCAAGTCCTCGTTTAAAATTATTCAGAGCTCAGAATAAATAGCATTATTTAAATTAAATGATTGCATTCAATCAATGGAAATAATTTTGGTTATTTGTACATGTAAACATAATATGACATATTCCCTCCTGTATTTTAGGATTGTTACAAATCAAATCAGAACCCAGTCAATTGGTACTGAAAGAGGAGTTCATAGCTGGATCAACAGATCCTGTTTATGGACAACTGACTGCTAGCTGCTGTTTTTCAAAGTTATCATTAACTGTAACAGATGTATCAGGAAATGAATATAGCACAGTCTTTGACATTGAAAATGGTAAGAATAATCATAATAAAACCTATCATCATATTTGTTGTATTAGAATATTGTGTCCAGCATTTAATTTAACGTGACATGTCAGTTATCACACACATTATGTATATATATATATATATATATATATATATATATATATATATATATAATGCTAATCACAACAAAAGACTTAAGCACTTTCCTATTCTGTAATTCTTGAATAATCCTATTTAATACTTGTGTTCATGTACAGCCTTGTCCACAATTTAATAAACAAATTATGAAACAATATATTTCTTATATAATTCATAACTGCAGTTTATTTATTTTCAGTTTTTTGTTTCAGTATGGCTCTCAGCTGGAGAAGTGGCAGCAATAGTTCTCGGAGTTATTGTGCTTATTATACTTATTATTTGTCTTATATTGGGTATAGTTATCTGTATTAAAAAAAAGAGGACTACACATTATTATGTCAATAGTTAATTATTATTGACAAATAATTTAAAAATAATAGTTGTTGAGTATTATCATAAGAAATTAAGAAGAAAGCATGTGACTATGCACACAATGTATTTACTGCTCATATACCAATTATTTTTGCCTTAATATGCTTTATTATATGTATATATATATATATATATATATATATATATATATATATATATATATGTGTATGTATATATATGTGTGTGTGTGTGTGTACAAGCCAGTATTATTAACAATATAAATAAAACTAAATAAATGTATGTGTATGTAACAAAATGAAATTAACATGATAAGAATACACTGACAACTAATAATAAATGTTCAAGTAAAAAGTCTATGTTCAAATATTCAGGAGCCTATCAAAAATATAATTCAGTGTTACTATGATGATGAACTTAATAATAAGGAGGGGAACTGTTTGCAGATATATAAACGTTTATGAATATGATTAAGTTTATAACCAACATTGGAATAAAACCAATGTTTTGGTTTTGTGGGCATCGTTAGATTACACGTTTGCATCTCAACCTACCGGCGTAAATTTATCCACATATGTATTGCGGATGTATTATTTTGATTTAATCACTGGTGAATGTGGAGAAGGAAGTTTACTAACAGCAAATGTTCCGTTAAGGATAAACATACATGAAGGTTATGTATTACCTCTCGGCTGTAAACTGGCTTGGCTTTTCTGATCGGGTACGAGTTGGACGGTCTGAATAATATCATCGAAAGCTAAATTGTTTCCAGCACCGAACAACAATGGATTTTTGTAATTCTTCTGATTCAACGACTGTTTTTTATCTGCCATGTCGAACTTCACTGTTACATTTGACGTAGATGGCAAGCAGACGATGTCGACATGGAAAGTCACTAGCGCTCTAACCAGGCCACAATTAACGGCAATATTTATACAGTCAATTATACTATATAAAAATGCGTAAATAAAGTGTTTAGAATTTTTTTTCTTGTCATATAAATGAGAAAATGTTTCTAGTCTAAAGTTAATTCAATTTCAATTATTTATTACAACTTAACCAACAAACCTATGTTACGCGTTATAATGTAAAATATTTACTGATATTTGGTAAACTAACTTTATATTTAATTATTAATCATTCTAGTGGAAACATTTTCATATGGGCACAATAAATGTCTATGAATTCGTACGATAATTAATTTAGAGCTTTAGGTTGGCAGCATAGCTTTGTCGAGATCTTCGGGAATATATTCTGTACTACAACACTTAATTTATTTGAGGGATTTATATTGATAACTATTCCTGTTCTGCACTGAACTTTAAAACAAAACCAATGTCTGAATTTAGTAAACAGCTGGAACAGATAAGGCAAGGTGATTTAAGGATTACAGCTATTACAAGAGAGATTACTCAAAGTAAGTTGTTATTTACAACTTCTTTCAGTTTAAGGAAAGTTAACTAGAATTACAAAACTTACCATGAACTAAAAATGATTTTACAGTAAAATATAACAATATTCCTAGCAATGACTCTGAAAATTGTGAATTAAACTTTAATTACTAACTAAAAATATTCCTACTTGATGCTTAATGCTTGTAAGCCGTAAATTTAATCACCACTACCACACTTTTCTTTGAAATGTAAACATTGTCAAGTATATACAGTTGCGACACACGAGTGTTTTCAACGAAAATGTCAAATCATTTTAGTCGGTCAACAATTTCGGCAGATATTAACCGTTTATTGACACATCTACAACACCGAATAAGATTTCGCCTCTTGCTCTCCGCCAATACCTCTGACCAGGACTCAAGTCCTATTTGTTAAAGTGAACTGCAATTGAAGTTCTGAAATACCGAATCCTAAACCATGTAAATACGTTGAAGGCTTGGTGTCGAATTCGACGACTTATGTTGTTATATGACAATTATATATATATATATATATATATATATATATATATATATATATATATATATATATATAACGAAATGATATTGTATACCAAAAGAACCGGTCCTCTTCATTGTATCCAGGAAGATAATTTTATTAACAGTTGCCGGACAGTGTGTCTATGACAATTAAATGGGTTTCTGGAGAGTACGAATTCAAAGGAAATTCTTGTCATAAAAACGTTCATGAAAATACTTGTGAACAGTAAGTTTCAGTTTTGTAGTTCTTTCATTGATCTTCCCTAATATTTTTTTCTACGTTTTAAATTTAGACAGAATTTATTCTGCATTTAAAATTCACAAAGTCCTCCGAAATGTAACTAATTGTTAATTTATTTATAATTTTAATATCTCTTTGAAGCCGTAAACGAAATATTAAGTATAATGAAATCATTACTTTAATACTTATCAGCAGAAAAGTACCTTCGCGGTCTTGAAGTTTTACAAAAAGTAAAATCCCACTTTCAACGGCAGTGTGTAAAAATAATTAAATTAATAATCTATAAATAAACAAACTAATAAAGCAATTCCAAAAAATAGCATTATGGTAATTTCCTAATCAGCATTAATGTGTCTTGTCTTTAGCGGTAAAAAGTATAGTCCCGGCCTAGATTGGTCATAATACATTTTAAAAAGTGGAAACAACAAAAGGATCACGCGTGGTTAATAATAAATAAATATCAATATTGTAAAGAATTAAATAACGAGTTAATTACCTTTCAAAAGTGGGAGCGGATGTCAAGAAAATCGAAAAGGAACTTTCGGCAATGGATGCAACGCTGAAGCAGATACAAGAAGACAACAGGTACAAAGGGGACAAGCTAGTTGAAAAAGATTACGAGGCAAATATGTTCCGCTTGCGATTCAACATCGGAAAGGATTTGCTTGAACAGAAGAAGGAGAAAAAGAAAACAGAGGAAATAAACCTGGTAAAGCAGTCAATTTTCTGAACTATGTTTATATATATATATATATATATATATATATATATATATATATATATATATACATACACACACACACACACACACACACACACACATATTATTAATATAATAAAAATTACACTTTTCCTTTCTTTTTTTTCTATCAAGTATTTTTATCAAAATAAATAACTAATTTGATATACCTGTTTTGTGGTCTGCGAGGGGTTGGAATACTGTAGGTTTGTAATGTCTTTTGCTAGCAAAAGACCAAACCAGCGAGAGGAGACAGAAACATCACGAACCTACAAAATAAATAACCTTCAAGTTGGATTACTTTGAAAAACCTTGTTTATTCTGTTTCAGGAATATATTAAACAGGCTACGTGGAACAGTAGGATTCATTTTTGCGATGAAGTCGCCGAATTTATGGAAAGAAATAATTTTCTAACCTATAGATCTCAAAAGTTCCAGACCGCTATTCGGCAGAAAGAAGGTTTTTTCATTTTGTGTTTTACCGGTGGATTAATCTATAAATCTCGATGCCGTATTTTGTCTGAAAGTTTAGTGAACCTTTTCAAGAGAAAGGTTTCAAAAAACCATTAACGTCCATTATTATATTATAGTGGTTTAATATAGTATAAATGTATTTACAAGAAGAAATAAATAAAATGGTCTGAATAATAAAGGAGAAGAATATGTCCAACGTTATGTTTAGCTACAGAATTTTTTATATTTGCATTTGTTTTAAAAATTTAATTTGAAATGATTGAGAGTACGTATAATTATTAAGTTTATTCAATTATGTTTTCTTTTTCAAAGATGGAACACATTATGCATATTCCAGAATAATGAAATTCATAGTAATTGTGTCTGGACCTAAATTTTATGCGAGCATTAATGGAAAGGTACCAGAAAAAAGTGTAATGGAAATGGATTCTGTTTAAACAAAAAACATTTTTGGCAATTTTCACCATTTAAAATGGATTTATTGCTTTCTGTTCAAATATTAACAGAAGAAGAGTTGTTGGATAAAGAAATATTCACACTACAGCAAGAATTAGTCAACCTGAAGACTCAGTTAAACCAATTAAACAAGAAAGAAAATGTCATACAACAGATGGAAAATGAACGTCAATTATTAATTAAGGAACCTGAAATTGGATACCAGTTCTTGAGGTAACAGCTATATATTATCCTATATTATTTTAGGATTGGTGGAATATTGAATTTTAAACATTGTTTTCAAAATTACTGTAGTTTTATTCAAATAATATGCATTATATATAGAGGAATTAGATTTAAATCAAAATGATGATGCCAATATAAATCATCACGTTAGTAAAATTATTTTTACGGATCCATAACGAAAATGGTACCGAACTAGTTTTGTTAATTACTTCTTTTTAAAACATATCAAGAAAATATTGTGCATGTTTTGAAACCATATCATTGTATTCTTGAATCAATGAAGCAAATAATTAAAATGAACTATATTATTTCTTGTACCAGAATAATATCAAATGAGATTAAAGAATAAGAGTAATCGGAGATGTGACCATTTAGATTGTGTATAGTTGTACTGTCAATATATTTCAGATTGCAATCCTGTATGCAAGAGAGCTACAAAGAACTTAAGGAACTGAACCAGTTGATAACTCAGCGTGTTAATAAAGTAAATAACAGCAGTGGAATACAACATTCATCCTATGTTTTTAGCAACAGTTATTACCAACAGTGTGAGTAAAATTAAAAGTCATTTGAAGGTTGAACTGTAAAATAAATATTTAACAATACACAGGCACACACACAGTTAACATGCTGAAATAATTTAAGTTAGAAAAATATAATTGAATAACTTATCAAAATATAATTGAAATAATTAATGAATGTAGAAAATCATTTAAATTCTTTTTGCTGCCTCTCAAAGATGTTTAAAGGTTTTTAAATACTCATACCAGAAACCTGTTAAATTATAGTTTTCATGAGTTCAGATACGCACACACACACACACACACACATAATAACCTTTGAATAGTTAATTTGAACTTAAAGTAAAATCACTAATTGCTTGAAAAGAAATGAGACTGAGAATAATTTGGCTTCAGTTGGGTACATATGGAGCACAACTCTCACTTTTTCTCTTGTTGGGATACAGGTAATCTGTTAACTTTTTAAATATTATGGCATAATTATAACAATTAATATTGTATAGATCGATTTTTAAAACACAAGAAAATTTAATTTTGTTACTAAGTGCACGAGAATGAACATAATGAAATTCTCATTTGAAAAAATATATGTAATCAAAAGTTGCAGTTGTAACCAGTGAAAGAAAACAGTTTGCAGAAAAATATGAAGGCACAATTGACAATCTACAGTCACAGGTAAACGTGATCAATTAATTAAACTATTCTTTTGTAATATTTAATTCTTATTATAAAGAATTTTTTACTTTCAATTGAAAATTTAATACATTACGATAATTTTGTATGGAAATTTGTTTTGAGTATTTGAGTATTTTGAGTATAGACAACCTTAACTAACACAAACAAGATAAAAGTGCAAAAATCCCAAATTATACTTATTTAATTGACAATAACTTCTAATAAAAATATCTGGTGTGTTACAGGGTGTAAGAAATCCCAGACATGTATTTGTGCCCAAGACGCCTAGTGGCCTTTCCAGAAATACTTGACTTACTTGAAGAATAATATTTTAGCCTAAGTTATGAGGCATTATGTCTTTTTTATTAATTTGGAATACTGTTTCTTGTTAAATAACTTACAGACCCTCTGAGAAAAAGTTTTTCGGAGTGTATAATTTTTTCTTTGAATAAACTACTGTTAAGTATTTCACAGTATATTTAGTATTAAAAATACTGCTTTATTATTAATAAATAAATACCATAAGCATAAACTAATTAAATGTATTAAAACATTGTACATTGGATTTCTGATTATTGTAGTAATGAAGATAATAGTATTGAGCAAAATGATTTACATTATTCATATGGAATAGATTTATTCATTAAATTAAATGGTAAATACTTTTCTATCTATGTACATTACCAGTATTCTAAATATTTAGAAATGAAATTGCCAAATGAAGGACATGATTGGTATTTATTTGTTGATTGTTTCAAATTTAGAAAAAATCTAGTGAGATTCTAAACTATAAATTACTATGACTATCAGCCAGTTACAGATATTAATGAATCTTTTTGATTTTGCTATCAATATTATGATGAGAAATTAGAGGTAATATGAAAAATATTATCATTATTATTTTATCATATTATTTTAATTTTAAATGTGGTAAACTACCAAGTATTTAGCTATTAACTTATGAACAATAACTATGAAAGGTTATAATTGAAGCAATTAAGTTTCATGAAGTAGAGAGGGCAAGTTTAAGAAGCATGAAAGAAGCAGAGCATGAACTTGCATTGCTGTTAACTCCAGCATAGGCAGTTGTCTGCCATGGTTCCACCCAATTGTGTCTTTCATGTCATGATTTAAGTACCATCTGTGATTTTAGTGGTTGCACTTCAATAATGCAGTTTCTATTACTTGTGATCTTATGTGGGAAGTAAGTTATCATTCAATTATATAAAGGGTTTAGTTTTATACTTAATATTTTAGTTTTAACTAACTAGATGATAAAATATTACTTAGTACATTTTAAAATTCAATTGCTACATAAATCTTTCCTACCTAGCTCATCATCAAAGAAAGACTGACTGAATTAATGCTTGTGGGAATCTTTTTAAATCCAGATGTAATGAAAATATTGTGTTTAAGTCATTATTTATTCATATTTTTCAATTAACTTTTAAATATTAGTTTTAATGATTTGATTAAAATGAATTGTATTTAGATTAAAAATACAAGTTAAAATAATTGGTTTAATATAAATCTTTTACACTTGTAAATATATAATTATGGTTTAATTGATTAGTATTCCAGATTCTGTCCAATTTTTAAGCTTTCATTAACACTAAACAACATTAATATAAAATGAATGTACCCTGTAAATTAGACTTGATGCAAATAATGAATGTACAATAAGGAGTCTAATAAGGATGATATATAAAAATTCAAAAAATTATGACTAATTTTTGTTTTTCAGTTAGTTTTTTACAGTAATTTTCATTAAAGGCATTTTTGATTATTATAATAATAATTTAAATAATATTGTAAGAGAATCCAGTCAACCAGGTAATCTTAAATAAATATCAGATTAGAAGTCATAAATAAAAATTGTCTTTCTCAGAAACAATTATTCAAATGGAATTTGGTAATATAAATTTAACTCATTATCATCTCATTGCATTTCTTCTTAATTCTGAGATATTTATTAAAAATATCTCTTTCCTCATATTAAGTAAATGTATTAATTACAGGTAAAATTAAGAAGGTTGCATTTATCATTTGATTATTAATGCTATATAGATTGCAAACATTCATCATGTTCATGATTTTAATTCAAATTTTTTACGTAGAACATAACTGTTTTTGAACTGATTCATACTAGTAACACCCATTGATGTCAATTGTTTTTGTTTAGTACAGTACTATTTTCAATGAGCTATGATGTAGAGAAAGAAGAGAAAGGAAATATCACTTCTGCTGAAGACACGACTGCTGGGAACCCAGGTTGTTGTTTTGAGTTAATTATCCGAGCTATCAAGTGCTATAATCACAATTATGTCCTGTTAGCAGTTCAGTGAACAGCTTCAAATTAATTGCTCAATAGAAGCTCCAGTAGGAAAAGTGAAGGTTAATACACACGACTAATTAAATTATCACTTGTGCTTTCTAAGTAATGATATGTCAGCCACCCTAACATTTGAGAAATAATTGTCAGATTACTCAACATAAATTTGCATATGCACCCTGAATTGAAATCCTATAATCCACAGTAAGTGGGTTTAATGTTATTGTGACCAATAGAGTGTCTAATCGTTTTCTGGAAATGAGAAAACACAAGAAAGATTGTCTGAATGAATTATTATAATAATCCAGTATTATGGATTATGTTCCAGTACTTCAGAAATGAACCTGGATATCACCAATCCCATGTGTCAATATGGGTTTAAAAGAATGAATATACCTAATTAAATAAATTAGGCATTATTGAGGCCCTTATTATATTAGTGATAATGTAGTTATAACTGTAGATTTCTTGTGTTTCTGTCCCCTCTCGCTGGTTTGATCTTTTGCTAGAACGGTATATATATAATTAAAATAAAGTCTATTTAGGACTGGTTCTTGGTGGCAAGTCAAAACATTTTCAATCAATTACAAATTTTATAATACTTAATCATACACAGAAATACAAAGTAGGAGTTTTCACATCTGACATTAGAAATAGTTTTAATTGCACAGATTGTGGATACTGGTTATATTTAAAATAGTACAATATTAAAATTGTAAATTATTATCTTTTGTTATATATATAAATATATATATAATCTAACTATAAAATAGGAAGTTTATAGATTACCATATGCTGCATCTTAATTGCAATGAAAATAATATTTAATAATGAAATATTTTTCAGTTGAAGAAATAATTACTGAAAGCAACGTTCCCAACAATGATAATCAGCCAGTAGCAGAGAAGTTAATCAGGGTTCGGCCAAAATCAAGGTGTTATGCAAGTGGAATTGAAGGCGCGTGTTACACTGGAGAAGAATGTTTCAGGAGGGGTGGCCAGATGTCAGGAACATGTGATGATTTCTTATACTGCTGCGCATGCAAGTTACTCCATTTTCGTGTGAAACCATTGGCTTAGAATAAATTACATATACTTTCTCTAATTAAATTAATGAGCTTATTATGAATTCATATTTCTTGTTGAATCATATTATTTTTTAGATTTTGGTTTGAAAACTGACTGAGTGAAAGAAATGTTAATTTATAAAATATTTTATAATGTTTTTAAATTTATTATCAAGCTAAATAAATTATCATTCTGTGTTAACAGTCTTACATACTTGTGGGGATGTATCAGCAGAAAAAGTAACATACTTCCGGTCACCTAATTACCCAACAAAATCTGTTGGTTCCCTTGCATGTGACTATGATATAATTGTTCATAAAACCACCTGTGCCATGAGGTAATACTTTACATATAGAATACATAATAACAGTAAAATAAAAAAATGTTTGTATGACAGCTCTTGTGAACAAGTCAATTTACATAGTAATATAACAAATAAATTCATATAAAATTTAGAAATAAATAGTATTACAAAATCAGTACACATTAAAAACTTAATATAATCTGATTTTAATCTTTGACTTTCAACAGGACATTTCATCAACTTTTATTTTGATAACTTTTCTTTATTTTACTGATTTATAAATTATTTAACATATTTTAAATGTAGAAAATGGAAGTAAAATTAGGAATGTTGTGTGGAAAAGTACTGAATACATAATCGCTATAAATATCATTAAATAAGTTTCATCAATATCATTGTCTTATAGTATAACATTTTATCAAAATATGTGAGTAAATAATAAATCATTTTACTTATTCCAACTGCAGTAAAAAAATTTGTATGGAATGAATAATTACACTTTAATGTTCTGATTGCTTAAGGTAGCCTCTGGTAGAAACTTCCAAGAGAAATATTTTAAACAAGCTTTTAATTGTAGGATTGATTATGATAAAGTGAACTTGGCCCGCAAGCTGGGAGGTGTGTGCGACATTGATCAAATTTTTATTCTGAACTCAGTTGATGGCCCAACTGCTGGACAATGCGGTCCTCTTTCAGGATATTCAAGTAAGTACCCTCATGGCACTCTGTTTCACGTAATCCTCTGAAAGAGTTATCTATTTGAATTAAAACATATAAATACAAAAAATATGTTCCTATTTGCCAAAGAAATGTTTTCTGAATTTATTTATAGCAACAGTAGCAGTTAATCCCGGACAAACGAAACCAGTGAAGTTAGCAGTGTTGATACAGAATGAAGGAACTTACCACTGGGAAATCAAGATAACACAGTTGGCTTGCAATCAAGTCAAACATTTCAAATGTTAGTTGGGCCATAAATTACTCATATTTAAATATATTCTTAACAGAAATGATTTGGTAAGGTTTAATATCTTTCAATGAAGATTTACTTCAACTTAATAGCAGAAATGATTTAATAATTTAATTTGATTTAATTGATAATTTAATTTCTTAGATCCTTTGAGATGCGGTGAAGTAAGAAACGACGTAATGACTTCGCCAGCTTCGAGCGGTATGCCCCTGGGTCAGGAATCTCATCATAGTCTGTTCAGTGCTGTTTGGCACGACGGCAAATTGAAAACCACGAAACAGCCAATTTGGTGGAATTATCCAGAACCTATATTCAATACATTCTACTATGGTAATAGGCAATTATATTCAGCGTAATTCATATTTAAATATGTATAATGTTTTTAAATACACGTAGAATGAACACTTATATTCTACAGGGAGTACGAAAAGACACTTGCAGCAGCACGGCCTGAAAGTGCCGACAAGTTCAAATAGAAGAGTTGTATCCGGAAGCGATGCCATGTTGGGCGAGTTCCCCTGGGTAGCAGCCGTCGGTCTAGATCACATGTTCTTCTGCGGAGGCGCCCTCATCAACGACAGATTCGTGCTTACTGCAGCCCACTGTCTAATGGCGTAAATATCTAAAAATAAGAAAAAATACTCTCCATATACCCAGTCATAAAGACTATACAGGTTAACATTGACAAACGAGCACAATGGCAACATTCATTTTGATAACTATTATTTAAAAGAACAGCCCTCCAACAGCGACAGACATACCTTTGGTATGTCCCGGCTACTGAACACTGTTGTAAAACAATTTAATACTATACCGTAGATTTCGTGTGTGTATCTGTCTCCTCTCGCTGGTTCGGTCTTGCAAAAGACCAACCGGAGACGATAGGAGACAGAAACACACGAAATCTACGGTATTCCAACCCCTCGCAGACCACAAAACAGGTATTCTAAACTAATTTAATACTATAGATTCGTCGATAAACAATGTCGACCAAAAAATCTTTCATACAATGAATTTTAAGGTAAACCAGAATACAATGAATAAGGAAGTTAAAATCCGGAGAATGCTGAGAGCGTCAATTCTGAGATCTTGTTTTGATTTCTATAGTCTTTTTGTCTATGGTTGGAGAACTGTCGCGCTTACAAGACTTTCTGCGAGTTAACGTGTACATTTTCGTCTTCGGTTTTCAGTCTTTCAAAATTTCAACATTACCGTTATCATTCAATGTCTTCATCGATATTACGAGCAGGAATGTCTCACCACTGTTATCAGTATATTGTATTTATAAGAAATTCAAAAAGCATTTCCGTATTGATGTTTAAAACGAATTCTTGGCCTACAGGCGGGATACCCCGATCGGTTCCCTGGTGGTTCATCTGGGCGATCACGATTTGACGAGATCCAACGAGACGGTTCATGTCCTTCGGGGCGTGCGTAAGGTCCTGTTTCATTCTCATTTCCATCCGTTCCTGCTCTCGAACGATATAGCTCTGCTCCAGCTCGACGACCCCGTTCTGTTCACGGACACGGTGCAACCTGTCTGTTTACCGTTCTCAGGTAAGCGGATATTCCCTAAGACTCATATCCGAGTCGGCGCCCGTCGCCTCTCCTCTGGCGCCCTCCTCTGTATTCGGCCCGGCGCCTATCTTCGTCACATAATAGAAAAGGCTGTAAATTTTCTTTCTTCTCCATCGAGGTATTTATACCATTTTTTCCGAGACGGGCCCTGCATATAAACTGTGATCTTAATATCGCTATGCTTTCTAACAAATTACACGTAAATTTGCAATAGATTTCGAAAACTATACACTAGAGAATATTTTGAACCTTTGAGGATGGGTAAGAAGTGATTCATCATTAGTGAAATTTTGCACTCCACTCCTGAATTTATTTGGCCTAAAGATAGGCCGCATTTGTCGTCTCGACATTGTCAAGATCATCCTGTCCGGATTCTCCATTCCGGTATGGCTTAAGTTCAAATAGGATAGTCAATTACCCAAGTGATAATACGAACCATCAGGCAGCAGTAATTAATAAGAAAACGCGGTAGAAAATTTATGAGATTTTAAAATTTACTTAATAAATTAACACGAAGAAAGGTGTGAGTAAAAACATCCGCAAATTTCATTGGTTTAAAAAATGCAGGCCGTAACACACATGTTCACCTTGTTCACCGGTATACATGACGTTAGTATTTGACCTTGTATCCCCATATTTTTGACTTTGGTACATTCATTGTAAATCTTTTTTTTCAAGTTTTAAGCATATTTTAAGCAACACTAGCACAGACTTATATTTTTACAGGCGATTCGTTTACTGGCGATAAAGCAACCGTGGTAGGTTGGGGAGTTACCTCTTTTCCCATGGGCGAACCAAGCCCCGTGCTTCAGAAACTTGAAGTTGAAACCATGTCGAATTTTCAGTGTTCGAGGGCCATCGAGGAGCCTGTCACTCTCGGAATGCTCTGCGCGGCTCCCACTTCTCTCCAGGGAACCTGTTTCGTAAGTTCAGCCACCACGTCTGTAACATAGACACCGCCTGTAACATTAGATATAAAACATATTACTCCAAATTGTCAGGTTTAATTTCTTATGAAATACCGTAGTTTTCTCGATCTTTCGCTGGGTTAGTGTTTTGCTAGATCTGTTTCGGCTGCTCGCCATTTTCAGTAGCTGTTTCTGTCAGTAGGGTGGTGAGCTTGTGGGGCATCCTGTTTGCACTTTTACTATCTGACTTTTACTACTGATAGTAGAGGAGATGGAAGATCGAGAAAACTGTGGTATCTAAACCCTCACATACGGCATAAAAGGTATTCCAAACTCTTATGGAATGTTCTTAGCACCATGGTGCTATGTTAAATGGTCTATTTATGACAAATGAATGTTATGTAATATAAGAGATGAACATAAGTTCAATATAATCATTCCCTGGAGTTTCACTGAAACCCCAAATATTTGATCACCTCTATTACTAAGTGAACATTAAATAATATAATGATGTAATTATCAGGATTATATCTTTATAAGGAGTGCAATATATGTCATAATAGTACTAGTAATATATATGAGGCAAATTTAAATTTTTTATAATAAACTTTTACATTAAAAGAAGTTGGTCTTTATTTCAGGGTGACAGTGGAGGACCTCTAACAGTTCAGAGTAAAGATGGGCGGCATACACTAATAGGTGTTGTAAGTTTTGGTGTTACTGGATGTGCTGTAATGCCTGCCTTCCCTGACCTATATACGAGGGTCTCAGAGTATATCAAGTGGGTCCAAGTCAATGCCATGTAAAAATGCTATGGGTTACCTTAATTTATATCTTTCCTTATTCAAAATTTAATAAACACTACATAACTTATAACCAAACAATTTATAGCTATGAACCAAATCCCAATCTATACACTGTACTTTGTATTACGTTCTTTTTAAAAAATGGGTAGTATCTTTTCTCATATATAAACATTCAGGAAAGGACAGAAATGGCCTTAACATATGGAATATGTAATGTCTATATAATAGACAGAAACATACTGCATAATGATGCAAATGTTAATTAAAAGTATTAATATACATTGCTGGGTGTTCACACCCATTTTAAACATTTGTAAATTGGAAAAGGTTAGAAAAAACAAAATATAATGGGTGAAAATAATCAAACATATATTTTATTACATGATAGAAAATGTTATGTAAAACAGTTTGTTAACTTAAATAAATGATCAATGCACAAAAAACAAAAACAACAACCTAATTTAATAATCAATAATATATTATTAACAGCCGTTTTACTTCCTATAAGGACAGCGTGTCTGTTAAAAGAAAATGATCTTAAAAATATATAAATTTAAGTATCTCTCTATATTGCAAAACAAAGGTAACAAAAACACGAACTCTCCCCATTGTAATCTTACCCGAAGAGTCCTAACTTAGATAAATGTGTCCTACATACAGGAAGGACAAGGCAAAAAAAGAGAAGAGGAGAGACGCAGAACAAAGTCAAAATGTTGCATTAACTTGCTGGAGGAGTTAACACAACACACAAGCACAGGTACAAATATATACAAAAGCGCTCACTGGAAATATAGCGCATGTGTTCCTAATAAAAATAATGCTCTTTCATAAATAAAATTTTTTCGAAAGGTCCAGGAAAGGTAATTAATCTTAGCATAAAAGTTCACAAAATCTGCATGTTTTATAAAGTAAAAAAAGAAACCTAAACGTAAGGAATACATCACATTTTATAATTAACATTAAGTTAAAAACCTATACAATAATTTTTTAGGAAAAAAGGTGGGGTGGTTTCATTTGATTCTGTACAAAAGTGAATGTTTAAAATTATAAAATCTATCTATCTCTCTCTATATATTTACATATATAAAACTCTATATAATTTAAAAATGAGAGCCTAAATTTTAAAAATTAACTATAATATAGGTTAGAACCCAAGTCTAGACAGGCCCCTTCCTGCTGCCCTTTTGTGATGACCTGGTGCCCAAGATTTTGACTTTGCCCTGAAGTGTTTGAATTCTGAGGTATGTGCTGGATCAAGCATTGGCCTGTATGAATGAGGTTCACACAAGTGGCTGTGGTTCTTGAAAAATGCAGAATAGCCACCATGCAAAAGGTATACTTCAGGGTAGTGAAGGCTTGGATAATCGTTTTCAGCTCTGTCTTCTTTTCTGAGGTACCTTGACCTGGAATCAAAATCAATGACCTATAAATTTTTGGGGCACAATGCATAATTTGGTGTCAAAAATTAACAGAACTGCAACAGAAAAATGCTTGTTGCTTTTAATTTATTAATTTAATTTTATTATAATAAAATAAATTTATGCAGAAATTTATTTAATTTGCTTATTTCAAAATGCAAAATTCTGATATTTAATTTCTTTCTAGATGATAATCTAGAAATACTTACAGATTGGGTCCTCTTTCTGATGAGAACTCGCAGTGGAAAACTAAAATATGCCTCTTTTCATCATCCTGTGGTTGTTGTGGAGTACTCTGCTTATTTTTCATCACTCTGTTATCAACCAATTCTTTCCTAATTTGTTCTTGAGTATACAAGTTTATTGCTCCTCGTATGTGGCCACCTTCAAATTCATAAGGATACCTGCAAAAATAATTTCAACATGAAAATTCTGCTTAGCAATCGATAAATCGAACTAAATATCAAAAATAATTAGGATATAGATCGGACTATTGAATTGACTAATGAAAAAGAAAGACCGAATAATTAAATTAATTACATATTACTCAAATGAATTCATAACCCAGTGAACTAATTTTTACTCATACCTTCACTGAGTTTGTCTTTGAATTCTATCATTAAAAAATAGTTACCTGCAATCTATGATCCTATAAGAAGCAATTTGGTTGCTGTAATCTCCATTTATAAGTTTTCCTAAGGTTTCACAAGAAATGGCCTTCAGGTCACCTTGTTTGTCCGACATCAAAGGCAGAGCAAAAGGCCTTGTATGATCGCCAATCAAATTCTCTTGAGTAGCTATTGAAAGTAAACACATATGTAAATGATATATTCACAACTTAAACAGTGGACAGATCACGTCCACTTGCACCAATAAGTATAAAAAAGTAGACACTGGTAATATACTCACATCTCTGAAGTCCCATTTTGATGTAAGTTCCTGAATCAGAAAGTGAATGGAACAACCTCCTGGGTGGGGATTTGGGTGTAACCTCCAACGGCTTCACCTTGGTGAATCCATATTGGAAAAGTGTCCCTTTAGTGTTGACAACGTTGTTATTATTGTTGTGTACTGTGGTAGTGTCAACGAGCGGTTTGTGCCTCTTATTGAGGGGTGAGCGCGGTCTGACCAGAGGTCTCTTCAGTCTGTAGGCGTCATCAGGAGACACACTGTTATTGTTGTTGTTGACCAATCGCCTTGTAGGTGTGGCAGGTGAATAATTATTTTCCGAAATGCACCTCCTCAATTGTCTGCATGGTCGTCTTAAAATGGGCGTTGTCCTGTTCTCTTCATCTTCTCTATTACCCAAGATTGGGCCATTCAAGAGGTTACCAAGTCCTGAAGGAAGGTGCGCATCCTCATCCTGTTCAGAATAAACACATAGATATTATAAAGTTATTATACACTACTAGTATTAATTAATTCCTGGTAGAATATGGATATTTATTTTTTTCTGAAAAGTTAATTTAGTTCAATAAATATGGATATTTACATAATAATATAATTACTACATACCATCTTTTCTCCTTGGAACAGTTCCAGAAAGCCATCATCGTTTGATTCGATAGAACCCGTAGAATGATTACTTTCTGACGAAGCAAATGATGATGTAAGGAGGTTTCGCCTAGGAGATTCTAGGCTGTTCAGTCTCCTCGGTGCAAATCCACTAGGCTCAGCAAATCTGTAACAGTACAGAATATAAATAAATAAATATTTTATGTATTTATATATATATATATATATATATATATATATATATTCTGCTACTTAAAATTAAACTAAAATAGCTGATAGGGAAGAGAAAAGTTGAATTCTCAATGGTAAAATAAAATAAGTTAAAATAGATAATTCAAATGGTAACTGAGAAAAGTACCTAAATGAGGCTGGGGATTTTGAATCTTCTGAGACTGCATACCCACTGTCTTGGGAGTTTGGGTCATGATCTTCCAATGGCACTCTACTCCTTGCTGGCCTCACTACTGTAAACTATAAACCATTCTGTTACAATTAATGCGTAATGAAATAGCAAATTTTAAAATCACAATTCATTTAACTCTTTAAATTATAAAAAAAGTGTTGAAAAACTCCATTATGCACTTAAAAAATTTAGTGAACACAGGCAAAGAAACCACCATTGAATCCTAATGACGCATTAGAATAAATCTTAAAGAAATTTTATATTCCTCAAATTTTACATTTCTTACATTAAAAATGCATTATATTATGCATCTCTCAGTTTTTTCCCTATTATCAAAGCAAAGTTGGCTCGGAACCAACAGTATTCGCATATTTCAAACAATTATATAAAACTTATATTTTACTTTTAGTTTAAAATGATATTATTATAAAATAACTTTGTTCAATTTATATTAGAAACTGATTTAATCACCTTTGATGGGCTGATTGAATTAGGAGGTGGATTATTTTCATCTGGTGGTGGAGATCCTTCTGAAAGAAGCCTTCGAGGGTAAAACCTCCCACTACTGCTGGTTGGGGTGCTCAATTTAGTTTTCATTAGCCTAAAATAAAATGGCAAAATAAATAAAATTATATAATATTTCGTATTACATTATGTTTCTAGCCCATTATTTACAAAACAACATTTCATTTTGCAAATTCGTAACAATAGAAGACAGTTTAAAGAAAATGTGAATGATTATATTATCTAAGCAGAATAATGCACAAACAACAATTACAATTTATTGCTTACACAATTGTATAATACATATATGGTAATAATAAGTCAAATATAGAGTCCACTGTAAAAAGTTATACTAAACATTATAAATTTTTTCATAATGATAACAGCCATTCTCAATTAAAATAATAGTTTCTTTTAAATGTTCCTTCAGTCAAAGTAGAAGGAAAAATTAATATTTCCAACTAAGGTAATCATTTAACTTTAATGAATTAATACCCAAACAGTTTGTTTGTTCCCAGAATACTGATTTGTTTTTTCCCACAAATATTAATAATATTAAACATTATTTTAAGGATTAGAATCACTGAATTCAATCCATGGATGTAAACAGTTGTTTACACACTTGATTTTATATCTATATACAATTTATCAGTAATAACCAGTAAAGACTTTATTTGAAATATTCAAGGAATAAACCGAAATGAAGTATTGTTGTATGGTTTAAGATAAGACTGTAAAAAAGTAAAATTCAAATATTATAATCTTTGTAGGTGTATGTTATTTAATGTATTATAAATGTTAAGATAAATAATACTCTAACCAATACTCGTTAATATGAAACCCCATGCGGAAGCTTTATTTTTATTTCGTTAATATCGGGACGATTAAAATGAAAATGAAAAAAAGAAATGTAGGGAAAATTGTGTGTGCGAAGTGGGTTAAACAAGCCTGAGACCGACGGGAGGGCTAAATCAATGCAACGCCCGACCGCCAATTTTCGAGTTGTCATGCAACTAACCCCCAGAATAAGCTTTCTGTTAGTAAAGCCCCAGTGCATTAGCCCCGAAGCCCTCCTCAAAAACACATTCCTCCGGTTATAGCCCAGTTAGCGATATCGCACAATCAAAAACAATGATTCACTTACATTTCTCAAAAGTTATCCGCCGAGCCTAAACACGAAACAAAAAACCGGCTTCCCCTAGGGCCTTTATTCGAGGGGGTTGAGAGGACGAGAAGAATTTTGTGTTCTACCTTGTACAACAATGGCAAACGTCGCACACCGACTCCTGCTGGGCCAAGATCATGATAACAAGGGTGCGAAGGGTATCACTGACGGCGAAATACTATATGTGTATGTATATACAGAAGAAACTTGACAACACAGGGCACAGTCACAGTGAAGAGGAGATCCCCTCTGATCGAAGACTGGGAAGGAACTGAATGCGGAGAGCGGAGCGGAGAGGCTTATTACCCCCTCTCATTTCTCCCACCCCTCCGACCCAGACAACCCCCCACTCCTCAGACCCCTTATCCCCACCTCTCATACCCTCATCCCCTTCGCTCTCATTAACGCCGGTTCCATTCCATAACCTCTCCCCCCCCCGCCCCATCAGAACCCAAAACCCCGTGGAGCTTAGATACGCTCTGGCGACCGCGCGGGAAACTCCCTCTCGATTCCCGCTTATCCTGGAAATCGCGTGTTATAACAGAGCCCACCGTTCCGGGTCGCGACTCCCAAACGGAAATGTAGCTTGAAGAAGGGGGCCTACAGAGGACACAAGACCACGGAAGAACCATCTTGGGAATGAACCCTTCCTGGTTCTCCTAAATACTAAAGAAAGATAACAAACTGTACGATAGAAAAAATATAGTTATAATCATTGTAATACGTAATTGTCTATAACAATGTGATTAGGATTGAGTCGAACGAAAAGAAACAGGAAATTAACTATCGCTATAATAGTAAATTTCAATACTTCGGAAAAGACAAACGGAGAATAAAATGGGAATATTGCCCGCGCATACTTCGAAATATTTTAGGATTTATTTTATGTTTAAGCATCTCAGTATCTCTTCAACGTGAATAGGGAGGGCAATTCGACTTTGGTACTGGTTTTTTGAAAATTCATACATTCAAAACATATAATTCGATTGAAAAGTGAAGATCGTGGAGTGATAATACTATATAAAGTGCGATAAAAGAAAAAAAAGTCGAACTGAAACCAAAAGGATTACAATTATAAATTGCCTTAAGCTGTCCAAGAATGGTTCTAATCGCTAACGATGGACACCATGTTCCTCTAATCACGTTTAGGTAATTTCTCGCTATTACTGCGACTACAGCAGTGACTAATTCGAAGGGAAACGATCCTTTACGTTTCCTTCAATGGTATCAATCCATCTATGATATCACCTTATCAATAACCTTTTCCTTTGTAATTTCATGAATACGAAGCAAAATTTTAGATTAAAGCAATAATCATGGTTTCCGGAAGGAAAGGAAAATAAGGTATAATTTTCTCGCGGAATATATAGAAAATTAATATACGTATAAGTAAATCATTTCTATAAGATTTACTTCCACGAAGGCTTAATCTAAGCGCCGAAAAGCGGCGGATGCTTTTTATACTAATAACAATTTTTTACTTCGGTGGGACATCAGGCTCTTCAACGACCCACCTCCGCGATTCTGGAAGCTTGTATTTTAATTTGGAAAACTGGCGCTAGGAAAACCCATTATGAGTGGGGGGAGGAGATTGCCCCCGGAATTGAGAGCGTGTCCATTATTAGAGCCAAATGAGAGTTGTGGCGGTGACGTGTAGAAAGATGAGAACTAGGCGGGAGCAGGAAGGAGGGAATGAGGGGCCTGGCGGGCGCGGGAACTCCCTTTCTGGCGGGAGCGCCGGCGGCAGCTCCCGTGGGTGGAGAGAGGCCCTTGTTATTTTGGGCGGACAAGTTTCCCTCCATTTCCAGCCCTCAGGTCAGTATCGGGACCTAAAAGGGAATTCCAGAATAACCCTCCCCACCCACTATTTATAAATTAGTTCCGTCTATACACAAAAATAGAGGATTGTATTCGCATTTTACGCACCAAATCAGTAAAATTTACCGAAATGTCCTTTTTGTAATTTTTGCACAAGGCCCCTTAATGATTTATTGAATACACGTAACGTGTAATAGATTATTGTTAAAGTTTTTCTTCTGGCTAACAATTTTCACGCCGTTTTATAAATCTCGAAGCGCGCTGCGAAACCGACCAGAAGACTTCGCATATCTGCGCATGTCGAGCGATAGGTTAGATAACATTGAAAGTTACAAATAGTTGGCTAGAGAATTAAGCAAACACTAATCTTCAATTCTGTAGAAAAGGCTCGAAAAATAAGAAAATAAGAAATGACGGATTTTTTAAAGAAATTCGAAGCTTTCTTCGGCAAGTCGGGAAAAGACCATTTCCGGTGACTTTATTTCATGTTACGTAAAATGTCTCTTTACGCGAGAAATGAACATTACCGATCCTCATCGGTAAAAGAAACGGTCGGAGGCCCGCCGTTAATTTGTCCGGATCACCGGTCGGGAGGTGTGGGGGAACTGAAAACAATAGCCGCGAAGATGAGGGGACACCGTGTGAATATCGCTTGGTCAGATACAAAAAGACCGTCCTCGGAACAACTTTCCTACTTGTTGTTCGGTAATTACTCCGTTGCAGGTAGGGAGGACCTTAATTTTGAGGGCGACACTAGACTCTCATGTAACGGCGAAACAATTACTAGTGCCAACCTCTAGAAAGAACACGATCCAAGGAACTCGCATTTGTGAACGACTCGATAAATGTACCATGGCATGCGGGTATATATATATATATATATATATATATATATATATATATATATATATACACACACATATAAGAGAAATTTTCAGCAGGCTAAAGGGGTCTTTGGGAGGGAAAGGGGGGTGCAGGCCGTACCCGGTACACAGCGTTAGTTGCCGACCCTCGTTTCTAGGCCTAAGCGGCGGGGAATAAACGACGGCGCCGGCACCAACGCAGGGCGGGAAAATATCCCGCCCGGACGGGCAGTAGGCCACGCACTCCTAACTATGCCGTTGACCCCGCACCCAAGCCTCCTTCACGCTTCAAAACTACAACCGTGTACTCGGACTCGTACCGAGCCGCGTTTCTCGGGGAACACGGGCAGGGATGTCAGACAGATTTCCGTCGCGGACAGACCGCCGGCGATCCGCGGAGACAAATTGAGATGACAATCAAAGGCCAATAGTAATAATCAAACCGGTTATTTAGTAAAATAATTGTATAATCCTTGTATACGATGGAGCGGTGAAGCTGTTTGTTAGGAAGGCGCGTTAATAAAAGATAGCGCCGGGAACCCTCGGGGACAGAGACGGAGGCGGAGAGGAGCGTAACGAAATATCGTTTCCCGAAGGCGCGGCAGATAAGATAGAGTAGACGGCCGGCGGGGCCGTGAGAGCTGGCCCGAATTTTCCCAGAATGTATAAATAAGAGGCGGCCGGGCTGATCCGGACACCCCATTTTCACACGACCCCCCTGCGCCACGACTCTTCTCCTTTGCCACCCGGCTTTGTTTCACTTTAATTTATACTGTTTTTGTATTGGACCCCTCGAGGAGAATCCCTACGCGTCGGTACCACAATTAAAACTAGATTATAAACGAGGTTGACCGGTCTCCGGGGTGCATACTATTTCGTCCGCTCATACTCCCCGACTACGGTTCATATCCCTAATAGCCGCCCCGTTTATCCCGAACCTGGTCGAAAAGCGAAATAAAGCTAACGTCGCGACATTTGCTTTGCATTACAAACCGGTGGCGCCATTAGACTGTTCAGTTTTATAGATCGATCCGAATCAATCGACCAAAGTAATTGCGAGATCGAAACGTTTAAACGATACACGAAAATGAACGGTCGACAAGAGTGAGTTACACGTCAGTAAAAAATATCGTTATTTACACTATTTAACGAGGGAATCTAAAGCAGAAGAGGATTAAAATAAGGTACGATATCCTTTAAATTTGGTCGATTGGGTTTCATCGCCGTGATTGAAAATGAGGATCTCAAGAATGATGGAATTCCGAACACTGGAATCCCATCTGTCATACTAATAACCCGATAAGATGGACGCGATCGACAAGTAAATAGCGCGCTTCTGGGATTTGACGTTCGTTAGGAGCGGATCCGGAAAGTGAGAGGGAGAGCGGACAGCAAGCCCGGGAATGTCAGGTATCGCCGACCGTTATTCCGGGAAGGAGGGACGGGCCGGCTTATTCCCCTTGGGGTCCTGGCGGCCCTTCCTGTTTAACTGTCCCCCATTGTTTCATTTTGGATCCAGCGCCAATCCTGGTACCTTTCATAACGCAGGGAGGAGTACGAACGCTGGCCCGAAATAAATATTTCATTTGACTGCAATAAAGACTAGGCGACTGTCAGTAAACGTCAAAATAGTTGTAAGGGCGTCGTAAAATTGCACGAGGAACCCGATTGAGAGACACCGACTGGGCACGGCAAAGGGAACTACAAAGGAGTTCACAGAGAAAGACCGAACGCATACGTACAAAGGACCCGGCGTGAATTGTCTGATACCCACCCACCTAAGTTTTGGTTGAAATACCGACTTCCAAAGGACTTATTTTTACCTTATTCTTGCCCTCGTCGGGTTGTTCTCATATTGCCCGGTTCTTTAAAGTTAACCCCCCAACTATCCTTATTTCCAATTCATCGTGGGGTCATTCTTGCCGTCGGTTCCTCCGCGTGATGTTTCTTTTTATGATAGTTTCCTTGTTGTGAAGCAAAGATCCCACCAGGTGGAAGTGTTTGCATTCGTTGTCTACTGACGGCGGGAGAAGCTCCGCAGGGGGAAAACATTAACCCGCCAGACCGGAGATAGTGGATCGCTGAGAAAAACCCTTCTTGCGAGTTGTCAGAGCCCCAGAAAGTGTGGCTGTAGGATCGCCTCTATTGCTCTCAGGAGATCTCTTTCGGCTTAATCGTAGAAAGGGCAGACCCGGGGCCCGCGATCCAAGTCTTCCTCCGCCCTTACCGGCAGTTCCGAAGGCGTGACAGATAGCACAAAACATGGCCACAACAATACGCTACGAGTGTAGTTCCAGACGTAATCCAATGAATGTGGTCTAAATTAATTAACTTGACTTACATTATTATTCGGAGGATGGGCAGGAAAATTATATTCGCGTTCAAAATGTCGAATAATACCCGTATCTTGTTATTGACCGACCATAATAAACTAGACGCACGATAAAAACTCGTTACGTCCAATGATTATTTCTACCGATTAGTAAACTAAACCTTTTACATAAGTATGTTATAACCTGAGTATAGAACGAATATTTACGAATGGTTCGACTGTTGTCAATGATATCAAAAACGGTAGATCGGTTCAAATTTCGAGCCAGATAAGATCCAATATTCAGGTGGAATATGATAAACAGTAAAAACAGTGTAAGACGAGCAAAAGCATTGTTGTGTTACCTTGGTTATACTACATAATGTGTAATATTATTACATAAGCATGTAATATATATTCATAATATGTATATTATGCGAATTTATTCGCATAGTGGAAACTATTATAATAAATGTACAATAAAATTGGGCGAGCTGTGGTTGAAGAACGGCCGAGAGTTTTCTTAAAGTGATTACCGCAATCGCGCCAACGCATTTATCTGATGTGACGCCGAAGATTTGGGACGGGCGTTTACCCGTGACCCAGCGTGACTCGCTCCAGCAAAATATAAAAGGCTGTAAGCTGCACGAAAGAAATTAAACGAGAATATGAATAAATTAGTGGGGGAAGAGCTAAATGACAAAACAGAAGGCAATGGTCTTAAGTTGGGTTAGAAGGAAGACCACTTTCTCATGAATAATACTAGCACTATTATCGTCTGCGTGCTCACACACTTTTGTCTAAGATAAAATGTAAAGTATCCAATTATAACAGTGGAAGGTGCGCTTATAATTTTAAATCGATTATGTGCTGCGGCCCATCCTGTCAACCAACTGCTACGGCCATGTTCCCGCCTTCAGTATTTATATTGACTCGTGAGCTCAATTATTACACGTTAATGACTGTGATCGATTGACAAGCGAGAAACAAAGTTGCGGTGATAGGGGAAAAGTAGGTTATAATCTGAAAAACAATCCCATATAAGACGATATAAGTTAAAGTTTATCTAAATGCCAATTGCCTAGTTTGAAGACATTGCCAGCTAAAGTAGGTATATATATATATATATATATATATATATATATATATATATATATATATATTCTATACCTGTAATCAAATGTAACCTTAAATTTAAATCTAAGTCCAGGATATATTGTACGATAATTAAATTGTTAAGAGCTGAATAGTACCAAAAGATACTATTACCCCGAAAAATTAATGTCTGCGTACCTGAATGTACTACACGGTATACTCGGAGGTGTTCTCGCATTGTTATTAACGAACTTGTAATTGAGGCCTTGAAACGAAAGCAGTGTCTCGATGTTATCAGCGTTGAGCCATATTGATCGGATCTAAAACACTTTCTGTTCTACTAAGTGGGAAAGGGATAGGTTATGCGATAAGGAGCCTCACTAGCTGATAATTGATATCGGCTATTGAAGAGGGCGAAGCAGAGCAGGTGGCGAGCGCTCGGACGCATAACCAGCTCGACCGTTCCGCGCATCTTTTGCCGCTTTCTCACGGGTGTACACAAATTAAAATATTCGTAAAAACCCCCTCATTTTTCGACTAACAATTAATAAAGGTGCGTGGCTGGGTGCGTGTGTCGGCCGGGCAGATGTGTTCCATTTCCTGAGCCATTGGCCCCTTCTTCCGCTCGTTCTAATTGCCGACTCCTTACACAAATTTACGCACAAAGGAAGCGCCAACCCAGGCTGCACAACCTTTCTTTCGTATAATTTTTCGCCTTTATTAAACAATTTTTTTCAGTTTAACATGATTTGAAATTGAAGAAGGGGGGCTGAACATCGTACGCGGCAGCTACCAAAAGAAAAGTTACACTTAGACCTTCTCAACATTTGAATTACACATACAGCACATACACTGACTGATTTAATGTCTTAAATATGAACGTTATCCATGCGCGCAAGCTACCTAACACGATTAGCTTATACCTGTCGCAGGGATTATCCTTTCATAGCCCACTCCGGATTTGGCATTCATGTAATGTGTTCGTCCACACGTGAATCATGTGTCTACACGTACATCATTTATCAAGCCAGAATTTTCCCTTATTAGAATTGGTATCATTGCCCCAACCGTATTATTGTTAAGAACCAAGGGGGGGGGAAATAAATATCAGTTCGCCTATTCATCAACATTTCAAGTAGTATTCAATGTTTGTAGAAATTATTTATTCTTATAAATTCGTAATAATTTATAAGAATAAACTAGTTCACCACATACACACACCAACACAAGATTAGGACCCAGAGTGCTCAAGTTGGCCTCAATAGAGTAAAGCCATTCTTATTACAAGCTATAATGAAAGGCACTCACTACTATGGCCTTTAATGTTTGCGATATATACGTACGATAAGTGTCTCTTAAATTAATTCTTTCTTCCGGGTTGTATTATGTAACAGCCGACATGGAAACAAGTCCTCAATCTGATAATTTACTTGAGAGTTGCACTCTCACTCGTAATTTTATCATGGAAAAAATGGGGTCGTTTTCACTAATGCGTTAGTTAATAGTAGCAGTGTTCAGTAGCATTTGTGAGCGATCCCCAACCAAGGCCTGAGGTGGAGGCACCAAGTCTTTATTTAAGTGGAGCCTAATTTTAACATACCATGCCAAAGAAATAACGATATAACAGATGTTGGTAGTTGTTTACTTCAATACTTCTTAATGGTGCAACTGTGCTGTACGTTTTGAAATGTGTGAATTGTGATGAAATGTCCGAAAACCAAAATGTAGATGACAGGTTACAGGCCAATACAACCTGTAACCCCCTTGTTATATTTTCAATCTAATTTTCATATTTTACCAACTCTGCCTTAGAAACGACTTTCGCTCGATTAATATTAAATGAACGAGATATGCGATATTAATGATTGATTGCTAAGATAAGGAAAAATCAATATACCTGTATAATACCTTATCGTTTTTAGGTAAATAATTCGTTATTATGGAACGTAAGTATGATAGTGTTAATTAATTTTTATGTTAACAGGTTTTATAACTGCGATAGTTTAAGTAAATCAAGACATCAAGAGAACATTGAGTAGGGTGGGAGGATATCACATTGTATTGTTATCAAGGGGAGAAAAAGTTCGTTGACAGTACTGAGTAAATTTGGCAGACATGAGTGAAACAAGAGGTCCGTGGTGTGGTCAGTGGAATATAATTTTAAATTTTAAGAAACCTACTGGAGAGAATTTTTTCCAAACTAGAGAACGATTATACTTTGACAGGTCTCTTAGTACGCGTCTACCTGACTCATAGGGGTTTCCAGACGTGCACAAATGAACAATTACCAACCTCCTTTACCTACCTCAGACCTTCCCGGTGTACTCTATTATTCGTCTGTTACCCTTCATTATTAGATATTTCGTTGTCAATATATGACTCATTCTACTGTATTATAATTTTAAATGATGTACAGAATTTAGAGTTGATCCCAAATGAGTGAAATGCTTTCACCAGGTGGATTACACAGGAAAAAGCCTTTATTACAATGAAAAATAAGATGGATCGAGGCGCTAAATATATTGTAATGATATACGAAGTATAGAGAGCGGGAAGACATTGACTGGATATCAACCGGAAGGCTAGTTGACCACGAAGTTGACGATAAGGTGAAAGGAGGAGAGAGGAGGTATGGTCAGGGAGTGTGTGTGTGTGTGAGTGTGTGTGTGAGAGAGAGAGAGAGAGAGAGAGAGAGAGAGAGAGAGAGAGAGAGAGAGAGAGAGAGAGAGAGAGAGAGAGAGAGAGAAAGTGAGAGAGAGGATGGAGATGAAGAGGGTAGGATCGAGAGTGAGAGTGAGAGAGATAGAGTTGGGGATACCAGACTGGCTGCTAGACGCTTATACAATAAAGCTAACAATACAAAAGCACAGGGCCCCTCAACAGCTGCGTTTTACCCAACTATTCACCTGATTGTTTCCGGTCCCCTGGATTCCGCAACAATCGACAATAAGGTCTGCGGAACATAAATAATTCTTTGGCGGATTTCCGACTTTCCGCCACTTCTGTGAGTCGACAAGACGTTGGAGACGTTAATGTTTAATGACTCTGTAGTGAGTGAGGAACAAAAACCCACTCTATCCACTTTATTTTTCACGAGACAATAATTATTTCAAATGACCACTAATACTAACCCCACTGATGGAAACTTCGCGAAGAAATAAAACGATGATGACCGCAACACTTCGGTCGAAGTTGTAATAATTTTATAAACTTCGTCTAAGGAAGTAGTGCGATAAAATTATCACATTCCATGATCGTATGTATCCACGCGTAACACTCATACCAGATAAGAACGCTGGATTTCAACATTAGTGCAAACACTCGACCGGTCAAACTCAAATAACAAAGGCGCCATCTATCGCGTCTACGCAGCGACTTTTTATTCTCTGGAAATAAAATTTCCATAATTGTGGTGCGCACAATATCAATGTAACATTATTCGTTTGTTTATAACTAAAACAGGTTAATAGTGTACAAAAACATATATTTTATTTACATATGTCTATTTCACGCAATCATTAGGCGAACGTTGAAAGAAAAATGTTATAAGAACCGTGTACGATCAACGTAGGATTCAACTGTAGAAGTGGAGGGAGAATAGAATAGGTCAATGGTTTGTGTGATGAATTAGATCAGGGCATGGGACAGGAAACGGCGTGTTAAAAGCAAGAAGGCTGGGACGTTCTCTCGTGGCCTTCCAATGTCAGAAACCGTCTAAATGATTTAATAAACGCGTTAGATTTTATTTTAAAAGTGAAATTTCAATTTCATTGCCAGGGATCTGTAGCAGCTGAGAGTAGAAAAATGTAATTAAGGTAACTTTGACTTATAGATCATAATTGACTGTCATACAAAGACAAAGGCTGCGCTTGAATCTCCTCACAACAGTAAAGGAAACTAAATATTCCCTCTAGTAATTTATTTATATTTAAATTTTTCTATTATTTATGGAAATATACTTAAGAGGGAAAATAGTGCTTCTTAACCTCGTTAGACTAACTAAAACGACAAGAAGAGATGTCCTAAACTAACAACAATATAAGTAGCGAGTGATAAATACTTTTTTAGAATCTATCCACAACGCGTTCTAAAAGTTTAAACTTATCGAAATTTGTTATGGGGGTCTAAAGGAATATGTGACCCACTCATTTCAAATTGCCATTATTCTGCGCAGCGATAGCAGTGCGACAACGTTATCGTGGTGTTACAACTACGACAAGGGTGAAATAGTGATTTCCATCGTCCCCGCTAACATCTTTTTCCTTAAATAACATTAATTGCAAGTTAAAAAGTTAGTTATAAGCGCGGAGATTTGTTTTGCCCACGGACATGTCAACTGGATAAAGGTTTGAATGAGTTCAACGGCTGTTGACTATTCCGGGATACGGTCCGGTCCTAACGAACAGCTCCGGGGAGCAAACGTTACCGGTAAAAGAAACTGTTACCGTTAGCTGTGGCTGTGCCTCAGAGAGCTTAATCGTTATTGTTATCAGAAAGTACATTCAACAGGAGGGGTGGGGGTCGGGGCGCAAGCAACAGCTGTTGCGCTCGCCCTCTTGCGATTCGCCACTCTGAACTTTATGGCAGAAGGGGCACGTGCCACCACCGACAGATGGCTCCTTCCTTCCAAGGAGCTCCAGCCACCCCTTCAGAGTCAAATGACCCCCACCTGAAACAGCTCATTTCTTATTATCCACGCGCCAACATTACCACCCCCCACGCCGCCACTATTGTGCTCGCCCGGTCACCCCCCACCCCCCGTTCCAACTACACCCTCTTTCTACCGACTTCTCCCCAATTAAACGGGAGTAAAGGACCCCGTGCCGGGATAAGAATCAACAGCTAAACGCGACTTGAAATAAACGGTCGGATTATTCTTTCGTAAAACAGTCTCTCTAGTTATAATTTCCTCACTCCATCAAATCGCAGTCCTCTACCCGACTCTTCCTTGTATATATAAATGCAGTTGGAAACGCCTGTCCACAGTTACTTTGGCAAGGGTGTCGAGGTAAATTTTATATAAATTTTCACATAAGCGCATCCAATTGATTGATGGAGTTTATCTTCAATGTCACAACTAATGAGACGAAAGAGTAATCAAGTCCACTACAGTTTGATCGAAGCCCTAGTGTATGTTCGATCTGATCCTAAGATCTGGGTGGACCGTGGGTCAGCTACTTATAGGATTCTATAAGTAATTAATACTGCCTCCTCGATTTGCTCAGTTCACCAGTCGAGGTCATCGTCGGTAGATCGCAAAGGAAATCGTGCCGTATATTTTCAGGCCTTTCACTTTTCGACGGAAATAGACAAATGCTCAGAATATGGAGGTATGCAACGAGGAGTCAAAAGTGGTAAGAAGTGGAAAAGAAAACGGCGATCGGAAACGTGTTAAAAGTTAAAAAGAATTGTCTCCGGTATTCAATGTCCAAGGGGGAGGGGGGCATAAATAACAGAACATAGTTCCTTCCGGAAAACGTTAGCCGGAGGCGGTCTCCCCTCAGGGCCGGCAGCTGAGCTCCGTGATATCTGTAACACTCCGGAGTAGGGGGAAGCTCGGATCTCGCAATAAATCTGAAGAAACGGGGAGCACGGGGCACGCATGTTGGTTGGGGATGTATCCGATATTGGGAAGGTCCCCCTCTTCGACAGAAGGGTAGTAGTCTCCTGAGCAACAAACGCTCCCTCCGTTCCCTTTCTCCTTGCGCCAGCCTTCTACTCGACAATACACAATGCCTTATAGAACGAGATCGCAGACTTAACTGGGGAGTGGCGCCCTAACAACATTACCCAACAGCCTCGCTTTAGCTAATACCCTGTTAAAATCCGATAACGACGGAATTGACCGCAACCGTCTATTTAATTAAACAGATATTTCTTATTTCAAATTATTTAGTAAATAAGAAAACCTAAACTCGTATGTTTAATATGATAATATAATAAATATATAGTAAACTATAAAAATTATTTCTCTATCTAACGAGAGATACAAATTATTATATTTATTAATTGTACGTAATACAAATATCTTGGTTGATATATGATTGTCGTGGATTTCTGAATTTAGCTTCCGCAGATTTTTCAATAAATCTCCTTGGTTTAACGAGACCAAATATATTTTCGCGAATACATATTTAAACCCTAAATATATTAATTCAACAATAGGGTGGGGGGGGTATATTTTTAATAAAATAGGAGGAATGGACGATAACAGATTTCAACCAGAGCAATGTCGCGAAGACAAGTTCGACTTACTGAACATTACCTATCCGATATTACAGTTTGAAGACGGTGTCTTTTGGGACACGGAACACAACAAGAGCACCTTGTTTATGAAAGGAGGTGTCGGTCATCTAGGAATTGCTGATTGTCATTTAAACCCTTAACGGCCTTCAGTTCGGGGTAAAATCAGGCCCAGCTCGACCTACTTGCCTGTTTACCGCTCTGAAAATTGGGACCGTATGGCGCAATACGCGACCCACAATTCAGCAAATGCAAAATCGGTGCCACTGATCCGATGAGTCGTGCACAGTTTATAATGACCTGATTTCAATGCACTAAATCTGCTGTTCCAATGCCATTTCTAACAGGAAAAAACCAATAGTCACTGGCATCACAATAAAACAAAAAAAGGTTTCTAAATATTGTAAAAATTCAAAGATGATTTGCCGAACAAGTGTAATTGCATCGATGAAAACAAAGATATAAAAAATATATCATTTTTTATTGAAACAATATCCGAATCACTGTATGTTGCGTCGAAGGCATAGTCATGCAAATGGACTCGCTGACTAACAAACCGAGCAGATTATATAACGCAAGTTACACACAACGGAGAGTGAAGGTTCATTTTAACGACATCTGAAGACTTTGTCCAATAATATTGCGAAGAATAAAATGCAAGGGATAAAATTAATTGGTTAATAACTAGGGGATCTTGCTACGGGAGGAGGGGGGTTAATCGGTTCCACGCGTTTCTACTAAGTGCAAACGATTTGGAATCAGTAGTTCTATTGCCTAACATATATATATATATATATATATATATATATCTCCGGGGGTCTAGGAGGATGCGGATGACAGTGTTGGTAGAAATGCTAATTTCAATTGATTCCAATTTTAGATCTATTAATTCCAAGTTCTTAACATATGGTTGTCATTTATAAAAAATATTTTTAAAAAATTTGCATCGTAGTGATAAGTACCAAAATAGATTTATCGGTAATATAATGTTAGACTGATACTGTATTCTACTGTTATATGTATACATTTACACTCTATTTAGAAAATAATTTTTTACATCATAAATTATTACACTTTATTTCGCCTTCTCAGAGTTGTCACAAAATATGTTACTTATATCCTCAATGGCTACGGTGGACGATACAAGCATAAGGTACTTTTCTTCCTGTTCTTTTTTGTTTGGCAATTATTTCTTTATTGGCGAAGGTTTTTCCCAACAGGTGCCGACCGACTAGGTACACTGAGTGGGTCAAATGGCCCTGGGACAACCCAGGTTGGGAAGTTATAGAAGTAATCCCATAGCTCGGAGATAAAAAGGGATCATCGACCTAACCCAACCAAGATGGAAGCAACGGCGAACTTTCGATATTAGTTATTATAATAATAGCAAAAACCAAAGTACGATATTCCGAAGTACCTCTCGATCTCGAAGTGTATATGATAGGACGACCGTTTCTGAGATGTGTTGAGCAAAAAACCTATACGTAAATTACTATAAGTAAATGTTCTGCCTAAGTTGAATAAAATATTCCTAAATGGAGGTAGTAAAAATTTCAGTTTGCAGAATATTTCTTTACATCGGCGCAATATATTTACACAACAAATTGTAAAACATTTCACAGGTATGTTATTTTCAGGAATATCTATTTCATTTCCAAGACAAGCAGAAACGATATGTCTGTTTTCCTTTTTAATTTAAGAGGGAGGTGCGTTCTTATCTACAACGCGACACTGATGAATAAGTAGTAGATAGTGTCTAAATCCGAAGGTGGTCCAGCAGGATGTGGTTGGATTGTAGAATGGTATAAATACGGCGTAGGAGGATTTTACTCCATACATGAAGAAGACTTACGGGTAAGTAGGTGGTAGGAGATCAGGTTTATAATATTTGGCGTATAAGTATTAGAAATTTCTATGGATGCCGAATATATATGAACTAATCATTAAACTTTCTCTGAACTTGTGTTATTAACTAACTACCTTGAATTATAATTATGGAAAACCTAATTACTTGTGGGATTCCAGTATTTCAAGATCGGGAAATTCAATTGTAGAATTCGTACATAAATGTTCTTCTGTGGAGACAATGTGTAAACTCACCGCAATAACTGTTAACAAAGTAATTTTCAAAACACCGCATCATAACGTTTTCTAAATGTAGGTCAATCTTCACAGACAAGTATGTCGCTAGTGTATTCATAGTATAAAAAGCCTCCTTGGGAGCAGTGAAAGTAGGTGCAGGTAACCATCTGCGGAAGTAAGTAGGAATGTATAGGATACATAATTTTGTGTTGTAAATTAGTAGTATTTTAACAGAAAAATGCACCACCTTCCGTTCTAGAATTTATATCATTCAGATGGAGAAAAAATGCGATACGTAAAAATTGACTTGATATAAAAAAAATGTAATACAACAGTAAACATGAGTAAGATATTCAAATTGAGAGAGTAGTATCAGTGATACAAAAGCATTTATGAATCACGTATAATCAACTGGAAATGAATCGAAACCGATTTAAATTTACCATCATATAATGCAATCATAATGCGCTACACTAATAATGTGCATTTCACTATAGCATAATATGGGATGATAAAATGCCAGTAATTTATAAATAAAAATAGACGAATTTATAAGAATTATAAGAGGTCGATGACTCTGGAACCTGTGGGAAAGACGGTCTCGGTCGACTCCAGGAGAAGATCCGGTTTGTTAAATTATTACCCCGAGGACAACGAGACGACGGACTTTTGTATCGACTTTAGACCACGAGATCATTATCAAACCTATCAACAATAAGCTATAAAACCCCTCTTTTTATCTGTACAGGAAGACTTGAATGCAATTTGAAGAACAAGTTCAGTCGGTTTGCAGGGTTTATTCGGTCAGTCAGACCGGTCCTTTAACCGTTTGAGTGCGGCGAAGCGCTTCGCTTATTTTATACCGAAAATGCGGAGAAGCGCTATCGCGCTTCGCTTATTTTATACCGAGAATGCGTAGACGCTGCTGTTGGGTAGTATAATTTTCGCATCTATTGAGAGCAGTTGAATTCCTATCACTCGCAGTTTCGTTGTTTGATAGGAATTAGAAACTGTTTTCGACGATTACTACATAGATTACTAGACAATAGATCAAAATTAAGCTTAAACAACAAATTATTATTGTACAACACTATACTTAAACCGATCTGGAACGGTCAAACCGACAAATATCCACAAAATCCAAACCTTGCAGTAAAAAATATTATGGAGAATAACCGATGCACCCTATTATGTCTCCAACCTTACCCTACACACAGATCTTAAAGTCCCGTTTGTCCGTGACCTCGCCATACAACGATACAGCAATTTCCACTCACGACTCCACCATCACCCTAATCCACTAGTCCAAACCCTACTATCTCCCGACATCCCAAACGTTCCTTACAGACGCCTGAAAAGGAAGTGGCCACGTGACCTAAATGTTTAAATAAAATTTTTAAATAAATAAAATTAAAAATAATAATAATAAATAAATTAAATTAAATTAAAAAAATAATAAAAAAAAGGGGGGAACTAATGGGTTTCTCCTCTAATTGTTGACTAGTAGGTAGTGCCTTTATAAATGTTGCTTGTTGAATAATTTATAGTTGCAACAATAAAAGAGCGAAAAAAAGAAACTGTTTTCACTTTCTCAACAAGTGTTATACTGATCATTACGAAATACACCATGTCAAGTTTTCATTCATCTGAAAGTGACTGTGATATGAGAAGTGATAATGAAGAGTAGAGTATAGTAATGACTTTCAAACTGATAGTGGAATTGATATGATATCATCATCCCTCGTAAGAGATTGCGAATTATTAGTGATAGCAGTGATGATGATGAAGTTACTACAAGTACCCCCGATGACAATGTTATTCATGGTTTTTTACCCGTGGACACAATATTTTCGAACGCATCGAATACTTTTTCTGAAGTACCTGGTCCAAAGCGTGCCCCTCCTCCTGATGCGAAACCCATTGAATATTTCAATAAATTTTTTTCAACTTTGCTCTTCACTACAATGGCGATAGAAACGAATCGCTATGGCGAGCAGTTTTTGAATTCCGGAAGAACATTGAAACGACGTCCACGCGTGAAATCTTGGGTACCAGTAACCACTGTAGAAATGAAAGCATTTGTTGCGGTTCTGTTAAAAAATAACCATAAAAATTGGTAATGGAATTAAACGATCCAACTTAATTTGCGCTGTATGTAAAAAAGGAATTCGTGGAATTTGTGCAGCAAAACATTCTTGTAATAAGTGAGATTAAAAAATATTTTTGTTGGTAAAAATTACTTGTTGCATAATAATTAGTGCTAATTATAACCATTTATATTGTTCTCCAAAAAAAATTACTACGCATTTCATTCCGCACTTTTAGCATGAATATGCTTATATATAAGAAAACTCTTCAGCACTCAAACGGTTAACAGTCACCGGTTCAATTCCGGCTCTGAGCTCTTACGGAAAACAGTTTTAGTCAGGGCGAGAACCTCAATTTAGGCCAGATAAAAGACACATGTTAGTCAAGGGGAGAATATGATATGCTGTGTGATCTAATTTTTTTCCAAATGAAGACAGCTACAGATGTTAACGCAGCAATTTAAAGAGTAAACTTCGACCACAAAGGGGGAGATTTGAAATTAATGACAGCAGAAAACGTGACTAATATTAAATGAAAACCTACATACTACTACTCAGGCTATATGACTACTCTAAGACTAATATGACATGATTATTTTAAATAATTAATTACAAGACATATTATTAATAAATTAGATAGCTCTGAATGTACTGATTTTCCTGGGAAGGTTTCTTTAACAGGTTATTATCCTACCTTGTGTTTGATTTAAGCTTTGAAAGTTGCAATGGAGTTTTTATATTCCTTTATTTTTTTAGTGTCTTGCATTGTGTGGGAAAAAATAAAATCTGAATTGGACGGCCTGGTCATCCGTAATAGAAGCGTAAATTTGTGGGGGCAGTAGCGTACACATTAAGAAACTGAAGGCCCCATATGTCATATTAAGAATGTTCTAATTGTGTCTACCTTATTTAACTTCGTATTTTGACGAAAGGAACATTAAGGAATTATTAACTGGTCATGTTTAAAGAGAACCATCTTTGTAATTGTAAAAGTTGTTACTTAGCTAAATATTTACATTCATTAAGTAACGGTTGTTGTATACAAATACAACGCACAGATTATATTTTCTGAGGTTTTAACGTGTCAATGAAGAAATTATACCCCAGAACTAGTGTTTGATCTAGTACTACATCGGTATAACTGAATGTAAATAGTACGAGGCATGCTGTTCCCATCTGAAGTAATGTCATAGCTTTGTTTTGTATTAGGGAAGAGAGAGGGAGGCGTCACTGACCTCCGGTCTCATTCCTTTGAGGTCATTAAATTTCAGGATGAGAAACCTTCTCAAGACAGAACAGAAATTTGAAATCTTCAGCGGACTTCTCTCTATCTCTCTCCCACTCCCCCACACACTATTAGAAGTATATTTGACTCCTATTGGTTAATACCAATTGGTTGGAAATTGCCGCGAATCTCATAATAAAACCCTGACCAAAATACAGATAAGAATAAAACAATCAAAACATGTACCCTAAACCACATCTTGAAATATGTCACACATATTAAGTTATGAAGCCTGGTAGCGCATAACAAATCACAGAGCAATGCACTGCGCTTTTTAAAAAATGCCTGTGATACAGGAAGAAGTAACAATATGAATACGCCAATCACAAAATGCGCGATGGCACATACTATCCAACTAAGATATACTTTTCCACAATTTTCTAATCTTTTCAGTCTCAAAGATTCAAACTCAGTAACCTAAGCAAAATATAACAACATATGTTTTTGACATTATTGTTACTCTTTTTCACAAACTTAATTCTGTATATTTTGTTTATAGCTACAATTCGAAGGAAAACTAAATTTAATCTTATCTGGGCAAGACTGACTATGCTCATAAGTATTAGATATAACGAAGTGGGGTGAAAGAGGTCATTTAACAAGTTAGATAGCATGGAGATTACATAATTAACATCAGATGAGAAATTAGAATAAATAAGTTGAAGTGTGGCTGCAACAATCGTAACTGTGACTTTGTGTGAATCAAAGGTTTTTCAATGAACGCGCAGAAATGATCCTACGCTAAATCTTAGAAACGTTTTTGTTATATTGTTTTTTGTTATCCTTCTTTGCCATTTTACTATAAATTCAATTTCTGCGATGTTTAGATTAGTTTAATATAACGATCTTTTTCATATTTTTCTTCCATTCGAGGCCACATAGGCAGAAATTAATGTGAACCACTGATGGTATGAGGGTACTTCTCGTTAAGAATATAAAAAATCGGTACCACGGGTATTTAGATTAAGATAACAGATTAAATAGGCAAAGGTTTACGCGGAACACAATGCAAGTAATACTACATAGCTCGCAAAAGTTCCAAAAGAAATTAATTTTCTGGTATATCGTATAAGGGAGTACTCCAATAATTAGGCTGTTCCTAGATGCTGTGGACAAGGGCTAGGTTAATTAGCCAAACACATGCCGAGTATATGTTTTTTATCCATATCTAAATATCGTCTGACATATTATAATATAATAGAAGGGCTTGGGGCGACAGAAATAAAGCAAGCAGGAGGCGGCAGATCCCAGTGGCAATGGTAAAAATTTCCTTTAAAACGTCATTTACAAAACGCCGCCAGTCAAAAACGGAGGGGCCAAACCGTCCAACGGAACTTTCTTAAAGAGAGAGACCGGCAAAAGAAAACAACAATAAAAAGGGTTCGGGGACCGGTGTTTGTTGTAGAAAACCTGTCGGACCTTAGCTTCTAACGCACAGAAAAGGGTCCTGCAATCCAATGAATAGCCCAGCAGTACGCAGGGCTCGATCCTGCTATCAGCCGGGTTGTCGTCTCATATACTTCAAAACAATGACTATCTCAGGAGCAAGAATTCGAAGTAATAGAACGATAAGACGCCATTTGCAAGAAGAGATAAGCTGGGGTAAAATTACTATTTTGGCAATTTAACAATCCATTGAAATTAAGTAAAAAATTCACCTGCTCCCTGCGTTTGGAAGTATGCATTTCTTCAGGAAATAATCAGTTCCCATTCATACAATCGGTATATTCCTGTGAAATATTACGAATTTAACGGTACGTAATAAATTACTTATTAGCATCAACTGCGACAAAAAAATAAATGCTAAAAGGTTTGTACAGGTGTCGCTACTTTTTTTTCTACTTGTGGCACAAGTTTCAGCTCCTTGTTACTCCTCCATGACAACGGACCGTGCATATTCTTTCGTATTTTAACTAAATTCTAATCTGGTTAGAAGAAAAGTAAAACTTATTTTGTGCCAATAGCATAATGTGGACAATTTCAATTTAATACTTATACCTTTAGCAGTAAATTTGTATTCCTAGGAGTAGGTTTCATCGAGACTGTTTTTTATGAACGGAAAACCATAAAAAGTAGATGCTGGTCCAGCTGCCTCATCAATTTACTGCTATTATATTGTCATTGGACCAATTTAAATCAGTGCACTCAAATTGAATAAAATATTTCAGTTCATCTCACGCGGTCATTTTAAAGATCAAAATGCTTACCAAAATTTAAAGCGGATAAGGACACCTTTAATGAAAAGGAAAATGCCGGGTTAAAATGTGGAATGACAAAATACAGTACAAGGATGGGCCGAGGAAAGATATATGACCGCACAACTCGCAAAATGAATTCGGGACAATAGAGAAACGGAAAGATGTACACCTTCGGACGGGTTGAAACCTTCGAAACAACAGACGGGGTTCTTCACTGGCGCCCGCAAGACATGTACATAATATGACTGTTTCATGAATACAGGTTTCTAGTCTAGACTTAAATCCCGTCACTGCGTCTAATCCCCTTCCAAAGGGCGTAGGTTAGACTGGTGCGTCTATTTGGAAGAACCGGTCCCGTCACTTTTTATTCTATTCGACGCCTTCTACGATGGCCCTACACACTATCCTAACGACTAGACTAAGTACCCCTCCCTTCCCCCAATTTATTTTTCCGACCAAGGGGGTTTTACATTTTAATAACCGTCGCCTACAGAGGCCAACACCTATAGATTTCCGAGTCGTGCCAGACAGAAAAGGAGGGATTTATCACCAAGAATCGGCCACTCACAATAAATCCAATACAGTTCAGTTAATTCCACAAAATGGGTTGATCATGGGCCCAAATTACGCTGAAATTATAAACTATGTCTTCAGCAATGAAATACGGAATAGGTAGGTATTGAACGAGTAATACTCATAAATATATACTCAAAACGACAACAGGTGCCTTAGGAATATAAACCTCAAATAAACACAAAGTTAGTAATTACACGTTACCATTGAATAAGGCTCTTTCATTTATGCTTAATTAACAAAAACTGGATCACCGGTAGAATATAGTACCAATTTTTTCATTATTAACGGTTTTTCAGCAAGGAAGCAAAACTATAAATAATCCAATCAGGTGATTATGGCAATATTGTATACAATCATAAGAATAAGAATGATGAAAAATATAATGACCTTAAACCTTATTAGAAAGACATGGGTAGGTATGGACGTTCGGCTTAATCCATTCACTAGAGTTGTAACTCAGGTAAAGCGGGAACAATGATCGAATAAGGGCCTACGAATGATTCAGAAGTAATAAATAATCTTTTTGTACATTGGTGAAGATAACGAAAAACAACTAAAATCATCAATTGTATTAACAACCGTGTAGCGTTGTCTGTATGTACCAAATGTGATTTACACATTTACGATTTTACAATATATTCGGAATACGCACACCAAAGTGAGGCGACCGGAAGCTTAAAGACTTTAATTTATGGTATAATTACATTTCAACGGGTTTGTACAGTTAAATAACGTTCGGCGCCTTCTTACAAGAGGGGCGGGGGGATGTTAAACCGTGCGGTGGGGTTCACGACCCCACCGGGAGGAGCAGCGGAGGGACAAAAACCGCCTAACCAGACACTCAGACTGTTTTTTTCAGGCCACCGACCCCACGGGAGTGATAGGAAAAAAATAGAGAAAGGTTCCGGGAGGTGATCTATGTAAATGGATCAATGGCGTAGAGCAACGGCAGGTAGGGGAGAACCGGCTTGTTTTTCACTTCACCGAAGGGGAAACCGAGAGAGCTTCCGCTGGGGTTCTCACCGTAACATCCTACCGCGCGCAAGAGGTCTTCCTTTTTTTAATCCTTTTTTTTAAAACCATTAGATAATAATATAATCTAGAGGAAATGCTGATGAATGCTCGAGAACGCCGAAGAACAATGGGCTTTTCAGAATGGACCCTCCGCAGTTCCATGGAATATATCGATTCGCGGGTTTTATACGAAGATATCAGGCGTCTATCAGGATGACTCGATTGTATACCAAGCGCTCCGTACATCCTTAATTCTACCCCGCTTTATCATGTTTAATTAATAACTACTAATTATTTTTTATTTTTGTATTTTAATTCAAATCTCGGTCACATGCTAAACACCTAGCAATTTCTACAGCAAGTCTACAGCGGCACGGCCTAGGGACCCTTGAGTTACTGAGTGGAAATGGTAATGTTTAGTGTCCATCATCTTCGTCTCTCAAATTCTAAATATTAAACTTACCACAAAAATACTAGTAACTAACTTCATTTTTTGAAATTAATACTGTCCGCCGAGTGCAACTTCAGCAAGGTAGTTGCTCCCGCCTTTCCTTTCTAGGTGGACTGTCCCGGTTCGACACACTCTCACGGGGTTTTCCAGCGGCAACATCCGACCATTCCCATAACTCTTTCCTTCCCGGTCGTTGTTTATGACCCCGGTATCCGACCCCGGAGGGCTAGGTGCCTCAAACCCTCCCCGAGTTTTTCCGCCCCGTCCCTCCAATATATCCTATCCCCGTCTCTGTCCGCACACATGTTCAAGAACAAACCACCCTAAATCTTCTATCCCTTTCTCTCTCCTTTATATGTTCCACCTCTATCAGTCTCTCTCTCTCCCTCTCCCCCAGTCCTCTCTCACTCTCCCTCTCCCTCTCTCTCTCTCTCTCTCTCTCTCTCTCTCTCTCTCTCTCTCACACACACACACACACACACACACACACACACACACACACACACACACACACACACACACACAAATACAGGCCTACTGCGAATATCAACATATGTCATATCGTTAACAAAGGTAATGCGTAATGAATTTTGTTTGTATTATTCCTCGGGTAGCGAAAACATCTACCTCCGCGGAAAGTATGTTTTACGAGGCGCTATAAGAAGTTATAGCAAATGAAAGTTATAAAGGTTTTAGAAAAATATGTTTGCGTATCCTGAGTAGCGAACGAAAACAGCGGAATACAACAATAAAGCCGACCAGGAGAAGCAATTACATTAGCATAAGAACTAGGCATCGTGACCATCATAATCCCACTGGCCTCAAGGTAAAATAAAAAAGTGAAGGTTAAAGCTAAACAAATTCCGCCCTGAAATAACAGCCATCAAGGGTGAGAAGGCGTTGCAGCCCTGATTATGTGACATAACATGATATAAATATCCTCTCTCAATATTTTTCTCTCCCTCGTATATATATGTGTGTATACTCTAAGGCTCGAATTCTCGAGAAGTATGAAGAAAACTAGCTGTAATTTGATATCAGCAACTACATTTTTTTCTCGAATACGGATTAATAAAAGGCCGAGAGAGAGAGGTCAGCGAGGGAGTAGCGGGTAGGCGCCGGGACGGGGCCGAAATGGGGTGACAGAAAAGGCGAGGGGAAAAGTGGGATAAGGAGCCGCCTCTCTGCCCTGATTAGGGGTGGGAATTCTAGGACGGGACGGTTCCCTCACCCTCTCGCGGCTCTCAATTCCCATCGCACCCAAAAACCCGCCAAACACACTCGCCCCACCGTCGTGGGATACTTCCACATTCACGTAAGTATAATCCCGATCCGAACGAACGGTCAGTTTCGATACGGGGGGAGGGACGAGTCCGGTCCGAACAAAGAAAAATAGGTGACGCGACCTTAGATATTAAACGAAATACGGAAATATGGACCCTGATGAATTATTTTTCACAATAAAAAAAATATCCGTGTTGATATACAAATATTATGTATGCGTATAATTGGGTGTATTTCATATGGGGAATAAATAAGTACATATCCGGTACTGGTGACTGGTTTTTTAACCTTAAATTCCGAACTAATTTGCTCTTCTTCATCGTTGGCTCATTCTTGCCGTCGGATTCTCCCCACGAATCTTCGTTACGGACACCTTTCCTCGTTTCAATTAACTCATCGCACCAATCAATTTTTAAGGGCCTACATCAGAATGGCGTCAATAGTCTTTTATCGGGTCGAGATTCATTTTACCATACTACTAGTTGGTTAAGATAAAAGGTCCAACAGACAATCGTTGTGGCTGCATATTCAGTCAAGTGATTGAATATTCCGGCCCCCTATTTGTCAGTCTACGCCACTCGGAATAGATCTAGATACGTAAACTACGAATAAAAATGGAACCTCGATGAACAATTCTTTTTATCGCTTTATTAAAAGACGAATTAACGGGAGTGACTCGGTCTGTCAACGTAATTGGGTGGATTTGACTGCCTCTGTAAAATAAGGGATACAATTTCGAAACTGAATCTCTTGTACAGGATTAATTCCTATCCCTTTCTTTAGACGCGGCCCTGACATTGAACGGCGTTCGCGTTTCGGTTAAAAATCGTTGCGCTGAATGATGTTACAAAACTTAAATCGACAATTGTGCTCCCTCTCTCATAAAGGTAGGAAGTATCTTTATCCAAGTATCCGTTTGAACCATGAATAACAAGTATAGGTGGTGAGAGTAGGATGTTACAAACCGGAAGTTGTGTGTTAATGTAAGTCAACAAAACGGGGGCTAGTCTCCCTCTGGCGTGAAGGGAGCCGTCCCGTGAGAATAACCCGGCCGACCCAACGCCACAGTAAAATTGGGCTTCGGGTTAAGAAACGCATAAAATATACATTTATGTACATATGTGCATGCAGATGCTCAAACAAGTAACATTTATAGGAGGAAGCAAATATTTGACCTTAATTAGTGCTATAGGTACTTACAAAACATTAATTAAAAAAGACACTACTGGATTAGAAGAATAGTGTTGTGTAGACGGAATGAGTACTTTAAGGACAAATCTAGTAAAAAGGTTTAATCATCACTGTACTTTTAATAATACTGATGTATCTGTGTTCTATTATAACTGAATATGTGAGCTTGAGGTCAAGGACAGTTTGAGAACTTTTTGGGGATCTAATATTACGAAGAGTTTACACTGGAGATAATTGAATGATAAGTTCACCGCTCTTTCACAGATTAGTTTCACTCTGAGAGTTCGAACATTATGAACTCAATTCTTTCTAAATTGATTACTGATATTGATTAAAATAAAAACATGGAAGAAATGTAATTTAAGTCAGATATAATTCTTCCGGCGATACGTCTTTGTTCTCTCTTGCGAATAAGGTACGTGAATAATTTTTAGTAGGTTGTAAATATGGGAGTTAGGAACATATATTTCAATGCTTCCAATATCGGGATAACATAATATTTTGAGTTCCCGTCTATTCTACGTATGTGCCATCGGTATTACACTCACATCATCTATTATTTTTGCGGTACCAACGGATAAAGGTATTTTTTGCATATGTTATCCAGTACTTGTAGCGGGACAATTCTTCAAGCTACACACATATCCAGAACACCAATTGCCCAGAACACCAAGGTTATTGTCCCCGTGTGTTTGCTTGCACACTATGCCAAGCAAAGTCCATGCTACCTGCGGGTGTGGAGATTTAACAAAAATACTGTTAGTCACTTCGGTTGATGCGGATTTATCCTTAATACCGTTATGGAAATTCCTTCCTCATGTCAAAATATTTCCCCGATTGGTTGACAAAGCTCCACAATGATCTCCCACGTATTCAATAAATATGCATTCCTAGTGTTTCAGGAAAGGTATTTCGTCCATCATAGAAAGGTATAAAGAAATATAATTTTCTACAGATTATTCACGTTTAACACTGGCGCTAACATAGGGAAAGATATATTTAAATAAAAAACGATATATTTTGGGATAACAATCGAAACAAAAGTTCAATTTATTTGATAAATAACTTTCGTTTAGGACCTTGGCTATATGAAATTGGTGTGAACGAAGTCAACAATTATGCCGCTTTACTATTGATTTCGACCAATATCATTGAGAAAGTCGTCCGAAGGATATAACATTGGTTGTCATTTCGTGTTTCGTCAAACTCCGAAATGAAATGCATGCACCACTCGCTTATTTTTCACTTCTCCGAACCAGTTTCTCGAATGTTCGGATAGCTTTCACTGCATAAAAAAATCCTATTACGAACCATGTTTCCGAATCTCATTTCGTCCATCTTCGCCGTAGAATTTCCAGCAGCTAATTCAATAATTAGCACATCATAATATTGTAATAATACAGCACATCTGTTCCCCCAAATATGTCCTGCTCCGGATGATTTAATTACAGTTTCCTTTTCCCATAAATCCTTCTAATAACGTCAACATGTCGAGAATTTTAATTGGTCCGTTTCACTAATGGATCGAGGGGCCGATGGAATAGTACAATAGATTGAAATTGAATAGATCAGATTACTCTACTTTGAAAGTGCGGTAGTGTCAGAGAAAATAAAAATCCTACGTTAAAAATATTGATTCATTTTTATCAAACAGGACGTTAAAAATAGGCCCACGAATACCTTCGAATCACGAACAATCTAGGGGTTTGAACCATTTATTTAACAAAATATGTACTTGACTGTGGTCAGGGAACTCATGAAAATGCTCAAACTCATGCTCGGAGCAAGTGATCGGGGAAATATTCAAGTTAAAAGTATATAAAAGAGTATTTACAATATGAAACTGCGTGGTATTGTGAGACACACAGACGTACATTCTCCTAATAATCAGAACATATATATTCACTGTATAACTTTTAATTACAGTGCACAAGAAATGGCTTCAATACTAAAATATATATATGTCACAAGTAAGAAACGCGATTCCAATCATATTATATTTACAATCACTTATTGGGTCAATTGTAGGAATACAAAAGTTATTAGATTGTATCATTAAATTAATGATTAATTTGAATTATAGTAAATTACATCACTGACCATAAGTACTACTTAAAGTAGGACAAAATGGGCTCAAGTAACTAAACCGCATTCCATTTCAGGCCGAGGCAAAATATTCAGCTCCCTCAACTGGCTGCTAGTTCAACACAGTTTCCTTCATGAGAATTAAAACAAATAGCCAAGTGACGCAACTGACCCCCGCTTCCCCATGACACATATCCACACTGTTACTATACATGACTACACCTTAAATTGGAATGACCTAAATAATAGGTAATTACCTACTTGCATTATAATACACATTCTAGAAACCATTTATCTCATTCAGTCATTTTCTTTTTATCAATCCTTGTTTGCTGTTAATCGTACATGTATATATATATATATATATATATATATATATATATATATATATATATATATAACTTTGATTGATACAAACTTTGCATAAAGTCCTTATGTAGTGCATAGTGTGTAGCCTTTGTATGAAATAAAGAGGAACATTGGCAACTCAAACAATTGTACACGGTATGATTTCAGTGCTTTTAGTGTTTCAGTGCACAGAGAAGAACTGTAGCATTCGTCTAATCGAAGCTTTCAATGTTACTTCAGCATGGCGAGAAAGGAGGCTAAAGGAATACAAACAGGAGATTGGGTGGGTAAGAAAGTTGGGGCAATGACCGGGCAAAGACGTGCCCAACTGCCGCCTAGACCTTGCCAACGAGGATTCGTACGGGCCCCGCCTTCATAGCTCCACAGCATACTGGAAATAAAGTCAAAATGCCTTGAATAAATTACCACTGTTGAAAGTTCAGTCGCGCCTTTTACTGGGGAGATAATCACCGTGACTTCAACCATTGTGGGTCACGGCTAAAATCGCACAGGAACAAGTATTACAATCGTATTCTTTCATCCAAAGAACACCGCTAGTAGATTTCTACCTTTCGATAAAGTTCATACCGCTCAGTATGCTAAGACCGATCAATACATTTCAGGAACTTATTCTCGCGCCTACATAATGTACCGCTATCATAAAGTAAAAAAATCGAGTCTGCGAAATTGAATTTTCCATCACTTATATTGCGTAAGATAAATAATAAAAGAATGTCAGTGATTTAAAAAAAAAGTGAAGAATAATACGTGGTTTTTATGATGTCGATTCGCAGGCAGCAAACTGCATAAAATAGGGCGTAGCACAAGAAATTGTTGTCTGTGAAAGAAGTTGCATTATTATTCGTATTTTTACATTACGCAGTTTTCCTCGCGATACAGGTCCAGAGGGTACTTCTTTTATGCTGTCGCCGAGATAGTGAACGGATGGCCAAAACGAATATTTCGTAACTGACGGGAATCACAGACCCGAGATTTTAAATTTTGGCACGAGCAATTGCGAGAGGTCAACGGCATGTGGAGTGGGACGAGGGGCTCTCGTGAAAAAGGCGGGTAGCACTCCCGCCAGAGAAATACCACCTCGCGGGAGGACTTGGCTTCGTCATAAAGCCGCAGGAAGTGGCTCGGTGGCAATAACTGTCGCAGTGGGAGACCCACCGCTCTCCAGGCCGTCACCCTTCTACCCCTTCAAACAGCTGGTATAGTCAACGCCGGCGTGTTAATTATTATAACACTACAACCGCAACGCTTTTCTTCCGATCGAACAATAAAAGAAACTTGCTGAAACGCCCAATTTCAATAGTAATTTGGGCGTGTAGTTTTGCACGAATGTCCTGTAATACCAATCACATTCAAACCTCTCATCCATCTAATATTTACTAGGAAGTAGTTGTGCGCAAAAAATAATGATACATAACTTACAGTTCACGACATTAGTGTTATAAGGGAAGTCCCCCCTGCCATCCTCAACATGCTGTTTTCAAACGAGCCGGTGAAGTTTATGAGGAATAAATGTAAAGGTAAATGTCATCAAGTGCTAGGACACTTGGCCGTCAACACAATTTACTAAGCTTCTAAACAGAAAGTTAATCAGAAGGGTAATCCTTGTTATTACAGTCCATTGCTTACGAAATACTACAACGCATAGCTGAAGACTAATACTGCATAGGTTCAACCAGCAAGAGAAGGTAAACGAGTGATGAACAACAATATCTGAACGTTACCCAATTCATAGTCGTATGACTACTGTTGCCAGAACAACATTAGAGACCAATTGAATCTGTTCCTTCCACATAACTCGTTCCTCTTTATTAGATTTTAATTTAATTGGCGATTCTGTGGATTATATCTAATATTCCTGGCACGTGAATCAGCAGCCAGAATGTTCACAATTTGATTGGTGTCTCCACCTTAAACGCTTTAAATATAAATTGTTCTTGGGTTAATAAACAAGCGACAATGGACCGGGACCCGCAGCCCCGTGGGAATGTCCCGCATTTCCTTTAAGTTCAGCATTTCTCTATAGGGGGCAAGAATGACACGTGGACACACAAGAGTACTACTGTACTAGGGCTGAAGTACTATGGTTATGGAAATTTTTACTATTACATGGATACAGAATGATCCAAAGTGCAATTTAAAAATGGTCCCGATATCCCGCACTTCAAAATGAGAGAAGAAAAATGCTGGGACTGTGGAGATTAAAATATGATTCACCTTCTTTCTTCGATCTTGGAAAATTCACTTTTCCCTTTCCCCATATCTAATTATGTACTAGATATAGTACAAATATTCACGAATAAACGTGTATATGTATATTTGGAATTCTTTCAAGGAATTCCAATTCTTATGAAATTGAAAAGCCAATTTTCTCCATCTGAAGGGTAAAATTCTTTCAGGAGTATGTAGAAACAGAATGGAATTTACATCAGGATAGACAATGAATCCAGGCATTATGGTGTACTTGGTGCAGTGCGGGTTGATTGACATTCCTTGAGGGCTGAGACGGACATTCACCAGCCGATACCGTTATATACACCTCGGCCACTACTGTGCGGTCATATTCGGTTGGTTGAGCAGGATGTTTGACTGAACACGGATTAGCGATGTGGGGATGATTTAGGAATATTTATGAGAGCCAATTCTGTTCTTATTTTATTTTAAAGTAACGTATTCTATTCTGCCTTTGAAACATACAGTCTACCTTTTGACCTGGAGTATGTACTAAACAGGAAAAAGCAGGAGGAAAGAGATTTCCACTGTTCACACTCTGCGCTTCTATGTAATCGCTCTCCACGAAAGTCAAGGATCCTCTCTCAAGGTAAACCCGTCGCTCTTAAGCGACCGCGTGCGTGCCTGCGACTGCGCTTTCTTGTTTCGAGGCAGCTACTATTAGAAAATATGGAACGTGACAAATCTAACACCCCACTTTGAAGAGCAAGGGAAGTCTGCGGTTTCCGGTCCCTTGAGCATATCGACAGCCAGTGGAACTGGATCGATAGTGCCGGAGAACAGGAAGTTGACGACCTCGAGCAGTACATCAACCCGACTATACCCGCTTTATTATACCGTTACCACCGTTTGGAATGCAAAATACTCCGAGAGTAAGACGACACATTACCAATTGATTATTACAAATAATCCAAGGGGGTATGTGGGTAATTTACGTTGTAAGAACGTTATCCACTGATTCATCTCGTCTTCCGGCACGTTATCCACTGATTTATCTCGTCTTTCGACAAAAGTTTTATTTTAATTTGATTATTATTATTTTTGTTATTGTATAATCAGCCATTATGGTTATAAGTAAGTACGATGTTTTTATGTAACTTTTATAACTTCATTAACTGTTGGTGTGATTAGAAACATACCAGGATAATCATAAGGATGGTTTGAAGAACTTTTGAAAAAAATTCTACACTGAAATTCTACACGTACGAAAAAGACGTTTTTATCATCCTACATAGGGGCTGAATGAAATCGGAGACATCGATGAAGGTAGCAGCCGCTTAGGATCCTGTATTTTCTTACCGCGGGCCATATCGTTTCTTGAACGTGTCTGTCGGCTTTCATCAGTTTAACATAACAGTTTGGGTCTTCCACATTTAGAATCGGGATAGCGTTTTAGGGAGAAGTCTAAAAAAAGGTCTCGGGAAGGCAGATGGGGAGCGTTCATCGATCACCTCCAACATTGACCACCCACAGGCTACTTATGATTTGTTTGAATAAAATCTAAAAAGAAACAACAAACATCGATTGTTGCTGAAATTTTAAAAAAATTACGTTTTTAAGGCTTATCGGTTTAAATAAATACGTTTTGGCTTGTTTGGTTCGTATAATTTAAATGAAACGGAATGGTAAATATTCTAACTTTGTTTCACAAGCATTTGTTCAATCATCGGAGGCAGTGATAGCAGCGCAAACCCTTAATAAAAGGGAGGTAAAAAACAATCGGTCATTAAACTCTCACTGTTCCAACGGTAGCGCCTTCTCAAACTTAATGGTGGCCCAAGTCGCAGGCGCTTCATTCAACAGATGGTTTAATGAAGTCACAGGACGTGACGTATAAACGGAGCCGTTCCACCTTGGCAAAGACCAGCTGATGTCTCGCCAATACTAGCTCGCTTTTTCTATATACACTGAAAAGGCTTCTGTGCAATATACTTAAATTGAAACAATGACAATGTAAATAAGCGTACTAAATTGCTAAATTAAAACCAAATTTTACTTCCAATTATCCGTTTCAAATTCTATTGAATGAAAATTCCCCGTGACACCGGGTGTACAGGTTAAAGCCCTATACCGGGCGTTCATCGGGTGGATCAGACTCCATATTTCTACAGAAATTCACATTTCAGTATTTAACTATTCCTCCTAAATTGTCCGTTATACAACATTTCTGGTGGTGAACAAAAACCAAGAATTCTGCATTGTATAGTACAGAATAAAGTAGGCCTGAAACGGGGTACCGAAGCGGTGGCAATGAGCGTAACCAGTGGACCTAGGCCGCCCTAGGGCTGCGGTTGCGGACAGTAACCGAAGAGATGTGAGAAAACTGCGGGAACCGGTTCCACTGACGCGTTCGTCCTATCTTCTACAATCTAAAACCGTACAAACAGGCTAATAGCTCAAGAACTTCAACTCGAAAAAAACGCGAGTGGAATCTGTCTCATTAGCCCAAAATACTGAAATCGGTAAATAAAATAAATAGTTCAAATCTACTAAAACATATTTATTTATACATTCAGGGAAAAATCCCTGTAGCAAATATTTCATTTTGTGTATGCGAACAGAATGCTTCGATAATCAAACTGCAAACTTGGTTTATAAACGTGGTCGTGCTTAAAATGTTTAACGTTATTCACTGTTATAGAGCCCCGTCCCTTCCGTACAAAACGACACGGCAGAAAAAAAAATTCCTGGTACTGGAAGATCCAGAAAGGCACGGGTTAACCTGTTCCTTCGAGTCCGGTGGAACTGATTAACAAAACCATTGTACGGGACAGCTCTGGAAAGAGAAGACGAGGGACGATAGAGAATAAAAAATAAGGGAAAATCAAGTATTTATATATAAGGGGGTGCCGGTAGGGGCGGATGATTAGGCGCTCATTGTGGTGTTTAGACCTTGGCGGTTTAGATATGTAAATAGCATTATCTATGAGTATGGGGGTGCGGGCGCGTGCGCGTATGACTCAAAGTGGATTTTGTGCCCATGTACCGTACCATATGCCCGGGGGACAGATGCTCAACCTCAGCTGTCCATCCCCCCGCCACGACAATGTATCATCATTACGTCACGGCAATATTATCCCGGTCAAACAACAGGATTACAATTGGCACCTAGAATCGCTTCAATCCGCACCTGATATTTTAATATCAATCGGCGTTCGGTAACATAAAGAATGCAATTGCAAATTTATTTTTGTTATACGATTCAAATATGTCTCCGGCTTCAGAATCTAATGCAACTGCAACAAATCACTGAATTCAATCGTAAGTTGAAATACGCACTTTTGGTTACCAACAGGCATTTAGTTATACAGCCGCTACAGGAAGGGACAACCGTAACTCCCTGAACAAGGACATAATGTAATGTACGCATGGGATTAGAACGCGTTGTTACAAGCACTTCGGAAATATAATAAGCGCGATGCTTCGATTATTTGCTGGGTTCACGATCATTTTTACATCCCTTTTTCATTACGGGAAATGTTTGAACCAAATTCCACTGAAAATGAATAGTTTGCTCACAGGTAATTCAATTTGTTATACGAAGGTCAGAAGTTAAATGCATTAAATTACAAATTCGGTAATAAAGAAATTAACAAAACTAGATGTATTCTTCTATATATCTTATACATTCTTTTAAATAAATATATATTCAGAAAAATGTACGTATGTATTCAGAAGAATTTACAAACCAATACGAAGAAGACGCGTGAACTAAGTTTTCGTTCATCAAATTAAGTAACTACTAGAGTAACTATTTTTGATGCATTTGTGTATACTCTCTGTGGAGAATGAAACATCAAGAAACAACTTAAACAAGAATTACTAATCCGGCCAATATGTGAACATCTTTAGGCAGGTTATTCATTAAAAATATAATCCTCAATTTACCTTCAAAGATATACACTGTATAAATTACTTCTACCCTACAGTTCATAACTCCACATACCCATCACGGGGAGCCAAAAGGGATCTCGTGACAGCGGTGGGTGTAAGAACGCTTTGAGAGCCCGAGAAGTTACTACGGCAGCGCTTTATGACCCTCAGACAATTCGCAGGCAGGGTTCTTTCCAAGCAATCTACTACCTTCTGACAACTTGGTATAATAAAAACGCTAATAGGTTATCCCTCTCCGAGGTGGCTTTGCTAGTTCAGAAGTAAAATAAAGGCCAACGCCAGACAGTGGACAGTGTAATTTCAGAAATAAAATAGATATTGTAACAAAATCATTAATTATATTCAGTCAAATTAGTTCCGATAGTCAGGGGTCACCGTCCAAATTAAACTCGGGCGTGGTGTAACACGAAGGTACACTCGAAATTTTCGACTCAAAGGACCACGGTGACTCGACAAAAACCAAAAAATGCCCGCTTCCCCAATCATTTATTGTATTGTCCCGGTAAACAATCGGGACTAAAGGGGTGTGAGGGACCCCACCGATGATAGTGGTCCCCCTCGGTGGTAGAGGGGCCGGAACGGGGCTCTCGGGCACATGTGCGATCAATAAAGAACACGTAGATGAGGATGAGAGGTGGGTAGGGGAGGGAGCGGAGCAATATCGACGCGGTGAGCAAGCTCAGTCGACATCTGCCGCTACGTCCACCAGATGCGAGCGGCGGCCCCTTCAAACCTTGCCCATAGGCTAAACACAACAACCACTACCCTCGGCGCTCACCCCAATTAGAACTATAACCACTACTGATAATTTCTGGGTGCGGATCAAAAATGCAGTCGCTACGCGTGAAGGAAGACCGTATTCTTCTGATGTTTCCAGCAGTCAGAAATAAATATCTAACAGCGACCAATCGGAAGAACCGTCGGTGGAAATAATACTCGACCGTATGAGTTCCTTGCCTGTCTCAGAGTCGCACTGGCGGGGACCACAATAACTACGAAGCCGTGACGACATGGCAAGTACGTAGCTTACGGTATATTTACCTATATTAGAGGGTAAATATACCAAAATGCTTATGGTATAACGGTACTTATATGTCGGAAATAAACTCCCCTCCAAATCCAGAAGTGACCTCGTGACAGCAGGCAATTCGGAGGAAGAGTTTTTCCAACGATCCACTATCTCTTGACCATTAGTAGAAGGATTTCTGTTGGAGAGGTTCCCCCAATGTCAGAAGACAACAGGCACACCACGAGATTCGCGGGGAGGAAACTGTGGTAAGAATGAGCCCACGATGAAACGGAAATAAATTAGTTCAGAATTCAATCTTAATGGTGCTAGGCTGGTGAGGGCAAAACGTTCACTCATACGAATCAGATGAGTGAGTGAAGTACGGTCAAACTGCCCCTCCTTGTACTAGACTTCTTTTATTATAGGTATATGAATAACCGAGATTTATCCAATCAAAAATATTATTTGCGAGTGTGAAATACAACAAACAATACTGGTCAGGTATCACCTTGAACTATTTTTGGCCAGTGTAGTAACGAAATTCCCTTCGGCTAGGCCAACAATATTTCACAAATTTCAACGTCTTCGAATTCCAGTTACAGAAACCTGAAGTGACAAGACGCGTGAGGGACTTTTCATAGGAGTCAGTACATACTGGAGCATGTGACAACTTTGGATCGTTTTTCTTTTTTGCAGTACTTCAGTGAGTCTCCTCAATGAAAGATGCTCTCGACTCTTTCAAAATATTTTGTCAAACTTTCAATGTAATGCAACAGTTGAGTTATATCATTTAGTTATATCATCACTCGTATGCGTACGAAAGCTTATCATTCGATTTGAGTTTCTTCATCGAAGAAAGTCCTAGAAGAACAGGAACTCCATCAGCGTGATTTTTAAGAATGCCTTTTGTGAACTTAATTTAACAAGTTTTTATATCGATAAAAAGGAGGAAGGTCAACACTTTAATCACTTTAACACTAAATTTTACTGCTACAAAAAATATAGCTTCTTTTTGTCGATAATGGTTAAATGGGAAAATTCCTCGGGACACTCAACGACAAGGGGATAATATTCAGGTAGATAATTCAGGTGAGTCTGAAATGTACAATTTCTTTGGATGCTTTCCCTTTAATGAATACCGGCGGCGGCAGTCCTTGCCTTAGGCCTTCTTCTTGCCTTCGGACCCGACCAGACTTTTTTGTCCACGACTATAACGAACTTACAGTATGGGCGCCACTAGACCTTTCAAGCTATCCCAAGGAGGTAGGGACCACCTCTGGGGGCCAGATTAACAGTTTTATACTGTTTTCGTAAAACGTAAAATTGTAGGCTTAAAATTTTAGAATTTATTCTAGCACATCTAATAGTTAAACGTGGTTTGCCTGGGAGCAGCCTTAAAAGCGGGGAACTTGTGCTAACATTTTGGGGACACCACTATAAAAGATCGTTTTTTACACTGTCGTAAGTACAGCCCTATCACCTTGTCCCATTTTTACCATAAACGGAATTGAGTGAATAGTATATCCATTACTTCCACTATTGCAAAATTCAATTCTTGAGTTATTATTGTTATTGTTATTAAAGTTATTAATGCTCACGAACCACAATTAAAATGTTGATACAAATATAGAAATAGCATTTATCTTTCTGGATACTGCTCCACCCACCACTATTCGACCCAACCCTAAATTTTTATCTACGGATAAAAAAGTGACTGTTATTCGTCAGCTTGATCTGGTGGTACAGTAGTACCCCAGCTGGGCAATGAAAAACTCGCAGATGCTTTCTCGCCTCATTGATATTAAAAGGGGGATAAAATGCGAGAGTGCAGGCGTAGAACGAGAGATTAGAAAGTACTCAATGATACAATGGATGAATAAACCCTCGATATTTTGTAAGTGCTGAATCACAACGGGCTCAAATTTACCAACACTGAGTACATTGGATTTACTAATACTAATCAGTAGTAAAATATTTGTAATCAATTGGTGTATATATGTAACCATAAGAAATGCCAGGCGCATTCACATTTCAAAGTATAGCCACTAACAGATATGCAAAGGAAATCGTCGTGTATATCTGCGGGTGGCACTGTATAACAAATTAGTAAATAAAGTGTATTTAAAAAACATTACTATCGACGGGCAATAATATATATAGATTTTTAATTTTTACCATATGATCTTGTACAATGAAAATTGTTAATAAAAACTGAAAACATTAGTAAAGTGCATTGATCAGTTTACATATTTATGAACAAAATGATTTAGTAATTATAAGAAGAAGTTTACAGAATAAGCTTTTTGAAACATTAACTTTTTCTAGAAATGCATTTGTTGCCGACACTGTCGTTAACAGTTTAAAATAATGTCGAAAGAGTACATATCATCAATGCAAATGAAACTCGTCAGTAGCCCTCATAGTACATCTTTTAGAGTTAGTTAAATTGAATTAGTGTTGAATTAATCTGTGCCGAAAGAATCCCATAATACTTTAAAAAAAGGACAAATCTTAGTTATAAGACAAATCCTGTTGAGTAGTCACGTGTTTGCGAAAGACCCAGAGATTTGTTCACCTGTAGTTCGCTTCTTACGTCTACAGTACAATGCTACACTTGACTCCGGGGGTCCCACCCAAATGGAGCCGAGGTAAGGTGGACTAATGAACGGTTGATCCATCAATAAAGGAGTCGAGGCACCGTGAAGTTGGTCCCGGTCTATTGTAAACTGGGATGAGGATGTTATTGAAGGAGGAAAGAGAAAGAGAGAGAGAGAGAGAGATACAGAGAATGTGGGAGGGAGCGGCAGGAAGAGAGAGACAGCGAAAGGACCGGAGAGAGGAGGGATCAGGTAGGAGGAATGCGGGCCGTAACAAAAACCACGAGAAAGGAGGGGTCTCACTCCCACCCACACTGTTCACGCTAGGCCCGACACACCACGCATCTGGCCTCGAGTACACCATAAGCCACCGCCATCCTCCTCCAGCCAACACTGTCGGCGTGTTAACCTCAGCGGATTTCTAAATTGCAACCTAAACACAACCTAGATTATATTCCTCTAGGGGCACCGTAGACATTTGTAGGGAAACTAAAGTCCGACGAGCATTTCAGCAGTCAACTGAAATAACCGGGGAGAAGTAACTTTCCCCAGTGCTTAATGGCCTCCAAGACCGCTTTTGCATTCCGAAAGTCCCTTCGTGCCAAAGGCGCTGCGGACTCTATTTACGCAAATGCAGGCGGGTCACTTGCGTCCGTTTCCTCCCTGCAATAATACGGTATGCATTTACCGCCACCAATGTCGGATAAGCCGAAATAAGCATAATGAGACAAAATATTCGAAAAAATATAATACACTAGTGAAACTTCTTGGACACTGATACGGAAATGCTCACCTCGATGGATATGTCTACAAGTCACACACGGTCAGTTCACGGAAGTGATGAAGAAGGAAATGAGGCAAATATTCGCCACTCCGGATAGATAATCGATTTATATTCCAAACCGACTATAAATCATCATATCGTAGGAGGAAGCTCGCGACACTCACACAGAAAAAAGAATGAGTTGAGAGGAAAAGGCTAGAATTCTACCGGCAGTTTATCTCAGATAACGGACACTATAAAAAAAAATCCAGTCTAACGGTCAGAAAAACATCCGCCGCTCACTCTAGCTCAAGAGTCAAAATAAACAATATGTAGACAAAATATAATAATGTTATTAATAATACGATACCGTATTTCGTATTAAGTTTTATTGAACCCTTCAAACATCAATTAAAAGTTTATATCCGTGAAGACAGTCAAAGGTGGAGCATAATGGTACATCGGAAAAATACCGGTAGTCAAGAGGATGTTTGAACAAATAGTACTAAGAACAAAACCAGTACAAAATTAAGCTTTCTTCCAGGAAAGTAATCATAAGAATGAAATCGCATTCAAAATTTAATGTAATTAGATGTTTAGTTCGATATTACTTATAATCGGAAATAAAAATTGAATGAACATTATTCATGATTGGTTAACATTATTCAGATGAGATATTAACTGTGTACTTAAAACATATTTGTTATGAACATTTTATGGTTCAAAGACATCCTTTTTGTAAAGTTCAAAAGTAACTATTCCGAGAAAAGTATGCGTTGGATGATGTAATCGGGTCGACAGTATATTTAGATCTTCAGTTGGGAAGAGACACAGAAATCAAATTACAGACGAGAAACGTATTATGGGTTCAACTTATTACATGAATTAAGACACTTAAGCGAATTATTTTTCCAACAATATCTCTGAAATATAAGTCTTTTATTCATAAAATTAAACAGAAAACTGAACATATTAATTTTTATATTCATAAAACAGAAATAAATTGTTAATCTTATAATATATTTGATACGTCGTAAAAGGAAAACAATTAATAATCCTGCACTATATTATCTTTTCAGAAATTCCAGCCTCATTCGATAAATTAACATATGTTAAAGGGCCTATACTATTAACAACAAACCAGGAATTCCAGTTACAAGTCATTGATAAAGGATAGGGAAATAAAGAATACTAAATCTAAAGAATTCTGAATCGTGAAGCCTCTTTCTTATTTTTTTGTAATGATTACTAAGGTAATATTGATACAGTTAACTCTCATTTAACTTATTGGATTTAATTATTTGATGTATCACTACTGTGTAATTCGTTCAAACTTATTTGAGACCGATATAACATTATTTATAATTATGGAATACAAAAATTATATAAAGTTTAGTATAAACTATAAACTGGCAACTACGTTACCAGAGTTTTGGGCTCTAGGTATTTCGAAATATTACGATATCCTAAAAAAATATACCTTGACAACACGGACCGATTCAACAAGGTTTCTTTCAGCAGAATCCGAACCGAGCCACAATGTCGGGAAGACATTTTCTTAAATGTTTGATTGCAAAAAAATCAATGTTTTTGATATTTCTTAACGCGGCAGCAAGATATCAAAAAACGGTTTGCTGATTCGTAACCCCGACACAATTCCGCGTCTATTGATGAAGAGCAATCTGGATATTTCTTTCCGGAAATGTCGTCAAACACCACTAGAGTTTTAATTGATTAATAAAATTTATTTCATAATTCTTTTCCAAGGATACATCGATGAAAAAGCCGGCAAAAATATAATAAGAAACGTTATTGTAGATAATTTCTTAATAAAAGTCCAAAGGAAGGGAGAGAGAGAAAGACTATGTTCCGAATCCCAGTGGCAAACATTTATGAGGGTGGAAGATGCCGGAGGATGCTGCCTGGAGCAGATGTCGGCGGGGCTTAATATGTGTCGGTAGTTAATATAGGAAGGAGGAGTGGGATAGAGTTAGTGTAGTGGCTGATGAAGAAACAAGGCGAGAGGGACCGTTGAGAAAGTAGCGGCCGAGTAGACCGTTGGGCTGGGTTTGAATTTTCAAACCGGGCACCACTCGGAGCGAGAGCTCTCTGGCCACAGCATCCCGCAACTCTCCTCCAATCACCTTCCAACAGCCACCACCACCACCACCCATTAAATTAGAACTGGTGAAAAACGAAAAAGTAAGAAACTAAGGTATGATACAGGTGATAGGAACTCGGGGTTCAGTTTAAAGAGCACGTCAGGGGTTCGGAGAAATATACTTGCAGCAAGACGTTTTACATCTCATTCAGAGTCTGAAGCATCGAACTAATAAGGAGCAAGTCCATTTAAACTTGCACACTTATGTGACACTACTTCGCACGGCACTACTATACGAAAAATTGGAGAAAAAAACAATTTAGACACGGAACAGACAAATTAAATAGAATTTTTTTTAATAATATAAAATTGAGAGAAAAAGATAGATAATAAAAAATAATTTATTCGGTGCTAATATTTAATAATTCTTGGTTATATAATAAAACCAGTGATATGTTTCTCTTGACTTAACAACAAACTTTTCGTTTGAATGGTAAAATACAAAGCTTAGTCAAAATGGTCCATCACATGCATTGACGGAATCATCGCGGGACGCTTATTATCTTTAAACAGTTGAGAGGTAAGTTAATAACTCTCATATTCACTTTTCTCAATGTTAGAGTAAAAGAACTTTCATTACAAGAGACTTGAGACAGTGTTTCAAACTTCAATACAGAAACTTATATACTTATTATTTAGGAGCGCAAAGATACTTATTATTTAGTAAGAAAAGTTCATTTCTCACAACAAAAATTTGCGACTTAAAGACCTAATAAATAATATAAGTTCCTATTTCATACACATTTTAATGCTTAACAGAAGGGGAACTTGAAGTGAAGAAGCGTAGTGGAAGTGAGGCAAAGTAGGGCTGCAATCAGAATATAAACATTCCAAAGGGGCCCCAAGGGGGCCGTTCCAACCGCTCGGCTAGCAACACATCATCAGAGGAGATACACCCCACAACCTATAACTTCTTATCTAACCAGGATATACCTGGTATATTTCATAAATAAATCCGTGTCTATAACTTCCACGAGTGGAAATTAAAAGTGTTGGGTCGTTAATTATGCACCTTTATCTGAAATGAGCTGCTTTGGACCGATTTAATGACGAATTCAAACACCATAAAACTTGGTAATTTCTTACCAAAACGAAATAAGGTAAACATGCGAATAAGGCCGACAGAGTCCCGTCTTGAAAATTACACACAAAACGTGTTTCAAAGGTAAATATGTTTGCTACGGAGGAAGGAAAACACCAATCGAAAACTGCAGCAACAATTTAGGAGAGACAGAAAATCCGAAGAATGTTGTTGAACCATGAAATGATGAGGATCCTGTAAGGCGGACAGGGGTTTAGGTCGGGAAGGTTGTGTTATAAAGAACTGGTCTCCCTAGCCCTATAATGTTTAGAAGCTCACGCCTACAAGCAATACAATGAGCGGTTAGCGACTTTTAAGGCAAAGGGTCCCAAATATACAACAGAGGCAAGAATTTCACTAACGACACCAAAGTAATAATTTTCACTATTCAAAGGTGGATATACTCGCTTCTTAAATAAAAGGACATAAATTTCTTTTTAAATACGCTTTAATTGTAGAGAAAACATAACCCATGGGTACAGAAACCCGTCGACGAATTTTTGTTGATTCAGAAAATAAAAAATGAGTACGAGGGAAATTAAAATAACTATTCCTGACAATAAGAATGAAACGGGCGGACTACTTATGTTGAAATAAAAGTAACAATGGGAACGTAAATATTAGTTTATGACTCTACAAGGAAGCAATTTAATCGTAACAAGTATCATTTAATCGCGATGTAGTTGGCGGGTAACACCAAGAGGCAATGGCCCACGCGGTGTCAAGGCCAGGAGGAAGGCACGAACCAACTCAGCGTTACAGACCGAAGGGACAGGAACACACGTACGCGTACAGATCGCCTAACAGGCGGGAATATTTTTGTTAATCAACTTTTTACTCTTCAAGGCATTGTCGGTTGAGCCCCCGAAACACCAGTGGACAGAGAATTGTTTATTCAATCGTTCGGTATCACTAACGTGATTGAATATAACGTCGATAGGTGATAATCTACGGTAAATAGACAATACTTACGTTTTTCTAACCCCGGTTCTGGGATGATGTTCCTTTAGGATCTTTGAACTCTGAGTAAATAGGCCAAACTGAGTCAAACTAACATCATTTGCTCTTAAAACGAGCGTGTAGAATTCAGGATTCTAGGTCACTGCAGGTCAACTGTAAAGCGCCTACAGACCTTGAGAATGTCCTCATCACAACAGTTTTGCCAAGTCCAAGAATTGAAACATTATAGTTTCTGAGCCTAACTTGGCAACACGTTATTTATTACGAACATCACAGCCCGAATGAATCATAAGCTACGTAAGAAAATCGATCTTTCAAATGATTATCTCAAAAGGAAACACGAAAATAATTATGTACTTCCCCAAAAGATATTGTATCATTTATATTCTATTTATGTTGATGTTTATTCAAATTAAAAGAAGAATTGCAATTTTTGCGTAAACTTTTGTTTTTTTGCTTATATTGTATTATTTCAATGCAATACAAAAACCAAAACCTGAAGAATGATTTAAGATTGCAGCTACTATTGTAAACTATATATCAAATCTATCATCTACGATTCGCTGGTCCGGTTTGTCCGCAAAAATGTGTAACCAAAGAGGGTTATGATTAGGAACATTAATATACTAAATGCCGAGAATATGGCCAATTTTCACAATGAATTCATATCATGATTAATGCTGCCTAAAAGCATATTCAGAAAGAAAATTTACACATCCCTGTATTCTGAACTTAAGTAATAAAGTAACATAATTAAAAATGTTTAAATTTACAGAATTATTCATTTTTGACCAGACAGTCACATCAGGCTCACTACTATGAATTAAGCCACATTTTATTTACTTCTAAGTAAAGGAGATCTAACAATCGATCCGAAGTGGGTAATTTGCTAGATAAGCACACTGACGCAGCAGCTGATTGAATGCAATCTGTAAGCTAGAACCCCCACCACATCAGATTTCCTGAATGTACGCAACATATGCACAACACTCATTCATAAAAAACAGTCTAGCACTTTTTCTATCTATATTTGAGACCGTTCACACACAATATGCATTCTGTACCGGTATTTATTATTCTATTTTATCCTTTTCCATTACATTTAAGTTATCGTATCCTTGAAGCAGTTTCGTGAAGTGATTGAACGGCACTCACCATATCCCTGCAGTGGGGGCACCCGGGTTCCACAGGTGTATGCCCCGAAACCCCACGGCCCCAGGTCATATTAACTCCACCTTACATACAGAACAATTACAGACACCGACGTATAACACAAAACGATACACCTCAAATGCATTTTACTGAGACATTAGCACACCAGGGTTACCGTCCCTGAGAAGGGTCTTGTACAGAATATGTCGTCCGTACTCAAATTCCTTTCTTCTTCAAACGTACGGTTCTGGGATATACAGGAATCCAAACCAATGAGTGGACATAGGCGAACGCCTAGACACGCAGAAAGGATTTTAAAAGTCTAAAAAGAATATCACACGTAGGTTAGAAAACACTTCCCTAAAAAGAAAATACTTCGTAATTTCGCTACAGCAAAATTTCAGAATTTACAAGCAGCGCAACTAATTCCACGAGGAGTTGTCTTACTGTTTACACATTTCAGAATGCACATTTAAAGTAACTTTATTTTTCGAAATAAGAAGAAGATTATGTTCAAATATCTGTTTCTTATTGGAACGCCTTGTTTAAAGTAAAGGAGGGTGACCTTCTAATGTTTTCCAAGAAGGACGAAGGTCCAAGGGCTAATGGAGCCTTTTTTGCATGGAAGAACCCCAGGCCCTTAGCCTAACGCTCTTGAAGCATCACTGTATTTCTTCTGGTGTTTTTCACCAGTTTCAGACACTACATTTTATGACATTCAGTAGCATCCACTATATATATTGCACCACTGTATATATTCATAAACAGTTTAAAATTATAATTTCTGTTATCCATCACATATTCTGTAAAAGTAATTTTTCGCAGTTATTGATTGCCCATCGTCATCGTAGATGTTTTCACACCTTCATTTGGAGTATTTTAGAACATATTATTACGATTATAACTTCTAATCTATCATACCGGCTAACCTACAAACAAACATAGTAGGCCAGCTTTATTAACCCAATTCAAATGTAAGAACATGAGCAACACAGCATGCTGGGAAAGGAATAAACGGTGGCGTTTTGACATAGTATGAGCCGGTGTAATATCATAAATTAATCCTTCAAAATCAAACACAAGCAGCAAAAAATTCAGGATACGCGTTGTAAAAGAAAGTCGAGGTCATCCCGGTAATGGTATTGTAAGGCTATAAACTTCAGTACCTAAGGAATAATGCCTAAAATATCTGGGATCTTCAAAGTCCCCCTGGCAGGAGGAATGGTAGGATACATTGTACCATTTCTTATGACAAAGGGACTAATGGGACCATCATTACGGATATATAATGTACAATAAAGCGGTACCTGCGCGTTTGTATTAAAATGTATATCTGTGTTTGGCTTCAATATCAAACGGAATGAGTATTACTCACTTCGAGCTAATACATTACCAATTCAATATAGTAATTCTAAACGACAGATTAAAAGCCGTTTAGCTATTTAAGAAAACTGATAACTTAATATGTATTTCATAACAAAAATGAAGAGAATCTTCGTAGAAGGCACTGAAACAAATGTATTTACACCTTCTATTGATATTTTGGTTAAAACGTAAACGTAATAATAATCTTGTTGTTTTTTATCCTTATAAAAACAGACAAATTGATATTTAATAATATAAACTAATGAAACATTTACCATTCCTCATATTTTTACAACAGGAATACAGTGTGGAGCGGACCAAACATATATTCTGGGAGGATTTCTTTTTTAAAACCTGTCGAAAAGGTTAAATTTAAAAACATCTACCACACAAGGTGAAAGTAGTTAACTCTGAAGTGATACCCGATTCATAGTGGAGGTCCCCACGTGGTAGACACCAGCGCTCTAGACAACACGTGTCTCATGGAGTTTATAATGTATCTTGTGGACAACTTAGTGAAAAAACCATCTATTTATGTTGGGCCTCGTTACATTCACACTTGTGCCACGTTGGAATGCAGGATCGGGCGCCATTTTCATGCGCGGTGTCTAGAATAAAGGTATGGAGTAATAAGGTAGGTAGGTACGTAATGAATTAAATAACAGTAACAATATACACCAGCCTGAAATGGTTCAATACTGTTGATTTTCAAATATTATTTGAGAACAGGGATCGAATTGTAAGACTATACGTACACGAGTTCCAAAATTGGACTACGTCACTAGTGTTGACCGAAAGTGTTCTAGATAAACAAGAAACAATTGTGATTACACTGGGTCCTCAGGGTCAGGAATTGTTACAAATGTTCCTATATCTATCGTGAAACTGAATATCCATATTTAACGAACACGGCTAATGAACGAAACAGGTGTTTCTCGTCTCACAGAGGCTAGCAGAAATAAAGACCAGGGCATATGAGGAATCAGTAGTTTGTATTCAAGCTATCGGTAATTTATATTTAACATAATATTAACAACAATTGCATTATTAAACAAACATTCGTGTGTAAAAGAATAGTAGTAGATAGGACCACGAATTCAGTACAATTCAGTGTTCTTTTATAGTCGTAACATGAATGTTAACAAGAAATTAATTAAACAATTATATAGAAAATGAAAATAAATACAACATTAGATAGAATAATTGTGAAATAAGATATTAGGACAAATCGAACTAATACTATTTTTCCGACAATTTCGAAACTTCTGTACACATAACACGGACAAAAATAACGAAGGAGGCAACACTATGTATCTCCGAAATATAGATAATTGGGACCAACCGCGGAAGATAAACACTATCGACTAGGTCAATTCGCGATACCCTTTCAACCCCATAGTTTGGAAAAGGGGGCAGACCATACATCTGAACCGTTAACCGAACCATCCCATCCAGTACTCTGATAAGTGGAATAGTGTACGGGTGTAGGAGCGATAGGAACAAAGTGACGGCGGCAGACAGGGGCGAAACTTCATGAGATAATGTGTTACAACACTAACGTTCTGACAGATATAAACCCAACGTATACTTATATGTTTTGCGGACGCTACGAATACGGATGCGTCTAGAAGTACTTGTGAACAGACACAATGTCTACCATCCAGAAAACTGAACGATAGGTTTATTAAGTGCTATAGTTTCACACGGAAGCGTATACCTGTTATACTTATTTATGTTTATATTAGCTACAATAACGATGAAAAATACAATCTGTAAATATTCGAATACAAATAGATGAACGGAATTCGTCTTTTTTAATTTGCTGTAGATGAGACCAAATGAATAAACGATAACCTTGGGGAAATTATAGTCGGTCCTAGCAGATCTTGGGAGTGAGACGATCGTAATTCTAGAGCATCTGAATTAGGGACTGTAATGCTTACCGGAAGCCCGCATATAAATCAAGGTGTCTATTTTTTAGCATACACTCATTCTTTCCTCACACCCGCCTTTCCCTGAAAATCGCTATCCAATATCGTGCAGTCTGGAAAGTGATGGACGCAAACCATTTGAATTGTGTAAATCTATTAGAATGTTTTGGTGCTGGCTCAAGAGCTAGTTTTCGGAGATTTACGGATTTAAAAGCGAAAAAGAGGAATTACCGAGCAAAAGAACCATTAAAATTATAATTGTAATGAACTAAAGAGTGAAAGTTAAAACTCAGGAATTGTTATTAAATAAGCAATGCTTTAAAACATACTACCATACAGCATGGTACCGTGTGCACATGCATTTTATTCAAATGCGTGTGCACATGGTAGTAATAATTGGTACTGGATGAACGAATAAACTGGATAAAATTCTTACTGCATTCGAAATCTGATTGCGAGATAAAAAAACACCATCAGGATCCTGGTAGGAAAACCTAAGCTCACATAGCCAAGGAGGAGGCGCAATGATTTACGACTAGCGCCAAACAGAAAACATTTTTTTTCGTCCGAATTAGCGCGACATCCGCATCTTTCATTTTAAAATAGAGTCTGGGATATAAATAGAAATCGAACCGTTGACCACCAGAAAAACCTACGTGGGAACAGAAATCGGGCTGAGGACGTGCCGGAGGGGGCTAAAGGGCCCAGAGAGCCATTTCTCTGGAAACTGCTACAGGTGGAAGACCCAGCAGGTAGAGTCGGGTTACCCAACTCCTACATAAACTTTCCTACAGAAATAATAGATGGATCTCAAAAATGAATTTGATTCATTGTCAATCCCATGTAAATCCGACATACAAAGTATGATCGTTGGAAAGCGGGTTTAGATGAGCCTGAAACAAAGTCCAGGTTACAAATATTAATCTACCGATCATCGCATACAGACGAAGTGTCCTCTCAGCCACTAGACATTAGAAATAGGCGAGTGAAGACGGAAATATTCTTATACTAAGAAAGATTTAAAGTATTTAGTAACGTTAATGGCGCGAATTAGCTATATATGATTATCAGTAGAAAATTAGAGAGTTATGAAACTCTTCACAATAAGATATTCTTATCACAACCGACAAAGGGAATTAATAGAAGCAGATAGCGAACAGCCTTTCATAACGCACTGCTTAAATTCAATCGACAGGCTCCAATGTAATTGAACCCGGGGGAAGGACAATTATGCGTGAGTGATTTATGATGGTCGGGGGCAGAGTAAGATGGGGCGGGTTAGCGCTTTCATGTTTAACCGGGAGGGGGTGAAGCGCAGGATAACGGAAAAATATCCCGCCGTGTGGGGGAGTAGGCTCAACCGCCCGGGCCGCCGCCCCACTCCCCAATAATTCATTTCCATAAAGTTATAACACAATAGAATCCATTCCCGACAATGTCTCGCCTAGTTGAAACAGTCTGTTTCCGATTTCAAACTGAGAGCAACCAATCAGTCTTTCGCAGTGAACAAGAACTAATGGGAAAGTTAGTATAAGTTAAATAACTTACATTTTAGCGATCGATTAATTCCATCGATTTTAGCCTTACAATTTAAAACTATTAACCTTAACTTTAAAACATCAAAATTATTGTACAATCAAATATTGGAGAAAATGTTCGGGTATTGTTACGGCCAGGCAGTTGCCACGGTATATTTTTGTATTTTCAGAATATCGTAATATTTCGAAACGGTCAGAATCCCGAAATGCTGGCCCTTACGCGCACTCAGTAAGTTTTATTAAATCTATCGGCGACAATCCAAATGGCAATCCTGACAATATTTCCCGCCAAATTTAAAGACGGCGTTCATGGTGCGACCCATTGTACGTGGGAATCATGGTAAAAAGCGACTTTTTACTGTTAGGAAGGAGGGCCTGAAAAGCGTTTTTAAAAATCCGTGAAACACTTTGTGGGCGGGCGGGGAGGGGTCCGGGGGACCAGACCTTTAAGGCGGATTTAAAGGTCCCGGGGCAGACGTGGCAGGTTGGTTAGGAGACCGGGCCTTTCCCCGTCTACCTGAACGGGGCTCTTGTTTTTGAAACGGTCGAACTGGCAGTCCGACTAATACCAGCACATCCTGGCCCGACAAAGAGTGAGAAGGAAAAACAGAACGAGAGACAGGAGAGTGAGAGACAATAAGAATCGAGGAGGGGTAAGGTTCGAGAGATAAAGGAAAGGCGAGTGGGAATTAAGGTCCGGGCGTACAAATTATTTGGTCCCTTTCGTGAGTCCAACCCCATGAGACGGTTATCTGTCAATCAGGAGTTTTTCATCTCTCAATAATCACTATATTATTTTGTCGCTTATCTCTGGAAAGAAAAATGCATGACATCCGAAAAACGACACTTGACAGGAAATAGAGTGAGAAAGAATGAACGAAGGAAAGAGCAACATTTTCATTTGTCAATTTTCTTTCCTCCTATTAAACAAAACCAAAACAAGTTGTCCTGATCTTTTGACTCTTCTCGCCGGTTTGTCGTTTTGCTACATCTCAGCTATAGATCAAACCAATGACAGACCAGTGAGAGGAGACAGAAGATCGAGAAATTGCGGTCGATCCAAGTAATCCAAAAACCAAAGCTTTATTCCTTTTCCTAACTTAACAGTGAATAACAGAATTGTCAATCAAGAATGATTTTACATTACCCTCCAACATATTAAAAGAAAAATTTATTTTTTCCAAGAGCTATAAATAAATGGAAAATAGCTAGGGCCAATCTGAAAAGTAAATCATATCAGAATTTTGTAAAATATATTCTGTGTGGTTTTCTTCTTGTGATTTTTAAATACAAATTAAAAATGAAAGTCATTTTAAATACTTTCGAGAAAAGAATAATTTCGAAATTGAAAATACTTCGTAATCACGAGAAAATCTACTTACTAGCTAAGACAATATTCTATATTTATCTATTCACGATCGCATTTACGATATTCTCATAAATGTATACAAATCATTAATTAATCCACTATGTGTAATCAAAATTGTCGCGGGTGACAATTCACTCAGTGTATTGATGTGAATCCTCAGATTTATTTCATAGCTGTGGAAATTATAAATACGCACATACACGCAAATAAAGGGACTCAACCTTAAAACAATTATTTGCAATAGTTAAAACAAAAAGAAAGTCAATGATGGTGGCCCAAAAAAATGGTTGAGGATATGTTCAGGCAAGCGGACATCCCGCTCAATCGTTACCGACGTCTTCTTAAATGACATATGAAAACTGATCAGGGTAGGCCCGAGGAAAGACAAAACCCCAAGGGGTTTGTTTTTAAAAGGGGATAGTTTTTAAAACGGATTAACCGCTGAAAACGGAATATTTTTTAACGTAAGAACAACGCCAATTAGATTATTCCTCCATTTGGATGAACTTAAATCATGTTTTAAATGTTATAAACTAAGGAGAAGGTTCAATTTCTTACATCGATATATCATTTACACAGATGATATAGAGATATATAATCGGTGTTATTTAACAGAAGTGTAAATTTGATAAAACTTAAAGTTTCAAAATACTTATGAGTGGAAACTAAAAATGTGACTAAGCTGAGTTATTAGAATAAATAACATTGCGAAGTGAAAGTCATGGTTCAAATTTCCCAGAATAATGAATAATATATTAAAAATGCTCCGGTGGCGGACACAATACGGGATTTCCCTACCTTCCCAGACACATGTTGAGTTCCAACCCATACAAAAATGTCTCACAGGTGCTAACCTACTAGGCTCCGAGGTAGCTAACCGCGCGTCTGCAAAGGGAACCAAGATAACGAAAATTTACCTCTCTCAGTGTAGGCTGGACAGTGGGAAATCCTTACACAAAGAAACCAGGAAAACACATGTTAACGCCAACAACACATTTAATCTTTTTAAACAAATCGAGTATTCAAATCAACTGTCAAACTACTATTATAGAGCCATCTGCATACTGAGGAAAAATACGACATGGATTGCAATAAAATAAAATACGTATGGGTGTTTGTCACTTGGATTAAATAAACTTAGTTGCAATTTATGTTACGAAGAAAAACTTTTGCGATCGAGTATGCAATGTTACTATAGTTGACGTTGATGAGAAAGACTTGCGAGTACCAGAATTGTGTGAACATAACCTGTATACCAACTCCATAGAAAGTTATGAGAAATACTGCATTCTGCATCGTTGAACACAAAAAAAATTCAGCGATATAGCAAGCAAGAACGACAAATGGCGATTCTCGAAATTAGTCTGATGCAAAAACCTACCATTTTATGGAATATATTAATCGAATATATCTGCCTTCCACTCGGAATGTACATTCCAATAGCGTTTCACGTTTTTCCAATGTTCCTTTTTTTACCTTAAGAGTCGCATATATTGCCGATTAGGCCAAAAATTTGATCACAGTTTGTACAAAGCCATCTTGTAGTAAGTCAGCTTTTAAAGCTCAGTGGCATTTTTAAAAGTCACAGGATTTTCTGACCGACATCCTTATCCGTCTTCAGGCAGAAGAAAGCCTGCCGGGCGGGGGCGATTAGTGGAAAAAAGGAGGAACCTGTTGGGGGAAGGTTGGATGCTGGCTGAGCAGAAGCAATAGTAGGACAGGTAGGTGGCAGTGAGGTGCCTACCTCCTACCTGTAGTCTCCGCTCCAAGTTTGACCCACTCAAAAACAGGTGGAGTCCCAAGCAAAAAACACCCCCGCATTCCTACTTCCATCGTTCCCGCTCCATGGTATCACGTCTCTCATTCATTGATATGCACCGCCCTTTCAGCTCAAAGAAGGACCGTTATAAAAAGAAAAAAGAGGAGGTGTATTTTCGGAGGAGATAAATCTATAGCGATCGACGCTTCTGGATCAACAATGGGCGACCGATCCGTGGGCAAACCCAGAACAATTTAATTTTTTTTCATGTTGCGGGAGACCAACGAATTTCCAGACGAAACACTCCCTTCAATGGAAAGAAATTTGAGATGACACCGTAATAGTCTATCCGCCGGTAAAACTTCGAAAAGTAAGGGCAAAAAATCCAACGAAAGAATCAGCGATTAGTTGATGGTCATGTTAAATGAAACATCCAGTCATTAAATGACTGGCCAATCGGTGACCCATTTTGAAACATTGGCGACTTTGTTAATTCCGTTACTAAGGATACCTCACGAATTTTCAACCCGCAGAGCCCTTAAGACTGGCCAACAGTTGGACTAATTTAAAATTTAATGTAAACGATAAGAGGGAACTCTTAGGGCGGACGTCTCCGCCCTCGGGTACGCCAGTTGGCCGTCAGCAATTACAACATGTGTGTCCTTTAAGTTAACAGTTTCCAACCAAGTTCCCTTTTCGTAGGACGTGCTGAAAAAGTTAGACGCACTGTGGAACTTATGTTTACGATGCAATAAATAATTTCGAGCACTTCTTCGACGGGCCTAAAAGGCCGGCTCGATTGACCCTCGGGACGGCCCATACCTGTAGGGAATACGCCCCTCCTGGGATACTTGGCTTATTTACAGAAATGCTTTTAACTTTAACACTGCATTTTCGTGAGACATAGATAAATGGTACTAGTCAGAGAAAATTGAACGAACAATTGAAATTGGCGAAGGAGCTAGGTGCAATAATTACGATAATTGACGGTTGTAAATTTAACTTTTGTTACATCTGACAGTATTTGATTACATTCTGTGAGTAACATGTGATTGCCCGATAAATGCTGCAGCACAGAAAATAAATCATCATGTAATCCCGCAAGGGATTAAAAACCAATTATTTTCTATATAAGAACCATATATTTCGATATATGAAATAAGGTGAAGTAAAGTAGACGAAGAGTTTCAATATCCAGGTGAAAGGAAAGTAGAATCATAGAAATGAAACAATAGGAATATTTAATATTGTTATTCTAAGAATTTCTGAAGAAGAGAAGTATAGTTAGTATAAACGACCCTATATATTATAAATAAGGAACTTTTATCAGAAGAAATTGGGTTATAGAAAAGAGATAAGCAATGCTTAATTCAAAAAACATAAACAGTAATGTACATTATGATAATAAATAAGATAATAACATAATTAATAAGATTTGGTTTCACTTGTCTAAAATTTTTGGGATTTAATATCCTAGAATATTTGCAAACGTAGGAATAATTTATTGTAATTGTAACAGCATATCCGTATATCACTATTACATAGCATGCAATTTTTTAGAAACTTTACATGCAACACTATTTACTCACCGGCCATGTTTTACAGGGGGGTCACCAAAATGGACAGAACGTTTCGATGGGCTCAGACAGATCTGTACGGGATTTTCACCTAGAAACAAGTTTAAAATTAGGCAACCTTTTTATAAAAATTTAATAAACAAGTATTGGATTTTACAATTTCAAGTTATAAAATAATAATACGCTAGCGACCAGGTAAAATAACTCCAGAAAATAACTCCATGGCCCGCACTTAAAGTCGGGATCTTTCAGGCGCTAGCCTGTGTGTATGACACACAAAATACTATCGGGTATATATAACAGTTCAGAAAGTGTCAGGCCGTGAAAATTACGTTCAAATTTGGGGAAAATTTAAGAGAGAGACCATTTCCCGGAGAATGGTCTCAGGTGACTCGTCCGCTTCCTTAGACACAGCGACAATAAATCACTTGTTATATGCATTTAAAAGCATTGCAACACGTGATTAACAAGGTCAACTAAAACAACATCTTAAAAGAACAAATATGTCCGTACAGGTTTAATGATTTAACTATAATGCGTTATTTTCACCGCCGAAGTATGGAAATATTACTACAGGAAACTGAATATATTAAATGTCACTACTCGATCGATTTGCTATCTCCAGTCACTTATTTCACATTAAGGAAGACCGGTTTCGACTTCCCGCGATAACCGATACAATTTTTCAGTAATACAATGAGGTATTTTCGTACGGAAAATAAGACAAAGCTGAAATATCTATATGAGGATGAATGATTTTATCCAGTGATGGTAAGCCTCAAGATTAGATGTGTTCTTAAATTATTAATTAAAATGAGCAGATTTTGTTTTACAATATGTAAAGTAACGCATAGGGTCTTCTAATTTAAGGATAATATAAATGGATCTTCATATTATGACCCTTAAAATGCACTCGACTGCAATAAGCCTATATTTTTCGTCCCATTTTTAACATATCTTTAATACAGAAATCAGCTAATCTCAATTCAAATATTACAAATTCGTAACAAATCATGGCTCAGGCTTTTCTAAGCCATAAACTAAATCTAAAGCTATAAACTTAACAAAATGATAGAATGATTTGGAGAGAGAAATAAGATAAACGATCCCCAAACGTTACATCAGTAATAACCTTTTTTTTGCTAAATATTTATTACAACCAACTTTGAATTGGTGAGTATTTATCTAGTTTCGTGAACAGATGAGTACGGGTTACCCTCATACCGAAATAAGAGGCCGGAGAGCCTCCCACAAGATCACTATGTGGGTGATGTATACACCTGGACTATAGAGGGGTATTTGTCATGAGGGCGGGTAACCCGCATCGAAATTCACCCCACAGTTTCCAACGAGTCTATAATTCTGAAATCAATACTTCGGACAACCCTCGATTCTACCGGAAATCGTTAGAATCTGGCGAGTATTCAAACACATCATTCAACCGTGTATTCAGTAAACGTGTACAACAAATCGCCGGTTTCGGTTGAATAATAATTCGATATAAAGCTATAAGAAAAAAGTATTAATTATTGCTAGAAAATTAGATAAATAGTTGTGGGGAAGTACACAATGGCCAATAGAAAAGGCAATTGCCAATGTTGCACTCTAAATATAAAAAGTTTTGCAAATAATACAACAATACAGATAATATATCACCTCATCGGTTCTTGATATGTAAGAATATAAGTGGACTACCGGTGGGGTTCACGATAGGCGCTGAAACACCGCCCACGAATAGAACCCCATTGGGCAATTGTACATCCCCTCTCTCCCGCCAGTCTAATTGTCCACCGTGAAACGGAACAAAGGCGGAAGAAGTCAAATTAAACCAACCCAATCCACCTTTTGACCGACGTCAATCGACCATAAGGTACTCTCAACGGGGGGTACACGCTTTTCTCGCTCTGAGCCCCGTTTCGGAGTCCTATGTCGCACCAACGTACGTGGGAAACGAAAACACCAGAGAACAACGCATCATGTTCAATCAAAGAAACTGCTGTTGACACCGGGAGCATTGTGATTTCAAAATATCAACCGGCTTAGAAATTTTGGTTTAGAAGACGGGAATAACGGGGGTCAACAATCGGCGGAAACTTAGAAATCGTAATGAACTTCATCTCAAATGAACTGAGCAGGCAGGGTGCGACAAAAATATACTGGAACTGGTATTGTGAGAAATACACAAATTGTGAAAAACCGTGCGAATTCCGAAGGACGTATCGCAAATAGGATGAAGTTTGATTTAGAGTAAAAATGATAAAATTACTCTTAAACTAATCAGGTCATAATACAGTCTGAGTCAAACAGTTCTGGAATAAGTAATTATGTTTAATTTTCTTGTTCTGATAATACAAGCCATAGTTTAGGTTAGTTCAGTGACCTATAAATTCAATAAGGGGTGAATCACGCAAGCATAATGGGCTACAAATGTTCTAGTTTCGTTGTAGTGTTGCACAGGACGCTGAAAATGAAAGTTTAAAACCTTTGTTGATTGGTGATAAGGACAAGTGTAGCCCTACGCTTATAATAGGATATAGATTTTAGGTAGATAGGTATGTACATGTCAGTATCCATAATGCTTATATCTATTTTCCATGACTTCTACTTGACCCATAGGGGGAGGATGGCGGGAACCCGGGAAAACCCGGGGTCCCTTTCTTCTGTGACCGGACATAAGGGCCAATGCGGTCCAATTTCTTCCCGCTTACTCAACATTGCTGCCACAACATTCAGACGATTATTCTAATACTAATAATACATTTTTGAAAAGTTAAATTAAAACTTGTTCTCTCCTTTTATTTACTGTACAATCAACAAATAATTATTATAAGTACAATTGCGGAAAGTTTCTTTTATATCTCTTGTTTTTCTCGATAAAGAAGCTACCCTAGATGGTACTTTTGTCGTGTAAACTTATAGAAGTCTACAAATACGGCGAACTGTCATTGGCCTTCCCTAAGACATCGATCTATAAATATTTGCAGTATTTTTTTTTACTTTGAATTACAGCGCATTAAGCTGTTATTTGTTACCTACATTCTACTCTTGAGATTTGTTTCCTTTTTAAAATATAGAATTGGTAAATAGGGTTATTATGAAATATGATCGAGTCCTAAGTACGACATCCTGGGATTGTATGCAATCAGTTCGCCTCCAGTTCAAATTTGTAACTGACCGAAAATTAATCCGGAATTTGCTAGACAACGCAGGACTCCGATCAGAGAGTGTTCTTGAAGCAGAGTTCAGTTCCCGGCGGATTAAATAAAATGTAAATTCAAATATACAATTCATTAGTGTTTCTCCCCCTCACAGAAACAATGGAGGAGCGTGGAACGATGAGAAAAGGAACGAAAAGAAAACTCTGATTCTGGCTACATTTATTATTTTCCTTATGCATCCAAAAGAACACATTCTTAGTCAGTCGTTAGGGACCGGTTTTAGTCGGACCTCTATCATTGCTTTTTCCATCCTCCCCTTTAATCTCTCTCCCCCCGGCCATCCATTCGACGTCTTGTTCCGTCCTTTTTGTCTGAACAATCGCTGTTAAGTGTGCAATATAGGAACCGGTTCGCACCAACAGGTCAACGAACCCGTCCCAAATTTTATTTACAATAATTAGAATGCGTCAAGTATTTGCTCGTGAATAAATTGGTTTTAGTATAGTTTAGTAGTACCTTTGGGAATTAAATTTTCATTCTAATATTTACCAGAAAACCACTTATCCAATTAATAGTAACAAATTACTTTGTAACATGAAATATATAAGAAATTTATTATTTAAAATATACTCAAGTTATTCATCTCACACCAGCAATACCCACAGAAAATATTTATGGTCTGTTAGAACTGCAGGGTTACTGTGTTACCATGAAAATTGCTCTCTATGTGAATTGGCTTCCTGCAGGAACTGTAATATAATAGCCACCGTTTTGCCGAGTTGTCGCCATACGGGCTTGTCTTCAAAATGCACTACGCGGGCGCTTTCCCGTATTTCTTCCTCACCCATAGAGATACGACATAAGATGAATAACTTCATCTCTAAAACTTCCTAACCGGCAGCTCTCAATGATCCGTTCTTTCCCCTACAGTATTCAACTATAAAACCAAGAAGGAGAGTCCCAACACCTAGCTAGGAGAACCCCGAACAAATTATATAATGTTCAGTGAATACAGTTTGAACGTGTGAACTTTTAAACTGTCCCCAGTGCTTAACATGATCAGGGCAACGACACGAAGTATTATCTATAGTGCAGTGAATAGACTGGAGTGAGTGTTCTCGGTTATTTTATTAGTGCAACATTCCCGATTATTATACAAAAATTGTACATATAATATACAGGTTTAATCCTAAGTTAAGTCCTAGGTTAAGTCCTGCAACTCTATGCAGCTAAAAGTACAAAGGCATGCATGTATTAACCAATATATGTATATTTTAAACCATATCCTAAAAACATTTAACGAAAATAATGTATTTGTAAATGCAAATTTCAATATAAGGTGACAGATTTAAGATCCGGTATCCGATGAACCTGAACTTTTATTGCTTGAAATAATATTTCAATTGACTGTTGAATTAGTGTTATGAGATTATTTGTGTGCAGATGGACATTGTGTCAACTTAAACCCGCCGAGAGCCATGCGGCGGTATTTTAATGGGAAATAGGCAGTTTACGAAAGAATATTTATGCTCAGTATTAATTTATTTTACCTTAAATTAAAGTTCATTATTACGGTAGATTACGATGGATAGAAGAAAAATGTCAGCTTCCTGGCCGACACTGTGAATTAACGATATTTTTTGCTAATTATAGAACGGATTGATTAACGAAACCTGTAGTGATTGATTAGTTGTTCTTGTTTTGGTAAATGAGAACAATTAAACTGAAGTGAAAACTATGATGTATTCCACTACTGTCCGCTAACTTGCAGTGCGCCAGTACCTCCTATGACCCTCGGCCCTCTACTATTAGGGGTTGGGGTGCCGTGGATTGGGGGGAGCTCTTTAGATATTACAATATCCAGCGAGCACAGATGACGGACCCAGTAACAGATGGCAACAGCTGTCTAGCTTGCGGAGCGCGCATTTTTAATTAAACACGAGGTAAAAGCTATGAGGGCCTCTATCTTTATACCAGCTGGACAATGACCCTGGTGAATATTGGCTAGTAATTTCCAAGCGCGGAAATCACGGAGGAGATGGCAGAAAATTCGTCGAATTTTAATAGCGATTCTAGCACATTATTGGTTATGTTTATTGTGTTTTCACGTAAAAGATGCGCGAATATCTTGCAAATAAACGTCGCATCAACACACGGAAAATGTGTTTTAAAAAAATATTAAAAAAAAACCAATTCAAAGAAATCTAAGGGTGCGGCGGAAAGGGACCTACATCCCTCACTTGCTCCGCAGGAGGGTAGCCTATTAATTACGTATTCAATTTCCGTCCTAAATCTCCCCTTTGTGTCGCATCAAGGCGTCCTTTTTTATTACACAACCGCTTCCAGAGTGCAAACGGACAACTCTTAAACGGTCGGAACCGTCTCAATATCAACACAGCCACAGGATTACTTGGCCCGTTAACAAGTGTTGACAACATATATTGTGATAATAACAACAAATACTTCAACGGTATCAGTTTTCCGTTATTGCGCTAAACATGCTTTGACCGTAAAGGACAATTTGTGCAGGTCATATACGGTAAGTTCTGAAGAACGTGTGTTCCGCACTTGTACCGCACATAAAGGTGATACACTAAATATAATTGCAGAAAACTAGTATAAATTAAAAAATGGCACTATGCGCCAGAAACCATAAAACAATGAAAACGCGTAATCAATAATTATCGAAATTGGCAAAGCGAGTGTAACTGAATTAAAGTGCGTTAAAGTTTACAGGTTAATGGCACCAGCAAATGAATTTAGCGATTTCCTGTCTCGATCATCAAGCCTGTGGAGGAGTCCTTGAGCCACTGTCACGGTCAAAGACCACGCAAGGTGCTACAGAAAGTCTATAACGTGCAAGTCATTCCGTACTGAAGGCAACTAAAGTATAGTAATACCAAGAACCACAGCAACAGTAATAAATACGAAAGAGTCTCCCAACCACGAAGATATGGTTTGAATGTCTCTCAACGAAATTCTATAGCTTCTTCGAGATTCACACGATACTGATTTTATATTGCGACGCGATGCCTCTACACCCGCAGGTATTTAACTGTTAGTATAACACACGGTGGTGGATTGTGAACATTTATATGTTAACTTTCTTCTGCTTCTCTGCCTATCAACGGAACTTAATATAATTCATCCCCACGATTTACACCGACTAAGAGAATGCAGTTTAAGTCGAATGACAATTCAAATGAAGTTGTGGCAGAGAACAGTCTGTCAATTCGATGTAGGCAGAAACGCTCTCTATTGTGCAGTGAATTACTTACGCCACTACCACTAGGGTTCGCCAGCACAAAACTTGCTTTAGCCCTTTGATAACCCGACTATACACTGTTCCAAAAACATTTTCCGCATAAATTACACACACCTATGCTCTCCGAATAGTTAGTACAGACGTGAGTACTAAATAGTAACGTTGGTAATAGCAGTGATAATAGAAAAATACTTCCACGGATTGTATGAATTATTTCCTGTAAATGAATAACAATTAAAACTATTTAAGGTTTTGTAATGCCAATATGTGAGAAAATGAAATGGAATTATGAAATTGCCTCGAAAACATAATGTAAGAAAGGTGAGAAAAAAGAAGAACCAGAGTGGCGTAAGGAAGACGAACAAAATCTCAGTTAATATTAGCAGCAGCACTAATGCTAGCGGTAATAATATGCTAATGTTAGGGTACTTTGAATAGTTTGGTCTAAATATTACCTTATAGTAGTAGGGTTACCCCTACTGACAACCACTAATCTTGTACAATATTCCTACCTGCTTAGCGAATCATTTGAATGAATGAATTCCCAGTGACGGTACATCCCGTGTATTCACAGCTCTGATCCTAGAATGGGTTCTACTCTTGAACACGACAGAGGTAGGATGCAACGCTCCTCCGGATATTCACTTTCCTTTATACCAAAACTATAATTCAAAATTACGCTCCAGGTGCATCAGTTCCGCTGAACTATAAACTCTGAACTGAAAATTCATTCGCAAGCAGAAACAATGCTGGAAAGCCTAGATAAACATATACGTCCACAATGACTGTCTAAAGTTCTCAGCTTAGTTGAAACTGAGTAACAGTAAGAATGAGTCTAAATTCATTAAAGGGGTCTATAAATAACGGGGTACGCCATTTTCCGGACAGAGGCCCCATCTGTAACCTTGTGGAATTAATGGGTAGAAATCGATAGTGCTATCTGAAACATCCCTTACAACTTAATGCTCTCATTAGGACGAGTTCCAGCAGACGTTTCCTAGACATCTCGAATAGCGGGGGCCACCTCTTCAGCAGCCTAATTGGGCTCCGGTTGCGAGGGTCAGTCCATAGTGGTATTTAGATTAGACATTTTAATGTATAAAATCAATAGAACTCAAATAGGTAGTTTCATAGGAAAATTCAAGAAATGGTGGTAACACCCGAAACCAACATTAAATCTTAAGAAAGAAACTTCATTCATGCCATTTTGAATGCATACTACATCAAGAATTAGAAAAACCAAACTGACGCACGAATATATATATATATATATATATATATATATATATATATATACACACACACATAAAATACATTGTTAAAATAAATAACATACGGTTATTTACACCTTTAATGAATAGAGCGAATATTTAATTGTATAGGAACTGTCTGGACTAGTTCAATTATTAAACCATTCAGAAGAAGGGTAAACTGAACACTGAACTGGATCTAACCACTCAACGGTCGCACTAACGTCCCTCGATTCTTATGCAGATTTGGTCACACAACCTTGCTCAAAGGTCATTTATCTACTAGTCTCCTCAAACTAGTTACCACTATTAGAATGAGAAGACCTATCTTCCCCCACAAACTGTAGTTAAGTTCTAATATTTAACAACACCTACTTTAACTCGATAGACGAACGAAACAAACGAGAATGCGTTTAAAATCGCTCAAATAAAAATCGAGAAACATTTTATTTAGCTGCTTATAGAAAATAAAACTGAGCTGCTTAAAAAATGTCACATTAATAACACTGGATATATTAAAACTGGCATGTTGTGAATAATGTGGAATTCTCTAGTTTATATGCATAAAGCTTTACTATATATTATACAGGAATGTAATTTACCTTATAAAAATTATAAAATGGTCGCCTCCATTGTATAATATTTGTATAATGAGAGCACACTGAGAGAAAGGGATCACCATCAAGAGTATTCATAAAATGAGTAGAAAGAAAGCAATTAAAAGTCGGGGCCCTCCATATCATTAGACATTGTGGCAAAAATAATTAGTCATAAAATGTTAAATTATCTTAAATTTACGTCCCTTCCGTCCTTTCCTGAATCGCGTAACGCGTGGCGGATATTAAACTTGAAAAATAGAAGGAGATGCACCTGTTATTAGAGAGGGTGTCCGGCGCCCCGTGAAAGGCTTCCGGTCCTAGTGCTTCCTTTTACGCCATATATATTGTTAAAAGAAGTGCACAACAAACAAAAGCGTTTAGGTACGCTAAAACTATTCCATAAATTAGAATTCTTTTAAAATATTCCTTTACGCAGCATTTTACAAAATTATTCCGGATTGATCCAATTATTCCATTGATCCAAACGTTTCAAAAATACTACACCAGTTATAGATAATTGATTTGTGAGTAATTCCTAGTTGAATATTTCTTCGCTGTTTGCCAATATCGGCCTTTATTTTTCGAAAAGCGAAATAAACATACTGAGTGTATATATATCAACAGTTAAACGAGTTCTTATGTAGACAAGAACAAGAATTGTTAATGACTACAAAAACCCATTAACAAGCAAATTAGTTTGTTGAAATGAATAACTGTTTACAGATTAATTAGTACTAGAGATAAAATTTTATTTAAATATAATGTAGATAACCGGCATATATTGGGTTGGAGGGGTGTGGCCAAGCCGTCGGTTACATGGACCTGTTTGCACCACTATAAGAATCTCGGTGCTTCTTGAATTGCAACCGGTTCGCAGGGGACCTCTATTCTTTAGATTTTTCTTCAACCGCACCTGCCTTGTGGGTCTCCGCCACAATAGAAGAGTGCGCTTCTTCATCTTTTCGACGGCCAACGGACGTGGATGATTCTATTCTGACGCTCGAATATAATCGGCTCCAGCGTATTCTATGCGCCGAACCCGTTGATATTTAAAGAGCGACGTTATATAAGAACACAGCGGACCAGTACGCATGTTTTTATAATTGAAACGGCCAGTTTCTAAGTTCGGAAGTGTACACAACATAAATCATTCATCATTTATCAATGTGTTCTCCGCTCGGCCATCAAAAAAAAAAGAAATCAAATTCGAGACACGCCGCTACATGTAATGTCGTAATGAGTCCTCCTCTAACGGATGTTAGTAAACTACGTTTCACGGTTTTTTACCATCGCAGAAGTGGGATCGATATGGAAAACGTTTCAAATAAAGACAAAATACTCTTCAGAAGACGTGGCGATAGTAATAAATCTGTCGGAGTCAGTAAAATAACAACTGCGAAAACTGAGATATCTGTAAAGTTTATCTCGGTAATAATTCAAATTTTGACGAACATCAATCGGAAAGGTATAATATAATTCATCGCTACCGGACCCTATACAGGATTTGGGCAAACTAATACTAGAGAGGGGGCGGCGTAGGGGAAGTTTCCCCTTTTGAGCACGTGGACAAAATAGGGGTGGGGGGCACCTGTGCAGTGCGGGGTAACACGTGGAGGAGGTGGAGGAGGAGGAGGAGGAGGAAGAGGGGGCGAGTGAATGAGAGACGGACAGCTGTGGAGCTGTAGCGCACGCCACCAATAGTAGTACTACCTTACTACTCGGCCACCCTATCCAACGGCCCCCCATTCACATCGCCCACTACCGCAGCCCTCCCACCGACATCGACAAACGCAGACGCTGCCCCCTCTACTCCCATTAAATCTCAACAGAATTGTCGTCTGGACCGGACCTCCGGATATTTACCTGAAACACCTGAACCGTCGCATATGAGATTTCCTTCCGTCATGGAACCCAGTAGCCCGACGGCCCATATACAGGACGCACATTTATCGCTACTACAACGGCCGGCGTTTTTTTCAAGTGAGATATGATCCCTTATACGATAGTTCCAAGTTCGTGGAAATTCGAACGCGAACATGATATGACGGTTTCATGAATTAAGGCTTAAGGGTAGGCCCATATTCCTGACTGACAAAAACCCTAAAATTCGCTGTGAACGCCTTTGAAAACAAATCCCACCTGTAAACTTCCAAACCCCTGTTATCTGTATTTGACTTAAAAATTGTAATTTTTTTGTTTCCCTTGAATCCTTCGCATAACATTAACTGTATGTTAATGACTTTCAATATTACAGAAACGGGTGGTGTACCGGACAATGCCTAATCACCGAAGATTATTTTGGAATACCACAAAGGCAGATAGAGCCCTTTTTGCATCTTACGGTTGGAGGGGCCCTTAAACCGAACAACCTTTAACATCCGTCCCCCACTGGTCTTAAAGGGGAGTGAGTAGAGTGGGCGGAAATGTATCCGGGAAGCGGTTTGAGCTACTTGAGTCTGGCAAGCAACCTGCCGCTTTCCCGACAGTTGACTTAGAACTACAACGGGTCACTGCCCTATATCGTAAACTCAGATCACAACTGAAATTCACAATATATGTATAGTGAAAACTAATACAAAAGTAATCGCATGAATTCAAAAGTAACTATTTCACGGGAACGTGCTAAGGATGTGTTTTGACCTAAACGAAATTAGTGTAACATTAAGATCATAAAAGCTGGTTACAGTATTTCTTACTTTTTTCTTTCAGGAATCACTAAGAGTTACTTTCAATAAATAAAACGCCCAAGGAGTGTTTTAGTAAATGAGGGATAAAAGCAGTGAATTTTGAGGTTGTTTCATTGACACAATGGTAGTTGCAAATATGTTAAAACGTTGAAAGGAAATGAAAATAAATAAAGTGCGCAGCGAGACTCGGGTCTCATAAAAAGCTCATTGAGGTAAAAGTCAGAATGATTTAAGTTATTTTAAAGAATTAGAAATAGAAAAAAATTGTAGGATCGGGAGGTTGAGGGGTCGAAGCGAAAGGCAAGAAACATTTCAGTTGTTATCGGAACTCGTTGTGAAACGTAACCACACCGGTTTAGTTACGGCGGTAGGGCCCTTTCAGCCGGTCTACACGAGTGACTGTCTGACCATTTTCGGGTTTCAAAAGGCAGTCGATATTACAAGGGAGAAGGGTTCCTACCCTTTCCCCTCCGGCTATTTTATTTCATTTCTTTAACGAGGGGACATAAATAAAATGCGGGATGGATAAATATGGAAATGATTGAACGTAAGGAATGCGAACATCGGAACGGTGCACAAATCTGGCTAGCGGTATGGTTTATTCCAGACGCCCACTTCCACCATGACTGCACCTCCTTCTCTAACGGGACTCGAACGGCTTAAATGGGCTTCGAACTTACGACCAAACCGGTTACCGCGACTACGAAAAGAAAACAAGGAAAGAGGACGGTTTAACGTTACGCTCGATAGTCGATAACGATAGAGGGAAAAAACAGCTGATATTACTGAGTAATGGGGCAAAGTGCGCGAGACGGTAACATGTGCTCGTGCGTTGCCGGTTCACGCACCGTTGAACAAGGGGCCGCTCCCCGCCTAAGTAACCGACTCGACTTAGCCTTCCACAGGAAGCAAGACTGCCGGTCAGTTTTAATAAATAATTAAATGCCTTTCGACCAACTATTTAACAACTGTCGAAACCAACGGCTGGTTCAGAAAAATAAGTTTACCACGATACCTTACGATGGCGATTTCATATATTCTTTTATATGACTTTCAACGAAATGGACAGAGAAACGTTAGTGGGGGAGTGACTAATCAAGCCAAATAACTGACTAGATAAACTCTCCACAGGGCACTAATTCAACGGAAGTATAGGTCCCACGCATATAACGAAAGTAATGATAATGATGGATTGAAATCTGTCGAATGTTTTGGAATAAATTTGGAAATCAAATTTTATTTCCTACATTTATTTTGAACCCCCCCCCCTCCTAAGAGGGGGGTTCAACCGCACCACTGAAACAATTTTCCTTCGACTATAAATTTCAATTTTTGTGTTTGGGATATACACGATAGGATACAGAATGATAAAAGTAAAATCGAAGGCTCCAGATAACTGCTGAACAGACAGTATAACAGTGATAGGCAGACGACAGATAATGTAAAATGGCAATGGCACGAGGAGCTTACCCACAAAGGCCGATATCTGGACTCACCCTCCGTTCACGGTATCAGTATATGGCGGCGCGTGCGGACTCCTATAATAGGGTGGTTTCGTATAATGGGGGTGGGCGAAGAACAACTAGAGGGCAGCTGAGCTTCACATATGCTGCCGGTTCGCGTCACGACGCCCTCTCCACCCTCCGTTACCATAATCGGGGCGGTTACGGTTTTTTTTCCAATATAAAATCGATGAGACGGTGACACCGGACAATGAAATCAACGGCTGTCTGCAGTACTTGTACTTTGGAAACCGAGTGGATTTCCATCACTCGTAACCGTACGCTGCAAATATAAAGTTTGCGGAAGCGTATTGTTTAAACGTTAAGGAAAAACATAACGGAAATAATCATCTCCCCAAATCGTATGCCCTGGCGATAAACGGGTGGGCCATGACGATTATCCAATTCAAAAGGCCACGCAAAATGAGTAAAACATTTCCTCGTACATTCATCAGGCAAACGCGATAAAATATAAACGCGACCGGTTTTCAGAGAAAACAATTTTTAAAATAATGGCGTTACGGGCAATATATTTTACTACGTGCCCGGATATGAACGATAAGCCCTACAAACCAAAATGGTTTTAGGCGGTCAACAAATACGAATCACGATACCGTATTATTTGCGTATTACAATTAAATTTCCGAGTGCAATAATCAAGGGATTCTGATAAAAAAATAAAAGCTGCGAGGTTAAGTTAGATATAGTTGACCTGCACGACAGACAGTTTCTGTTCTATTCTAACGGATGCAAGTTTACGATCGGCGGTCCACTCGTTTAATACTAAAAACTTTTTTTTGTTATCAATTGCAGAAAAATTATGAGGACAGGTCCCCCGGAAATAGAGGGAGCAGGTGATGCTCGGACGCAGACTGATGGGGACGAAGAGACACAGGTAGGGCGGTTGCTGACAATACCAGCTGCCTACCCCCTGGCTCCAGCCAGCCTTCTTACATCATCTTACTCTTACCTCCGCTCCCCCGGCATTTACCCCTTTTGTAGACCACTTTTAAAAGGCCACAAACATTTAAATGTTCGCTACGACAGTTCTATCGAAGGTAACATAATTCAGCAACCGACAATCTCAACTCAAATCGTTCTATTCTTAACCAACTTTTTCATTCATCCAGTGTTTGAGACACTTTATTAACTAATACAGCTGTTGCAATTATAGTTTACTTATTGAAGTTTAGATATATGCCTTAATATAGTATATAACATGTTGTACTTTAGACATAATATAGATATATTTATTTCTATAAATCTACAATTAATGGTCTATTAAGGGTTCAATGGTAATAGAATTAAAATTTTTTAAAGAAATTATGCGTAAGGTAGTTTACAGGAGGGGAGAACTAAAATAAAGGGAATACTAAAATAACGTCGGATTTGTTTATCTTCCCTCGAGGGATTTATTAAAATGGAAGTAAAACGAATATTGCCAGTTTAAATCACAGTATATTGTCAGATCGTTGGATTGGATAAAATGTTACGAGCCAGAACCGTAGAGATAATTTCACTAACATTGTCAATTATGGCTAATAAACAATATTTCTGAAATGATAAAGGCAACGATAAGAAACTAAAGAAAAATAATTTAATTTCAGTTCATTGTAATGTTTGGAATAGATGCTTTAATTCAATATCAGACTAAATCGTTACTATCGACCCTATGAAATATTTTCCGCATAATAAAAGCAGTGAGTAAGTAAGTGTGGACGTAAATCCCTCCACATACCCCTCGGTTATCCGAGATAAGTACAGAATCAACCGACTACCATTCTAGATTTTATATACCTTAACCTGACAGGCTCCACGAAACTCCTAATTTATCTGAAATACAGATTCCTAATATCATTATATCCTAGAAGGATACTGTCCACACCACACACAAGTCGCCTATGAAGCGAGAGAGTGAGAAGATAGGAGGTGAGGGGAGGGGAAGGGCGGAGACAATTAGCATGAAAATTAACGGTCCCTGTTTCAACTGCCGGGGGTCAACAAAACGACCCGAAAAAGGATCGATTTGGGTCGGGCATCGCTCCATCAGCCCTGTCCACTTCCTTCTAAACTGTTTTATATTACAAAACTTTCGCCAAAAGTTAAGGGGCCACAAATGGAAAGACAAGAACACCTGTCTGTATGCAAAACAGAAAGTAAATATAAGAACAGCAACATATACAGTAAACAAATCAGCAGAAAATATATGTGATCTGGATAGGAATCAGTTTTTACAGTCATTCGATAATCTATGATTTTTCTAATTTAAATGTTTACTTCCTCTGACGTCAATGCGAAGAAAAATGTCTATCTCCAGGGCGAAAATAGAAAGAAATTATTACGAATGTAATCCTTTGTCATTAGTGAATGAAGTGGTTACTAAACTAGATATAGCGCACGGTCATATCCAACGAGACCTTATTACATAAGTATTGCCGAAACAAGCACATTACATAAACAGGGTTCTTACAACACATCTTTTGGCTGTTTCGCAGTAACCGGCACAAGTCCGCGTTATTTAAGAATTACGTCGATAACAAAATCAAAGTCAACTGTTCGGCTGGCCGGTCCCCCTCTGCTGTATTCCCTTTAAGGACTCGTCTGGCTCCTTTCCCTTCTCTTAGCCCCGCTCCTCGAGCTATTTCTCAATAAGTCACCCTAATAAGAGACCATTGTTATCCCAGAAAGAAGGGAGGGGGGCCTCCGGTACAACGGATCTTATAAAAGACCGGGGGCACGTGTTCCCCTAACGGACTTCTCCCCTTGGACTAAGAGAGCAGAGAAAAAGAGACACGGACGGAGAGGGAGAGGGCGAAGCAGAAACCAATCTAATGTAAATGCAGTTTTTCACCTCCTTTTGGGACAGACGTTTTCACCCGTCAGTTCGGAAACTGATAACCGTTATCAAGGACCGTCTTCTTAAAAGTTCTTCTTCCATCATTGAGATGGCCCACAAGCCAGTCGAGGTACAACGGAACGAATTCCGTTAATTAAAGAAGTACATTAAAAAATAAATATATGTGAACATAAATTCTAATAACAATAGTTCATCCGAACAACATCGTTTCAATTGCCTTCACACATAATCCTTTCATATTTACGTATCACAATTAGCAGAAGGGGAGATCGACAGATGATCAGCATATAATTTCATTGGTGGTTTTCCTATTTCCGCTATGGGTAGGCTTCCACCCATCGCCAATGCATACAGTTTTGCCAATATTTTCCCTACAAGGAGCGGTGAAGACGAAAAACCGGTTTGAACATAGACCAATATAGTGAACTAACAATACACCCGCGATACCGTGTTTAGAGCGCTATATGTATGTATAGCTTGGGAAATGTGTCATGGGAAACCAAAACAAAGATTTTCGTCTCATAGCCCAATGATAAAACAGGTACAACTCATGCAATATAGAGGAATTCAAGGAACCAATGTAATTTAGGTAAATAATTTTTTCTATTACTATGTGACAAATGAGCCAATATTTCGTACGTAATTTTACTTCAATGCTATCAGGTTTTTGTTACGTGTCAGAAGTAAGTAACTTACATACAACATAACACATGTGTGTTATAACACGTTTATCCGAGTTTTTACTTACAAATATTTTCATTATTTCTACTAGTCGAAATTACACTAAACAAAAAAAAATGACAGAAAACTCGATTATAGATGGTTTACTTATATACAATACAGGGTAAACCTGTTTTTCAGGTATGAAATATAGATAGCGTACGATGAAGAATACATCGGAAACGCTGTTACAAGTTGAAGGCGATATATAAGATGTAGGCAGAGGCATCTACCGGCGAATCCCAAAATCTCTGTATCCTTAATTCACGTTTTTATTGGGTTCAACTCCTTTGTAAACAGCTTTGCATACATTATTGTTCTTTGATTGAAAACTGAGGGGTGAACATAAGCAAGGGTGAACAACCCTTAACTCATTGTGGTAAAGCAATAAGCATTTTCAAGATTACTTTATTGGGGAGGGTTAATTTATAGACAAAAGTTAACTGGAATAGCATGCTTCATTTTTTGTATTGCTGAATATAAAATTTAAATTTATGGGAAACGCGATGAAAATGGAAATGGAATGTTAATGCAGGGAAGGGAAATCACCAATGAGATCACCCAAACCAAGTATCAACCTGCAAAGAAAGGAATAGTAGGTTGGGATTCAACAGGTATAGGCAAGGTCACAAAAGGTTTGCACTTCATGTGCTTTTATAAATATTATTTTAAACTTGCAGATGTTTAAATTATGTTTTTTTGTATCTGGTGATTTCCAATTAGATACTGATTGATCACCACAAATGACATAGTTCATTATTACTTAATTATTGTTATAATCATTTGGTGAACACCAAATGTCTGAATATATCAGGGCCAATTTTGAGCTGTATCATTTCTTCTAAAAGTTTCAGAAATTAAAAATCTCAACCTTTTTGTACACATATCATCTACTATTAGACATTGACAAAATATTCTATGAATTTGAAGATAAATAGTAACCACGTAAACTATTGTAACTCAACTTTTGCCAATAAATTCTCTTCAAAATATTCTGATGAATTTTTCAGAAGAAAGGGATTTTCACTCTCCAAACCTTTTCTGCATAACAGCTCCTTTTCATTTTTGATATACTGAAACAACCATTGTTTAAACTCACTTTTGTGGCTACTTATAGTAATGTGTATTTATACACTTCAGTTATTTAATAAACTTCTTGAATCATCAATTCAATTTACTTCATGGTGGATAAAGATGCTTTTATAACATCTAAATCTAAATTTATTTCAAAATAATTATTTTTGTGCATTCTACTCATGCTAGATGCATTAGATTAGTTCAAGAACTTTACTCCAACTACTCCCCCCATTTCTTATGCCTGTGAACATGTGAGCACAACAAAAATCAGAAATGGAAATATGCAGTGATCCAAATCACAGAGTTCTACACTATATACCAGAAAAGAATATTGTAGCACCAATAGAACTTACAACATAATAGAATTAACAGAAATGGACTATTGACTTCATCTAAAGGAAAACAAAATCCTTCACCATTTTGCAAAACATCCACCTTAATCTTTATCAGTGATATCCTATGACATATGTATTTATTGTATATGATACATGTTTCAACCTATGTTCTCAGAAGCCATGATTAAATTCAACAAACCTGACAATTATCAATAGTATTATTCTTGGTAACTACCTCATTGATATAAGGAAACAAACTACCCTTGTCCTGTGACACCAATAACACAACTACGTCCAGAAAAGGAACTAACTAAAATATAATTAAAAACCAGCTAAAAATGTGAATACTTATTATAGTATATAATAATGAATGAGGAAAAGTATAACTAAATGCTAACAAATTATGATTTCAACAATACAGCCATTCACCTAAAATGAACTACTCATTAATTAATAACTATAATGCTGGATTTAAGCATTTTATTTAAAATCATATTTCTCATTTTCCACATATTAAACAAATTTAATAAAGAAATATTATTAGTAAGATGTAATGGCTACATACATAAACTATAATTATGTTATACATAAAAGAGAACTTTAAATTACTACAATCAGTTATTTCATGCTTCTAATTTGTGTTTGATAATGCAAAAATGCGTGCAATAATAATATTGTTAAAATAAATGTAATAATTTTGATTAGGTTTTAAACTGTATAATAGAGTTGGGATAATATGTTTTTAAATATCCTATTTACTTACATTGGTTTAGTGAAGTGTCTGTATGTAGCCCAGTATGTACACTACATATTGATGTCTCCCTCAAATCCATTGCCAGGCTTGACATTGGTGAGATATTTGATGCCGAATCTCCTTTTTGCTGCAGGAAAACTCTGTCCATTTTCTTTAACTGAGCTTGTTCCTCTAAAAAAACTCTGATAAGTTAAAAGTTTGCCAGGTGACATGAAACAACAAAGTATTTTGCACATATTTCATAATTTAATCTAATCTGAATTTCACTTGATGAGATTGGTTTTACAACTGAACTCTTGAGAATCTGAGATCAATTAATAAATTAATAATAATTAAAATAGCTATAATAGATATAATCAGAAGGCTGAATTTTGCCTGGTGATATTTTATTTAGTAAATTTACCAACAAAGCTTTCTATATTCTATAAACTTAAGAAACATACATATATTATATTCAACTTAATAAATCAAATTTCAAGACAACATGTCACATAAGTACGGTTCTGTAGGCAATATATCTTATCATTCCTCATCAATCGGTTGTTATTGGTTTTAAAGGTTATTAAAAATATCCACATTCCGTTAATTCCTTTACTTTCTGTGCGTACGTAATAAGAATAAAAAGAATCTTACATCAAAGCACTTTGTATGCAGCAAAGTGTGATGAACAAAGAACATTAAAATTATGATATTGTTATTACAAACGTCTACAATAAAAACCGCTGAACGAAAGTAAATTAATAATGTGCTTTGATAAAACACTAGGTGAAATAAAAAATATACCAGGAGGTTTAACAGGACCAGCAGATAAATTGAAAACTCCAACCGCTGAATTCACATGCCACCGACGGTTAACGTGAACAGACTCGCTTATCTCATTGAACAGCTGACTCAGTTTTAACCGCCAAGCTCAAATATAGTGCGCTACTGCAACACTAAATACCTCAGCATTTGGTTTAACGATGTAGAGAGCGTTTTGTCTTCGAAACAGGCATTTCACGAAGCATAACTTACATAAAAAATGGGATAAAATTTCAGGGAAAGTAATTATCTTATGGAAATAAAATTACCTTTTGTAGCCCCCAGAAGATTTTTCTATTCTTTCACTATTACAATTTCATCTGAACACTAGGTACTTTGTTAACGGTCTAAATGTTCGTTAAGAATAATATATACATTACGATTTTTGACAGTCTGAATTTCGATCGTTCAACGTGAGTAATGGCACAGTATTTACATTTACATAGTTAATTGGAGAGTAAAACTTTATATTTGAATTAGAAATTAGTAAATCGCATTTACAGCCAGCACAGTCAACAGGTTTAATGTCCCTTCTCTCTGCCCTATTTGATAATTTTTAATTGTACGAAAACGTACTTTGGGTGAAATAAATACGGATGACTCAATAATTAAGACGAAGGGATTGTTACCAATAATGATAATTGCAAAATATGTATTAACTATATAAAAAATAATAGAAATTTAAACAGTTACAAGTCATGACAGATATGAAATACGTAGTTCTATTAGAACCTTGATTTTTCTGAACAATAACAGAAGATTCTTTGTATTAAATTCGAATAATACTTATTTAGAAGTTAGAATTCTATGTATTCGGTCTGTCTCTCAGTCAATAGATCCAATATGTAGCTTTTGCAGTTTAATTGTTTCTATTGGTTGCATAAATGACCGTGTTAGTGAGATGGGTGTGGAACTTGAAGAACCAGGATTTGATGACTTCGATGACTGTTGGTATGTTGATGTCATGGGAAATGTGGTTAGAAATATACCAGGAAGAATTTAGGTTGGTTCGAAGTGCAAGCGATGTTAGATGTTAGTCTGAAGGTCAGTATTGTTTTTTAAATGCAGAATTTGTTAGTTTCTGTTAATTTTGAAGCCCTTTTCAGTAGTGGCCTTTGCAGTCCGAATTTTCAGTTCAAGTTTGGGGATTACACGTGATTTGTGTACAATGGTTGACAACGTAGCCATTCATCTTCCATCGTTTGCACTAGGACCGGAAAGGAGTTCTTGGAGATTTGTGGTCGTATTTGCAGTATTCTCATTGCAGGTAGGGATGCACGTGTCATCGGCGAATGTGACTAGGAGTGTGGAATGCTGTGTAGCTATATTAAAGGTATAAATGGAGTACAGGAATGGACCTAGAAAGACGCTTCGACTACCTAACCTATGACTCTGAAGAACCTGTCCTCTACGTAGGATGGATTGGTGAAGTATGTACATGGAAAGATGTTTTTGAGTCTTGACGGTAAACCAGGGTGCCATAGTCAATCAAACGCTTCCACAACATGCGGAGAAAGAGAGTGAAAAATGTTAGCCAAGTGTTTCGAAAATTTTTCCACCTATTCCGCATCAGTTCTGGACCATAACGGAAGGATAACGAATATGCCTCCAGATAGCTCGAGGTCGCCTTTTTGTGGTTAAAGTTTTGTGAGGGGTGGTTTAAATAAAAGTAGGTGCGGATTTGGGAAGTTTGAAACCTTCCCACGTGGATTTTCGGTTAATTAGGATCATTACTATTCTATTTCTGAAGGGGGTTTTAAGCAGATTTTGGAGTATATATGGGAAACTAATAGTTTCTGTAGCTAGATCAAGTTCGACCTAGTGAGAGGGACGACGGAAATGGGATAAGGTTGAGATCAAATGTGAGGCATGTGAAGTTTTCTAGGATGGATATTGAATTATGGACCCTCTGGAGAGTAATGGGTCTCTTGGGTTTGTAATTCTACTACCCCAGGGAGGCTGCTTTGCATTGTCATCATTACTTGAAACAAAGGTCTATTAGGGATCAGGAGATTGGAGGTGTGAAGTTTTTTCAGTGAAAAGTAAACTGAAGATATAGATAGTGTAAAAAGGAATGTTTTTACGCTTATGATGACAGGCTTGAGTTTAAGTAAACAGAACACTGGGTGGACACCTTTGACATATTAGGACACCATCACAAATAACACACACCCACACACACACAAAATATCTGAAAGAATACACAAATTTTAATTTACAATTATATTAATGCATTCAATCACAAAATAACAATCTTTTATAATACATATTAATTTAATTAAGAATAATTCTTAATAACAGATGAACAGTGTCAACGCATTTATTTACTTATGTGATGGACTTAAAAAATAAGCAATGGGAAGATAATACAATTATCACATTTATTTAATTAAAACAATATATTCACAAAAAATAACTTTTAATATTCTTAAATTAACTGCACTTATTCAACAATGTCAAAATTGCTTAAACAATACATTAAAACAGCTGTAAGATAATTAATTATATAAAAATAGCAATAAAGTATATAGAAAAATGTACAACTGTTCAGGCATTTAGAAAATAGATTACAATTTACTTTATATAAATATGTTTCGATTTTATATATTTTTATGTTATTCTATATAATATGACTAATGTTAATTATAATACAATATAATACATAACCACCTACAAATGTGACTATAAATTTGGTATATAAATGAAATAACTATAATAAACTCTATACAGTACTAAACTGTTATAAATATAAACAAATCTACAGACAAAAACTGGAGGTCACATCAAAGGAGATACCCACAAGAGGGAATTTCAATTATGTCAAGCCAATAAAATATTAGTAAAAAATTGAATGGAAATTAAATAATGAAAACTACTGCATATATTCAATGAGTAACTCATTTGCAATGCTGCCAAATATATTTTTAAAATATATTTAAATTATGAAACAGGTTGATGGAATAAGTCTAAAATGAATGTAGTTATTATATAACCTAACTATTAATTACAGCCTCAGTTTTAATCACTGCCCTGAGTAAAAGAATGAATGAGTCAGCTTGACATTTTTAACATACTGAAGTAAAACCATGAAAATTTGTTGAAGGTAAGAATCCATTTATAACAATTTCAAATCCTCGGTAATTAGGAAACATGATTCATATTATATAACTTTAGGGAATACCTTCTTTGTGCATTTACATCTTTGATAGTACATATTGACCTACATTTCATGAGAGTAAACAATTGGACTTTTCTGTTACATTTCCATTTGCCTTTTCGATTTCAAGTAGCATTGTGTGGAATATATCAGCTACCGCCTTCAAAGAGAAAACAATGTCAGTCCAGGGAGAGATTTATTATAATATATAGCAATGAAAAATGATTTTTTATCACTTTTAAAGATTACTAACTATTTAAAAAAGCAAAGGAACTGAAAGGAATACAATTTTATAATTTTGAAATAATTATTTTATGCTTTCCTGAGACAGCATGTTATCTTAACGTTAATAATACTTTTAAAACAAGGTATAACAATTTATTTGTATTCAGAAGATATAAGAATGTCACAATACGTAAGTAGGGGACAACCTCAAGAAATTAAAATTATTATATATGTTATTACTCAGAACAGGGCAACAAAATAAAAACTATAATGCCCATCTGAATTTAAATTTAACCATAAATGTAAGTTTAAAGATATTTGAAGCTAAAGATTCAAATGAAGGCAACAGTAGAGTTAAGGTTTCATGTCAGGAAATATAAAGTAGTTGATATTTGAGCATTACTGTAAATGTTAATACATAACATAATTCCAGATATACCTCATTCTGTTTAGCAGATGTTTCAAGGAAGGCTGCTTTCCATGATAGAGCTAATTTCTTTCCATCCTCAGAGCTAATCATTCTTTCCATGTGAAGATCAGTTTTGTTTCCAACAAGCACTATTGGCACCCTTTAGAAATAATACTCATATTAAATTTGTAAATGAATACATATAAAGTACATTCCACATAATATTCATCAAAACATTACAAACAATTAATACACATTAAAATTAAGTAAATTAATAATTTATTGTTTCTAGTGCTGGCAGTTTTCATGTTATGTAATGAAAGATGGATAATTAGAAATTTTGGTGATGATTTTAGTAATAAAGTATTAACATACTATTGTGCATATTTTTGACATTTGTCATTATGAACCATACTGGTACATTGCTGAAAATCTCTATTTATTATCACCCTACATAACAACTAAAACAGGGTAAAAACTAAAAGCAACTAGGAAAGCCACAATTTCTTTTTGGACAACAATTAATACAAACTGAAATAATACAGCATGTAATTAACTTTAGAGCCACGCCTTTCATGAATGTTATCTCTGTCTAATTATACCTCAAATGATAATAAATTTATCAGTTTTTTTCTCAAATTATATCATGCATTAATTATGAATAACAGCAATAGTTGTACAAATAAATTAAATATGGCTCAGTGTCATATGTTTAATTCCAAAAAATGTTATACTAATCTGATGTGATTTCTTCAAATCATTATGATGAATTAAAATATTTATTTGTTAATAGTTACTACAGTTAAAGCAGTAGTAGCTGCTCATAATTAAATAATATTTTCATATTATCCAATTATTATTATAATAATTACAATTGAGTACATAATTTACTTACTGAACTTTTCCAGTCATGTCTAGCAATTTTTCATAAATTGTTTGTACAACATCAAATGACTTTGTTGATGTGATTGAATAAACTAGAACATAACCGTGGATATCCATAGAGTACTGAGATGGGAAAATTGAATATTCATCTTGACCTGCTGTATCCACAAGTTTCAAATCGTAGTCCTGACTTCTAACTCGGGTGGTTTTGGTGAATACTGAAGAAATGCATAAATTAATAAATAAACAAATAAATGAAAAACTAAAACTCAAAATATTTTCTTAATTTATTAAAGTTTATTTGGTCTTAAATAAATATATATTTATTTAAAGAACAAGAATGTAATACTTTAACTTTTGCTTAATTTAATATTATATTAATAATACAAATTATATAATTTATAAGTGCATAATAGCTACAGTTACCAACTACACAACTGCAATAAATGATTACAAAAATTATATATATAAAATTATTAAGCATTAAACTTATATAATTTCATTTTAATACATACAATTAATTATAAGAAGTAACAATGTCAAATAAACAAAGAAATATTATTTTTCCAGTTTAAATGTATTTATGGTACTGACAGGTGTAATCCCAAAACCAATCTACCAATGGCCAAAAATGCAAGTGATGACAGAAATCCTATCTATGATAATAAACATACTAACTTAAATGCAAATATTCATTACTGCTCAATTATACTTAAATATTTTAAATTTAGAACAAAAATAAAAAATTCTAATTTATCAACTTTTAAAACAAAATTCATTTTTTAATATTCTTGCTAAAAGTAGCAAATGTACATTTTAAATGCCACAGTAACTTTTCAGCAAGTAATGATCAATAATATTGTTCTCCTGTGCCTTACAAGGTTTCTGTGAACAGTATTGTGGAAACCTACTATGAAACGCTTATCTCCAAATCAATAATCAATTTTATGAAAGCACATTGTAACTACAATATTATTTATTATATGAAAATGAATGATTACATAAATCTCACTTAACACATGCAACAGCCATCCTTAAAGTTTCTTCAAACATTTATTCATTTATTTCTATAAACATCCAAAACTTAACAGATAAGTACCCAAATAGCTCATTTTTAATTTTCAACAGTTATCAAAGAATTACTTTTTTAAGGAAATGATTTTGTAACATGTATTTAAAATTACATACATTGTTCATTCTAGCAATAATTCTACATTTAGAGCATTCTACCGTGAGCAGTCAAGGCAACGGAAATGTATTTCTGAAAGCCTCAAATGAAGATTTAAAATTAAATTTATCATTTATTTATAAACAAATATGATTTATGTAGATAAATTAATGTGTACTGTGGGATAAATGTAAGTATGGAATCTGTATAAAGAACCATTCATTCTAATCATATCATATAATAGATAAAGTAAAAAAATTAGTGTAAAACTCACTGTTTTCGATAGTGGGATCATAGGAATCGACAAATTGTCCATCTACAAACTGTATGCTCAAAGATGATTTCCCTAAAAAAAAATTCACGCACAGCATTAGTAAATGAGAACCTAACTGCGAAACTGAACTATGAACTTCTGTCATATTGTACGTACCCACCGACCTATAACCCATAATTGCAATTTTACGCTGCTTTGGAGGCATCTTGAAATTCGATATATAAATATATTCAACAATTCAGATGACAGGAATCTTTATAAACAGAAATGCAAATGTAAACACGGTATCGCGAAACATAAGAGGTTATAAAAATGAAGGACGAATGGGAACAACTTTCGAAAATCCGAAGTTGTGAAATGTATTCAATGTATTGCTATTGAATTTAAAATATCTCTCTTTATAGATAAAATAACTTTGTGGAATACAGATAAGAAAAAATAATATTAAATAACATTTTTAATAATCATTTTTCTGCCTTCTTTTTAAAGTAAAAGATAATAATACACCTAAGTAATTATAAAATTCCAAATTTGTTTTGTAACAGTCGTTTGGATAGAAGATCAGAATCAATTTTGGGTGACTCAAAAGAGCACTTCTGTATATTTTAGTTGTTTACGTATATAGGTCCGCGAAGTATGCTTGAGTATTGTTCGTCGATTTGGCGCTATAATTTGAAATTATTAGAACGTCGGTTGAAGTAAGTTTTTTGGCTGTTTTCATAACATTATTTGCATATGTTAATATGCCAAATATTCTTACTGCATTCTTACAGTATTGTTATGACTTGTTACGTTTATAATACAATGTTATGTAATAAAAAATCAGGAAACCTCTTCAACAATATTGTCAAGTATCTTGAAAGTCATGAATATCAAATTATATTTTAGTTTACATGTTTCAGTTTCAATCTGCAGGCTTCATTTTTGGAGAAACACAAAACATGTTGCACATATATATTCAAAAAACATATTTACTTTCAAAAGATAAATCCTGAAATCTCTATCAAATGTCTAATGTGTTTTATCTTTGTCCCAGCAAACTATTGGACACTCATATATTAACTTGGAAATTGGATCGAGTTACCCACAATAAATTCATAATAATTATTAAAGAAGAAATGTGTATTAAAAAAAATCTTTATGCTAATTTTCTTGAATAATCAACATTTGCTACACTAATAATGTACATTGCTGGGCATTATAGTTTTACTTCCAGAAAATTTGATACTGTTTTTGTATGTATTTATATTACTTGAAATATATAATTAAATAAAAATTATTGTAGAAATGTAAATAATTTGGTCCATCTATCATCAGCAATGACTTTATCTACCTTGAGGACCTTAAAATTATTAGGGTAGATAATACAAAATCAAAATTCCTAATTATTTCTTGAAATTATGACAATGTTTAATTTATTCTGTAATATATATATTGCAACATATAAAATTAATGAGTATGAGATGAAAAACTCATTTTTTTAAAATGTCTAGTTATTGTTTATTTAGAAATAGTAGATTACCTTAATTTCTTTCATTGATACAAAATTAATAATAATTATCTTAAGTAATACAAATGGAGGGTAAAATGGTTAATTATATCAATTACAGAAAGTGCCAATGCTATTATATTAAGTTATCTTGTAACTTGTTCCAACATATAGACCAGTTATAATTTCACTTTCAATGTCTGTGGATTTACACTGGTGTACTCTAGAGGGAGAAACATTTTCTATTATTTATGTTTTTTATTCATTGCATTCTGTTTTGCGTGCTCCAGGCTCTAGTCGATTTTACATTTGTATAAATTTTTATTAGCATATATTTCATAAAGAGAAGGTTTTCTCTTTAATTGTTCACGTCTTATAAATTTCTTAGTGTGGCTGTTACCACCATGGAGACGGTAGAGAGATATTTTAAAATATGGAGAGGAGATAATAAACCTAGGATATCAGCAGTAATAGGAATTTTAAGTAAAACATAAATGAAATTGTTATTATTTACTTTATAATTTCATAAGGAATAATAATACAAATGTAATAACATAAATGCAAATTACTATGAAATAATATAAAACTGCTATAATTCAAATTGAAATAAATAATAAATAAGTAATAAAAAATAATACAATAATACAATAAATACTTTAATAGATGTTTAAACAACATCCCTGTAATCATATTGGTCTCCAAGTTAGTATAATTACAATAAATATCAAATGAAATATGAGTAATATATTGTAAGTACTGTAGTGTATAATCATTTAATTTTATTTTATATTTGCTTCATGAAACTTAATGCATTATCATTATTTTCTATTACCAGTATCCTTAATGTTACATTTTTTGAAACAAAATAAAAATATCTTATAAAATCATGTCTTACTTAAATGCTTTACCATATTGTTGCACATTATAGATTTGTGAATAGTCATTGTGCTGTCTTTCATATGCAGGATGATTGTCACTCAATAGATCTTTTGTTTGTTTGGGTTTTGGTAGTCTGGCAGGATATGATTGGATTTTAGGAAATGGCATAGGAGAAGCTTTTTGAGGATTTCACTCATTACAGGACTCATTACAAGACATGAGATATTTTCAATTGGGTTGGGAAATGGATAGTTCTCAAGACTGAGTTAAGGATGAATATAAGTTGGAGGGAAATTGGTCATTTATAATTTTCTTTTTTAAAGTAAATAAGTAGTTCATTTCTTAAAAAAATTCCCTTTTCTTCAACTGTGTACATTTATTTCTTCTTTGATGTTTGTGGTTAGAACAGACCAGAGTGCTTAGGTCTTCAAGAACCTGCAGTAACAACCAACCAGTTATAATTTTTAAAAACTATTAACTTATATTTAACTGTAAGAATTATAAATTATTTGAGTTATATATACTTATAAATACTCATTGCGCCCTCCCGAATATACATACAGTTTAAAAAAATGCATACCTCTTTGCATTTTTTGATTGCTACTATTTTCAAGACTGCTTGTAATAATGGTTGGCTCAAGTCAATTTTGCTTATTGAATTTAAGAAATAGTTCATGTGACACATACTCTTGGAGATAGTTCTGTGTTTTTGTAATAATAAACTTTAGTTTAAAATTTTTTCCCATGTTTCACTTCACTCTTATTGCTAAAGAGATTATTCATTTTTTAGATTATTGCCAATTTGTCATATGGCTTTCAAATAGTTATGAATATATTTACAAAGAACAAGTTAACAAAAAAGATCTTTCTGAGGGACAGTTTCAAATAATTATACGCTTTAAAATGCATATATTAAATTTCAATAACGGTAATTATTTAGTTGCATAAAAAACAGAAATGATTTGTATAGCAGCTTTATTATAATGCACCATTTGTTATTTTCTGTAATGAGTTTCTTTACTTTTAATCAATTATAACCAATAATTTAAAAATAGCTCATAACAAATTCTTTATGAGTTTTTTCACATCACTTATATTTTAAATTATATTAGAAAATTCAGTTAATTTTTATATTAATACTGAATAAGTAAACCTATTGCATATACTAAAGAATTGTACTTTTCTGGGGACTAGCTTATGGAATTAAATAACCTTCAAAAATAATAAATATAATTCACACATTAGAATATATAGATTACCAACCTTGTTAGTATTTTTCATTTTGTGAAAACTGGATGTTATTATCACTTATTTTTCAGAGATGTTCCCTGGAAAACGTTTCATATTTTCAATCGTAGACTCCAAAATTCGAGTGTAATTATTAAGGAGGAAATAATTATACAACATGATGGAGGTTTCATTCGCATTGCGAAATGATATAATATTCTTCAAATATCGTTGACTTTCTTTGTTTTTCATTGCAAAATATTGGATTTGTATAGAGCACTGATTTCATTCCCGTCCGAATTGGGGAGAATTAGAGTGGATTGGGGAGAATTGGGGCGAATGGGTTTCGTTCCCCAAACGTATATAGCATACGTTGGGGCTCATAAGAACTGGAAATTCTATTGAACACAGTCAAAGCTTGTAGGGGTTTTTAAGCTAAAAACTATTCTGAAACATTTACCTTAAAAAAACGGACAATTTTTTATGTACCCGGGTAATAATAGAGATATTAGGGAACGTACTCAGTGAATAGGTTTGGTTGCTGTACTCGCTGCTGAAGCTCCCAACAGAACGTCCCACGCTTCACATTAAAGGCGTTACTTTAAATATATTACATTATGAATCAGTAATTTTTTCAATTTCGATTAACTTCAACGCGTGAGAAGATAAGTGGCTCTCGACTGGTGGGAACGACTTAGTGCAGTTCCGGGGTGGGAATATCCGGTGACATAACATGTCAACAAAGTTGACTCAAGATTGACTAATTCACATTATATATTATATATTAGCTACACCAAATATTGCAGGTATCCGGATAGGCCCGCTATGCTATTGGCGGACCGTAATTTCTGGTGATTTTGGAATTTTCCTTCAGTTACTTGTTCTAATTAAACGAGAGGATATGCAACTCCGGAAAAAAATAAAGTTTTTCTATTATTAAATTTTAAAAGTTATTTGCTGCTTGTATTTTATATTTAATGTAAAATAAAGCTGTTTTATGTAGTTGTTTTTATTTAATTTGAATCGTGTACGCTATTAGCTTAAGTAAGGAGTACAAAGTTATGTTTACTATAATGAAACACCTGCTTTTTTGGAGAATAGCCTAGAATTTGTAATTTTTTTATCATGTATATCTGTTATTTCGGTAATTCTCCAATACGAACGAGGTTTTAGAGTGTTATAATATAATGGAAGTTACAGGTAAAAATCTTTAATAGAGTTTATTATTTAGAGTTTTATCTACAAATTTATTTACTTAAAATAGTATAAATAACACATTTAGATAACACCACAAGGACATTAATTAACCAAATAAATAAATAAATAAATAAATAAATAAATAAATAAATAAATAAATAAATAAATAAATAAATAAATAAATAAATAAATAAATAAATAAATAAATAAATAAATAAATAAATAAATAAATAAATAAATAAATAAATAAATAAATAAATAAATAAATAAATAAATACAAAATATGCATTGAATAATCAATTTCAATGCTTAGAAGAAAAAGAATTTGTAGATAACGAACAAAGCAATAATCATAAGCCACCACCTATTTATATTAAAAACGTCCTTAGATTATGGCAACCTTCTATGCCTATTAAAAAATTAACTAAAAAAGATGAATTTATATCAGTACCTGCAACTCCATCACGCACAGAAGCAAGTAGTGCCAACCATCAAACCCATCAACCTTCCACCAGCCAGCAACAACCATCGACACCCTCGTGTCAAAGGGCCACTTCCCGGGAAAGAGCACTCCCAGCCTATATCCCTCCTCCTCCTCCTAACCATCAGGACATATCCTCACTCCTAACAAACTTCCTTAATGACTTGGGGAGTCTCCCAGGGGAGTATCCTCGGTCCGATTCTATACTCTGTTTATACGGCCGACATCCCACAACATCCCTCCACTATTCTAGCGTCATTTGCAGATGACAAAGCTATCCTATCATCAGATGCAAGTCCTATTACCGCTTCCTACAATCTACAGAATCACTTGAACCTGATCCAGACATGGTTAAAAAGATGGAGAATAAAAATAAACCTCGACAAGTGTGTCCACGTCACGTTCTCACTTAGACGAGGCACTTGTCCCCCAATATCCCTATTCGAAACACCCCTACCCACGGCGGATAAGGTAAAATACCTGGGCCTCTATATAGACAAAAGACTGACATGGAATCCACAAATAAAACTAAAAAGACTGGAAGTTAACAGACGATACAAGTTACTATATAGATTACTAGACAATAGATCAAAATTAAGCTTAAACAACAAAGTATTATTGTACAACACTATACTTAAACCGATCTGGACATACGGACTCGAACTGTGGAGTTCGGCCAAACCGACTAATATCCAAACCTTACAGTCAAAAATATTAAGGAGAATAACCGATGCACCCTATTATGTCTCCCACCTTACCCTACACACAGATCTTAAAGTCCATAAATAAAATGTTAATAATAATAAATAAATAAATTAATTAAATTAAATTAAATTAAAAATAAAATAAATAAATATAAAAAAAAATAATAAAAAAAGGGGGGAAACTAGTGGGTTTCTCCTCTAATTGTAGACTATTGTAGCTAGTGATTTCATCAATGTTGCTTATTGTATAATTTTACAGTTGTAACAATAAAAGAGACAAAAAAAAACAAAATATATAATTAGAAAATAAATAGCAGTCTAACGTAGGATTGATAATAGCTAATGGTAGTGGAGGTCCTTCAATGGGGCTTCGAAGAGGAATCTAGTTTTTTTTTTAGTTAAATAAAATTGACCACAGTTGCTGAAATATGTGTTGTGAGGTGTGTTAGAGTGACCAAAAACAGTAGGAATTGGTGTAAAATAATTTTGGTTTCGAGGTACTTGCATTAGAAACTAGATTAATAAATAAATTTAGTCGGCATCAATTTCGAGCTCCTGTTGATTAATCCCTGGACAGAACAATACATGGAACGCACAACGCGCGTATAATCGCTAAGGAGAAGATAGTTAGCGAGCTGGACACTGGTCGTGTCTTCTTTTTTGATGTTTCTAAGGATTCGACGAACATTAGATTTCAAGGTTACTGGTTTTTGGTGCTCCTTCGTTTCTTCCAGAATCTGAAACCGAACGGAATATTTTTTAAATTGTAATTATGACAAACTGGAGTTAAATAACGGTATATTGTTTCCAGTTCCTCTTCAAATTACCTGATCATTTGTTCCCAATAGGATATCGTAAACTCTCAGACTCGTATTTGCTTCCGCCAGCCAGCTGAGAATGACGTTACTCTCATGGAGAACAGTGTTTATTCCGGCCACCAGTTCCTATTAGACAGATACGGACAAATTTAGTCACTCTAAGTATTAGTTTGTTTTGATTGTTAAATCTGTATAATAACAATCTCTGTTTTATTTACTACTTAATGTACCATATTACTGGTATCCAAAACTGGCTGCAGGTCAAGAGCAAGACGCGAATCCACGTTTCCTTCACGATCGAATTGTACACAAAAATAATATCTTATTAATTTTCTTCGATTAGTTATCTAAATACGTATTATTTCGGAATGAATATATTGTAATATACAACTTGTTTTAAAATGATTCTAGAATTAACTTTCGGGTGATCACTTTAAATTTCGGATAGTTATTCCAGAAGCACTACTTTATTTGGGTATATTTTACAGCTAAAATTCAGGGCCATTAGAATTACTTGACTATTATATTATTAAATTATCAAGGTTTCGCTTTATAAATAAATAAATGTATATATATATATATATATATATATATATATATATATATATATGTGTGTGTGTGTGTGTGTGTGTGTGTGTGTGTGTGTGTGTGTGTGTGTGTGTGTGTGTTTGATAAAAGGGTTTGATAAAAATGATGAGAAATAGTTTACAACTTACCGAAACCGTTACTGCCTTTTTAGCGACCGTCTTCCAAGACTTGAGAAGATAATATTTTAATTTCCATTTTTTTGTTTCCACCTGTCACATCAAAATCAACATTTATTTATTATTCGGTATTAATGTTTGAATGAAAATATAGATTTCGTGACTAGGCTATTGCAGAACTCAATATAATGTACGAAATATAATTTTGAAGTTTTTATGAAATAATATTGCAGTACTGAAATGTCTTCTGTTCATGCAAAATCTAATCACGAATTTCATGATCTTAAGAATTTTCAGTAATTGTATTCAGTTTTCTACTTATGTTATTTATGCTATTTATCGTAGATTTGTTATGTTTCTGTCTCCTCTCGCTGGTTTGGTCTTTTGCTAGACCGGTTTCGGCTCCTTGCCATCTTCAGTTCCTTGCACTTTGGATGTTCTTCGGGCATCCTCACTGCACTGTCACTGTCATTTGTACTGTGGTGTTTGTCAGTTTGTCGTGTATATATATATATATATATATATATATATATATATATACGTATCTTGTTATTGTTTTGGGGGATGTTGTTTGTCTTATTTGTGTTGTGGGGGGGGGGGTGAGATTTCGTTAATCGGCTTAAGAGTATGTCTTATGTGATGTTAAGAGTTTTTTTTTATATCCCTTAATATTTTATACGAAGACATAGACTTAAGCCGATTAACAAAATCCTACCCCCCCCTCAACACAAATAAGACAAACAACATCCCCAAAAAACACAGTACAAGTACTATACACACGAAAAACTGACAAACACCACAGTACAAGTGACAGTGCAGTGAGGATGCCCGAAAGACATCCAATGTGCCAATAGTGACTAACACCGCTACTGAAGATGGCGAGCAGCCGAGACCGGTCTAGCAAAAGACCAAACCAGCGAGAGGAGACAGAAACACAACAAATCTACGGTATTCCAACCCCTCACAGACCACAAAACAGGTATGTTAAACTATGTTATTTACTAACATCTTTATAAAGTTGAGGTATGTCGCTTGTTACTATGTTGTCGACTGCCATGGATAGCACCGTCTTTATTCTATTCAAGATTTGGAGGTCGGTGGATGCAATGTTGTTAATTAAGGGCTGAAAATAATGACAAACGAAGTAAGTATTATTTCTGACCAATTGTTAGTATTCACACAGTTGAATACTAGTACAATTCGTGGAAGGTCCTTCGTCCCCAGCCAGTGTTTTCTTATTAGACAAAAGTACGTAATTTTATGTTAAAATTGACTTATGTTTTCTAAATTGACTGTCATACAGTGTAATTGACAATGTTGTACTAATTAATTCAATAATAGAGGCTAATAATGGACAGAGACACCTGGAAAGAAATTGATATCTCACTCACCGTATCCTGCCACAACCTGCGACCACGCTCCATGGTTGCTTCTGTGCAATCATGATTACGTCCCCCATTTTCAACTAAACGGACTTTATTGTTCAGATCGTGTGTTTCAGCCCCTTGCACTATATAACGAGCTTCGGCGGGCCTTTTTGTGAGGTGACTCATCGTAAGTGCCATGAGTATTGTTATTTGTCTGAGCATGTCTGAAAAGATAATGTGATATTAATGCTTTAGTTAGTAACGGAGGAATGAGGCAGACTTTTTCAGGTGGATCTGTTTTCTCTTGATACAAAGAATTCGTTGTATTTTCATATTTCACCGCGCTTATGGGTAAATACTAAAACTGTAATACACTCTACATCAAGACCGTTGGATGTTTCTTGGTTGTGGGCCTATATTTTTTCTTTTTTTGTTCCTAATCTTGGGAAAATTATTCGACGCTTTAATATGTAAATCGCTTCATTACGCGCCTGGGGCTTACGGAGTGCCAACAGTGATAAGCGGAAATACTAAGGAAACCACCAGTTTTCTCTAGGACCTCTTTTACCGATAATGCAACAAAAGGATCAGTTAACAATGATGAATTTCAACGTGCCCATTCAGGTATATTCAAAATATAATAGTTTTCAAAAATATTAAAACGTAAGAAAGCCCATTTTCCACCTATCCTCCTAGATTTGTTACCTCGATGTAGGTAGGTGCTGATCAACGTTTTGTTAGTTCCCTTACAGAAAATCACCCATTTTTCATAGAGTACGAAAAAGAATGGGACAGTAACCAAATTCGACATTTATATCGTCGTTTTAGCAGTCAGAGAATTCAGATTACGATGCACAGAGATTTATGATTGTCTTAAACAGTGCTACGACATTATAAATATTACCTATAACATGTAATAAATGTTAGATGTGAGTTTCACGGAGGACTGATGTGACCGTAATTACACGTTAATTATAATGGTCCAGAAGAGTATCTACGTCACAAAAACTGTTTTAAAACCTAAATATAAAATGTAATGATCCTAATAGAATCAGGGTGGAATCCCACAAGCGGGGGGATTAGTGCACTCCCTGATTCGTGAATATCACTATTCCAAAATTTTCTGTATTACAGAACTATAAGGTTACTAATGCCTACCGCACTAGAAAACGAAATGGACAAAGTTTTAAATACAAACGTGTAACAACTATATTCGAACATATATATATTGCAAGTATATATATTGGATATATATTGCAAGTGTATACTCACTTATTGGGAGTGGAGAAGTTACCGGAGCAAGAGGTCTGAAATGAATATACCTCCCCGTGTACGATGCCTGTATTAAATCATAAACCCCTCCATCGGGAAACACCGAGAAAAAAAAAGATCTGATACCTTATCATTAAAATAGAATTTACTCATTCTTATTTCAATTTCCTTTTTGTCATTATAAAGCATAAGACAAGAGCATAAGATAAGAGCATAAGGAGTAAACTACTCTCAACACATACGTACCGATTTTTCCCATCCGTTTCCACGTTTTATGACCTCCCTTATTGAGAACTGCCGAAATCAGACCGATAAAGAGTAATTCAGGTGTCTGTTTTTGTTAACGTACACCTGGTAATGAGTAATACTCATAGGATATGATCTTTAAGCTTCAGCAGGTGTTTTTTTCGGGCGGCAGTAAGTAACCCGAAATTTTTGTTCTATATGGATTCAAACTCAAAAATAGGAAGTAGGGAAATAAGATGAAACCTAAATGGAATATGGAAATTAGTAGTAATTTCTGTTGAATAAAGTGCTCGTAATTTATAATACGGGTCCGTCTTTGAGAAAGACTTTTATGCTAAATTGTCCTATTGACCGTATGAAGGAGATTTACGTGTTTTATTCCTGTTTACAGGGCGCAGTTCACCAAATGCGGAACATTCTATTGGCTTTGGTTTGTCAAATGAGACGGAATCCCCAAGTGGATAGCTTGGATGAATGTCACTCACATGTAGAAACTGGAAGAAAAATTGGTTATAGTTGTGGCTGTTCTTGAGTGAACGGTGACTTTCAATGAACCCCAATTAATAAATAAAATATTCAAAGTGATCCCTTCTATGGTGCTGCGCTTCCATTATTGACGTTGGTGGAATTTTAATAATTTCTTCAGTTACTATTAATGAGTGGAACATCCAGGGCGACAGACGCCAATCTCATCCGAAAATTTCAGTTCACTATTTTCTTCATGATACAGCATGACTTTCAGAAAATAAGATAAAAAAGGGCAGACAAATAAAATGAACTAGTTATTTCCGTTTTTTACTTCCGGTTTAAGCAGTATTAAACGGTAGCTTAAGGATATTATTTATTACGGGAATTACTAGCAATAGTTATTGTCACTCGTAGCATTTTATTTTTCCATCCATTCACTTAGGATATTTATAAAATACTGGGCAAAGGGTCAACACAACACCTAAGCAACAAACGTGTACTGAAATATATTTGTTTATTTCTTCATTTAATCGCATTGATTATTTTATTTTATTTTTATATAATAAGCGAAACATCGATGGAATATGATTGCAGAGATTACAAAAACATCTATAACCTATTCTTAAGAATTATAATACATACATTGATACAAAGTAATAAATAGTAATTAAATAAATGTACATTAAAAAGCATAGCTTTTATAACATCATATTTACATATACGCATGTTATTCACACATATTAAAATATTAAATTTACTAGATAATATGTCTTGCATTATGCGGTTGTTTGTGGAGTACATTTCTGTAAAAGAAGAAACACTGTAATTAGTTAAACACAAAATGTTAAATGTTTAATCATATTCAGTTTTGGTTTCCTGCACTATTCTTTAAAAATACTGGATATTGGTGAAATCTTGTAGGAATATATCCAGAAGATATTAACAGTTACTATTTCTGTTATTGGTGTAAATCACTTGCAGTCTACATATGTATGGGTTTCGTTTGAGATCCTGAAAACACAGAATTTAGATAACAAATATAGATAGTTCAGATGGTGATTGATTTGAAAAACTTTTTTAATCTACGAAGATTACTAATGGATCTCATTGGGAGTCCAATTTTGTTTAATGCTATACTTTTTTATAAGGAAAAAAAAACTTTCACGTTATTCCTTATTCGCAGTTCTTATCCATTATTGTTTGTGCACTTTGGATTAAATCACCGTCTGAAGAGTTTAAATTACAAAAAGGCCCTGAATAAATATCTGCTTCCCCACGCTTTCTTATCACCGCCCGATTGAATACTGAGAAGAAAAATTGATGTCAAATGGTTTTTACCTGGTGTGTTTATTTGAGTGCATCATAATATATGTTAATTAATTGTTGATGTTTTCTGGTCATCATCCTCTCGTATCATCGGTATTTTTAACAGTTGTCATTCGTTTACATATCACCTAAATTCGCGACTTTTTATTTTATCCTTAGTTTTTATTTCTTTTCTGTTTTTTTACCTTTAGTTTATCAGCGTTCATTAGGCTACATATAATTCCGGGTTTTAAAACGGTGCGATTGAACAGGTTTTATAGATTTACACGATGATCGTAAACAGGTCTCGTTTTTCCAAGAATGTTTTTGTCGCTAAAGTAATCCGTAAGAGCTTTATTTCTCATAAAAATTAGTAGTCAAGTAAAGTAGCAGTAAAGTGATACTAGTTACAGGATACTTGATCGGTAACTAACATGAGTAACTCATTAAAATAGCGAGAACCTGTAACCAATCTGGCTGGAAACGAAACAGACGAATGGAGATACACATTGGCAACAGTGTTGATATTCCAAACTCGAGCTGATGCCAACAAAAAGCAATAATGTTTCCATAAGACTAATTTTCACCTTATCAGGCTGTTGTGCAGAGGTCGGTTGGCGCTGGAAGCATCCGAGGATGCCCGAGAAAGGCTGCGCGCCGTCAGCCGTTTTGAGAGAGCGGTATAGTAGCGTCGTTCACGAAAATCTCCTTCTTTCGTCGAAAGTTTTGTCATATTTCGGTTTTGGTTTTGCTTTTTTTTATTGCGCTAATCCGGCAGTGGAATCTTCTGTATAGCGTTTTCATCGAGTTTACGCCGCTTGCATTTCCTGTCCCCTTTGCGCCCGACGATTTGCCTTATGATCTTGTTCCAGTCTTCGAGGAAAACCTTATAGACGAAGAGGACGCTCCACTCGTAGAGGTGCCTGGTCGTGTAGTCCTCCCAAAGGACCTGCCTTTGCCGGCCGACAGGCTCCTTCAACCGCTGGGGCTGTTGCAGACCCATCATCATTATGGCCTTCTCGACATCGCACAGCAGCTGGCACAACAGAAAATTATCATTCTGACAGATTCACTCATCAATATTTTATACGCACAAAATAGATAATGTGGACCATAAGGAATCGTACCGGTAGCTATAAAGATAAGACAATTAAAAACAGCATTATGTCAAAAATTTCCAGTGGATTATGCGGTGTAAATAACTTACAATTGTCCCATAAAAGTTGTCATAAACATCATCTAAAGGTTTATGTGTCTTAAACTTATTTCTACTATGAATGAGTTATCTGTGAGTTTGAGACAATTTTTCTAATCTATGCATCCACTTTTTTAGAAAAGAAATAATTGAAGGGGAGTACCTAATCATTGGTGATTAGGGTCTTTAGTGGTGGGGAGGTTAGGAGTTTTGAAAATTGTTTTACTGTTTAATGTACTTCAAGTTATGATTTTTATGCCATTGAAATTTGAGTAGAGACTACTTATGTATATTAGAGAATACATATGTATTGTCTACTGAACTAGGGTGGAATAATCTACTAATTCATGGAATAGAATAAAAATGTATTTTACATGGAAGGAATAAAAGGGTACTCACAACTAGCAACCTGTCTGCGACACTTTGGATAAGTGCAGGCCGCTTTTCGTCACACTCTGGGATCACATCGTTGTCCGATTTTACCCTCAGATTTTCAAACTTTTCTGAGAAGTTCTGTAGGCCTTCATGCAGTTTCGGCAAGAGTGTGTTAACCTGAAATAAAAAAATATATTTATATAAAACAATATTATGTATATATATTGTATACTGATATTTTGGTATATATTATTATGGCCATCAGTTCAGTTGAAAACCCACCTTCATTGTCTTATTCAAGCATTTAATTTTTTCTTTGTACCATTTTGTGAGATTCTTGGGCGCCCAGTCGAATTGTACGTTGAAATTCTCTGATGGGACCTAATAGCAACCATTATTCAGAATTGGGTATTAAAGATTACATGATGATGATATTACTAGTCAAATTATATTTCACATCTTACTTCAAAGTACTACTACAACCATGTACTACACTAATAATTTTTGGACGATATTTTCTCCACTAACGCTTTTTTTAATAATTATATAGGTAGGTTTAACGGGAACCGCTTTTATTACCACACACATAAAGAAATGGAATAAATAAATAATATAAGTCTCTCGTTTATTTTCAGATTTTGTTTGTCATTTTTTTCTTCCGCATTGTCTTCTGAGGCGGACATACTAAATTTTTTACTGGTGCGAGCCTTTTCGATTTTCTCATTTGAATTAAAAAACCGACTTTACTTTTGAGTAGTAATTCCGCAGAAATTTAAAAATCTTAACAAGCCGTAACTGTATTTTCGAGTTCCAATTAAAGGAAAGAGTAAGTAAAGTATTAAAAGTAGCTCTATGGGCCTATCCCCCTCCACGACAAGGTATAGACGAGATCTAATAAAGCGGCAACTCTCTCAGCCTCTAATAACATATCTGTATATATATATATATATATATATATATATATATATATATATATATCGGTACTCAGGTAATTGAGGATGTAAACAATTAAAATTACCTCCTTGCAATTAATTTTACTAATTAAATGCGGATCCAGGTCAAGGAGGTGATCACAGGTCCTGGCCACTATGTTTCTGATCCTTCTCAACGCTTTCGGGCTGGCCTTCGTGCGTCCAGTCACATTTATTTTGGCATAATTATGAGCGCCTAACTTGTTTTCCCGGTTGTGATGCCGTACCCGCTGGTTCTGAAAACAATGTAATCCAAATATATATCAGTAGTTGAAATAAATTATAATAAGTGTTTCCAGTGGTCAGCGGTTAGAACGATACAATATCTTGGATGGAATTTCATGCCGTCTAAGTCGATTTGTTACACATCTTATTTGTTAATTCCATGGAATTTATAACAAAAAATTGAAGAATGGAATTCAATTTTGAACTGAACTGGTCAGGAAGGAATTCCACAGTGCTTCGCTTGTGTGGAGAAAATTGCTTGTTTATTTTTTATCATAGGATTGAGTTTGAGCTCAGTAATGTTTAATTAATATTTCCTGTTCTAGTTATGAAAATTTTGAACGGGAGACTACAATTCAATTTGAATTGCCGATGATAAACGAAAATTTACGTTGTAGGAAAGACATTCTACACAGATTTCAGATCGTTCAACTTGTTTTATCCTTACCTCTTCTCCGCAAGGGTTAAGCCAAGGCTCTATTTTCTTCTGTCTTGTGTGACCCGTAGCTTTATTTCCTGGGGTAGTGTACATTGTCCGCACTAACAGTGTTAGTATTAAAATGATCAGTCTTACGTCGGCAAACGCTGGAAGCAAAAGGAAAATAACTCAGATCAGAAACGGTCGTAATATGTGGTACATATCTGAATATGCGTAGATCTCGTATTCATTATCTCAAACTCATATCACAATCCCAGGCGAATTAGCCGATTATTAATTTCAGGCTATTCAAGGCGCCAAGTAGTTCGAACTTAAGTTGGTTGATATGTCTCATGAGCAAAGATTGAGATATACATAAGGAGCCTTATGTGAGATACCCAAGACCACATAGTGGGTTATATAACTATAAGGTGTGTAAGGTTTTACTACCTAACACAAGTATAATTTTCAGATTGCTGTTTTCCGATGGGAGAAGAATTAATTATACGAAGAATTAAAAACCTTCTGTGTTTCATAATTAGAAATCAAATCCCCGATACTGATAAACGCTTGCATGGTAAATGGAATAATTCCTATTAGGTATTTCAAAAATGCAAAATAGTGGTTATCGAATTTATGGATTTAGGTTTACTTCATTCTACAAAAGTGTTCGAAGGGACATACTACAATTTCAACTTCTTTTTTACCTACCATCATCATACCTACAAAATGGTGAATCACGTTTCTTATCGAAAGTTTACCATTCATATTCTACAACATATATTATGCCACGATATTATCACCGCCACTCACATAAACAAACGAAGAAAACCAATTGTGGATGTCAATGATTAAGATAACTAAATGAGACATTTCAAAATTTAACAATCAAATGATTTTCCTTTCGGGCAATCGACCGCTGACCCGAGGGGGGATTATGGAGACAACGCTTGAGGTGTACATTCATTCATTAAAATAACTGTTAAGTGTAGAACTCATCACGGTGTCTACATCATCCCTCTCAAAAAGGAAACTGAGACACTGTTCACACCTGGAGCGCGCCACTTGAATGGCACATTGTCACGGTATTTTCAGTTTTCCGCGTTTGTTGAGCGTGAGATCATTAAGCGACAGTAAAAAATGTCCGGCTCTTATCGACATACGACTTGGCGATATACGGGGGTTCAAAGATTATCATTCTATCAGAAGTTTTTCACACAGAATTATTTATAATTCGGATTAAATCGAAGGCACTAAAATTCCGAGGCTTTAACGCCCCTCCCTCCCACCCACGCAGGAGGGTTGAAGAAAATGAATGGTAAATGGTTACTTTGATCCAAGTATTGCTATATCCTCAATAATTGTTTAAGTAAGTTTAAGTAATTATTGCCCAATATTTATAAAACAATTTTATAACCGAGAGAGGTGGGATAGGATTTTCAGGTAATATTTCCTAATAAGGGAAGATTTATCGAATATGTTTATCGAATATGTACCCATACTTGAATGATGGCAATCGGTCTATGAATTCTCCGTGTTTTCAGTCCGGAATATAACCGGTCTGCAATCAGCCAGCCCGATTCTGTCTGTTGGATCCCTTATTGGGTAGGGGAATGAGGGGGCGGGGTTAGCTCCAGACATTATCATGTTCTCATGGCAGGTTCGGTATCCGGTCCTAAACATTAATTTACTTTTCTTTAATTAGCAGCTGTCCTCATCCGTTTATCTATCTTCGTTCGGTATCAGAATCATTCGCCCGGTCCCTGCACTGCTTAGAATTCGAACTCTGTTCGGCCTTTCCCTATATAATTTATTAGTAAAATTAAACAAGCTGATTGACATTTTTCGCCTATTTCATCGAGATAAAATTCATTTGATGAATTTCAGATTTGCTAAGTAAAATTTAAATGAAACCATGTGTAACTTGCCAATAGAAAGATAGTAATATACGCATACTATGTACGATTGAATAGGCGTAGAAATGTAGTCTAGATACAGATACGCGCGCGCGCGCGTTTGTGTGTGTGCGTGTGTTAGATCTTATAAATCGTTTCTTATAAAACAGAGCATAAAGTTTCTGATTAGAAGCAAGAGTTCCACTTTATTTCTGACATTAATTGTAGTGAATGATCTCCACCGTTTCATTTTATTAACATTTTCCTACTTAATTTGCCTATGGGTTACTAAAGGAATTTGTAATATGATAAGAAGTATACATTCATATCAATACGATAAGATAAATCAAACCCAATCCTGTTATTAGATTTAAATGTGCAATAGACAGAGATGAAAAAATTCTAGAGGTTTTGATCGCGGATTTTGGTATCTTATGTTAGGAAAATTATTTACGTAGCTCCTGATGATAACGCATATATGACTAATAACGTAAAAACTACCGAGCTTTTGAATAAATAAAGAGAGCATTCCTAGAGAACTTTGTACCTCGTAGTCTTATCGCTTTTACTTTACCACCCCATCCTTACGTGTATTTATGTAAATTACGTATAGTTTACGTATAGATATGAAAGCTTAAACTTAATTCTATCGAGAGTTAGGATCTTTATTAATGTTTTCCCTGATTGCCATCGGATAATAGCGAGCTGTCGGAACAGTCACAACTACCGGACGATTATCCGGTTCTGTTTTAAAATATTTTAAAAAATGGACTATTTTGTCCAGTTTTTTTTGTATCGAAGCAATTTATTAAACACAAGTGTACTCAGTCGCGGATAGATTGGACATGATTTTTTTAAAATTGGTTGGAATTCAGCCCAAGCCTAATATGAGTCGGACGTGATGGTTTAATAGTGTTTCCAACCGTGAATTGTATGCGCGGTATATTTATAGATGTATAGCTATTGTCACCACAATCAGATTTTTACTTACAGTAATAAGGTTTTTAGGTTCTCTTGTGGCGGCGGCAAGGATAATTCTGGAATATCTACAATTTTTTTAAGACTTTTCCAACCGATGTGGCGCAGACTGGCAAATTTGTCTCGAGACAGCTGGTTGGTTCTTAATACTACGCTGAATGTTTCAAAACGGGCGCCAGGTATAACTACCCCGGCAGGGTATATAAATTTGTGCTCACTAAATTGAGTTGTGTTACAGGTCCGGTCTTTCCCTGTCGCTGATATACTCGGTGATATCATCGAGCTAATCGGACTAAACATCATCCGGGACTACCGGCAGCCGACTCGAGTGGCACTCGAATAATAATAACAAGTGGCATTATTTTCCACTTACGCTATCATTTATATTTTTTAATTTTATTTATTTTACCGCGCAACAACAAGGAAAAATATGAAACAACGTGTACTGAATAACATTTTTTAAATGTTGTACCGAGAGCGCTGACCTGTACAAAAGGGTTGGACATTAGGTACGCCAACGTACAAGTACAGAGAAAAGGACTACAAGACTTCGATTTATAGGCTGACATTTTTAACACTAGCGTTGGGGACAATCGGACGACTACTTGCGTTTGGTCCGTTGCTGGGGATTGCCGGAGGAACACAATTAACCCGCCGGGAAAATTAGGACGGTTTTATAAGATTTATCGGGGTCCCAATCAGGTTGCGAAATAATGTTTCGACCTATGGCGGACGTCCATGGGCAAATAATCGACGCTGGCGTTTTCAGCGATATATTTGACAAATAAAATAAGCGGCGGCCGATGATGGGTGGGATTTATTCAATGGAAACAAAGTGAGGGAATGCACGCAGGCCGGTAGGTAGGCACGAACCTCACCTTAGCCACTCTCCGCCTCTCGCTTATAGTTATTAAATTTAATGATGGCGGCAAGAAAATTGCTAGTAGCGAGATCTTTCTTCCTTTCTTTCTTGCTGAAGGCCCACTCTGACGCTCCCCACCCCCCTCTGGCTACGTGCGTGGCCTGCGGTCGTCCGAGAAACATTTCTGCTGATAAGTCATTTTAAATTGCACGCCATGAGACAAGCGTGGACATTCCGGCTCTGGATATCATGGGTATGGCCTATTTGAAAAAGCGGAAAGTAGAAGGCCGATTTCTGCTCTGAAATTCTAGTGCACCTTTCCCTCGGTCTGGAAACTTTCAGACAGAACGACACCTAAAGTTATTCCGGGTAGGGTATAGAATAATTTGTTGACCTATTTAATGTAACCCTTAATTGTAATTAAGGGTTACATTAATGTATACATAATTGTATATGTATATTAATATATAATTATGGACGCGAAAAAACTACATAGCGCGGATACATTTTATGTATTCATCGACACAAAATTATGCATCTGCTTTATTGCAATACTTTAGATTTGTGTTTCTGTCTCCACTCGCTGGTTTGGTCTTAGCAAAAGACTAAACCAGCGAGAGGAGACGGAAACACAAATCTACGGTATTCCAACCCCTCGCAGACCACAAAAAGGTATGTTAAACTCCATTACATCCTGTTGTATCATAAGCGCCACTAGTGGGTGTGCGGGCGATTAAAATTCGATAAAAAGATTTTATTTTGAATTAGCATTAATACCGAATAAGCAACGACCCGGATCTTGGGAGGGAACGCTCTCCTCGCCATAAATAGGCTCGGCAACATGAAAACCATAAAAATTAAGTTTGCCGAATAAATTATTGCAATGCCCCGGTGCCATTTCTGATACATATTCATCGCAATTATTCACGCCTGCCTTACCGACTGTAGGCCATAATATTTTTCCCTTGCCGTTGATCTTTTTTTCAACTTCTCGAGAATACATTCTTGGGGACGCCCACGCATGGACGAAAGGTTAACCCGCTCCGAATACGGCAAACGGGGTTTCGGCTCATCTGAGGCTAGGGCGAATGCCGACACTCCGATCGCTAGTTGCTATTGCGCCGAAATGTTTTACAAAATTATTGACGTACAATCGGGTTCAAGTGAACAAATGTGAAGTAACGTATATCGGAGACAACTCCGATTTACGCCAGCGTGAAATGTAGTTGCGTAGTTTCCAAGCCTGCGACTAAACGGAAGGACTTAATTCGTATTTGGGAAGAACGTAAAAATATCGATAGTCCGAGTCTCAGCGTCAGAACAATAGTAAGTCTGAATATCTAAAATCAACCCTGAATGTATTTTATGCGGGATTTATTATTTAATTCAATGCCCCATTGTCTAGTGACCTTAAAAGTAATCGCTAGTTCGTTGAACAGTAGTGGGACATCAATCTGAGCGTCTCGTCTAATGAATTTATTACTAATGAAGATTAAAAGAAGCGCTGGCGTGAGGAGCGGGTGTAATTATGTCATACTACAGACTACATACTTATAATTCTCGATGGGGTGTCAGGTGTTGAAACCGGACCTAATTGGTGCCCTGCACGAATAATGCCTGCATTTGCACGTATACGTTGGCAGGCTGTAAGATTACGACTTACAGCTCAATATATTTTCTTCCATGTCAACATATACTTAATTATTAGTTTGTATCGTATGAATCTTTGTATTCCGGAACTAATATTCTTATTTTAGTGAACCCGCAGTGCTATGCTTCCAAGGCAATGTTTTTTTTTCAGCAATCAATATTCCTTCATTATCATTAACGTACTCTGCAACGTACGCATTAACGTACACTGTAAATTTGCATCAGTTTGTGTTGTAATTTAAAAGAAAACTTCTTTCGAGCAAATGATACTACGACTACCTCACCACTATATTTGGTATCCTTCGCTTCATAAAAGCAAAACAGGAAAAATATTTTCCTTGCGCTATCCAACGTATACAAAAAAAATTCAATGAAACAAAGTTTCTTTCCTTTGAATTGTTATTTATTGCAGGTTTTCCTCCAAAAAGAATGAAATTGTATTGAGAAATACTCAACGGGCGGTGGCAACTTCATTATAAGATATTAAAATATTTAGGTATCGTGTGATTGCTAATTACTTAGCTACATATATGGCAGTAACTGAAACAAGTTATAGATTGCTGTTCAGATAATCTCTTATTCTCTTAAAAAATATTTTTATTTTAATTGCATATCGCAGTGTATGTATATTGCACGTTTTAAGTTAGATGCTCCACAATATTTAACCATTTATTTATGCTCTCACATATAATTTCTCTAAAATGTTAAATTAAACCATTTGTAATTAGGAAATCATTAAAAAAAATTATGAACGATTAACAAATAATCTTTGTTGAAATTATTTGTAATCAAATTAATCCACATGCCGCCAAAGCAATTTCGTTCGGCAATATTAGCAATGTTTTCCTTTTACTTATTAATCCCTCATACTTCAATATTCATCCCACCTGTAAATTAACTACGATAACCGATTACCCGATAACGTTAAGGAGAGATTGACTCACGTTCCATTATCGTATTAATAGTCACATTAGTTATTGAGTTGTCAGCAGATCTAACGCTTAAGCAATCGAACGGTGTAAGTCTCCTCCACTTTGAGGTACACAATTGATAATTCTTTCTTTTTTAAAGAGTCGAATATTTCCAACAATGAAATAATTATAATTTAATCCCATAGGCCCCATAGGCATTAGATATTGCTGGATTCCAAGATAGACGATTAAATGGTGGCAAAGAGGTCGGTAACTCTGAAGGGTAAAAGTTCATTCAATCGGAGCACTCCTAAGCAATTTTATCCCAACAATGCAATGACTTAGAGAACGGTGTCCGGGGGATGGGTAATGAAAGTTACATTTTTAAACCGGGGCTCATTTCTATGCTTTTATTTACAAAATAAAACTTATTGACATGATAAATACGATATGAATAATATTATATATTTAGTACGTATGGTAATATGTAAGTTTACATGAAATAATCGTATCGAGTGCGAAGGCATCAGCTGTTATTTTGTCAAGTTGAATGAGATTTCAGCTAAAGTCGAACAAAACGACAGGACGATATATTAAGTATCTGTATCAAACGTAAAACAAGGACATGGACTCGTTTAATCTTATCGTTTATAGTATAGTAATTCTAGTAATCTTTTTCTATAATAAATCAAAACTGGATACAATTACACCGTTTCTCGATTACGGGTTTAGGCGTAATATTAGAAATTGTTTCCTTCTTGCGGTAGGACTCTTGGTGGGTATTCTATTAGTCTCGTTTCGAGATCAGGTCTAACCGTTCGGGAGCTCCCTTTTTCTATTAGATTTTGACGACGGGGCCGAATCGGGCGTCTCTCCGAACAAACCGCTCGGACGGAAACACCGATATAATGTCTTCTGGAGGTCGTAGCACCAAATCCTGGTCTGGTAATGAGAGACCCCGCTCTACAAAAAGGGTATAATCAAGATTCCCAATCGCAGCATACACGTGGGGCAGTGGTCGGAGGAGCGTCCGGACGGCCTCGAACGAAAATAATCGAACGGCGAATGTTAATTAGATTTTCCTTCTTATTGAGGCAAAGAAACAAACAGACGGAAAGGAACACCGATAATTTCGGCGGTGCGTTGGACCCTGCAAATTATAGGACTCATTGAGGAATGGAATTGAGACAGGCCCCAGCGCCGGCCACCTTTTACATATGTCCTTGTACGCGGGCATATTTCAGTGAAATGGGAAATAATTGTCGGTTAATGATCGATATGTAATCGTGGGAGCTAGATTGCCGTGTGGCATTGGGGAGAAGTTCGCCATATTCGCATCTGAAATTTCTAAAACGGTTAGGGCGTTCTCGGATGGCCGAAATGTTTTAGTCCCGACACGAATTACGGATTATTCCGATGAGTTTATTGTGTTCACGAAGTTAAGAACAATTAAGCGGGAGCGACATTATCGCTAGGTGATTCACCGTTTTGTTGAGATCTGTACCTTACAAAAAATTTGGTACCCCGTTACGAATAATTATCTGAATTCACAATCTTTAGTCTCTAGTCTTTAGTTCAGAAGGCGATTAGTTTCACAAATCTGGTAAGAGTTTAAAGATGCCTTTCGGAACAATGGCGCTACGTGACGGCGTTCACTTGGTCTACTGCAGTTGGAAGAAACCTCGCAGAGGAAACACCTTAATCCACCCGTTCAGATGCAGTGGTTAGCCGGGAAAGGACCCTTTCTGCGAATTCTAACTGATTCGGGACAGGCGCTCTTTGCAAATGACCATTGATTTTTGTTCATTCGACAGATTTCGAACTGGCTGTGTTCATTATTTCTGGATTTCTGACTGCGGAAATTGGAAGTACGACCGTCATGACGAGAATGCAAATATTAATGAATGCTCAGAAAGAAAATTGTGATCCTTCATATTCCCAGGCGACACGTTTTATATGCCGCGACTATTCCCAACTGAAATACTCTTGAATTAGACATAACATATTCTGAAATCTGGTATAAATCATCAGCCGGTTTCAGTTTTTTCGTCGAGGTCCATTTCGCTGGGTGTGACATTCTAGCAGGCTTTATTACTCGGAAGGTCAATTCATAAATTTGCCTAATTCCGATATTAAGCCGAGCTATGTGGAAGAAAACCAAAATCGCGGTCCTAATAAATCAAACTCTTTTATGAAATTCCCTACTCCACCGAAAGAGGCCTTATTAAATTTGAAATATGGTAAATATCTTAATGGCAGCACTGTTGTAGGAAAATAAATCACAAGTAATTGAAAATATTACATGGGTGTATATATATATATATATATATATATATATATATATATATATGCTTGTGTTTTACAACATGTTAAGGATATTATATTAATGTTACGTACGTTTCACTGCTGTAATGTATAATGGTGTCGCTGAAAATTAAATGAATTCATCACATTTGAAACCTAAAACGTAGTGTAATTCATTGGTGGGTGTTATGTAATCGAATTCAGTATATATATATATATATATATATATATATATATATATATATATATATTCTTTCTAAAGCTTAATCTACTTGTTATTCCCCTCGAATAATCTGTTTTGAATTACAATCCAAATTTCAACTGATTAAACTCAGAAAGACTCAATTTATGTTTTAGCCAGGGTCGTATTTTTAGCTATGCTCCAGTGCCAACAGTTTCGAAATTCAACTTTTGCCCAAAACACAGTTTCGAAACTCAACTTTTGCCCAAAAACACAGTTTCAAACACAGTTTTTGTCACTATTTCACTTTCCGACTGCTCGGTCCTCTCGAAAAGACGGTCTGACCAGTTGCCAGCGACAGGCGCTCTGTACTTTCACCTACCTTGGTTCAGCGGAGAGTGGAAGCATTCGCGCGATCGCCCTTATTCTCGGTCTGTATATATTTTCATTAGGTCCCCCGAGCGGGCAATAGCGATAAATAACGCGTTTGTAACGAGTGGTGACGTTATTCAGTGGCAAGTCGCCATCGTCTGCCGCTGACCGTGCCCCTGCTAATTTATCCCTCCTTGTTGCCCCTCCCCCACTTACTACCGCTCCCTCTCTCTCATTCTCCAGTCACATTCGGTCTTTCTTGCCCGTGCGTAGCGCCCTGAGGAATATATAGACGACATGCTAAGTTTGCAATATTTATTGCCGCTCTTGATTTGGTCTAATCGGATTTCACGTTCGGTTCACTCTTTTCCTTGCACGAGCGTTATATATGTACGAACTCGTTTTTCGTAATTTCACTTTTTTATCCCACCAAGGTCTTATAAAGTGCGTGCAAAATCCCATTGTCAGACAAGGCATTAGTTTTTGCGAGGAAATTTGGTCGTGCATTCAATATTTCAATCTCAATAATCCAATTACCCGTGAAAGGAAGAATCTTGCTAACTAGGATATATAGCTTTTACATCTATAATACTTTTTTGGCACGTTTTATAACAAGAAGAACTGGAAACCACGTATGTTTTCATAACTAGACATTTTGTAGTCCTCTCTGCTAAATCAATTAAAACTTTGTTTGTTAACCGGAGAACATAGACCTATCTCTGGCAAAATTCTTCATCTATCAGAAAATTTGAATGCAATATACCAACAACTGTTCCTATGACAAATAAATGAGTGCGGTATTGGTGTTGGTGAAAATTATAAACAAACCTCGCCTTAATTCTGGTTCAACTAATTACACTAAGCTTTGACACAAAGTAAAATTGTCCCTATTTAGTCGAAAATTCACTCAGCCGTGTCAGCTGCTTGCCGGGTAAAAGTCAGAATCGCCTTAACATCGTGAACGTCCGATTATCCCTCGCAGATTTTCAGCCTGATTTGAAGAAACGTGTTTCGTCTTATCAACGACTTTAATTATAGAAAATTGAGTAAAAAGGTTTTTCTCTCTTTTTATTTGTTTTGACGCGCAATTATGGTTTCCCCGTTATGCGCCCAAGTAAAACTGTTCAGTAATTTAAGTAAATGAGTATAGTAGAGTAATAAATTGTATCGCTGTATTATTTAAAGCTTATAATGGTAACAAACACTTATCTTTCACCGATAAAATGGGGGGGACACAAGAAAGAAACAAAAAAAGGTTGAGAACCACTAGACTAGCGGACGGTGGGTTTTATCTGCCCGCGGTCGCCCTGGGTTCTCATCGTCTTTGTGGCCTGCGTCGGTCACATGAAACGGGCCGAAGGCGAGCGGGGAGCCAAACACGTACGTCCACCAGCGGTTAAGGGTCGATCTGGAACTCTTCTAATCTCCCCCGGGTGGCGTCACTGCCGTATCCTGAATCTCAAGAGGGGAGGGACTCCGTCGCCGTAATTCACCTGCTTCATTTGAATAGCGACCGGTACGGAATGCAGCGTGCAGTTTTGTTTGAAACTGCAAGCTCTAAAACCGTACCCTCCTCAAGGGCTCACTCAACCGCGATGACTCATGATAGCCCGAAGGTGGCACCGTTCCCTCGGATAACGACCGTCGGGACCTCCGAAATCGGGACACATATAATGGTCCTACCTAAACAGGTAATGGCGGCAGAATTTTAACCCGGAAATAAAATCCGAGAGGGCTTTTTGTCTCCTTCCTATAAGTGCGCGGGAATGGCTGGTCCAAGGATTCTCCCGCGACGAATATATCTTACCATCAATATAGAGCGAACTAAATCCACTGGATTTCTGTTGGGGGAAGAGAGGCGAGTTACGCGTCCAGATAATCGGATGACAGATGTTTCGCTACGTAGAAATCAAGGGGTTTGATTTATATTTGATTTTTTGATGATTCTGTGGATCGGCCCATGTGTAACCCTTGCCCATAACGGGGTGTGGGTCGGTATCCCGCCTAGAGTGGAGGTTATATGGGTCCCGTAGACCCTGGAACCGGTCCTCCACCCGGAGGGCACTCCGCCCTAAATGGAGTCTGTCCGCTCATGCCGTCGTAATTATCGTTACATATCGCCGATATTTAAGGCTAATTGGTGGCTTGTCGAATTGAAAGCTTCGAGTAACCTAAGAACAGTTCTTTTTTTTTTTTAAATTTGCGGGGTTATTTAATATATTCACTCAATAATTTATTGCCGAACAATATTTTGCGCAGCGTGTTATTAGAAAAATTACTTTCAAAGGTTTACATATTTCTTTCTTAAAATCGGGGTCAGTGGGCCCTGGTATCAGGAAATTCCACTGCACGACTACGTGGTTAAGAAATTAATTATTACAAAGCGATTTTGTAGATAGGTTCTTAATCTAAACGATTCTCTCATGTGTGGGGGTATCGTACACATGTCCATCAGGTATAGGGTGATGGCTAAAGATACATATATAACTTCCTTAACTTAACCAGAGAAAAATGAATATACATGTGGTGGAGTGGTTTTTGTTCTTATTCAGAGTATAAAAGAAAAAAATCAGATTCCTTTACTATAAATTCCAGACCCGTTCGTTTGTGACTATATTTTGTACGTTTGTTTTGGTGCCGTTTATTTGGGAAGGAAACATTTTCATCGGGAGCATTGTGAGGTAGAAAACTCCACCGGTACACGAAGGCTTGTCATTAGAAGAGATTATTCGCCACCCATTATTTTAAACCGATGTTTCCCCCAGTACAGCCGAGATGTAGGAACGAACGACAATTACGGCCCAATTACTCGCGGCCGGATTGCCCCAACCCGACCGGAGGCAGAGAGGGAATAATGGCTCTTGTGGTGGAAATAAGATTATTCTGCTTGGAATTAGATCCTGCGCTTCTCATCTGAGGAAACTAAATAAAAAGATCAGTATAAAATCTGATATCAGTATAAGCCCTGAAATGGTCGTCAGTGAATAAATCAGATCAGTATCCGTTAATAACCTCTGTTTGCTGATAGAAATCATTTTATCTTTAAAATCGGACAGGTTGTAATACAACGGTTACAACTTTTGTTTTCAACTAGTTTTATTTTATGATAGATAGGCCTAACCTAGACATGCCCATGATATGAAAAGAGACTTTTCATTAGCACTTTTCTTTTACATGAGCACTGCGAATTTATTTTGTTTACGAATATGCTAACACAACTACTTTAAGGTACGTAATTTTATCCATATGACAATTTCAATTGCGACCTATTTATGTCACGCGGTTCTGCCGATGGCCGCCACCTGCTACCTTCAGGAATTACAGATGCAGCTTTACATCAAAAATATTTTTGTCAACTATGAACATCTATAATATAATAAATAAACGTTTATGAATATTTTAGTGCGAGTGTATTAGTTTACTACCGTATTTCAAATTTCCAGATTTCGTCCGCAAGAAATACAGGTTAATCCATTCATTTCCATTTACGGAAAGACCGAATTAAGTGGTGTTGCATGCAATGATTCCTTTTGAAAAAGACGAGTTCGCATGAGCTGTGATATTCCTGAAAATTCAACATTTTTTGCTTTTTTTTAGTCGTCAACCGAGACCGATATTATGTAGTTTTGGAGGAACAACCGGTTCAAAAATCGGTGAGTATTTTGGCCGCCTCTAGGTATTATTAATCGCTGTCATAGGCGATTGTGAATCACTTCACGTCTCGGGCCATTCTTTATAACCTGAATCTCGGATCGAAAATAAAACTTTTACGGATGTACCATATTTAAACTGAAACAGTCGATAAATTATTTCCTTCTGACAGCACTAATTTTTTTAACCATATAATGTGATAATAGAAAAAAAGGTTTTCGGGAGTGGGGCCCCACTTGTAAATGGTACTTGGGCTTTGAAATGTTTTATTTTTATTACGTTTTGACTTCTTTCGACGCGAGCGTATTTTTTCATGACTACGGATTACCTATTTGTGAGAGTGTGCCTTGGATTTTCTCTCAGGTATGGAAAATCCTCCAATCAATAGCACTGGGACATGTCCGGTATATATGAGTTTTACCCGATGCCTGACTATAGTGTTGTGAAATTAATTTAAATATCCCTAATCGGAACGTCCATAAATAGCACGTTGTACACGCGCGGCTGTCGACCGGATAATGGTGAGAACGTGTTCGGGCCGGATATCGGAACTTGTCTCCTTGCAGCTCTCAACCTCAAAATTTTTTTCTATCGTATACGCCTCTTGTGAAAGCGGCGGATAACTGGTCTTCATTCATGTCCAGTTGAGGTGTTTGCTTTTGGAATTAATCAGAATTTTAAAATAGCCCTCCCGGTTCCTTTCTTTTTCATTGTGTTCCTTAGTTTAAAGGTGTGGTGAGGAATTTGGTTCGGGAACAAGAAGGACTGGCTTGGTTAGACCGGCGGATTTACTACACTGGACACTGAACAGCCTGTGGACACCGTGTATTTTGTATTAACACGTTCCGTACATGATACCTGTACGGTGTTTGACAAGCGGAAGGTCTAACGACGGTGTTTCTTTCTAAACTGTACACTTCTAACCCCAAAAAAGGACTACAATATGTTCAGCCTGCAATTTAAAAAACTTATGCTAATAAAACAATGCTAATAAACTCTTTTCCACGCGGTACGTACTTCTAGAAATTTCACTGGGATTGAACTTTCGGTTGTGTTGAGCATCACAAATAAAATTCCTTTATAGATCGTCAGCAGCTTTAACCTCAGCAGTTGGTAATTGCATTCTCGACTGACAAAAAACCGATACCGGTCTGGTGAAAAACAAGCGATAGGAGATCATATATCAAACGGCTGGAACTATTTTAAAATTGAATATGAATAATTATCATATTCGGCATATTTTATTCATTAATTTTTATTAATACTTTTTTAGTATATACTTTTTCGCAAACATTTTGCCTATTGGTGGACCATATAGTAGACTCGACTTGGAGGTTAGGGAATGACCGAAATAGACCGGTGTTGGATAGTTCAGATTCCTTTTAAACTTAATTTAAAGTTCTGGCCCCAACCATATATTACTATATATATATATATATATATATATATATATATATATATATATATATATATATATATATGATCATTCCCTCCGGTGATTTAGCCACCCAAAACTTTATAGGTGTCAACATAATTTCCGTGTTTTCATTTGATGGTCGATTGGACACAAACAACTGCGTCCTACATTTAACTGGACATTATAGCCGGCTGGCTATAAATTTGCCGGTAATGTTTGGATAATTGGGCCATAGCAGTTGGTAGGATTTGAAATGAAATTCGCGTTTGGGCCGTCGTAGGTATGCCGCCAGTTCGGCTCAATTGGCGTTGAATGGTTTGACATTTTCGGACTCGCTCAACAGGAAAAGGGCAACTTTTTTAAGCGATTAGCCTCGAAACCCGACGTCCGCCGTAAGTGTGTTGGTTTATTACGTCTTCCACATAGCTCTGGGTATTTGTTGCATTATATTTGTTGGAATTCCGAAAAGAAAAAATGTTACTTCTACTGGAATTGGACTTCTATTTGGCGACGGAACATAGAATGGTTAACATGTTTTAGATTCTCGAGGATCACAGTTAGAACCCGTCTTGTTTCATTGAGTAGGAAAAATAAATAGTCTCCGTCATATTCTCCGTAAAAAAGAAGGAAAACACAATCAGTTATTTTTTTTACGTGGCAAAACTGGATTTGGATGAATAACAGATGCAAATGACTTTTTTACTGGATCATTGCGTCAAAGCTGCTAGAAAAGTTTAAATCCGATAAAATATTATCTGTCGGTTGTCTATACTGATTGACAATTAATGCCGGCAAGAACAGCTCATTCCTATTTAAATACGAGGCGTTTTTGATCTATATTTGACATCGCACCTCAGTACCAGTCAAGGGAAATGATTATTCCTTCAGGGTAACTTACTGGTAGTCCGGAATCTTTTCCGGCATGATAATTGCAAACACGGAAAATAATTATTCTCTTCATTTTTACAGTTGAAGGGTCACAACATCCAATTCTTATATATATATATATATATATATATATATATATATATATATATATATATATATAAAGTGTTGTTAATATTATAATTGTCGTATTACGTCCTTGGTACTATTTATTACTTTTTCGCGTATTTTCACCGCATGAAATGTAGTTGTAATTGTTAGAAATAGAAGAAATATAAGAACGATAGACTAGATGATTTAAGCCTGACGTTACGGTCAGCGATGAGACGTCAAGGAAAAACGTTATAGGAATTCCTGAGAGGCTATTTAATGGGCGTATGGGCCACTTTCCGCCCGACCGAGACTTTCCAGTCAGGAGACTTCCTTAAGAAAAACACGTTGTCGGTAACCCGGTCCCCGATCGGCCGCTGGAGAAAGGGACGGTAAAATGGGGGAGAGGAGCGGCGTGAAGAAGATGCGAGTTAAGAAGGAAAGGGAGGTCGGTACCCGTCCGAGCGCGGCAGTCGGGGCCCGCCTCATTAGCCCGCCCCTGCCCGTATAATTCCTACATTAGTTTTGAAACCGGGCGGCCATAAGTCAACCCCCTCCACATCACAAATATGAATACAATGTAAACCCAGTGACAACTTGTCCCCGGAGAACGAGAGAGTGACGAGCACGGCCCTTCCCCTCCCTTCACTCTCGTATTGAGTCGTCAGCTCTGTCCGCTTATCTCGTTTTGAGATGTCGGCTTTCCTCCCGGGGAAATATTTGGTCAGCGTCCTACTAAGGCATACAGGAGAAATATGGGTGAGGGGTTCAGTTAGTAATTAGCAATAATCTATGAACAGTACTGTACCTCATATGAATTATGGTTTAGGTCGCCCTATTAAAGCGTAGACTGAATTACATGCGTGGGTACATGACGCAACGGTTGTTGGGGGGGGGGGTGAAAGCCGTAAAATTCATCAATTAACAATTAGGCCGGCACAGAAGGTACTCCGATAGTTGGTTATAAATGGGGCGGGAAGAGGATATTTGGTAGGCTTGGCGGCGATGGCTGTTTGAAGGATGGCGGCAGCCGGGGCTTCCGAGGGCTCTCATTAATAATGGACACGCTATGATAGATGGAGTGCCAAGAGGTTCTCTTGGATATCAACACTTATTAGTCCGTGCCGCTATTCCCCTCCGGCAGATACTCCTAGCCAGGATAGGCTCCATTTTAACTCCGTCACCAACTGTACAACTATTAACTACAACGGCTTCCCCTCAGGAATGATTGATTCATTCGGACTCCTTCAATAGTGATTCCGGGACAGTTTATTGGTTGTTGCTTCTACTGATAGTATCTTATTGAAATTCGGGTTTCGGATATTACGTGGTCTACAAGTTCTTATGAATCCCTAGTAATTTATATTAGGGAATTTAACGTTTAGCTTGAGGTGATGATCAAACGGTAATGAATGCTTAAATTTGTTGTCCTACATTTATATATACAATTGATTGAATAAATATGTTTTATACATTATTAAGTGCCTACAGTGTTAAAATTGTATACGGGTATACATTCCTGGAAAGGCTCGCATGTTAGGTACAGATGAGTCGTTATATTAAGATAATGGCTTTAATAGTAAGGATAGGAACACACATCTCATTAGTTACTACGCATTCCATTCCATAAAAGGACCGGGATAACATTCTAGCCAATGCTCAAGAAAAAGGGCTCCAGCAGAGTATTAATTAAATGCATTTTATAGCCATTTTTCAGTTCGTAAATAGGCATGTATATTCGTATTACCCCCGTTTATTTGAGGAAATATACAATTAAACGCATAGTGGCAATGCACGATTGCGCTATACACATTAGTTGAAATAAAAACCTTATTCGGTTCACAAATTCAAAGAATAGACTTGTGGAGAAATAATTTATGAATTTGAAAGCTGATCTAATTCTGTACTTTGAGTTGAGTTCACCATTATAGGTTGATTATAAGTTAAAAATGGCGAAAAGCCGAAACCATTTTACCGAACTTTTATTAAGTAGTCACCAAACGATACCTGTTTGGTGGTGCTCAAGGGTTCAGGCTAGTACCATTCTTGCGGCCTTCTGCACTCAATGATTTGGTATGATGGTTAACGAGGCTACTTTTTAATAACGTTCGAACGCATTATGAAGAAACCCAACTAGGAAAATGATCCTCATTTTTAGGATAAAAACACGTCACAGCAGTCGATAATCGATTTTACAAAGCGTTAATAGAGATATCGAATTTTATTTGGTGGGAGAGTGGGACCAGGTTGGCCGCGGCAGAGCAAGTTTTGACCTTTTGGAATACTTCCGGCGCATAAAGATCGCCCACTCGGTTGGGGCGAATTCTAAATATGCCGCTCATTCCCATAAAGAAGGAAGCAATTTTATTTTCGGCTCGCGGCGGCCCAAACTGTACACTATAGCTGACTCAGGGACGCACAGGTCTATCCCCCTCCCGTTCAACACTAATGCCAGTCCCCCGCACAGACTTATGGTTGCACAATTACAGGTTCGTGTTGCAAGCGTACAGTCGTCCAAGAGGATTTGGTGCTGCAATAAATAAATCAGTTTCCAAGATAAATAAGGTACCGGATTTTGGACCGCTCGAGGCGAAGTACGTTTTGGTACTGTTATTTTCTTCGTGTTGTAATTTTCGTGTTTTTTACGAATTGCGAAACCGATTCGAAAACGAAAAATATAAGTGCCGGACCAATCGATATGTACCGCAGATCAATACAGATTTTTATAGTATTTTTCACAATAATACATACCTACATGACATACAATGGCTAATGATTTTTCAATACGTCAAATAAACTCTTCTGATTTATACATAATTAATATATAAGGATATATATTATAAGGATGCTGCAATTTGAAATTCAAAATTTAATCGTATATAATATTATTATTACTAATTTTCTTGTCTTCATATTCAATGTATTTACTGGGTTCACATACAATTAAATTGATGTTGGAATATATTCTAGTACTACATGCCGCTTTTTACAATTAATCACAATAACAGTGTAAAGATAGATCAGGCAAGTCCTAGAACTGGCAATTCAGCGGCTGATTTTGAACTACAAAGACGAGTAATATGCAAATAAATACAGGAATATTAGGTTAGATTCCTGCCGAGATTTGAGTTGATATTTCAGCAGCAAATAGGAAATCGTAGTGCGTTTCGCGTCATAAATAGGAGCATAAAGGTTAACCGCTCGGCATTACGTATAGTTCGGACCGGCATCAGAACCGATAATTTGCCTTGATTTATAGTACGGATCTTTTACACGTAATGGCGTCCGGGCGACCCGCTTCCATAAGTCATGGCTCTTAAACAAATTATATATAATTAAATGTTTTAAAAAACAATGGCCGTCGGTGATCCCAAACCGCTCTATGGTATGTATGAGCTCCGGCTGGGAATGTGATTGACGATTATTGTTCGAGCGCTAAGAACAATGCTCAAGGGACAAGGATATATCGGAGGAACAACTTTTATTACTTCCAACAACTATAATTAAGTACACGATGAGCGCTCGGTAAACAGTTCGCGGCTTTTTAGGCCGGCCGTAATTCGTGTTCCGACTTGGCTTCCCCTTCTGCCGAGAATTGAACATAATTGGGGAATTTATTAAGCGACGGACATGCTAATGTTGGAATTAATTTTATTGTCCTTCAAAAACAGGTACATAATCGAATGGGAGCCTCATGACCGTCTGAATTTGTGAAACAGACATATAAACTTTATTTTCCTGTACTATACTTGGCTGTTATTATTAAAAATGTCGAACAAAGAATAACACATTAATCTCTCTTATTATTTTGCCATATCAACGTTAATAGTGTATTCAGAATGCATTAATAACCGTTGCAATGTTTATCCGGTAATTTGGGTGGTTATAATGTAAATTATTTGTCGCGACTGTGTTAAGAATATCAGGCAATATATAAGGCTATGAAGAAACAACCCTCGCTGACCACTAAAATCTAATCTCGCTGCTCGTGCATATCGGATCCGCTTATGAACAAAAACGTCAGGTAATTCATAATGACAAGGAATTGGCGGTTCCCGTAGATAGAGATCTAAATGGGCTGGACTACATCGGAGTCCGGTTGGAAAGAAAGCGCCCGGTTTCGCACCTTTAATTTCTTTCCGAATAACGGAGGCGAGCGGTGATGTCATGCGCGGGGCCCGACCAATAAATACATCGGTCGGGACGGGTCAGATTTTTAAAGGAATGACCTCCCTCGTTTCTGTGGACGATGACTGAAAGGCTCAATAAGCGTACCGCGGCCGCTCAATTACGGCCGGCGGCGATTGTAAAAAGAAACAAGTCCCGAGAGTCGAAACTCTCGAATTAGCTCCGGCCAACAGAACGATACTGTACGCAGAAATCCGCGCCCGTGAATCTTTTTAACGCTTCCACAACTCCGCCCGTTTGACTTATGCTAATCGAGTTTTTCTCGCCGGAAGAAAGCCGTTTCGCCGGCTTGTATCCTAATTTGCATTTTAAATCTTGGCATAACGAAGTGCGACGTATGCCATTAAGGTAATTGTAATTATACTTTATAGCGTTTTAAATGGACACCCCCTGCAAGGAATACCATGTTGAATTCTGCATATTTTCAACACTGTGCTTTTGCGCGGTAGAAATTCTATGGAGGCAACGTCATTTACTTTTATATTTATCGCAGCACGGAAAACGATGTAACGGGGACTTTAATGTGGCTAGGACATTGCGAATATTTATATATAACCAGGAAAACGGTGTATCTTATCAAAATTGGTAAACACTAGTTCACCATACGAAACGTCATATGACGTAGTGCTTATTTTAGATAGGTTATCATACTTTTCTTATAAAGCATAAAAAAAAATAATTCTTTTAATTTGTTGATATGTAAATTAAATTCAAAGGAATAATATGTATAGCACATATATTAGGACTTACGATAAGATAAGATCACTAAGGACCTTAAGGACTTGTCATAAGATTTAAAGATAAGATGACGAGATTAAAATTACATAAAATTAACCATAAGTTTTACAGACTTAGGAGAACTATAGGAGAGAAACATAAATTAAACACTTTGTATTTTATTTTATTCACTAAGCATTTTAATACATTGGAAAACGATGCTCAAAAATTTGACCGATTCGTTCCATCGAAAATTTAATTTAATTAAATTAGTTATTTTTTTAATTTTAAACATTTAATGTTTTTTTAAATGTTATCTAGTTAGTTAACCGCAGTATTCCGTCAATTTTTCATGACCTCGTTCATGAGTCATAAAAAATAATAATAAAGAAGTGACCGTGAAGTGTTTACACAAATTATTCCTGTTAGCCTCCATATCATAAACTACATTTGGTCTATTCTATTGCTCTGGGCAGAGAAAACCATTCCTCCACATAAGTTGACACCGGACGCAGATCCGAGAAAACGAATTTTCTTAGCTAGACAATTAGCGGGCTCATAATTTTTACATTCTTATTACGACTAACAGCAAGCGCTTTAGGTAATACAAATGCTCTAAGGCGTCTCCACGCTTTCCTATTACGTTGTATCAAGTGTCCCGACTCTTGACATATGCTAATGCTCCTTTTTAATCTATTTCAAAGTCTCGAAAGTAGGATTTTAATTTTCTTCTGGGAGCTAATTTGCAATTTAAACGAGTTTTTGATGTATAATATTAAGATGCGGTAAGTTCCAGTACTAAAATAGAGGGAACAGTGAGAAGATATTGCTTATTCAACACCGAGGAGTATAGTGTAAGACGTTCTGAAGGCAAGCGTTATGAAACCAACATTTTTATGCTCAAAGTCTCGAGTAAAGTGCAGTGTTCTCAAGTTGCACGCGCTAATAAGAGCAATGTTAAATGTGTTGAGTGCTAGAGTGAACGGAATGAGTGCATATTAAATAGTCGACTTTTGTTTCGCAATGTATTCCCCTTTTGTTGAACTAAATTTATGATTCATCTATGTTACCTATAAGCTAAATAACTCTACATAAAATTGGAAAGCTGGTATAGGTTACTACAAAATACACTATATACATTCATATATCTTATAAAAGAAAAAAGGACAATTTGGGCAGAAGATGCAGTGTTAGCAATAGTAGCTGTGGTTGGCTTAAAATGATATAAAAACTGTGTTCAAAACGTCAGAATTCACTGAGAATATCATATTGTCTGGATTTAACTAGTAGAGAAATTACACTTTCTGACAATCGGGATGCAGGGATCAAGGGTAATAATGTTTTGCACTTGGCAGCAAGTGTACAGTAATATAAACAGAATTTTTGATGATTATTTTTTATTTTGTTTTATCTCCGGTAGTTATTCAGTACGTGCGGGCATAGAAACTGGGCTGCAATAATATACGTTATCGCTCTACTCGAAATTCTCTCTCGTAGCAGAATCTACTATCAGCGAATACGGTTACCTCTGTGCATTCTCATATCGTTTAATTAATAACCGATTGATTTGATCTGTTTTTGTCTCGTATCGACATCATCACATAATTTCCCTAATTATATATACACATACACCCTATACTATATTAGGAGATGCGATATTAATTACCACTCTTAAACTATCGGTAGATCTTTGGAAGTTCATTTAAAATTGCGTTTTCATCACATCATTCCCGAAGACGGGAGGGATAATTATAAGTTAACGGGGAGCCACGAGGCTGTATTTTTCGTTTGCACATAAATGAATAAATGTAAACTGGCGTTACGAGCTTTGGGCATCCGCGGTAGCGTCGCTATAGGATTAATTTTCAAAATTTATTGCCTCTCGCGTTATCCGGCCGTGCCATCTCCATTAGAAAATTGATTCTTTGCCTGCCGAACGAATCCAGCTTGTAATTACACGGTGGCGGCTCGAATAAATAAAATACGAAATCACGGATTGTTGGGATTGACCGCGATGAAAAATTCACTACCATCTATCAAACCTCAATCTACGTTTGCGGTACATTTTGGCAACTTCAAGATAAGCGATGGCCGCCATGAGGTAGGAACGCGGTCAGAATTTGACGCTGGACATAAAGTTTGTGGAAATTTACATTATGGCATTCGTACTCGACGCATGAAACTCGTACGACTGCTCTCGGCTTTAAGGGGTCGTTCAACATTGTCCACGGGAATGGAGACGGCGAAACGCCTTGATTCATAAAAGAACTTCAAATGGCCGAACAGTATTTCAGGAGACCGGAGAACGCCCGGTGAATACTAACGAACCGACTTTAACACCAACTTTTCATTGTTCCTTGCATAAAAGCGCAATAAACGTTTAAGTAGTGTACATTACGTTTTAGTAGCGTTTCATATTCTGCAGTTTCACTTCGGAATATAACTGACGTGGCCGCAGGCTGCCTCACGTGGATGGATTGCTATTATTGAATCCAATTCTTAGATTTTGCCAGTCAAATGTTCAGAGAGCTTATATAAGGAGTACGAGCTCCTGCCCGGCTCTCTTTAAGTAAGTACCTTTCTTTTAATAACGTGCTTGCTTATTCAATATTTCTTTATTGTTAAATTTTCACGTCTATCTGGTGAATGATAGTCTGGTGCTGATACACGGGAAGTTTATCCAGAATTTTTTCTCAACATTTTGTTCATTAAATAACCTCTTTCCATATTTGAGATTCCTTTAATTAGGATTAAGATGAAGAACTGTTCCTTAGTTTACAATAGTCTCTTTGATCCTCTTTCTCTAATCGGCCATCCCCTCAAAGTGTTTTCGCAAAATAACGTCTCGGGCTCAAAAAGCTGAAAAGACGCCAACTGCCGTCACCGAGTGTCTTCCGGCCTCATCGTAGAGCGGTTAGTCCCGCAGCACATTATCACTTTCTTCCTCTTCTCTGGGAGCGCACTCTCACCGGTTCGGTCGTTTGCTAGACCGGTTTCTGGTGTTGGCCGTCTCCAGTAGCTGTGTCCGTCAGAATGGTGGTGAGTGGGTCCGGCCCCCACCGCCGGGTCGGTCCGTGTCGCCGCCGGCTTTAGACCGCCGTCAGCAGCCGGCATCCCGCCCGATAAGCGCCCGCGATAAAGCACGCCGATTATCCGAGGGTGACATCAATCGCATAAATATCCGGCCGCCCGAAGGAGTAAGCAGGAGTTACGAGCGGGTCGCCGATATTAATGGGCCCGTTGGGCTTGTTGGAGCGGAATTAAGAATGCGGTTAATGAAACGTTATCCGGGCTCGGCAATCTAGGACCATAAAATAGCGAAGACCTCTTTTTCTTCGTTCGGCCATTGATTTCTATCGACTCGTTCCGGATTTAGCCTAAATCGCATTAGTATATTTCTACTTTTTGGGTATTCGCTGGCGACGACTGTACCGTCGAGTGCCGGATATCATGGAATTTAACGGTTCCTACTTTCATTATCCTTTCGCTTCCTCGGTTATCACCGAGCGCTTGAAACAACGACGCCCATAACGTAATAAAAATAATAGAAACTGGTACCTTTCCAAATTTAAGTTTTGGGACCTTACCGCCAATAATTAAAAGAGACATGATTTAAGTCGCTAAATAGCATTAAACGACTTTCGCGATAACGGCTCGTTTTCTTGAATTAACCCTGGTAAATTCCTAATGGAACATATATAACTCATAAGTATACTGTAGACGTTTAACAATCTATCAACGACCCGATTAGTGCGCAGTAATAAAGCAAAAAATGAGTTTAGCGAAACTAGATTCTTAAACCTTCAAACAAGTTAATCGCGACCGAGTTAAGCTTGCGGAGGGGACCGTGACGGACTTCGCTGCGTGTGCAGTTTGATAAGAAGTTCAGTACTACAATGTTTCAGTGGGCATTACTCATGTTGCAATTAATCTAATCGTGTTGTCGCGGGCTTCGTTGACTTGAGTAAAACATGAATGAAGTTCATGAATTCCGCACGCAAATGAAGGTGAACTACGAGTTGGCACTAGCCATTCATGGAAGTCGTATTTGTACCTACAATTTCAAGTCGAAAAAGGGTCAAGTTATATGTGTGTTTGTATAAATTCCATCTAAAAATGTCTTACATAATTACATGTATAGACATATTTATACCAATTATATTAAAGAGTGTGATTAGTATATCATCATCGTTTACTTAATCAGATTCAAATCATAGTAAAATTAAAAATGTGTACTATGGATTACAACTTTTATAGTTTTATTGTGTGATTACAGAAATTGAGATTTATACTTTATTTTAATTCTACTTCATAATATATTGTAATGAATGGAATTGTAGCTAGAAACTTTCTTCGTCCCGGATAAACGCCGTAGGACACCGGCACTTTAACCTTCACAAGAGCGTAGACAAAATGGGTTAGCTCCGATCCGGGGATTCTTATATACTGGGCCGAGTTGGGCAATAGATAAGTCTCCTTGAGGCGGGAGGCGGCTTACTTCATCCGACAAGCCCCGTAAAACCTGCTTAATTATGCGACCCTCCAAGTGTACCATCCAGAAAACCAGTTCCATCCGGCGTTATATTCAATTTAATAACTTACAATTCCTATCTTATCCACGGGTCCTTGTGTAATCAGTAACATGGCGCTAAACTGAGCGCCCTGGAAGCTTCAACGGGACCCCGGGCAATACAAATCGTTCATATTAAACCTCATTAATTTTTTTAGGATTTCAATTATTTAACAAACATAAAAGTGTTGAGCTCAATTAGCCCAGTATTTCTTCTTGGTCAGGAAACTTAAATTGAGAATTCAAAATGTTCAATATAAATTCGCGCTATCATCCTCAGGGGTGTTTCTTTGGGAATAATAAAGTATAGTTTTCGATATATTACCTTAAACTAAAACAGTATTTATGGGTTTGCTATCGTACCCATTTTACAAACACCAATAAATAATAATAGGTAATCTTGTAATGTAGTAGAATTACCGGAATTGTTTGAAATTTATTATAGGAAGAAAGAAACATTATCTATCCATTTCCGTTCCATTTGATTTTCCTTATAGAATTTGTAAAACTGTAGTTCCTGTATTCGCTAAAATATATAAAAATATTGCCATTAACAAACTGGGCCCCATAGCTTCAAACCTATGTTGTTCACTTATTTATTGACTGGCTGGATATCTTCGAATATAGGATTAATTTGGTTTAAACTTTTTACATTATATTTTCGCTCGTGGTAAAAATTACAACTTACCATCGGCTGTTTTCGATCCATACCCAATCAAATAAAGAGAATGCCATGGCAACCAATACAAACAACAGGCTTGATCCACGAAGTAGACGTCTACTTCAACATAAAAATTGAACCGGTATTTTGAGCCAGACTTGCAAAATATGTGAGCCTGCGCATTCGTAACACATAAAAAAAGGCGACGCGGTCGTAAATATCTCCCTGTGAAAGCCAGTTTCTACAATCGGCAATGTACTCGCATTGTCGATTGTGAATTTACATATTGCTCGGTGAAAGTGGCGACTTAATGTCCAATTTTAAAAACGCAAAACGAATACTCTGGTTTGGTCGAAGGGTTTAAAATGCGTCTTCGCAATTTCTAGTTATCTATATATTATTGGGATTCTATCTAAAAAATGAATGTAAGAGGGAACCCAACATGTCCTTGCCCGGAGGTTAATTTCGGTTATGATAAACAATCACATTTGGGCTCTATGAAAGTGTTTTGGGCATAAACTTAGATCTCAGACTCGGGATCTAGGACCCTGAAAGGAATGATTCTGTGAATTGGATTTGTAAGGAAAGCCGTAAGAGTGTTGGCGAAATTTCCCTTGACAAGGAATAAAATATTTTCTCGTTGATTTCTGAAGTGAAACAATTACCCTAACAACATAAATACTGCTGGAAAATCACCTAGTTTTTCCATTCCGTTTGCAGTAAAATTTGATCTACTACAATGGATAGATTAAGTTTACTTCTTCCGACCTTTCACTGTAGGCTAAACATCACTATGAAACACACAGTTAATCGGGTTCCCTATTGTTATGCATGTGCTTAGACTATGTTTTATTCCTGAAACTATTATAGCCAACGCTGTAGCTACAAGAGTCGATTGGACTATGCGCTCATTTCAGAACGTGAGATATTTATAACTCTCCGGTCTCGCTATATATCACGGACTGCAATATATCTTGATCCCTAATTACAGAACCGCTTATGTAAATATTCCATTCGTAAATAATAAATTTATTGGCACATCATAGTTTATATTTATATTCGGACAGGAGCCCATAATTTTGACTCAGGTTCGGTATTGATTGTATTTTAATTTTGCGATGTATTATAGTAGATTTGCCGGGAACGGCGCCTCGGCCAACTGAATGCACCTGGACTCATAGTTTTCTCTTGCAAAGCTGCCGACAAAGAACTTCAGTAATTGTGTTGATACATAAATCATTCGCCCGCCGTGCTTGGAATTAGACCGGATTTATTATCGACCCTGGTGAACTTCTCCTTCTCGGTGTGAATTAGACCATTACGCAATGCATACAAATATGACCGGCCAGGGTCAGATCATCTCATATGAAGGTTTCTTTATACTTGGTTATTAAGGATTGAAATTAATGTTTTCCGGGCGATAGTAGTGTTTTAATGAGTTCTAACTATAAAATTGCTGAAAGTACGCTTTTTACATTTAAATTTAAACATTCCCCATTTAAGAAATCAAGTAGGTGATGTTATCAGTACTATAGCAAAGGCAGCCATAAAGTTTTCCAGATAACATTTCTTTCTTTCTTCATTTTACCTTTAGTTAAATCTGCGTTGGATAATAAGAAATAATTAAAATTATTTGGCTTCGATCATAATTTATGAAAATCTGGAGAGCTTACATAGTTTTATTACAAGACATTTTTGATTCAAATAATTTTCAGTGTATTGAATCTCTCCCGAGAATCTGTACTGCTCTATATGTATTCGTTAATTGAGTTTTTGGTGGAGAAAAGCTACAGAGAATATTATTATTTAATTTTTATGGTTTAGAGAATATATACGGTAAAAAGGTACATCGTTTGATTAAAATCAACACGATAGTTTTAAATTTATATAATAATAAGGTTAGCGAAATTTTTGTTTTTTCTAGGTCGTGATAAGGATGGATGGTGAGAAATAACGACAACAGAAAACCAATTAAATAGGCAAGTTGTTATTAATAAATGTGGCGGGTCTGCGCCAGCAAGCGACCAACAATTTTCAACAGCGCACGTGATGTATTATTTATTAAGGCATTGTGACTCCATAAAGTGGCGCACTTCTCTCGACGCTAGCCGCCATATTAATGGTCCCATCCGCGCATTTAATTACAGCTCCGAGTAGTTATTTTAAAATGTAATTTATACCAACAGCTCGAGAAATGCGGCGTACTGGCGTCTACACACACTGGGGTATAAATCATGGGAAACCGGTGCCCCGTTCATAACGCTAATCTTGAACCTCCGGAGTTCAATCTGGGCCGAGGTGCCCTCTCAGGGGCGTTGCTCTTGAGACGCACAAAATAGTAGATAGAATTTCGAACTAAACGTAATAACTTCCTCAAAACCTTTACTATAATAGTGGGCAGTTGCCTTCTTATATAGAGCGAAGCAATAACACCGTAATTACGAATTTCGCGATCGAAATTGTAAAAAAGGTGTTCCAACTTTCACAATATTCGATTACTTCACAAATTGGACTAATTTAAAAAAAAACTTCGTTCTAAATAATCTCCCATTAAGGCAATTAAGAAAGGTTTTTGAGCAAACCCACTATTTTCGAATAATAAATTCTTGTTCTTTCCAATAAGGAGCGTCATTAATCCTTCACATCGGTAATTAAGTATAATTTATTTTAGTGTGCCGCATTACAGTATTAAAGAGCAAAATCCTAACTAATGTCTGCGTATTTTTCTTAAACAGTTTGTATAGGAGATTTTGAGATACTAGTTGAACTTGTCGGCTGTAGGTAATAGGGTCTTGAAGGTACATGATTTGTAGTGATTTGTAAGTCTTTATGTAAATGCGTTTCTCTCAATTCCCCCTTTAATTCTGCCACGTTTAACAGTGGTAGTGCCACGATTTGTCGATGTCCAGCTCTGAGATATCTATAATTGAGTACCAAGTAGAATAAGGGTACTTAATTAAAAGCAGCGGGAATACTTAATACAAGTACGAAAACTGCTACAAACTCATGTGATGAACTGCCTACGTGGTCTAAGGAATAGTAGAAAGAAATCCCTATAATGGAAGTAGCTGTTATCCTTAATATGAATCCTTCCTTTTTCTGTAGTTTGTTTCTGTTCAACCCTCCAATGTAAATTACAAACATTACTCATAATAAAGGTAGTGAATATTTGATCCACTTGGTTAACATTTTCTGTGAAGATGGAACCCACACCCATCTTCTTACTTTGGACAATCTTACTATTCAAAATACAATGCACGAGTTGAACAATTGTAACACACTACAACAGACAACAAATGGCTGTAGGGAATACAATCATTCTATTATTATTATTGTTTTATGAAACTATACAAATATGTTTAATTAATCGCGCTTGGTGTAATATTTAGTTTCCTTACTCACGAAGCTGCACATGCCGTGTTCACGTAGTGACCGAGATCATGTGGTGATAAAAGCGTTATTGTAATAATCAGTTTTTTCACGGCCGGAGGCGTGAAACGAATTTTCTTTTAACGGAGGCCATATTCTACACATAATTACCCTCCTGACGAGACGGCGGCGTCGCGATAAGCTGACAATTGGCCGGACGCAGATCGTTTGAAGTCCGGTTGGGATTTACAAGCGAATATCAATTAACTTCTGGGGGAGGGAGGGGAGAAAATCGAATGATCAGATATACCTGGGGATAGCGAGGTAGCGATTACTCGGGCTCGCCCACGACTTTAATTTCCGCTCTACCGTTCTATTAGGCCGTTAAAGTCTCTGCAGCCCTCATTATATTCGGGACCGCTTATTAGCTTAGCGCGGTCCTCACCGTCCAAATATAGTCTCCCCAATTCCGTTTCAATTTCCCGGTGGCGCTAATATTTACCAGCGAGCTTGGGAAGCAAATATCGCGTAGTTCTATTGACAATGAGCGCAGAGATTAGATATCCTCAGCGATTGCCCCCAATGATAGAACAGGATATTATAGCAACCCCAATTATCACGAATGGTAAAAATTGTTCCTATTTTTTATTGCATCTTTATCTTTATTAAAAACTATATTTTTGAATAACACACACACACACACACACACACACACACACACACACATATATATATATATATATATATATATATATATATATATATATATATATATATAATAACGTACTCAGTATTCCGATAGCTCTTCATAATTGGAGTAAAAATAAATTGTTATTATTATTATTAGTTGTAGTAGTAGTAGTACTGTTATACTTCTCTTGACCCCAAAACCTTGTGGATGTCGCAATGTTACTAATTTCTTCCCATGCTATTCTGTCATTGTCGTACTACATCCCTGCTTTATTCTATTACTGGATATATATATATATATATATATATATATATATATATATATATATATATAGTAAATATTTGAACGTCACATGAAAGCAGATAACTGAATAATTTATTATTAAATCGCCAGAAACCCCGCTTATTGAACCGGGTCGGAAATATCCCGGCTGTCGACTAACGACAATATCACTAACAACTGTAAATATAAATATTAAGCTCGGCAATTACTCGGATTGGACAGAATGATTACATACCAATGGAGACGGTGAAGGCCGGCGATATTAACGCAAGCGGTGGCAATAATTTGGCCCTCCCCCCTACATCCTCGAAAAGACAATTTACAGAAACCGGTCAGTTCGTCTCTAATTCTTGTCCGCAGTAAAAGCTAATAGTTCCGAAATCAATTTCGTCGTTTCGAAACTCCAAGGACCGAATTGGATATTCTTGGAATTATATCGAGTCCATTTTGTTCAAAACTTATAGCTTGTTTTATACCTTATTCTTACCCTTTTTCTACCGCGGAAAGATCCTAATTAGTTGGAAAGGGTTAAAGAAAGTTGAAGAAAGACAAATTTACAACTCGATATCGTAGTATTGTTATTGGCCTATAATATTTGTATTCCGATTGTCTGGCGTAGATTATGTTTGCACACGTATCGCGTATATCTGTTTATATCGCTAAACTCTTTTCTCCTTCTCTATATTCCTCCTCGTATATTCTCGGTCTTATTTAACATGTTCCGAAAATTGTATCGATAAGTTCCTGATCACTTAAGACAAATTATTCGTCGTAGGATAAATTCGACAATTTATTTTATTTGAAAATGAGCGAAAAACCGAGCTAGGTGTGAAATTCCTGAGCTTAATTTGTTCTGCTCTTAAAGTGACTGGCCGTTCTGAAAACGAATTGAAGTTGTTACCAAACTTCTGAAAAAGGAGTCATTCGTCAAACGGTCGGCTCGGCAAGCTGCCGCTCTTTTGACAAATGGGGGCCAATTTATTAGGCGGCCACACTTTCCGAATACTAAGCAACCGACTCAGCCGACTGTACCAGTCTTCGGTGAGCCCTGTCTCGACAAGAGCAGAGGAATTTATTGAAAATTGCGACGATCTTTCTCGCTGTTTCATTCTTAAAAATTAGGCAAGAAAGGAAATATTAGCCAAGACGAAATGGCCGGAGGCAATTTATTTAACGGTGTTCAAATTGCTTGGGAGTTGGGTTGAGTCGCGAAATTTTGCCACATTAAAATTATCGTAAGGAAAAGGAAGGCGGAGTTTCATTTTTAGAAAATCTTTTGTATTATTTAAATTATTGTGTACTAGGTGTATTGTGTAGTTCCAATGCATAGTTCGGTGTGGAATGCAGTGAATAAACTTGATATATGACTTGTTAAATTATAGTAATATACATACTACATAATACATAATACATAATGGTTATTTGTCCTTCATGTGACCTTCACAGTGGTCGTATCTACTCTGGTGTTGTATATTAACCTGGAAGTATATCACTTTATTGTTTTTTAATTTTTCACTGAAGATCGAAACATCTATCTAACATGTGAGCAAATAAGCGAGTGCAAATAGAAGATAACAAGAATGGCGGTATCCTCGCGGTTAACTAAATAGGTATTATAAATTTGAAAGTAGTTTTTTAGCTGAATTTTTTGTTCAGACAACGAGCCTTGGTTCAGGTCATTGGAACGAACTAACGAAATCAGTTTTTATAGGATTTTAATAGGACATGAAACTACCCATATTATTTATTACCTTCCTAACGATAATAAACCTCAGATTATGAGACACCGTGGAGTTTAATTACACTGTTCAGAAGGTCGTATTAACGTCATACGCTTTATAATACAACGGTCCGAGCTCGTCATTTTTCATAGCTCTTTTCGCGTAGAGAGAATAAACACAAATAAGTCGTCCGCGCCTTTCTACTCTCACTATTGCCGTGATCTAATTCAGTCCCATAAAAGAAAAATATGAAAAAATCCCATTAAGGGTAAACGGTGTCAGAAAAGTTATAGGCCTCTTTTAATGGACAAATATATGATATTGGACGGTTAATTAAATTAGACATGCTATTACTAATAACACGGTCATAATGGACTTGCTCTAACTTATAAAGTAATAAGTTAATGAATCGACAGTTTTCTCCCTTACGCTATATTTTCGACTAATTTTTTCTCAGTGCATACCCTTTCAATACATACGTTTGAACTATTTCATGTACAGACCCATCGGTTAAATGTCCTCACGTTCTGATGACGAGTAGCACAATTGATAAAGTACCTTGTACGTTTTCGTCTATTTTTAGCAACTAATATAATACAAAAGCTGTAGCTATTATAAAACCGATTAATTTTAACAAACGTTCTAAATAACTGGTACGCATTATTCCACCGGTATAGATGTTTCGTACATATCAAATCCATTTTGAAGGGAAATTGTTTTGAGGGGAAGATTAGAACGATAGTAACTCAGAATCAAAGGATTTGTTGATTTTAAAGGGTTTATTTTATAGTTTTATTTTATGGGAACTAGGTAGATAATCCTAGTTCCCATAAAATACCATAGGTACTGCGTGTGAAAGGTCGTATTTTAGGGATAAACTGCCGATTTCACGTCATTAACCCACGTGGCAGGAGACAGATTATCAGCATCCTCGCTAATTGCAATTTACGCTTCGAGGTATTCTTTTTCGAAGCGTAGCATTGGGCCGTCGATTCCATCCGAGATCATATTTTGGTGGGTTCCACTTTTTTCAGGATTCAAAAAGAAATCATCGGGTTGATTTTTTTGTCCCAACCCCGAATCCTGGAAAAAAGGGGAGTCATTTTAAGACTGAGGAACCGACCAACGATGATGGATATAACGCGGGCACGAGATTGCCTCCGCCCATCGACGCTAATAGCGTGTCCGCGGGCGATTCCACAGCCGGCGTGTACGTATAAATTTTTGTCAGTAGTAAGTAGAATTTCAAGTTTTTATTAGATTCCTGTTCCTTGGGGAAGCTCCAAGGCGAAAGCCGAGGCACGTCCGTCGCCCATTGACAAATGCGCTAGCTGGTCTAGTCAGCGACATTTAGCCAACCACCCAAATATCGCCCGACGTTATACTTCTCCTAATTAATTAGAAACAAAAAAATTCTTAGGAATGGCTATAGTCCATTCGGATGAACGTTAAAAAAATCTCAGTCCCTTTATTATTTTAGAATATTGGAACGAACTTTGAAAACTATTCTGCAATCGGTTTCTACGATATATTTTAATTTTTAACAAGTTTTAGTCGAAAATATATCTTAGTGAAACTGTTACAAGTTCTATTTACTTCAATGCCCAATTGGTAAACCTTACCCAATCCCCTAGATGGGTTAGGTAATTTAGTGTTAGGTCTCTCTAATGGTGTAACCGCGATACAAATTTAGTTAAATATATATGGTATTCGTATGAGGTCCAGGAATAATATCATCACTTATACAATTATCTGCCTCCCCTCACCGATTTCGTCTAATGTTAGGTGTTTCGCCATTCTGGTACTGAAGTACTTACACATGTAATTACATCCATGGCGAGTGGATAGACAGTGCTGTCAGGATGGTCCATTAGCAGCCGACATGTATAAGTACCTCATAAACAAGTAATACGCCTTACTAATTGGAACTATTAAGAAAGAGTAACTGTTATAGTAAGAAGAAGTTGTTAAATAGGTCCCGTGTGTCACGGACCTTTAAAGGACGTTAAATGTAAGGGAACGAGAAGTGGAATAATTTCATAGGGCGAGCCGAAAGCACAGAGAATAAAACAGTGGCGACATCAGTGAGTTATAATAGAACGTTTATCGTTACAGAAAAATTTAGAACCCAGAGCTGCAAAGAAGGAACATTAATTCCGATTTTTAAAATTACCTTCGAAGCTTAGTAATCACGAGCGATTGTATATTTAAGTGCTTCTGCAGATTATAGACCAGGATGGAATTGCATTCCCTTCGAGCTTTTCCAGTACTTTTGAAAAAGAGCGAGGCCATAAAATTCCTATCCCCTCGTATGATCATTTCTCGCAGCGTCTCTGGAAATGATTTACTTTTCGGTAAATAACCTCTGATCCTGCACGTATCGAAATCAGAAACCCCGCATTCCGGCAGATGTTAGAGCCGCTAAATTATACTTCTGAATGGAGCCGCCCGTCATTTCACAGTTAGATATTGCGCTCGCACGCCCATAAAGACTCCTTTTTAAAAAGGCTGACTCCGAGTTCAAAAAGAAAAGAACAAACCGATCGCCGAACGGAGGTTGAGCGGCCTTTAAGTATACGTTTCATCTTGACGAGAGCGAGACGGTTCGTGACCCTGTGAAATACCCCGCCCCGGCTCCAATCGCCCGCTGATCTCATTTTATTCAAATAAATGGCGTCATTATCGTTATAATTGCGCGATTCTCACTGTCGACGTCTCCTTTTTTCGTTGTCTAACCTTTACCGATTGCCGAGTGTGAGTTTAGAATAGTTAACTCACCATCCTGTCTGAGACTGAGTAAGCGTGGAAAGAATTCGCTTAGAATGGCATAACGAGGACGCGTTGTTAAACGCCTCAAACCTCAAATATTTGTTGATCAATCGTTGACTAAATTAAAACCATTGTAGCCCTGGTAGGGCCAGATGGCCGCCAGCGGAAGGTTTAAATTATTAACTTATCACTCATTATATTCAAGTGGTTATATACCATAATAGCCATTGGCTTAAAGCCTAATTTGAATATTATTTATACGTACTAAAAACAAACCGAATGCAAATTGAGGCTATCAAAAGTGTTTAACTTGGTTCCAATTATGGACGAAAAAACCAGGTATTATGTGTCAGTTTCCAAAAGCTTAATTTACTGAAAAATCTGGGGCATAGTCCGAGTAACAATTTGAGCAATTTATTAGTTATTAGTAATATATAGCGTTATTAGAAGATGTAGGAAAAAATCTGAAAAAAGGCATTTAGTCCAATAAATGAAAGACTAAACTCTACTGCTGTTTCAGTTCGAAACCTTAATTAAACGATAGGGGCGATTAAAGTCTCCCGAATTTAAGGCACTCTGAAATGCGAGCATTTAAGTAATGATGCCAGAGCAAAACAGAAGGAATGACGGCGGAACCCGTTCTGTCACGGTCAAAAAAAGAAGCCCCGATGTGACAAAAAAATTGCTGCAATAATAAAACCAGAGTGTTATTATTATGTAAACGTTGGTTGTCTTCATCAAGCCGCGTTTTAGGCCCCTTCAAAAACGTTGATAAAATTTCATAATTAGCAAATAAGGTACAATATTTATTGTATTATTTTTAATAAATACAATAGAATATCAGAGCGCAGGGACCCGTCAAATACAATGGCTTGTTTATAATATTCTTTTAATCTAAGAATCCATCTGGAATTTATAAGGGATTGTTGCATTCATGCTATGTATTTATATACAAAATATAAAAGTCCGTAAAGTTAGAATATAATATCTTTCTTTCTTTGACCTATACTAGTTCAATTATATCCGTTATACCGTTCTGAATTACAAGAACAATTTTCAGTTAACTCAAATAGTAATTACAAATGCAAATTAGTAGATATAGATTATTTGAAGTAATAGTAATGCAAATTGCAGGAATTGTTACAACAAGGTTAGTTTGTTTCAAATTTGTTACTTTTAAGATATATTCCGTTCTTTTTCTGTTCATTTAAAAAAAAAATTAACCGAAAAGACTAATTTTTCTACAGGTTCGTTTTTAAAACTTAAATTTGGTTAAGTTTATGTCTCTCTTGTCCCGTAAAACTATAAACTCTTAACTTCAATGACGCTAATTGTGCTTCCATCGACCCGTTTATTAATCGGCTCACCATGGCATGGGCAATCGAAAATATACGTGGGGGTGGCGACCACCATATTTATCCTGAACACTAAGAAAATAGGAAACCCAAATGCGCGTCCGTCCCCAACTGATGGGACAGAAAACTGTCGATTACATAAGAGGTGAAAGTCTGGGCGGGAACGTCCCTCCGCGTTAAAATATACCGCGGGGATCTCCCGCCGGGGATATAGAGATAATAATCATCGTTATTAACCCAACATATTGGCCGGCGCCCACTTGTCAACTCCTTGTAATTTTCTGGTCCTGTCCGTCACTTACTAATACACTGGGAACTCGTTTCCTTAACGAGATCGGGGATAGCACAAGAACAAAAAAGAACAACAGAATAAAAAGAGAGCGAATGCTTTTATTATTAAAACGGGGAAATTCCACGGCGAGGGGAAGCCCATATTTTTTGCTCACTGACGCTCAGTTAACTGCCTTTAGCGGTTCTATATTTTTACTGAAAACTGATGTGAATGTCAGGGCTACGTCCGACTTGAAATGAAACATGTAATATAGAAACGAATTTTTACGAAATATTTAATGTGTCTGCGGTATTTACGCTTGTGATCGCCTAGAACTTGTGCGGGCTTTACACAGAGGACATTTCAGTATCAAGGTATTTGGAAAAAAGTGTCGAAAAAATGTACGTTTTTTTAATCCGAAATGTTATCATAAACAGAGGTGCGAGTACTTCATGATACTTTTGAGCCGATAAATAAAAAGGATTGCTCAAGTTCTAGACTCTGCAGGTATGATTAAAGCGCAAACAGTTGAGTGCCGTCTAACGCCACAAATATTCTGAAACATTATATTTATGATATTTATGATTCTAAAACTATATGTACTAGCGCAATGGAGTTCTTTATTTGCTGCAAAAGCAAAATTTGGATTGGTATTCAATTTTCGGGTTTGATAATGACTTCTAGCCGTACAGGTTTCGACTAGTTTCCAGATCCTGTCTTTCGGGTTGTCGAGTGACTATTCTGGTCGGAAATATACCGGTTGTCGAGGCATTTTATCATCTGCAGAATATATAGTTTACAAATATGGGGAGAAATATTGCCTTTTCATTCGAAAATATTGGAAGGCCAAACTAATGTGACAGATGATAATGTCTCAATCTTTCTATGGCCCAATTACTATCAATTTTAACTTGAAATAATTTACTGCAAAAAATAATATGAACTGGCCGAAATAAGCGCGGGGAGTCTATAATAGGAAATGGGGCGTATTTCCTTTTTTATCGACGCCTGCATCAGCGTGGGGATTAGGGTTGTGGGGGGGGGGGGGTTGAGACACGGAGGAGGCGCAGAGGTGTTCAGACCCGCCGATGCCTTATCGTTTCTTTCGGGGCCTCCTACTAATGGGCTCCCTCATCAATATTAAATGATAGGTTGTAGAGCCGGCTTTTAAACATTATTAGCCGCCAATACGAAACGAGAATTCTCCACTTTCGGGGCTGGGGCCGACGCGAAACAGAGCAATTTGGTCGGGCCCTAAGTGTTTAACGCGGCAGCCCCGGTAATTGGCCTAATGACGGCCTAACAGCCCTGTTCAAACATCACTACCATGAATACCGAACGCCGGGAAATAGGTTTTTCCCGCCGAGGGCAAATTTCATTTTCCATTAAGTCCGCTGAAATTGACGGTTGTTAGACCAATGCTACTGTGTAATCCGGGGAACCCCTAATTTATATGCGATCTGGAAAGATTTTTTTGCATCCCGTCAAACACATACCACGCTTTGTCTGATATCTTTAAGGATATTTCAAATAACGCTGCATCGAGTAGGCTTTGAACCAGAAGAAACTTAAAGTACGTTTCACAAACACGAGTCGACTGATCATCGGGTGAGAACTACCAAGATATTGCTGAAAATATGTACTTTAAAATTGTTTTTTAAGAGCGAACCTCAAAGCTTAGGAAATCACTGGTCAGCGTGGTGAAACCTGTCTCATACCAATCAAGCCGTCCTAACAATTATTTTCTAAACGAAAAGAGACCATAAACAACGTTGATAAAATTGACATTTTTTTGGAGAAAAATACAAACAGAAAATAATTATTGACTCTCTTTTAAAAGATGCGTCGCCAAAAGTTAGGATTTACGAGGTGACGTCCTTTAATCAATAAGAATTAATTAACTCATTTGTGAAGGCGCTAGGTTAGTCCAAGAAATAAAAAGTGCCGGGATAAGAATAAATATAGAATCAGCCCAATTCAATTTGTCCTGTGACAAATAGCGGAGCTACGCATCGGCCAATAATAGTTATCGCCAAGGTTGCTGTCCAAATTTAATGTCAGACGGACATGTAGGCGGGCGGATACTCCAAGTACCGTCTTGTTTATTGTGCATCCGTAGTATATTGGTTTGGTTTATAATAATTTTTGTCGCCAACTTAATAAAATTTGTACCTTTTATTTATACCTTAATGGGGAATCTTAATCTTAATTACAGGCAGAAAACGATTCTCACACATCAAATTCGCTATAAAGTTCATTTTCTCGCTTATAAAGAGTAGGTGAATCGTTCGGACAGATATCTACAGATGTCTAGTCGACACTAAGATGGTCCGACATATGTAAGTTTAAATTCCGAAGGCTGCCGCTGAAAACCGAATATGTTTGAGGGGCGTCGTCCGCTTTCCCAATTAGCGTAGACCCCAGCGGCCGGGTAATTTGGGGCCGTCGTAAAAACCATGCTCGGAGCGCTCGCTCTTCTTAAATCGTCCCCTAATATCCCGCGCGTTAAATGACCGCCGAAAACGCGCATACCCACTCGCAAATGGGCCCTCCTAAAGCCCTACTTTCCGACAGCAGAATTTCACGCACCTTTGGTATTTTCGTTTAAAGAGATTACTGGATGGCTGCATCCACGTGCTTTATCAACATGCTAAAATTATTTGAAAACACTCCTTACGAGAAATTAAACCATCTTATGTTAAGAGCACTTAACTAATACAAACAATAGAGATAAGAGAGTAGGACATATAAATATATCAGGCAACGAATATCACTGCAATAGACTTAACCGCTACAGGAGATGTTCTCCAGGCTCTGGTTGGGGAAGCTCATAAAAAGATTGGGGTAGGCTTCATAAAGAATTTGGAAGAGAGATGGAAATATTCAGCGCACGAACGGGTAACCTACTAGCTCCTGCGCAAGGCGACCTCTCCTGGACATTGTAGCAGATAGCTTGTTGTTCCTGGTAACAGGATACGGTTCTCTCAACGATCATCCGGACAGACTCGGCCTGTCGGATCATTCGGAGTGTGCTCCCAAAGAAGAAGAAGAAGAAGATGAAAAAGAAGACTGTGATAACGTGCTGCGGTACTGCCGGCTCTAAGATGAAGTACAGCAAGGAGGAAATAAAATAAAACCTAGCAAAAGACCTCGGTCTTTGTAGAGGAGTCATAACGCCGGCCGGAGTTCAAGCCTGAGACGTTATAAACAACGCACGGGGAAAATAAACAGTACCATCCGTCTTGTGTGTGTGTGGTACATCTGTCTGATCGCCAATTAAAACAGTACACGGGGGAGGGGCGTC